>OX459068.1:190999-790999 GCA_949775005.1 Orthosia gothica
ACAATAATAAAAATTATCGTTATATTTGAACGGACAACGCGAAGGGGGTCACCCCTCTACGCGCAGAACCGTCATGTGCGTGACGCATAACACGAAACGCAATGTGGCATTTGTATTTTATACAGCCGGCCCTCAGACAGGAGTGGTCCTGGATGTGTCTCCACGGACCGCAATGTGCGTTCGAAATGTCGATGTTCAAATGTGTCCTGCAGTTCACACTATGACGCGCAGTTAACTGCGTTCTTCATCGACCCGCGAGCCAAGTGATCCACCGTCCAGGGTAATAGTTTAAAAACATACTACCGCATGGATAGATACATTTTTTTGTTACACAAATAATAGAAAAATTTCTTGTTATTAAAATAAATCAAAACAATCTTGTCCCACCGCAGTATGAGGGACGATATGTGTTAACGAACGCGTCCAACGGTACTCGTGGTGCGGATTTTCATACCAGTCTATGTACCGTGCGAGGACGCGACGCGAGCAAGACGCGCGCGCGACGCTAGCGCGCTTCAACGTTGAACGTGAAGCGCGCCCGCCGACGCACGCGTTTCGTTTGCTCTTCTTATTTTAATCTTTTTTTTAAGATTATTTGTTTTTGGATTGTATATTCACGTTTACGCGCGTCGTGTACTTTTGAAAAATACACGCTTAGCGTTACACGTTAATGATCCTTCCGCAGGTTCCCCTACGGAAACCTTGTTACGACTTTTACTTCCTCTAAATGATCAAGTTTGGTCAACTTCCCAGCAACGCCGACGGCCGTGAAGCCACCGCGTGTCGGTCCGAAGACCTCACTAAATCATTCAATCGGTAGTAGCGACGGGCGGTGTGTACAAAGGGCAGGGACGTAATCAACGCGAGCTTATGACTCGCGCTTACTAGGAATTCCTCGTTTATGGGGGATAATTGCAAACCCCAATCCCCAGCACGAAGGAGTTTCAGCGGGTTGCCCGGGCCTCTAGGCCAGGGAGAACATGCTGATTCCTTCAGTGTAGCGCGCGTGCGGCCCAGGACATCTAAGGGCATCACAGACCTGTTATTGCTCAATCTCGTGCGGCTCGAAGCCGCCGGTCCCTCTAAGAAGAATTTTAATACGTCGCCAGTGAGTTGCGTGACCGAAGCCACGCACACCTAAATGACGACGCCTATTTAGCAGGCTAGAGTCTCGTTCGTTACCGGAATTAACCAGACAAATCGCTCCACCAACTAAGAACGGCCATGCACCACCACCCACCGAATCAAGAAAGAGCTGTTAATCTGTCAATCCTTCCGGTGTCCGGGCCTGGTGAGATTTCCCGTGTTGAGTCAAATTAAGCCGCAGGCTCCACTCCTGGTGGTGCCCTTCCGTCAATTCCTTTAAGTTTCAGCTTTGCAACCATACTCCCCCCGGAGTCCAAAATCTTTGGTTTCCCGGAAGCTGCCCGCCGAGCCATTGTAGTAACGTCGGCGGATCGCTAGATGACATATTTACGGTTAGAACTAGGGCGGTATCTAATCGCCTTCGAACCTCTAACTTTCGTTCTTGATTGATGAAAACACCTTTGGCAAATGCTTTCGCTGATGTTCGTCTTGCGACGATCCAAGAATTTCACCTCTAACGTCGCAATACGAATGCCCCCAGTTATCCCTATTAATCATTACCTCGGAGTTCTGAAAACCAACAAAATAGAACCGAGATCATATTCTATTATTCCATGCACGAAATATTCAAGCAGCATTTTGAGCCCGCTTTGAGCACTCTAATTTGTTCAAAGTAAAATTGTCGGCCCACCTCGACACTCATTGAAGAGCACCGCGATAGGATTTTGATATTGAACCGACGTTTGACCGACGGCTCACCGACGATATGCTCCGCAGACGTGTCAGTATCACCGCGGATGCGGTGCACCGACAGCGCGGCGCACAAATGCAACTACGAGCTTTTTAACCGCAACAATTTTAGTATACGCTATTGGAGCTGGAATTACCGCGGCTGCTGGCACCAGACTTGCCCTCCAATTGTTCCTCGTTAAAATATTTAAAGTGTACTCATTCCGATTACGAGGCCTCGTAAGAGTCCCGTATCGTTATTTTTCGTCACTACCTCCCCGTGCCGGGAGTGGGTAATTTGCGCGCCTGCTGCCTTCCTTGGATGTGGTAGCCGTTTCTCAGGCTCCCTCTCCGGAATCGAACCCTGATTCCCCGTTACCCGTGACAACCATGGTAGTCGCAGAAACTACCATCGAAAGTTGATAAGGCAGACATTTGAAAGATGCGTCGCCGGTACTGGACCATGCGATCGGCAAAAGTTATCCAGATTCATCAAAATTAACGACTTCGGACGCGAGGCCCTCCGTCGATTGGTTTTGATCTAATAAAAGCACTCATCCCATCACTGGTCAGAGTTCTGATTGCATGTATTAGCTCTAGAATTACCACAGTTATCCAAGTAACTGAGTAAGATCTAAGGAACCAAAACTGATATATTGAGCCATTCGCGGTATCGCCTTAATACGGCTTGCACTGAGACATGCATGGCTTAATCTTTGAGACAAGCATATAACTACTGGCAGGATCAACCAGGGAGCTTCGTTTATAAGAGACATCGATGCACACGCGCGCGATCAAGCGCGCAGCACAACGAAGGTCCTCATTCCCGAGCGTTCACGATCGTAGATACGCGTACGCAGACGGGCGAGCTCTGTGTGTGTTTATTATGGATTTTTGGGTCGCACGCGCGAACGTCTGAACGCGTATATCTCAACCCGTCAGACGCGCTGCGCGTGCATAAGGGCGTTCGGCTGTGCCATAACGACGGATCATCATGCACAGACCAGAAGCCCCCTTTGGGAACGTTCGTAACGAGACGAGTTCACGTGTGTAAAGTTTGTTAACACATTCGCAACATCATATACGATTCCGCCCGGAATCTATAGAGTGCCTCACATTATATTATAATAAAAGAGCATAAACTCATTAGACGTGACGAACACTTGGCGCGTCCGAGCGCCGGTACCGTCACGTCGTTTCACATTATTTCATACAACGACCGTTTGCATACGAACACGCATATAATGCGATCCGTCGGTCCACACAGTTCAACAGACACGAAGTCAAATTTTTCGTTTGTTGTTTCATTATTCAAATATTATCCATAATAAAAAGAAAACCACACGTTTTTCGTGCTTGCTTGCAGCGAGCGTTCATTTCCGTTACACAATACATTATTATATAACGATCATACAACACAAGCTACAGGCCCGGTGTACCAAAATTCTTTTTATTATTTATAATATACAAATAATAAAACAACAAAACATACCAATAGATGGATTGGATCAGAACACGAAAAACAAAACACAACACCACCACACACTATAAAATCCAAACATTACGATTTTCACAGCGCGCGGGGCGTTTGTCGTTTCGCGTCAGTCGCCACTCTTCTCTATCAATATTCTCAAATGTCGCGCCAAGCGCGCGCCGCCGTCCCGAATGTATCGAGACGTAGCGTCGCTTGACAACTATGTGAAACGGTAAAACGATGTCATCGGTGTGATGACGACCGGACCGAAAATTTTTGACATTTTTTTTTTTTGTTTGTTTGGATGATGGTACCCTAGGAAGATAACTCCCACCACCCCCACCCTCCCCCGAGCCAACCAACCCCCTCCCCCCCCCCTTCTCTTTCACCCCCTCTAAAAAATAAAAATTATCAATATTTGACGGACAGTAAACACCCCCCAACATAGCGAAAGGTAACCCCCTACCCTCCCCCCCCTCCCCCCCTCCCCCCCTCCCCCCCTCCCCCCCCCCCTTTTCAGAGTAATAAGAAAAAAGTGATAAATCAATTATCGCGATTTGCGAGGTCAGCAGGAATGCCAGTACCGTACAGTACCTCTTGCCCCCCCCCCCCCCTCCTACCCCCTATTCCAACAGAATCAAGATTATTTCAGCTATGTCGATGTGACCGTTCGTGTATTAAATATTGCGTCTGTTCGTGTATTAATTTCGAAGTTTTGCTTGCGGCCGTTGACGGTGAAGCCCGTGCGTCGACCAATGTCTACGTGTCCGTTCGTGTATTAAAAAGCGTTCTCTTGACTATTCCAACAGATATAAGATTTAAGCAATGTCGATGTGACCGTTCATGTATTAAATATAGTGCGTCTGTTCGTGTATTACGTTCTCTTGACTATACCAACAGGATATCAATCTTCGAATGATGGACCCTCCCCCCCCCTCCCCCCCTCCCCCCTCTACAACAGCGCAACGTAACACCACAAAAGACCACCCCCCCCACTCCCTCCATTCCTACCTCCTAACCCCCGTGCCCCTCCCTCCCTCTCACTCCAATACACCGCAAAGTGCAACCACCAACAATGAAACATATAAATAATCAATCACCAGTTTACTATTCCAACAGAATGAAGATTTAAGCTATGTCGATGTGACCGTTCGTGTATAAAGTAACGTTCTCTTTACCATTCCAACAGATACAAGATTTATTAAGCAATGCCAACAAACCCCTCCCCCTTCCTCCACAACCCCGCAAAAGTAGATTTATACTCTTAGTTGATAAAAAGAATTCATTCATGTTTATTGATTTTTGGCAATTCCACCCCTAATGAGGTAAAAAGGGGTTTGAAAGTTTGTGTGATATTTCTACGCTTTTGAGTGTGATACGTGTTATTAAATAGTAACGCTTGGTTGATAAAAATAATTCATGTATTTATTTATTGGTTTATGACAATTCTACCCGTAAGGAGGTGCAGAGGTGCAAAGGTGGAAATTCGTTGGTGAATCGTTTTCGTTTTTTTTTTTTCCTATTTATGTTTGAAACTTTTTGAAGATTTTTGAAGAATTTTACTGCACATGGCTTATTTTTATGATGTAAGGTGACCACTAAGAAGGGATTTTTGGAAATTTAAAGGGGTGAAACTAAAAAGTCATCTGTGGGATAAAATACGTTAGATATTAAACGTTAAATAGTTTACAATGTGATTATGGTCGCTTCAAAAGCATCCGTTAGACGGTAAAAGTTCGTCGCTGATCCTCTAAAATCTAATTCGTCTATTGTTATTGAGCACTTTTAAAAAGGGTAGTATTTAAATGCAAATAAAAAAATATCCTTTTTCTACGCAATAAGATTCCGAATTCCCATCAAAATTACTGATTGCACAGCAAAATATTCAACTCAAAATATCACTAAACACACTAGAATTTATTTTCGCAGCGTACAGCGATTTTTCGAATAAGTCGACGTAGCCCCGCTGCGCGGGGCTCCTATTTCTGTCTGCTGGGTCAAAAGTAACCTAACACGAACGAGATGACGGGAGCTGAGTTCGCTCGCTTTGCTCGCTCACTTCAGCTCCCGTCATCTCGTTCGAACCTAACCTGTCCGTGTCGGGTTGCCCTAAGTTCCCGAGCTCGCTTCGCTCGCTCTTGGACTGATTCTTTGACCATAATTTATTCGTAGATCAACTAAAATAGACTATGAAATATGGATAATTTGCTGTGCAGTCAGTATTTATGCTATGTATGTAGTATTTTTGTACAAAAATAAATTTAACAGTATTGCATTATGAGGAAAAAAGTAATGTTATATTGATGTATAAATTCGTTATATCTGCAGTTTGAGTTTTGTTAAACATTTAGTTTATTTGTAGTGAAGTAAGTTATTAGATGTAAAAAAGTTATAAATAAAAAAACTTAATTCAACAAGTAAAATTTCACAATTTAAAAACCCCCGACACATTTATCTTGGGAAAACACCCTGATTCTAACAGTAAAATGCCCATAACTTTTGAACGGCTGAACCGATTTTATTCAAACATAGCTAAGAACACTCTCGACAAAATTACCTTTCAAACAAAAAAAACTAAATCGAAATCGGTTCATCCGTTTAGGCGCTATGATGCCACAGACAGACACACAGATACACAGATACACAGATACACAGATACACAGATACACAGATACACAGATACACAGCAACACACGTGAAACTTATAACACCCCTTTTTTTTCCGGCGGGGGTTAATTATAACACCCCTTTTTTTTAACCCCCGCCGGAATAACACCCCTTTTTTTCCGGCGGGGGTTAAAAAATCAAAAAACCCGACTGCTTCAAAAGCGAACTAAAAAGTCGTAAACAAGGAAAAAATCATGCTGTGCAGGCGGAGGATACACCAGATTTTGGTCAGCCAGCCTGCGAATATGTATCCTCCAACTGCACAGCATGATTTTTTCCTTGTTTACGACTTTTTAGTTCGCTTTTGAAGCAGTCGGGTTTTTTGATTTTTTGAATTAAGTTTTTTTATTTCAGAACCATCTGGTGATTCTTGTTTTGATTTCCACAAGGAAAGTTATGTTGTCAATAAAACACTTGGTCTTAGTTGGCAAACTAACACAGATGATCTGTATTTTTAACCGACTTACCAAAAAGGAGGAGGTTCTATGTTCGACTCCTTGTATGTTTTTCCTATAAATGTTCCTGAATGCATAGAAAATACTAAGCGTGGCATGTTAGCAGTAATCGCTCGAATATTTGATCCTCTAGGCTTGTTAGCACCGTGTGTCGTGAGCATGAAGATGTTGCTTCAGAAACTTTGGCTGGACGGGTTAAAATGGGATGACCAGTTATCACCTGAGGTTGGAACAATATGGGCGAACATAATTAAAGCCTTGCCTTGCCTTCATAATTTACGTGTTTCACGTCGTGTAGTTTGTGACGCATACAAACAGGTTGAATTTCATATTTTTACTGACGCTTCGGAGCGAGCTTACGGCGCTTGTTTGTATATACGCAGTATCAATGAGCAGGGTGACGTCGACGTGAGATTATTAACCGCTAAAAGTCGTGTAAGCCCTATTAAACCAGTAACAATACCGCGACTTGAGCTCTGTGCTGCTTTGCTTGGTGCACGTTTATATCGAAAGGTTGCTAGTTCCCTTCGCATTAAACCATTTAGTGTAGTTTTTTGGACTGACTCCATGATAGTTCTGGGTTGGTTAAAAATGCTACCTATTAAATTAAATGCTTTTGTTCGCAACCGTGTTGCCGAAGTATTAGAATTAACCGTCCCAGGTACATGGAGACATGTGTCGACGCACGACAATCCAGCTGATTTAATAACCCGCGGGGCGGAACCTACCGCCATGCAATCACTGGATTTGTGGTGGTTCGGTCCATGTTTCTTAAAGTATGTTAAACAAATGAATAAATGACTTATGACTTATGACTTATGACAGTGCTACATGGCCACATCCTGTTATGAATCCAGGCATCTTACCGGACATTAAATCTAATACTTTGATTAATTTAGCCCATGATCATGCTAACGCAGATTCATTTAAAGCATTAATCGAGATTAATCGTTTTTCCAATTTAACTAGATTACAGCGTTCTATTTGTTACGTTTTTCGTTTTATTAATGCATGTAAAAGACGTTCAGCAAAATACATCCTATTTAAATGTTCAAGAATTACAAAATTTGTTAAACTTCATTATTATTCAATCTCAAAGGGAATCTTTTCCTGAATACAACTTACTATTAAATAATAAAAAGTTACCACATAAAAATCAATTATTAAGCTTAAATGTGTTTCTAGATAAAAATAAAATTATACGTATAGGTGGTAGATTACACAATTCCGAATATTCATTTGAAAAGAAACACCCAATCTTATTACAGTCCGCTCATCACTTTGTGAAACTTTTATTTAGATTTGAGCATATCAGATTAATGCACGCAGGACCTCAATTATTACTAAGTACAATTAGAGAGACTTATTGGCCACTGGGTGGTCGCAATTTAGCCAGAGCCTTTTATCGTCATTGCCTTCGATGTCAGCTTTAAAACCACAGGTTGTTGTCCCTCAGATGGGTAATCTTCCATTGAGCAGACTCTCACCAGCTGACTTTCCCTTTCAAAGCGTAGGAGTTGACTACGCCGGCCCTATAACCTCGTCTAGTCGTCAAGGTCGTGGATGTAGATTAGTTAAGGTATACATCGTTATTTTCGTGTGCTTCACTACAAAGGCCATTCATTTAGAGTTGGCAGGTGACTTGACGAGCAGTAATTATTTACAAGTTTTACGTCGGTTTATGTCTCGAAGAGGAAAACCTCTTAACATCTACTCCGATAACGGAACGTCGTTTGTAGGAGCCTACAACGAGATAGCTGATTTCTTGAAACGCAATTGTGACTCCATAACTGATAGTGCGGCTCAAGATGGTATTAAATTTCATTTTATTCCTGCTTACGCTCCACATTTTGGTGGTCTTTGGGAGGCGGGTGTCAAATCGACCAAATTTCATTTGTCACGAGTGTTGGGCAATTGTCATCTAACATACGAGGAGCTTAACTCCGTTTTAATTCAAATTGAAGGTATTTTAAATTCTCGGCCACTCACACCGTTATCGTCAAATCCAGAAGACTTGTTGCCTCTCACTCCAGGTCATTTTTGATTGGACGACCTCTCACGTCTCTTACTGTAAAGGATATCCGGGACTACTCCACTCATCACTTGACGCGCCATCAACGCATTGAGCAGCTGCGGCAGCATTTCTGGTCAAGATGGAGCAAGGAATATGTCTCCGAGCTTCAGCAGCGAGTAAAGTGGCGTACCAGCAACGACTGCTTGAATCTGGACTCCCTCGTCGTCATAAAGGAGGATAACCTGCCACCGTTGAAGTGGAAGTTGGGACGCGTTGTAGGTCTTCATCCTGTCACAGATGGCATAAGCAGAGTTGCCGACATCAGGACTCAAAATGGAACTATCAGACGTGCGTTCTCCAAGATTTGTCCATTACTGGAAGACAACTGTTGAAAGGCGAGCTTTCAACGGCCGGGGGCATGTTAAAGCATCAGTTAACTCAGCGCAATTTGTAGACAATAAGACATTTTAGCTATAAGTGTTTATCAGGCGTTACTATCTTACGGTCCAAAAATTCATGTACTGTCATTCGTAGTCGAATAAAGGTAGATCACTGCGTGCTACATCCTGAGTTTTAATTACCAAAATTCCCAAGAAGTTCCTCCAGTTTTTATACAAGCTGCAACAGAAATACATCATCTGTGAATATTTCAACTATCTAGCTATCACGGTTCATGAGATACAGCCTGGTGACAGACAGACAGACAGACAGACAGACAGACAGACAGACAGACAGACAGACGGACCGCGGAGTCTTAGTAATAGGGTCCCGTTTTTACCCTTTGGGTACGGAACCCTAAAAAAGGATATAGAGTATAGAACTATGGACAGCTTCGCACAACGTGGGCAGCTAACCAGGCAGCAGCTCGGACAGGAAATCGTGGAATGCCCGAGGTAGGCAGGTGATCAGGCAGCAACGACGGACATGCAGGCAATCGGGCAGGTAGGCAGGTCAGCAGACACCACGGGTAGGTGGTCAAGGCAGGCAATCAGGCAGGTAGGCAGTAGAATAGATAGCAAGACGGATAGACAGGCAAACGGGTATGTATTCGTAGGCTCCAAGTGGTATGGAGGCCGGCTATGGCTCAATACGCCAAACAGCGAGGCCTTTGATGCCACAAGATGGCCGTTGAGGGTAAGTTTCCAGGAAATAATGCTCTCGGGAACCACACAAAATCTATATTTAATTGGAGCTCTTCAAATAATAATAGTTTTACATAAGCTGATAATTCACCGTTTTAAGAGTTTCAGAATAGAAAATACATTTCGTATTCTAGTTCACAGTATAACTCACTATTGGCGTTCAGACCAGACTCTAGACTAAAAAAGCTGACGCCCGTTTTTCACTCGTTCTGCCATCCCTTCTAAATTTCAAATTCAAATCTCAATAAGACCAGAACGAATAAAAATGGCTTTACAAAGGCGGGTCAGTCTGCGCTAACCTTACAATAATGTACAACTAGCTTAAGGAAAGGTAGTCCATGGTACCTATCTATACCAATATTATAAAGAGGAAAGATTTTTTTGTTTGTTTGTACCGATTAGGCTCCGCAACTACTGGACTGATTTTAAAAATTGTTTCACTTCTGGAAAGCTACATTATTCCCGAGTAACATAGGCCATAATTTTGACGGTAGCGAAGCCGCAGGGGTCAGCAAGTGGTATGTATATGGCTTAAGAAAATAAAATAGACAGACAGATGTCATGTCAGATGAAAATGTCAGAGTATAAAAAAATCCGTAATTTTGCAAATAAGCAATACAAATTAATTTAAAGATTACAAATCAACCAGAGATAACTAAAAATATGCTTTACAGGTAATAAGAATATCTATTATATATTTATAAAAGAGTTACAAAAATTGATACAATATCAAAAGATATGAAGATGGTTTGTAGAGTGTTGTGAAACGTAAGTAGATGTGGAATAAATACCACAATACATACATACATACATAGACTGATAAACACATTACCCTTCTTCGGCAGTCGGGTAAATAGTACATTAGTCTGATCAGTTGTTACGGTTGGACTGCTAGCATTGCAAGCAGGGTGCGGACACCAGCGAGAGCAAGGCAACTCCTTATAACAATCTTTGTCCGAAAACGACATACAGCATGCGCTGTAAGCCACGCAGGTTGCTTGTACTGTGTAGCAGCACTATCTGCTCTGTACAGTGTACAGCACAATCTCGGCACGCGTCGTTTACTTATTCAGCGTGTGTTTAGAAGCGATGTGTATCACAGCACACGGCACGGTGACCCCGCACACAGCACACAGTACACACCATAGACACTCGGGACACAGGCGTGACACGGTTTATTTGCTCCGCCACACTATACACCGTACGCTACTTTTTTGTTTAAAAGGTGATTTTGTCGAGAGTGTTCTTAGCTATGTTTGAATAAAATCGGTGCAGTCGTTCAAAAGTTATGGGCGTTTACTGTTTGAATCGGGGTGTTTTCGCAAGATAAAAGAGTCGGGGGTTTTTTAAATTTTGAAATTTTACTTGTTAATAATGCGCAAGTTACAAACATAATGTCACCTTCTGACGTAGGTATCTATGGTTGGCTAATTTTAGGATTCGGCTTATGTAGAAGGCGTCGGCGTTATCCCACTGCCAATGGTTTGTTGTGCAGGGTTTAGTATGTTAGCACAGAGAATCGCTCCTAGAACAGGGATGAAGTTTTTTTTTTATGAATGGATGTAGTCTGTCTGATACAAATTCAAACCTTGCTCCTCGCAGTTAGTGCTGAGAGTGATCTCGCGGCGTACTATGGTGTGGTGCGCGCGCACGGAGAGCCGGCGGCGCATGGCGGCGGGTGGCGGCCGTGTAGTGTAGCCAGTTGTCCCGCGCCGCCGCGTCGCACGCATGTCCGACACGTCGCCACACCGCGCGGCAACAGCGATCGTTCGACACGTAACTTTTTGCAACACAACTTTTGTAAAGTGATGAACAGCAGCGGAGTGTCCACGGTGCTGGTGCTAACCGCGAGTGTGTGTACGCCCAGTGTAGTGCAGTGACAGTGGTCAGTGACGGATGCCTACAAGCTGGCCAGGCTAGCGACCGGCGTCACGCGTCACCGGCTGGCGTAAGGTGTCGGATACTGCGAGCTGTCCTGCGGGACACTCACGACACTCGAATGTGAGTCTCTCCGCCACGCTTCAAACTCGTGACACTCGTCACTGTATTAACAAACGCGAGCGTATCAAAGCCTTTTTTATTATTGTTGATAGGCTCGCGGTTGACTAAATTATCGCCTACTGGTAAAGGATAATGTAGACGACGGTATAGCACGCTTACCTATGTTCCCAGAAGTAACTTACTAGGTACTCTTGACTAAAAAGTTAGTGTCGGTTAGCTAACGATTTACTCCATTTTGTTCGTGGCACTGGTAGAGCATTGAATATTCAGTATTATTGTTAAAGTGCCAATAACTCGCAGTTACTACATATGTCGAATGCAAGTGGTAAATATTTCACGAGAAGACTCGCAAACTTTTTCGTATTTGGACGAACTGGTTGCGGTTGTTAGTTACAGTAAGTAGTTACTCGTAGTTCTGTGGCGGGCGCTCAGCGCTCACACGGGAGGGGGAGGCGCGGCCGGAACGCAACATTTATGTAATTGGAGGATGCGAGAGTTTTCCGGTCTATAGCCTATCCAATGTTTGCATTCCGTTACATTAGATCTGCTCCTCAAGAGAAAATTTAAATGAGTTTCTTCGTGTTGTTATCTGATTACTTCACGTCGCGCGTCACATATATTTTGTGAAAATCTCACAGAGAGCTTGACATAACTGATACTAGGGATTGCCAAACTCACGTCAAGCTCACTTCACTAACATTTTCGCAGTGAGGGATATTTATAAAATAAGTAGTATACTGATCTGATTGAAAAACCGGCCAAGTGCGAGTCGGACTCGCGCACGAAGGGTTCCGTACCATTATCACAGAAAAACGGTAAAAAAATCTCGTTTGTTGCACTTAAATATTTATTTTATTCTGTTTTTAGTATATAGTTTAGTATATAGTATATTGTTATAGCGGCAACAGAAATACATCATCTGTGAAAATTTAAACTGTCTAGGTATCACGGTTCATGAGATACAGCCTGGTGACAGACAGACGGACAACGGAGTCTTATTAATAGGGTACTGTTTTTACCCGTTGGGTACGGTACCCTAAAAATTAACCGAGCTACCTTGACCAATTTGTTAATGTTGATAGGTATACATAAATACTTTGTTAAAGTCTTAGTTAGAATAAATCTTACAGTATCAAGTTATCTCCAGGAACCGCTTTCAACAGAGCTTGATTCAAATATAGGTATCTCTGGAGCGCTACTACCAACATTGCACCGAGGTCAGTTTGCCAGCCCCAGTGATTGCAGGCACGTGTCGTTGTAAGCCACTCGCTGCGCAGGGGCTGCGGCCGGAGGGAGCCACTCGCAGCACGAGCTTGTGCCTAGTGTTGCTTGTATTGTCACTATAGCTTGGAGTGCCCTCGTACTCGTCATTTCGGGCGCAGCACCCCACTCAGTACACAGTGTAGAGGCTGTGGCGAGCCTGAACCACTCAACAGTACAGATCAGACCATTTCTCATTTGTTGACGTGTCTCAAATGTCCGTTTACCTACCCCCTAGTTAGGCCCAAACAGTATCATTAAAATGTACCTACCACGACACGAAAAGAAGAAATACAGATACGTGTCGAGACGAAATCTTTCTAAAACCAGTTATGAGTTTGTTCGATATTATCTTCTGGCTACTGAACCCTGCATGTAACGGAGTTGCAGAGAGTGCAAGGCTAGAAACTGTTTCAGAGTCATAGCATGCTTAGTACGGTAACCACAAATAGCAGTCCACAGAGCTGCACAGTGCACATCCTCAGCTATGAGATTATGAAAGAGTAAAATAAAAACTAAAATAATTAAATTGACCTAAAGCTTGAAATTTTATTGATATATATTTCATACGATAAAAATTACTAAAAACTTTGGCGAGCCACTTGGCTGAGTACAGCACCTGGCATGCAAATCGAAGTACTATGGTCCCGATGGAACGATTTTTAAAGTGGACTGTAACAGTCCTCTTTTTAACCCCCGCCGGAAATAGAGGGTTGTTATAAGTTTCACGTGTGTTGCTGTGTATCTTCATATCACACACCTACCTATTACTCACTATATAATACACAACTATATACATACCAACAAATTTAAAACACTGTACAAAACCTACACTAAAGTAAACCTAAGAGATTTGCACATTTAACATGCTTAATCCTTGGTAAAGTTTTTGTGAGAATATCGGCAATGTTATCATTACTTGGTACATATTTCAGGGTTAGGTTGTGAAGTGCAAGTGAGTCTCGAATGAAATGGTGTTTGATGTCTATGTGTTTAGTGCGTGCGTGTTATGTGTTGTTGTGGGCCAGCCTTAATTGAGCTTTGATTGTCTGAATGAATGACGATAGGATGAATGATGGCGAATATTTCTGAAATAAGTGATTTTAGGTATATTGCCTCCTTGCAAGCATCCCCGAGAGCCATATACTCAGCTTCTGTCGTGGAAAGAGCGACTGTGCGTTGCTTGCGCGCTTCCCATGAGATGGGAGCTCCACTCATTAAAATATGAATCCTGTGAAGGATCGCCTATCTATTAAGTTATTCCCATAGTCTGCATCGGCATATCCTGTTGGATAGGACTGACCTGGTTTGTATAACAGTTTGAGGTGTATAACCTGCCTTTTGGATAACTCTCATTTCGAGACAATCCTTAAGGGGACCTAGATCTTTGACAGAGAACATTTTCTTGAGAACATTCTTGAAATTCTCTTTCAATTTAGCATTATTGCTAAGCAAAAAAAAAATCATCAACAAAAACTGCGACAACGAGGAATTCATTGCCTTCTCTTTTATAGTAGAGGCAGTGTTCTGTCGTGGCTTGAGTTAGGGACAATGTTTGCATTGCTTCACACACCTTTTTTAACCGACTTACCAAAAAGGAGGAGGTTCTATGTTCGACTTCTTGTATGTTTTTTTTTTTTTTTTTTATGTATGTTCACCGATATCTCCGTCAATTGTGGACCGATTTAAAAAATTCTTTTTTTGTTTGAAAGAGTATGTTTCGAAATTGGTCCCATTTTAATTTGGTGAAGGTCTGATGAAGAACTTCGGAGATACACAACAGAACTCTTCAATAAATAACGGCAAAACTCTCGGGATTGCTGCTATCGCATGTCTGTTTGTTGTTTATACCATTTCATAAATGATAAATGATAAATGATAAATGATTTTATTTCTGTAAGTTGGTTTGTACAAACACTTTTACATGTCGATCATATTTTTTAAAACTAGATGAGGTCGGCGTTTCCTATCTGACTACTCTGAGAAGAAAGGCCGAAACAAACTCAGAGGTCACAGTCTCTTTTGAAGTCTTGACAAAAACTTGGTTATATCATGTGAAGACCATGTAGACATATGTCTGAAATGGTCTTTTGAGGAAAGAACCAGCCAGATTGAGTGGACCTGTCCAGTCAGTGCACGCATTTGTCAATAACCGAGCAGCTCAACTCAGAATTTACGGAGCTCAACGATTCGACGAACAATACCAAAGAAAGGACATTCGGGTAGGCCGCATAAACTACTCAAACTGCCAGACCATGAGTAAAAACTAACTAAGTTATAATAAAAAACAAAAATCCACATAATCTTCACATTCACAATAATAAAAATAAAATAATATAATACTTTAAAAAGTAAATATTCTTGTCATTGCAAGAAAACAACAAAAAAAAAAAAAAATATCAAAATTAAAATCAAAAACAAAATTCACGGTGCAAAATATAAAAAAATCAAAATTAATTGGAGCAGCTCAATCCCAAGCCTTTTTGTCCTCAACGTAATCTTTAATAGTATAAAACGCTTTCTGACACAACTTACGTTTAATGAATGATTTGAATTTATTAAGACTTAGATCTTGTACGTGGCTTGGAAGCTTATTATAAAAGCGTACACATTGACATCTAAACGAGCCACCTATCTTCTTGAGCCTTGTTGTAGGTACTACAAATTTGTGTTTGTTCCTAGTATTTATGTTATGGATATCACTGTATTTTTTAAACAATTTTATATTTTTATGAGCATATAAAAGATTTTCATAAATATACTGAGAGGGCACAGTCATTACATTAATCTCCTTAAATTTCTCTCTGAGAGAGTGCCTCGGGCTTAATTTATATATTGATCGAACAGCTCTTTTCTGCAAAACAAAGATATTCTGGATGTCGGCGGCATTTCCCCACAACAGAATACCGTACGACATTACACTATGAAAATAGCTAAAGTATACTAAACGGGCTGTCTCTATGTCAGTTAAATTACGAATTTTTCTAACAGCATATGCTGCGGAGCTTAGCTTCTTTGACAATTTATCTATATGTGGGCCCCACTGAAGCTTAGCATCCAAAGTTAAGCCTAAAAATACTGTGCTATTCTCAGGATTCAATTCTTCGCCCTTTATCAACACATCAGTTTTCACCTGCCTAACGTGAGGTAGGGTAAACTTAATGCATTTGGTTTTTTTTTCATTAAGGAGTAAATTGTTAACATTGAACCAGTGAACTACTTTTGAGATCGCGCTATTTACTTCGTCAGTAACCAGCTGCTGCCGTTTAAGTTTAAACAAAAGTGAAGTATCATCTGCAAACAACACTATGTCATGGTTATCCTTTATGAGGTAAGGCAAGTCATTAATATAGATAAGAAACAAGAAAGGACCAAGAATCGAGCCCTGCGGGACTCCCATTTTTACTATAGATCCGGGTGATCTTTTTCCATTAACGTCAACAGTCTGAATCCTATTACTCAAGTAAGAAGTAAGAAGATCCAGAGCGCTGTTCCGGATCCCGTAGTGGCGGAGTTTCCTGATTAGCGTTTCATGAAGAACACAATCAAATGCCTTGGACAAATCACAAAAGATTCCCAGGGCATCGCACTTATCTTCCCATGCATTATAAATATGTCCTAAAAGCTCAACACCGGCATCAGTAGTAGAACGACCCCTTGTAAAACCGAACTGTTTGCTATGTAATAATTTATGCTTATTAAAAAATCTTTGCAATTGCTCTAAAATTAATTTCTCAAATATCTTACTAAAAGTAGGTAGTACTGAAATAGGTCTATAATTTGTTGGGTCTGATGTACTACCTGATTTAAACAAAGGTATTATTTTACTATTCTTCATTAGGTCAGGAAACTCCCCACAGTCGATACAATTATTAAAGATAATAGCTAAACTAGGTGCGACAACATCAATAATAGACTTAGCAACTTCTACAGAATGACCCCACAGATCTGCAGTCTTTTTAACATTTAAAGTGTGAAAGGTTTTAATTATGTCTCTACAAGTAATATGTTCAAAAAGAAATTCCGTATCGCAGACATTAACATTTTCTTTTAGCAAAGACTCAGCAACAGAAGGTGATGAGTTTAGGGATTTAGTAGTTGAAATGGGAATATCCGAAAAGAAATTTTCAAAGGCCACTGCGACTTGTGAGTCTGATTTTATGATGTTGTCATTAATAGACAGGCTGTAGTCAGTATTTCGGTTACCAGATCTTCCCGTTTCACTATTAATAATATTCCAAGTCGTTTTAATAACATTACTACTGTTTTTAATCTTTGAACTCAAATAATGCGACTTGGCCAAACTACAAACTTTTTTAAATAATTTTGAATAATTTCTAACATATAAATTAAATTCAGCAGTGTTTACATAAGGCCTTTCACTGTACAGCTCATAAAGCCGTGTTCTACTTTTATGAATACCAATGGTCGCCCAATCACCGAATGATGCGTTACTATTAACGGAGATATTCTTGGGAATAAAGGTTGAATTAAATTGTTTACAGTATATACTAAAAAAATCATCATATAGGTGATTAGGATCAGCATGAATTGACAAAATTGGTAATTTATTAATGAGTTTAGCCTTAAAAGCTGCCAAACGACTTACAGTTTTGGGGTTAACAGTGATATCCTTTTTAGCCACTTTGTTGTTTAGGTTTTGTATAGTAATCCTCTGCCCACAATGATCAGAATCTAGTAAATTTATAATTTCTTTGTGGACAGGTATAACATTAGTATAAATATTATCTAAGCATGTGGCACTAGTAGGGGTTATTCTTGTGGGCTCCAAAAATAGGTTTACAAGATTGTAGGACTGAAACAGACTTATTATTTTACTACAAGAACCTGAGTTTTCTAATAAATTAACATTAAAATCACCACAAGTGATTATGGATTTATTTGAGTTACAAATCTTGTGTAACACTTCATCCATTACCTTTTCAAAGCAGTCATACAATCCTGAAGGGGGTCTGTATACACTTAATACAATAAACTGCTCCAATTCTATACAAGCTATTTCA
This sequence comes from Orthosia gothica, assembly GCA_949775005.1. Lineage (NCBI taxonomy): Eukaryota > Metazoa > Arthropoda > Insecta > Lepidoptera > Noctuidae > Orthosia > Orthosia gothica. Next base: position 208,852 of record OX459068.1, read on the forward strand.
ACTGTCCGCTCAACAGATAGGCTCACAATATCCTTACGGTCCTTAAATTTAAGCTGGTTACTTACTAAAATCAAAGAGCCACCATGTATAGCATTAACTCTGCTAAATGATAACATAACATCATGCCATTACGCTCTAAAGGGGTACGCAGATCTCTCATTTCACCGGTTATGTTCAAGTTTCATGTTATTCGGTTAATCTATTCTGGAGTTATAGGGACCTTAATAAACAACTTGCTATTAGGTAGATAAAACTAAAAAGAGAAAAATAAAAACTTTTTTGCAAAAAAATACTACCGACTTCCAAATGAAAAACTACAAAGTGAAAAATAACTTAACTTTTGGAAGTCGGTGTCCATATCGCAAAAAAATGGTTCCTACGAAAGACACCGACTTCCAAAAGTTAAGTTATTTTTCACTTTGTAGTTTTTCATTTGGAAGTCGGTAGTATTTTTTTGCAAAAAAGTTTTTATGTTCCATTGGCGTGGAGCTTGTTTAAGGCCATAAATGGACTTCTTGAGAAGTCATACTTTGCCCTTTGGGTCTGTTGAGAAACCTTCAGGCTGTTCCATATAAATCTCCTCATCTAAGTCTCCATTTAAAAAGGCAGTCTCCACATCAAGGTGTTCTACTTGCAAGTTGTTTTGGACAGCAACTGCTATTAATAGCCGTACTGAAGACAGTCTAGCAACAGGAGAAAAAGTTTCGCCGTAGTCCACACCTGCTACTTGGGTGAATCCTTTTGCTACTAGCCTGGCTTTGTATTTAGTTATCTGTCCACTTGTATCCTTTTTAATTTTAAATACCCATATACTCTTTGTAGTCTTCCTATCAGAGGGTCGGTCAACTAGGATCCATGTTCCATGCTTCATTAATGAATCATATTCAGCCTTCATTGCTTCGAGCCATATTTCTTTATGGGGATGATCTGTAATTTCTTTATAAGTCTCCGGTTCGAGGTCTGAAGTCATGAAGAGGCCACACTGACTATATCGTTTAGAAGGATGTCGTTCCCGAATAGGATATCTTCTTTCGATGGTTGGCTCTTCACTGGGTTCAGCTTCGGGAGCGCCTGGTAATACTTCAGGCGTTACAGGGTCATGTATGGCTGTCGGCTGATCAGAAGATGACATTTCAGGTAGTGTCTCTGGATGTGAATGATGCTGCGTTTGTGGAACTAGTTGCTCCTCATCTTGAATGGGTACAAGGATTTCTTGCGACTGTGGCGAGGGTAGCATCTCGCTGCAAGAAGAATTTTGTGAATCTACTCTACTAGTCTTGTCCTCTATGAAGACAATATCTCTAGCGACTATTATCACTCGAGGATTTTCGGGATTTATAAGACGGTATTCTTTGCTTTCTGTAGCATAGCCAACGAAAACACACTTGTGTCTTAGAATCCAGTTTGGCACGTTTTTCTTTAGGTACAAGAACGTGAGCTTCGCAACCAAAAACTCTTAAGTGAGATAAGTTAACTTTGTTGCCACTCCACAGTTCTTCTGGTATTTTGTTGTTCAAAGCTTGCGTTGGTATACGGTTCTTGAGATAGATGGCCGTATTTACCGCTTCTCCCCAATACGCCAAGGGTAGTTTTGAGTCTTGGAGCATTGATCGAGCTTTTTCGATTATTGTCCGGTTTACTCGTTCAGAAACCCCATTCTGTTGAGGTGTGTACGGTATCGTGGTTTGATGCACGATGCCATTTTCCTTAAGAAAGGTACACATATCGTTATTTACATATTCACGACCATTGTCCGAACGTAGGACTTTTAATCTCTCTCCGGTTTGATTCTCTACTAAATGTTTAAACTCTACAAACTTTGCATAAACTTCGGCTTTTGTTTTCAAAAGATATCCAAAAGTTTTGCGACTAAAATCATCGGTAAAAGTCAATAAGTACAAAGCTCCGCCCCATGAGTGCGTACTCATAGGTCCACATAAGTCCGAATGGATTAACTGTAGGACTTTGCTTGATTTTATTTTAGATTTCTTAAACGGCTTTTTAGCTAATTTACCTTGTAGGCAGGGAACACACTTTTCAGTGTAGCTACCGTTGTAATCTAAACCGATTGATTTATTTCTAAGTATATCCATACTTTTTGCATTTAGATGGCCAAGGCGCCTATGCCACAGCATTGCAGACTCTTTGGTAGAAGAATACAACGCTTGTGAACTACTCAGATCCAACCTGTGTATTCCGTTATGGTTTGATCCTGTAGCAATGACAGATCCTGTCACTTGACATCCGCCTTTTTGGATAATGCTTGCGCCTTTCGATGTAAACAAACCATCGAAGCCTTTTTTGACTAAATTGCTTACAGATAAAAGATTTGTAGCAAGGTCAGGGATATAAAGAACATCACTAATTTTATTTACACTATCGGAAATATGAATATTTACAGTACCTTTACCATGGCTTAGTAATTGCTCCTTGTTAGCAACTGTAATAGGGGTGACATGGGATGACATGGTTGCATACCAATCTTTCCTGTTACTCATATGGGAAGTTGCGCCAGAGTCAATATACCAGTCTTGAGAACCTGAGGGAGGAATGTTAGAAAAACAGGATGAAAGTGTAAATTCGGATGTAAAATGTGTAGAAGTGTTAGTCGTAACATTTTTGCCTTTCTTCTGTTTAAGCTTTCTACATTGCGATACAACGTGCCCTAGCTTTTTACAATAGGTACAGAACTTTTTCTTCTCGTCCTTCGTTTGTAGCGCTGCGTTGACAGGTCCTCTGGTGGTAGTAGCTGTTGCGGTGCGCACATCCTCTTTGAGAAGTGCTGTCACCACATTTTCCGATGAAATCTTCGTGTTGGAATGTTCAAGAGCCATGACAAGTGGATGAAATTTTTCTGGAAGTCCAGCAAGCATAATAATGCCAAGAAATTCGTCATCTACTGCTGCTCCTATTCCCTGAAGTTCTTGCTGCGTTGATAACGCCTTGTTTACATACTCTTGTATGTTTCCTGTGTAAGTATTTCCTAGGAGACTCTTCATTAAAGCTAATCTCCTTGTAAGCCCGCTGTCAGCGTAAGCCTTTTTTACCCGACTGCCGAAGGAGGGTAATGTGTTTATCAGTCTATGTATGTATGTATGTTTGTTCCTATATGGCGTTCCAGAGACTAAACGCGTAGGCCGATTTTGATTATTCATACGTCAATCGATTCGTCTTAACCCTGCGAGTGTCATAGGCTACATTTAAATTGGACAATAGAAAAATGGCGGATTTTGGGCGCCATATTGTGGGGGCCCAATTTTTTTTTTCTTTCAAACCCATCGTGTGGGGTATCAAAATAAAGGGTTTTTAGAGGTGGTTTCAAAAATATATAACACTTATATGTTTCAATGTATCTAATTCTAAAAAAACTTAACTAAAAAGTTATAAATAAAAAAACTTAATTCAAAAAATCAAAAAACCCGACTGCTTCAAAAGCGAACTAAAAAGTCGTAAACAAGGAAAAAATCATGCTGTGCAGGCGGAGGATACACCAGATTTTGGTCAGCCAGCCCGCGAATATGTATCCTCCCACTGCACAGCATGATTTTTTCCTTGTTTACGACTTTTTAGTTCGCTTTTGAAGCAGTCGGGTTTTTTGATTTTTTGAATTCAGTTTTTTTTATACAATTAAAGGTTTCGTATGCGGTTTTCGCTGACCTGATTATTGGAAACACCGACTCGTCACACGTGAGGCAAATCTTAGCTCGTGCCTTCGCGTCTCTGCGCGTGGCGATGGGATCGGCGGGATCGACCGCTTGAATCACAACGTCCCATAAGTCGACGTCCGTCAGATAGCACTCCAAACTAAATGCCCAAGTGTTGAAATTCTGACCATTTAGCTTACTAATGCTTATTGCATTTGTCATATTGGAAGATTTTGTTACCGCTGTACTAGAATCCGCTCTTGACTGCTGCACCGTGGTGGACGTTGGAGGGACCATAACCACTTGTTTATATATTGGATTAATTTAGCAGAGCTAATGGAGTTGGCTAGTAAGGAAAACTATTTATAACAGGATAAACGACGTGTATTATATTTTACATAGATATATGAAGAGCAGTGACAGATATAACGTAAGAAAGAATAGCTGTCAAAACTGTAATGGCCAGGGTGTACTTATTAGAATAAAAAAAAGGTTTTAACAAAAAAAAACCGAACTAAAAATAGAAAATAATGTATTTTAGTAGTATGTTCACCGATATCTCCGTCAATTGTGGACCGATTTTAAAAATTCTTTTTTTGTTTTGAAATTGGTCCCATTTTAATTTGCTGAAGGTCTGATGGAATTACTGCAATCGCATGTCTATTTATTGTTTATACCATTTCATAACATAACATCACGCCAGTACGCTCTCTAGGGGGACGCAGATCTCTCATTTCATCGGTTATGTTCAAGTTTCATGTTATTCGGGTAATCTTTTTTGGCGTTATAGGGACCTTACTAAACAACTTGCCTATTAGGTAGGTAAAACTAAAAAGCGAAAAATAAAAAAACTTTTTTGAAAAAAATACTACCGACTTCCAAATGAAAAACAACAAAGTGAAAAATAACTTAATTTTTTAAGTCGGTGTCCATATCCCAAAAAAATGGTATCTACGAACAACACCGACTTAGAAAATTTAGTTATTATTCACTTTGTAGTTTTTCATTTGGAAGTCGGTAGTATTTTTTGCAAAAAAGTTTTTTTATTACGTCAATGAAGCAAGCGGCAAAAATTCCCCTCAAAATTTAATCACCGATTTTGAACGCTTTAGGGGTTGATTTCAGATTCTAAAAACACGTAGGTAATTATTTTAAACCCCCGCCGGAAAAAAGGGGTGTTATAAGTTTCACGTGTGTTGCTGTGTATCTGTGTATCTGTGTGTCTGTCTGTGGTATCATAGCGCCTAAACGGGTGAACCGATATTGATTTAGTTTTTTTTTTTGAAAGGTGTTTTGGCGAGAGTGTTCTTAGCTTTGTTTGAATAAAATCAGTTAAGCCGTTTCAAAGTTATGGGCGTTTTACTGTTTGAATCGGGGTGTTTTCGCAAGATAAATGTGTCGGGGGTTTTTTAAATTTTGAAATTTTACTAAATAGCTAAGAACACTCTCGACAAAATCACCTTTCAAACAAAAAAAACTAAATCAACATCGGTTCATCCGTTTAGGCGCTATGATGCCACAGTCAGACACACAGATACACAGACATAAAAAAACAGATACACAGCAACACACGTGAAACTTATAACACCCCTCTTTTTCCGGCGGGGGTAAAAAATGGCGGATTTTGGGTGCCATATTGTGAGGGCCCTAATTTTTTTTTCTTCCAAACCCATCGTGTGGGGTATCAGAATAAAGGGTTTTAAGAGGTGATTTCAAAAATATACAACACTTATATGTTTAAGTGTATCTAATTTGAAAAAAAAACTAACTAAAAAGTTATAAATAAAAAAACTTAATTCGAAAAATCAAAAAACCCGACTGCTTCAAAAGCGAAGTAAAAAGTCGTAAACAAGGAAAAAATCATGCTGTGCAGGTGGAGGATACACCAGATTTTGGTCAGCCAACCCGCAAATATACACAGCAACACACGTGAAACTTATAACACCCCTCTTTTTCCGGCGGTGGTTAAAAACACGCCGATTCAAACAGTAAAACGCCCATAACTTTTGAACGGTTGTACCGATTTAATTCAAACATAGCTAAGAATGCTCTCGACAATATCACCTTTCAAACAAAAAACTAAATCAAAATCGGCTCATCCGTTTAGGCGCTATGATGCCACAGACAGACACACAGATACGCAGATACACAGATACACAGCAACACACGTCAAACTTATAACACCCCTCTTTTTTCGGCGAGGGTTAAGCATACTACCGACTTCCAATTAACACAAGTAAAATTTCACAATTTAAAAAACCGGCCATGTGCGAGTCGGACTCGCGCACGAAGGGTTCCGTACTTGGTAAATTGCGGTTTACGATTTATGACGTATTAAAAAAAAAACTACTTACTAGATCTCGTTCAAACCAATTTTCGCTGGTAGTTTACATAGTAATGTACATCATATATTTTTCTTAGTTTTATCATTCTCTTATTTTAGAAGTTACAGGGGGGGGACACACATTTTACCTTTTTGGCAGAGTCTCTCGCGCAAACTATTCAGTTTAGAAATTAATGATATTAGAAACCTCAATATCATTTTTGAAGACCTATCCATAGATACCCCACACGCATGGGTCTGATGAAAAAAAATATTTTTAGTTTTAGTTTCAAGTATGGGAACCCCAAAAATTTACTGTTTTATTTTTATTTTTGTGTAAAAATCTTAATGCGGTTCACAGACTCCATCTACTTACCAAGTTTCAACAGCATAGTTCTTATAGTTTCGGAATAAAGTGGCTGTGACATACGGACGGACAGACAGACAGACATGACGAATCTATAAGGGTTCCGTATTTTGCCATTTGGCTACGGAACCCTAAAAACCCCCGACACATTTATCTAGCGAAAACACCCCGATTCAAACAGTAAAATGCCTACAACTTTGGAACGGCTGAACCGATTTTATTCAAACATAGCTAAGAACACTCTCGACAGAATTACCTTTCAAACAAAAAAAAACTAAATCGAAATCTGTTCACCCGTTTAGGCGCTATGATGCCACAGATAGACACACAGATACACAGCAACACACGTGAAACTTATAACACCCCTCTTTTTCCGGCGGGGGTTAAAAACTAAAAAGTGTAAAATAATTTTATTTTTAGAAGTCAGTGTCTTTGGTGGGTATAATTTTTTGCGTTATGGACACCGACTTCCAAAAATAAAATTATTTTACACTTTGTAGTTTTGTTAATTGGAAGTCGGTAGTATTTTTTTTAACCCCCGCCGGAAAAAGAGGGGTGTTATAAGTTTCACGTGTGTTGCTGTGTATCTGTGATCTGTGGCATCATAGCGCCTAAACGGGTAAACCGATTTCAATTTAGTTTTTTTGTTTGAAAGGTAATTTTTAACCGACTTTCCAAAAAGGAGGAGGTTCTATGTTCGACTTTATGTTTGTTTTTTTTTTTTTTTTTTTTTTTGTGTATGTTTACCGATATTTCCGTCAATTGTGGACCGATTTTGAAAATTCTTTTTTTGTTTGGAGGAGTATGTTTATGTCCCTATAACGCCGAATAGCTTACCCGAATAACATGAAACTTGAACATAATCGGTGAAATGAGAGATCTGCGTACCCCTTTAGAGCGTACTGGCGTGATGTTATGTTATGAAATGGTATAACCAATGAACAAACATGCGTTTGCAGCAATCCCGAGAGATTTACCGTTATTTATTGAAGAGTTCTGTTGTATATCTCCGAAGTTCTTCATCAGATATTCAGCAAATAAAAATGGGACCAATTTCGGAATATAGTCTTTCAAACAAAAAAAGAATTTTTAATTCGGTCCACAATTGACGGAGATATCGGTGAACATACATAACAAAAAAAAACATTCAAGAAGTCGAACATAGAACCTCCTCCTTTTTGGTAAGTCAGTTAAAAATAAAATAAAACTACGAACGCTTATAAAAGGGCAGAGGTCATAGGGCGTCTTAAAATTCGTCCACATCGCTGTCAACGTGAAAAGTGCCCAGAACGCTGGCAGCATTGCCACGTTGGAAGGCAATGCTGATTCTCTGGCCATGGAAAAGCCTAGCCCTCTGGTCACGTGAAGAGTCGACTAACCGTTTGCTTACATCTCGAAATACTCGAAGAGCACTCGGACCCCATGGACCTAATGTTTCAACCCCAAACGGCTCTAATATTTAACTTCCAATAAGGTTGTAGGATTAACAACCTTATTGGAAGTTAAATTTCTTTGGTGGTGAGTTGCGTTGGACAGATTTTGTCATAGGTATACATATTTTTCAACATATTATTCGATGTTTATCGAAATTGATACTTTTATATACAGTTTTCAATGTGTTCAACTGAAGTCCAACTTAGAACCAAAATTGTATTTCCGTTGAACAAACAGCAATACATACAACATAAATGCTAGAACAGCTAGTAAGCTAGCTGTTCTAGCATTTCCGGTAGATGTTTCGAGTTATCCCTATTTCGTAATGAGAATGTTGATCCGTTTATTCTGATTCCATAGCCGTCTCAGTCTAGATTTCTAAATGCCTGTTCTAGAATGGCAGAGAAAAGTTTCGGCGTCAGTGGATCGTCTTGTCTCACACAAACATCTCCTAAACCACAAACGGAGAGAAGTTTTGAAAACAATTTAATGTCTAAACTTTAATTTGTTTGGTGAATATTCGTAAATTTTGAGTTTATACACCCAATTAATATTTTAGAAACAAATGATTCCCCCATCTAGTTTGACCTACGCAAAATCCTTTCTTAGTACGCACCACTTAAAATACAACTACTGTCCAAAATTCAGTTTCTAATGTTTACACTTGAAAACAATTTTAATTATGAATGGAATGTCCAGATAGAACAATTTCAGAAGTTAAATAAAGGTACTGAAACTGCAATGAATATGATGTGACTTATTTGGATAACGATTAATACCACGGTGAAAATAATGTGGCCTAGTTTCTAGTAACTTTTTCAACTAGAAATAGTTCATTTTGATACAAGTGGGCAAACTTTGTCTGCAGGTGACCAGCCTGATATAATAAATGAAATACTTAGGTGTGGATTGGCAGCTGCACTTATCCGCACGAGTGCAAAATACACTCCATTGCGTGCCTAAAAGCGGTGGAGTGGGAATCAGTTTTCGAGTTAGTTTGTCGAACAAGTAAAATTTAAAAATTTAAAAAACCCTCGACACATTTATCTTGCGACAAGTAAAATTTCACAATTTAAAAAACCCCCGACACATTTCGCTTGCGAAAACACCCCGATTCAAACAGTAAAATGCCAATAACTTTTGAACGGCTGAACCGATTTAATTCAAACATAGCTAAGAACACTCTCGACAAAATAACCTTTCAAACAAAAAAATCTAAATCAAAATCGGTTCATCCGTTGAGGCGCTATGGTGCCACAGACAGACACACAGATACACTGATACACAGATACACAGATACACAGATACAGAGATACACAGATACACAGCAACACACGTGAAACTTATAACACCCCTCTTTTTCCGGCGGGGGTTAAAAACTCCCCGATTCAAACAGTTAAACGCGCATAACTTTTGAACGGCTGAACCGATTTAATTTAAACATAGCTAAGAACACTCTCGACACAAGTAAAATTTCAAAATTTAAAAACCCCCGACACATTTATCTTGCGTAAACACCCCGATTCAAACAGTAAAACGCACATAACTTTTGAACGGCTCAACCGATTTTATTCAAACATAGCTAAGAACACTCTCGATAAAATCACCTTTCAAAATCAAAATCGGTTCATCCGTTTGGGCGCTATGATGCCACAGACAGACACACAGATACACAGATACACAGCAACACACGTGAAACTTATAACACCCCTCTTTTTCCGGCGGGGGTTAAAGATACACAGCAACACACGTGAAACTTATAACACCCCACTTTTTCCGGCGGGGGTTAAAAATCACCTTTCAAACAAAAAAAAACTAAATCAACATCGGTTCATCCGTTGAGGCGCTATGGTGCCACAGACAGACACACAGATACACAGATACACAGATACACAGCAACACACGTGAAACTTATAACACTTCTTTCTTTCTTTCTTTCCCTCTTTTTCCGGCGGGGGTTAATAACACCCCTCTTTTTCCGGCGGGGGTTAAAATACGGTGCTTGCATTAACCGGGTGTCATTTACTTATAGCAATGATGCGTTTGATAATGAAACGTGAGATTGCCACCCGGTCTACTGCCGTGCCCAGCAGTGTGGCTAACAACGTTGGTAGCTGTCTCGTGTCGCCATGCGCCTCTCACCCGCTCCGTGGAGGAAGACAATACACTTCTGTATTTTTGGCAGAACTGAACAAAGTTGAGTGAATTTGATTAAATATTTATGCTCAGCAAAAATATTCGCGTGCACCTGTGTTGGCTGCTGGCTCCAAATTATTTCATATTGGAAAACTTTGCACGCCATATTAAAATACTCCAGTTCCATCATATAATATTATTCTTCTTGTATCTTTATTTGGCGACGATTAATTATCTTTCTACCAGTCAGGGTTAAAATTGATGATTTTTTTAAAGAAAGAATGTTGCCTGTAATGATATAAAATGACTGTCCCAGATGTGAAGCAGGTTTACTCTGATTTTTAATTTGCTGGACCAAAATGAAAGCAGCAATATATATGTTTTTACCCGACTGCCGAAGGAGGATAATGTGTTTATCAGTCTATGTATGTAAGTATGTATGTTTGTTCCTATACGGCTTTACAGAGACCAAACGTTGGCCGATTTTGATGATTCTTACGTCAATCGATTTGTCTTAACGCTGCGAGTGTCATAGGCTACATTAAAATAGGACAATAGAATAAAAAAACTTTTTTGCAAAAAAATACTACCGACTTCCAAATGAAAAACTACAAAGTGAAAAATAACTTAACTTTTGGAAGTCGGTGTCTTTCGTAGGTACCATTTTTTTGCGATATGGACACCGACTTCCAAAAGTTAAGTTATTTTTCACTTTGTAGTTTTTCATTTGGAAGTCGGTAGTATTTTTTTGCAAAAAAGTTTTTTTATTTTTCCCTTTTTAGTTTTACCTTCCGAATAGCAAGTTGTTTATTAAGGTGCCTATAACTCCAGAATAGATTAACCGAATAATATGAAACTTGAACATAACCGGTGAAATGAGAGATCTGTGTACCCCTGTGTAGAGCGTACTGGCGTGATTTTATGTTATGAAATGGTATAAACAACAAACAGACATGCGATTGCAGCAATCCCCAGGGTTTTGCCGTTATTTATTGAAGAGTTCTGTTGTGTATCTCCGCATTTCTTCATCAGACCTTTAACAAATTAAAATGGGACCAATTTCGAAACGTATTCTTTCAAACAAAAAAAGAATTTTCAAAATCAGTCCACAATTGACAGACATCGACAGATATCGGTGAACATAAACAAAAAAAAAAAAAAAAATATTCACGGCACAGCCGTCCGTCACTCACAACGATATACGTTTAACCGTGACGGAGCAACTTAAAACAATTGCTAGTTTCAGTGGGTACTCTGTTGTGGCTGACTGGTACTTACCAGCAACTCACGAAGTGCAACCTCTAAGTATATATGAAGTCAACCGCGACCGCGAACTGCCGACAAAAAGTCGGAACACTTGGCGCACGACACGACGGACACAGCCGGCACTCGTCAAACTTCTGAAGACAGACAAAGTCAAAGTCAAAGTCAAATATATTTATTCAATTAGGCCAATAAACGGCACTTTTGAACGTCACATAAATTAAAATTAAAAATTAAAAGTAATAAAAAATAAATTTAAAAGTAATAAAAAAAAAAAAAAAACATAGATAAAAAAAAAAAAAAAAAAAAAAAATGATTCTACCGTGCATTCGGAAAGTAGATTGATATGGAGAAGAACGCACAAGAAACTCCATACTTACTCTTTTAAAAAAAAAAAAAAATTGGTGTTTTACAATATTAACATACGTACATACATTAATATATGTGAGGACGATGCACCCAGAATAGCTCTACACGCAGGTATAAAGTATTAAAAAGCATTAACAGGAAAATTAATTAATTTGATAAGTAGGAACATGGTTCTCACATACTTACAAATATTACAAACATAGGTAAAATACCTAATTCAACAACAACGGAACAGTGTGTGAGTCAATTTCCTAAAAAAAAAAAAAAATAAAAAATACAATGAATACAATAACTATGAATGGGAATATAAATTAACAAATTTGATTTTGTCTACACCAAAGATTGCCCTATGGAGCAGGACCAGCATGTTTCCAAGCATTCTTATCTTGAATATAATCATCTAATTTGTAATATGCTTGTTTACAAAGGGTGCTTTTAACTAAAGTTTTAAATTTACTTTCATTTAGTTTTAATATATCACAAGGTATTTTGTTATAGAATTTAACACAGTACCCCATGAAAGATGATTGTACTTTAGCTAGTCTGTAAGAAGGCTGATCTAACTTATCTTTATTTCTGGTATTACAATTGTGTCTATCACTGACTTTACTAAAGAGATGTATATTTTTCCTTACATACATAATATTTTCATAAATAAATTGGCAAGAAACTGTCATAATATTAATATTTTTAAACAGTTCCCTAAGAGATTCACGGTGACTTAACTTATATATGGCTCTGACAGCTCTCTTTTGCAATATAAATATGGATTCAATGTCAGCCGCTCGACCCCACAGTAAAATACCGTATGACATTATGCTGTGAAAGTAACTAAAATAGACCAAACGCGCGGTTTCTACATCCGTTAACTGTCTTATCTTTCTAACAGCATAAGCGGCTGAGCTTAGCCAACCCGCAAGAGATGTTATATGAGGACCCCATTGCAATTTGTCGTCTAGAGTGATTCCCAGGAAAACTGTTTGATTTACAAAGTCCAGCTTTTCGCCATTCAATATGATATCGCATTCGGTACTTCTAACATTCGGCAATGTGAATCTAATACATTTGGTTTTTTTTTCATTTAGTACTAAATTGTTTGCCGTGAACCAATTTTGGACCTGATAAATGGAGTTATTCACGTCATCAAGATTTCGTGACCGCCGATCTATTTTAAATATCAAAGATGTGTCATCAGCAAACAACACCATCTTCGGTTGATTTTGTAGTAATTGGGGTAAATCGTTAATATAAACTAAAAAGAGGAAAGGACCCAATATCGAGCCTTGAGGCACACCCATTGTCATTTCAGACCCTAGTGAGTTTACGCCATTTACCTGAACTTTAACTTGTCTGGCTTTTAAATATGATCTAAGTAACTCAAGGGCTGTGTGTCTAATTCCATAGTGCTCGAGCTTCAACAATAGAGTCTCATGGTTAACGCAATCGAACGCCTTCGAGAGGTCGCAAAAGATTCCAATGGCGTCCTGTGCTTCCTCCCAGGCCTTAAATATGTTCTTTATTAGGGTGACACCCGCGTCAGTTGTGCAACGCCCTTTGGTAAAACCGTATTGTTGATCATAAAAGATGGAATGTTGACAGGCGGCTCATATCACTTTAATCTGCGTGACGTGACTGCTGACTGACGCGCTTTGTGAGCGGCGGCGGCGCCACGTGTCGCACCGACTGACTGCACGTCACGTCACGTCTTGGTGAGCGGGTGGCGTGGGGAGACCGCACGTTCCCGTGTCGTTAGCGGGCAACTCGTTACGTGACCACCGGAGATCACAAGCGATACGTTTTTATCACCGTTTGACTTTCATCGCATTTTTGTCTTCTAGTAATTCACTGCAATGATTATCTTATTACTACAAAATTAAATGTATGTTCAATAACTTACGTTGGTTCCTACAAACGAATGGATTGTAAAGTAGTTTCTTGCATTCGATAACCAGCTTTTTTTAACCCCCGCCAAAAAAAAAGGGGTGTTATAAGTTTCACGTGTGTTGCTGTGTATCTGTGTATCTGTGTGTCTGTCTGTGGCATCATAGCGCCTAAACGGATGAACCGATTTCAATTTAGTTTTTTTGTTTGGAAGGTAATTTTGTCGAGAGTGTTCTTAGCTATGTTTGAATAAAATCGGTTCAGCCGTTCAAAAGTTATGGAAATTTTACTGTTTGAATAGGGGTATTTTCGCAAGGTAAATGTGTCGGGGGTTTTTAAATTGTGAAATTTTACTTGTTGTACGAAAATATTGTTTAAGCAGAATTCGATCTACTTGTGTGGAATACGCTTAAGACGGGTCAGGAATCAATTAGGCTGATAGTACACAAGCGGCACTAAAAGTCTGACCGCAAAATACGTATCCGAACGGTGCTAAGTATAATTTGTATAAGTTTAGAAGCTTCTGCCAACAGCTTTGCCCGCGTGAATTCCGAAAATTATCCCAAGGCTTGTTGAAAATTATCCTATGTGCTATTCCTGATTATAATCTATCTATGTGCCAAATTTCATCCAGATCGATTCAGTAGTTTTTGCGTGAAAGAGTAACACACATACAAATACACTCATAAAAAATATAAATAATATTAGTGTGAAGATAATTATTGTATGTATGAAGAACTCGGACCCAAATAGCATTGATAGACCGGCCCATTGAAGCTGGTCACCGAACGGCAAGGATATGATCATTGGTAGCGCGGTGTCTCAGTAAGTTGTCGTTCGTTCGGTCTCGGTGGACGCGGCTCGTGATGATGTGTGATGGTGCAGAATCTGTGGTAGAGACAAAGTGCGCGCTGGCCACACACACCCACACATAGTAACGAAAGCCGAGCTCACCGCTCACTGCTCACCAGCGACACTATCAAAGCTTTTGCACGAACTTTGATTAAAAATGTTTTGTCTCGTAGTTTGAATGCGGAGCCCGGCCCGCCCTGCCGTGCAGACAGCGCGCTATTGTAGCTGCTGTACAAACTTGTCCAGTGTGCGCTGTGGCACCTTCACCGTTTGTTATTTCAGCTGTCGCCGTCGATTTGGTTATCTATCGAGTCCGGCCGTCTGGAGAGCTCTCTAGCTGCTGCAGTTAGTTACAGAGTGAAGCTGAAATCCCAGCTTACGAGTACGTAGAAGTTTCGTTAATTTACCTATGTTATTACCTCAAGTAAGTGGTATTACTAAGATGTCATAATCATAATGATTTGGTTCTGTATCCAGTTCATTCAACGGACGGAGTGAAATAAACCTAATTAATAACAGCCCATCTAGTTATCGGTGTTCCTCGTTTTCTGATGCCTGGACGATGGCAACTAAACATGTCTTAACATTCGTGTTCGGGCTCGTTTTTATTTGTCTTGATGCGAACTGCTATTTCAGATGATCTTCTAGGTTTTATATACTAACTAGCTCACATGTTCTCGGGATAAAAAGTATCCTATGTGCTATTCTAGAATATAATCTCTGTGCCAAATTTCATCCAGATCTGTTCAGTACTTTTTGCATGAAAGAGTTTATTTATTTATTTATTTGGAAACTCAACAGCTTATTACTAATTAACATGAATAGATGTTCACCTCACTGTCAATGAACAGCCCAGTGCAGTTGTTTCAACGTTACTAGCATCTTAGTAATTAGTGAACACACAGACACACACTGCACAGTGACAGCAAGATGATGACAATTATCTCTTAAGCCAATAACAGAGTTCCACGGCATGGATAAAGCTAGGTTAGGTTATGTTTATTAGCTACACACAAGTGCAGCTATTAGTGATCATGTGGGATTGAAGACTCATTGATCACATAAAATCCGAGTTAGTAGTATGTAAAGTAAACATGCAAATATGGCTATATTAATTAGACAAGGGGAAAACAAACATAATATTAGTGAAATCTAGCATCTAACTAACACTACACACAAAAAAACTTAATTCAAAAAATCAAAAAACCCCACTGCTTAAAAAGCGAACTAAAAAGTCGTAAACAAGGAAAAAATCATGCTGTGCAGGCAGAGGATACACCAGATTTTGGTCAGCCAGCCCGCGAATATGTATCCTCCGACTGCACAGCATGATTTTTTCCTTGTTTACGACTTTTTAGTTCGCTTTTTAAGCAGTGGGGTTTTTTGATTTTTTGAATTAAGTTTTTTTGTTTATAATTTTTTAGTTAGTGTTTTTTCGAATTAGATACATTTAAACATATAAGTGTTATATATTTTTAAATCACCTCTTAAAACCCTTTATTTTGATACCCCACACGATGGGTTTGGAAGAAAAAAAATTTGGGCCTCCACAATATGGCACCCAAAATCCGCAATTTTTCTATTGTCCAATTTTAATGTAGCCTATGACACTCGCAGGGTTAAGACGAATCGATTGACGTATGAATCATCAAAATCGGCCAACGCGTTTGGTCTCTGGAACGCCATATAGGAACAAACATACATACATACATACACACATACATACATAGACTGATAAACACATTACCCTCCTTCCGCAGTCGGGTAAAAATCACCTTTCAAACAAAAAAAACTAAATCAAAATCGGTTCATCCGTTTAGGCGCTATGATGCCACAGACAGACACACAGATACACAGATACACAGCAACACACGTGAAACTTATAACACCCCTCTTTTTCCAGCGGGGGTTAAAAATGGGTTTCGTAAAAATAGAAGTACGTCTTTGGCAGCCTTTCAATAAATAAAATAAATAACAGACTGTATTGACAAGAAAATACCGGTTACAGTTTTATTCATGGATGAGTAAAGCGTTTGATCACGTTTCTCATGAATGATTATTGGAAAAGATTTCCAGATATGGAATCAGAGTAACGGCATATAACTGGATGGAATTATATTTGTCCAACAGAATACAATCAGTGGACGTAACGAATTAAAATGAACAAACTAAAACGTTAGAACCATTCCAATCTTCGTTTATGTTTAATAGATATGGCATGCCACAGGGCAGTATTTTAGGACCGCCAATGTTTTTGCTCTACTTAAATGATTTCCCAGAAATTATAAATCATAAATGTGTACTGTTTGCCGACGATACTATTATCATAATCAAAGGAAATGAGAAAAGTTCGTACGAACAAGAAATAAATATTGCTCTTCAACTAACTATAGAGTGGCTAGAGACTAATAATTTAAAAGTTAATATTAATAAAACAAAATTTATGCAATTTCACACTTATCGATCAAAACCGCTGGACCTAAATATATCTTATAAAGGAGTTGCCCTGGTAGAACCTGACTCTGTTAAGTTTATTGGAATAAATTTAGATAAATTTAGCTCATGGAAAAATCATATAAATGGCATTTGTGCTAAAATAAATAAATTCATTTACCCTTTGAGGCGTATTAGCTGCGAGGTACTAGAAATGCCGCAATAACGGCTTTCCATGGCTATATAACCTCCACTCTAAGGTATGGTATTATCCTGTGGGGTCGTTGTGTGGAGATTGATCAAGCATTCGTAATGCAAACAAGTAAAATCTCAAAATTTGAAAAACCCGCGACACATTTATCTTGCAACAAGTAAAATTCCAAAATTTAAAAAACTCCCGACACATTTTTTTTTCATGGCACATAATTTATCTAGTACATAGTAGATACGCTTCGATCGGCAATCTATTGAACACGTAATTATGACACGATATCTTGCGAAAACACCCCGATTCAAACAGTAAAACGCCCATAACTTTTGAACGGCTGAACCGATTTTATTCAAACATAGCTAAGAACACTTTCGATTAAGTCACCTTTTAAACAAAAGAAACTAAATCAAAATCGGTTCACCCGTTTGGACGCTATGATGCCACAGACAGACACACAGATACACAGATACATAGATACACAGACACACAGATACACAGCAACACACGTGAAACTTATAACACCCCTCTTTTTCCGGCGGGGGTTAAAACACCCCGATTCAAACAGTAAAACGCCCATAACTTTTGAACTGCTGAACCGATTTTATTCAAACATAGCTAAAAACACTCTCGACAAAATTACCTTTCAAACAAAATAAACTAAATCAAAATCGGTTCATCCGTTTAGGCGCTATGATGCCACAGACAGACACACAGATACACAGATACACAGCAACACACGTGAAACTTATAACACCCCTCTTTTTCCGGCGGGGGTTAAAAATCGGTCCAGCCGTTCAAAAGTTATGGGTGTTTTACTGTTTTAATCAGAGTGTTTTTAACCCCCGCCGGAAAAAGAAGGGGTGTTATAAGTTTCACGTGTGTTGCTGTGTATCTGTGTGTCTGTCTGTGGCATCATAGCGCCTAAACGGATGAACCGATTTCGATTTAGTTTTTTTTTTTGAATGGTAATATTGTCGAGAGTGTTCTTAGCTATGTTTGAATAAAATCGGTTCAGCCGTTCAAAAGTTAAAGGGGTTTTACTGTTTGAATCGGGGTGTTTTCGCAAGATAAATGCGTCGGGGGTTTTTAAAATTGTGAAATTTTACATGTTATTTATTATCGCAAGATAAATGTGCCGGGGGTATTTTAAATTTTCAAAATTTTTAAATGAGAATCCTGTATATTTGTGTTTGAAAAAAAATAAAAATGAGAGACGTTTTCGGCATGCGACGAATTACTATGCCCCTCGATCTATGTATACTAATAAGTTATTTAAACCGAGAACGAATCTCACAAACAACAGCTACATTATGTGCATAAAATTGTATAACAAAATACCAAATTCTATAATAACGTTACCATTTTTAACCCCCGCCGAAAAAAGAGGGGTGTTATAAGTTTCACGTGGGTTGTTGTGTATCTGTGTGTCTGTCTGTGGCATCATATCGCCTAAAAGGATGAACCGATTTTGATTTAGTTTTTTTTGTTTGAATGGTAATATTGTCGAGAGTGTTCTTAGCTATGCTTGAATAAAATCGGTTCCGCCGTTCAAAAGTTAAAGGGGTTTTACTGTTTGAATCGGGGTGTTTTTAACCCCCGCCGGAAAAAGAGGGGTGTTATAAGTTTCACGTGTGTTGCTGTGTATCTGTGTGTCTGTCTGTGGCATCATAGTGCCTAAACGGATAAACCGATTTTGATGTAGTTTTTTTGTTTGAAAGGTGATTTTGTCGAGAATGTTCTTATCTATGTTTGAATTAAACCGGTTCAGCCGTTCAAAAGTTATGGGCATTTTACTGTTTGAATCGGTGTGTTTTCGCAAGATAATTTTTTTTTTTTTTTTTATTCATTATAGGCTCGCGCTTGACCACTATCTCACCTGATGGTAAGCGATGATGTGGTCGAATGTGTCGGGGGTTTTTGAAATTTTACTTGTCGCAAGATAAATGTGTCGGGGGTTTTCTAAATTTTGAAATTTTACTTGTTTGTAAATTGCACGGATATGATTGTTATTATTTTGTTATTGGTTTTTTATTGTGTGGCGAATTTCGCCCATTATTGACATGATTATTATTGACACTTGTGATTATTATATTTATTTTTTAAATTACAATTGTTATAATTTTGTGTTTGGTTATCATAATTTTGTGGTGAGTCTCCCCCATTATTGACAGGATACGTTAACATCTACCCTCAATTTTGGTCCATTCATTGAGGCAAAGGCTCAATTGGCTGCAAAAAAGTTGGGGATCCTTGCAAAGGTGAGGCGGTACTTCACGTATGAACAGCTGCTCAACTATAAAGCGTAAGTTCGGTCATGCATGGAGTACAGCTCTCATCTCTGGGATGGCTCTGCCAGGTACCAACTTGATGCACTTGAGTCGATTGACAGACGGGCCAAGAGACTAATCGGCAACGATGCGCTGGTTGACTCAAAGCTCCAGAGCCTTGAACACCGACAACGAGTTGCCAGCCTGTCGGTTTTCTATCGGTTACATTTCGGAAAGTGTGCGATGGAACTGCACAATTTGATTCCACCTAGCCCTTTCCATCATTGGACTACAAGACGTACGGCAATGCGCCATCATTACATGGTGGATATTCCACCCATACGCACAAAGCGTTTTGAAAATACTTTCATTGTGCAAACAGCTAAGGAGTGGCATTCCCTGCCTGTCTTTGTTTCCTGATAGCTACAACCTAGGGGTCTTCAAGTCAAGAGTGAATAGGTTACTTCTAGGCAAGCTTGCTTTACCTTCGATCACATCATCACTTAACATCAGGCGAGATAGTGGTCAAACGCGAGCCAATAACAAAAAAATTTTATTAACTTAGTTATACTTTTTGAGCGTGGTGACCGATAAGAAAACATTTTTTTTTCTTTTATTAAATAAATGAAAAGTTAATATTGTTCAAAATATTTTTATTATCTTACAATACATGTAGGTTATTCAGGAATATTTATCATTGAAACTATTGCTTTATGGTAACTGAAATAAGAAACATAAGTTTGAGACTTGATATCTTCTAAATATCTGAAAAATACCGCGTCAATGGTGGTCCCATATTTTGTTGTGGATTCTTGTGGATTATTATTCATTTTCAAATTCAATATTTTAGAAAGAAAAGTTGTCAACCGCTCTGATAATGGAACAACCAATGCCACCTAGAGGCGAGTTGCTGAACTAAAGAGACAAGCGTGATATTTTAAAAAGTCATTAAAAGTTCTACTATTCATCGATAGATGTCTCGACTTTATCTTCTAAATATCTGGAAAATACCGCGTCAATGGTGGTCCCATATTTTGTTGTGGATTCTTGTGGATCATTATTCATTTTCAAAATTCAAAACACTTTATACACAAATTTTACAAGTACAGCTATTCACTGTTGTACATAAATACCTATACACCTATATAATTTCTCATAAACAGCTGCTTATGTATTCGTCCGATTTTGGAGCAGCTCGTCTCGATTCGTGCGAGTTTCGTAGAGTCATACAATACGTCTAATCGCACACAACGCCGTGTCGAAGACTGCCGAACTGAAACGACGTTAGACGATGCACGGCCTTCAAGCCACACCTCCTTGCCCGTCGGAGTGGGGAGCGTAAGGTTTTTTTCGTTACGGAATTTCTGGATTCGGTCCCCGTGCTCAAGGCCCGCGATAGAAGCTATGCAATAGCTGAAAAAAAAAGAATTATTATTGACACTTCTGATTATTATCTTTATTATTTTTTCATATTATAATAACATTTATTTAATTCAATAATAAATTTTAGTGGGCTTATCTGTTTATTGACTACATGATTATGATCAATACATTTTTTTACTAAAATTGGTAACTCTATTTTATTTATATTTGCACGCCGAGATTAAAGGAAGAATAAGATAAGAATTTTGTACATTTTACCAACCTTCTGTACCTTATTTATGCAAATAAATGTTTTTTTTAATTTTTTGAAACATAACCGGTGAAATGGGAGTGTACCAAGATGAAATGTACACATCTGCATACCCCTTTAGAGCGTACTACCATGATGTTATGTTATGAAATGGTACAAACATTTAAATGCGACCAGTTTGGGAACATACTATTTCAATTTGAAAACAAGTATAATTTCAAAATTTGAAAAACCACCGACACATTTATCCTGCGACAAGTAAAATTTCAAAATTTAAAAAGCCCCCGACACATTTATCTTGCGACTGGTAAAATTTCAAAATTTAAAAAACCCCCGACTCATTTATCTTGCGAAAACACCCCGATTCGAACCGTAAAACGCCCATAACTTTTGAACGGCTGAACCGATTTTTAACCCCCGCCAGAAAAAAATGGGTGTTATAAGTTTCACGTGTGTTGCTGTGTATCTGTGTATCTGTGTGTCTGTCTGTGGCATCATAGCGCCTAAACGGATGAACCGATTTCAATTTAGTTTTTTTGTTTGAAAGGTAATTTTGTCGAGAGTGTTCTTAGCTATGTTTGAATAAAATCGGTTCAGCCTTTCAAAAGTTATGGGCATTTTACTGTTTGAATTGGGGTGTTTTCGCAACACAAATGTGTCGAGGGTTTTTTAAATTGTGAAATTTTACTTGTATTCAAACATAGCTAAAAACACTCTCAACAAAATAACCTTTCAAACACAAAAAACTAAATCGAAATCAGTTCATCCGTTTTGGCGCTATGATGCCACAGACAGACACACAGATACACAGATACACAGACATACAGAATCACAGATACACAGCAACACACGTGAAACTTATAAGACCCCTCTTTTTCCGGCGGGGGTTAAAATCACCCCGATTCAAACAGTAAAACGCTCATAACTTTTAAACGGCTGAACCGATTTAATTCAAACATAGCTAAGAACACTATAAACAAAATCACCTTTCAAACAAAAAAAACTAAATCAAAATCGGTTCATCCTTTTAGGCGCTATGATGCCACAGACAGACACACAGATACACAGATACACAGACATACAGAATCACAGATACACAGCAACACACGTGAAACTTATAAGACCCCTCTTTTTCCGGCGGGGGTTAAAAAGAACAAAATCGGTCCACAATTGACAGAGAAATCGGAAAACATACAAAAATAAACAAATAAAAGTCGTACATAGAACCTCCTCCTTTTTACCCGACTGCCGAAGGAGGGTAATGTGTTTATCAGTCTATGTATGTATGTATGTAAGTATGTATGTATGTGTGTATGTTTGTTCCTATATGGCGTTCCAGAGACCAAACGCGTTGGCCGATTTTGATGATTCATACGTCAATCGATTCGTCTTAATCCTGCGAGTGTCATAGGCTACATTAAAATTAGACAGTTGAAAAATGCTGGATTTTTGGTACCATATTGTGGGGGCCCAAATTTTTTTTGGGCTTTTGAAGCAGTCGGGTTTTTTGATTTTTTGAATTAAGTTTTTTTATTTATAACTTTTTAGTTAGTTTTTTTCGAATTAGATACATTTAAACATGTAAGTGTATTATATTTTATAAATCACCTCTTAAAACCCTTTATTTTGATACCCCACACGATGGGTTTGGAAGAAAAAAAAAATTTTGGCTCCCACAATATGGCACCCAAAATCCGCCATTTTTCTATTATCCAATTTTAATGTAGCCTATGACACTCGCAGGGTTAAACGCATCGATTGACGTATGAATCATCAAAATCGGCCAACGCGTTTGGTCTCTGGAACGCCATATAGGAACAAACATACATACATACATACATACTTACATACATACATACATACATACATAGACTGATAAACACATTACCCTCCTTCGGCAGTCGGGTAAAAATAAAGTTATTTTTCACTTTGTAGTTTTTTATTTGTAAGTCGGTAGTATTTTTTTGCAAAAATGTTTTTAACCGACTTACCAAAAAGGAGGAGGTTCTATGTTCGACTTCTTGTATGTTTTTTTTTTTTTTATATATATTTTCACCGATATCTCTGTCAGTTGTGGACCGATTTTGAAAATTCTTTTTTTGTTTGATATAATATGTTTCGAAATTGGTCCCATTTTAATTTGGTGAAGATCTGATGAAGAACTTTTTTTTTTTTTTTTATCGTTAATAGGCTTGCGCTTGACCACTATCTCACCTGATGGTAAGTGATGATGTGGTAGACGGTGAAGCACGCTTGCCTAGAAAAAACCTATTCACTCTTGACTTAAAGAACCCAAGATTGTAGCTATCGGGAAACACAGACTCCGGCAGGGAATTCCACTCCTTAGCTGGACGCATAATGAAAGTGTCCCCAAAACGTTTTGTGCCTATGGGTGGGATATCCACCATGTACCGATGACGCATCGCCGTACGTCTGGTAGTCCGATGATGGAACGGGCTGGGCGGAATCAGATCATGCAATTCCATCGCACACTCCCCGAAATGCAACCGATAAAAAACCGACAAGCTGGCAACTCGGCGACGATGTTCAAGGCTTTGGAGCTTTGACTTGACCAGTGCCTCATTGCCGATGAGTCTCTTGGCCCGCTTTTCGATCGATTCAATTGCATCAAGCTGGTATTTGGCAGATCCGTCCCAGAGATGAGACAGTACTCCATGCATGATCGAACTTGCGCTTGATACAAGTTGAGCAGCTGTTCCAGTGTGAAATACCGTCTCACCTTCGCAAGGATCCCCAACTTTTTGGCAGCCAGCTGAGCCTTTCCCTCAATGTATGGGCCAAAATTGAGAGTCAATGTCAACGAAACACCAAGAAGCTCAAGATGGTCCGTTATCGGCACGGTCACACCACGGAAAGAAGGAGCCGGGTGGAATTGGCTCCTTTTAGCGGAAAAAAGACACGCCTGGGTTTTAGCAGCATTAAACCTGACCAGATTGGCATCGCCCCATTCGGAGACTGCCTGCAAAGACAGGTTCAAACGCTCCACCATGGCTTCACGGAGAGACCGGGTCTGCGGCCCGGTAGCCCGTGCGTTGGACAAGTATCTCTCAGCAACAGTGCTCTCGTCAGCATACCCAAAGGTGCCGGGTTTTAGCAGATCATTAATGTGCAACAAGAACAATGATGCTGAGAGTACTGACCCCTGAGGGACCCCGGCATTAATATCCAATTGGTCCGAAGAGCAGCCATCGATAACCACTCGAATGGACCGATCTTTCAGGAAGTCTGCAATCCAATCACACAGACCACCGGGCAGACCGAATGAAGGAAGCTTACCAATGAGGCTTTCGTGCCAGACCCTACCGAAAGCCTTCGAGATGTCGAGGGAGACGGCAAGCGCTTCCCCGTGTCTCTCGATGGCCTCACTCCATATGTGAATGGCATACGCTAGAAGATCCTCAGTAGACCGATTTCAGCGGAAGCCGTATTGACGGTCACTAAGGATATCATTAGATTCTAGGTATGCCAGGAGCTTTTTGTTAAGTACACTTACAGAGATGGGTCTGTAGTTGGCCGGGTCAGCTCGACTGCCCTTCTTGGGCACAGGCTGTACGTTGGCTTGCTTCCAAGCATTCGGCACTTTTCCAGTCTCATATGAAAGGCGGAATAGACGAGTCAAGATCGGAGACAGTTCAGGCGCACAGGTTCTAAGAACTATTGCTGGTATTCCGTCAGGGCCGCTAGCCTTGTTCACGTCGAGGTTGCGCAGCACCCTACGAACGTCCTTTTGATGGATGCGAATGTCCGACATACTCGTCTCGCATCCAACAGGAGAAGGAGGGGGCCGCGAATCACCAGGATTCAGACGCGAAGATTCCGCAAAAAGAGATGCAAATAAATTTTCCTTCTCCTCAGCGGAGTGGGCCAACGATCCGTCGGGTTTCAGCAGTGGTGGTAGTGAGGGACGGCAGAAGTTCGACTCGACCGACTTAGCTAGGGACCAAAACGCTTTACTACCTGCTGGGTAAGAAGCAAGTTTGGTCCCTATTCGGCCAATGTGGTCGAACCGAGCCCTTCGCAACACCAACTTGCAGGACTTGGCAGCCCTGTTGAAGGCCTTCTTCTTCTGACCCACGTCGCCCGCTTTGCGCGATCGAGCATCGACCCATGCCAGGTACGCCTCATGCTTAAGCGCGTCGGCGCGATAAGATTCGGCGCCAAACCATGGCCGGTCAACGCTGGACATTGTCACATCAGAGAACGGAATATAGTACTCCATTCCCTGACGCAACACATCCGTCACGGGGTCCGCGCACGACAAAGGATCAGCCAGCAAGTAGGCTGCCAAAGATAGCATGCAAAGAAAGATTGCATGCTATCCCAATCTGCTGACCTGTACCGCCAAACCCGCCGGGTGCCTCTTGGGCTGGGATCGGGCGGGGAGTAGACGGACACAGACTTCACCAGACAGTGGTCGGAACTACCCAACGGTGAAGTTATCGACACAGAGTATCGGTCTGGATCTGTTGTCAGCAGAAGGTCCAAGCAATTGGCCGTGTGCGAATCAACATCCGGCACCCTTGTTGCCCCCTGGACCAGCTGGGTAAGGTTTAGTGCAAGCGAAAGCTTACGCATCTCCCGTCCAGCATGGTCAGTGCACTGGTATGGGAAGAGCCACTCCTGGTGGTGGGCATTAAAGTCCCCCAGTAACACTAACTGGGCGGAAGGGTACCGCTGCTGTGCCGCATCAGCCGCCTCACTGAGGTACTCTGTGAGCCTGGTTGCCTCCTGATCTCCACTGTGCGACCGGTAGACACAGGCGTAGATAATTTTATCCAGACCTGTGTCCACCAGAGCCCAAAGCGTTGAGAATCTGGAGTCCTCAAGGTTACGGAGACGCCGATAGCAAGTGTCGTCGCGGGCGTACATACACACACCCGCGCGTGGTTTTAAATTGTACTCCAGGGTAAACCCTGGGTAAGACAAGTACGACACGTCTGGCGGACTCGCTATCTGCGTCTCCGTAAGGAATAACAGCGCTGGTTTCTCAGCCTCCAGGTGGTAGTGGACTGCAGAGAGATTTGAGTGCAGACCTCTAATGTTGGTGAGGTGAACTTTGTGGGGGAGGGGGTGCAGCCGCTGTTGAACTCCAGTATTTCGTTTCCTTGCCATGATTGTGTGTGAGTGAAGGGAGGAGAGGAGATGGAAGTGAGACGAGGTTCCACGCTGCTAACCTACAGACACGCACTGAAAGGACGCCATCATTGGGGCGCTAGTCTGGAGACTGCGGGGACGCCCGAGCCCCCCCGGAATGTCCATCGGGCCCTCCCCATCTGGTCGCCAACCAGCACGATGGTGCATTCCGGGCTTTTTCGACAGTTGGCGGGGCAGCCTTTCATGTGTGGATGGCACACTACTTGGGCCCCCAACTACCTGTGGTCGGCCAGCGGTGCACCGTGCCTCGGATCCCGCTACCCTCCGCGACCAGTCTCCCGATTCGTCCCAAACAGCGCGCGTCAGAATAAGTCAGCCTGCAGTGGAACAGCTATCTCGACCCAACTCCTCTAGTGGCTACACCGAGCATCGTACCGGAACACGGCTAGGCCGCTTGGCGGTACGTCTTTGCCCGGTGGGTGGTCACAAGCCTTCGGCCGAAGCCTACCACCAGTAAACTAACCAGTAACCACCAGTAACTTCGGAGATATACAACAGAACCCTTCAATAAATAACGGCAAATCATTCGGGATTTCTGCAATCGCATGTCTGTTTATTGTATATACCATTTCATAACATAACATCACGCCAGTACGCACTAAAGGGGTACGCAGATCTCTCATTTCACCGGTTATGTTCAAGTTTCATGTTATTCGGGTACTCAATTGTGGCGTTAAAGGTACCTACCTTACTAAACAACTTGCCTATTTTATATTTTTTTGCAAAAAAATACTACCGACTTCAAAATAATTTTGGAAGTCGGTGTCCATATCGCAAACAAAATGGGAAAAAAGAAAGACACCGACTTCCAAAAGTTAAGTTATTTTTCACTTGGTAGTTTTTCATTTGGAAGTCGGTAGTATTTTTTTGCAAAAAAGTTTATTTATTTTTTTGGAAGTCGGTTGTTTTTTGACGACTTCCGAAGGAGGGTAATGTGTTTATCAGACTATGTATGTATGTATGTTTGTTCCTATATGGCGTTCCAGAGACCAAACGCGTTTGCCGACTTTGATGATTCATACGTCAATCGATTCGTCTTAACCCTGCGAGTGTCATAGGCTACATGAACATTACATTTCCTGGGGTACTGGACCCGCTTGCAAAGCGGCGGCTCCATTGCAACGGGAAATAGGTATATGAACTGATTGAATTATTTGTTAATTTATTTGACAATTATTTATTTTTATGTGTTTATCTTGTGTTTATGGATTATTATTGTAATTAGGATGACATTATTAAATTATGTAAATTTACTAACATAGTCGTTAGTGTATTGTTACTAACAAATTATGAATCATGGTCCGAAATAAATTGAATTGAATTGAATTTAATTGGACAGTAGAAAAGTGGCGGATTTTGGGTGCCATATTGTGGGGCCCCAATTTTTTTTCTTCTTCCAAACCCATCGTGTGGGGTATCAAAATAAAGGGTTTGAAGAGGTGATTTTAAAAATATACAACACTTATAAGTTTAAATGTATCTAATTCGAAAAAAATACGAACTAAAAAGTTATAAATAAAAACACTTAATTCAAAAAATCAAATAACCCGACTGCTTCAAAAGCGAACTAAAAAGTCGTAAACAAGGAAAAAAACATGCTGTGCAGGCGGAGGATACACCAGATTTTGGTCAGCCAGCCCACGAATATGTATCCTCCGACTGCACAGCATGTTTTTAGGGTTCCGTAGCCAAATGGCAAAAAACGGAACCCTTATAGATTCGTCATGTCTGTCTGTCTGTCTGTCTGTCTGTCTGTCACAGCCACTTTATTCCGAAACTATAAGAACTATGCTGTTGAAACTTGGTAAGTAGATGTATTCTGTGAACCGCATTAAGATTTTCACACAAAAATAAAAATAAAACAATAAATTTTGGGGGTTCCCATACTTGAAACTAAAACTAAAAATATTTTTTTTCATCAGACCCATACGTGTGGGGTATCTATGGATAGGTCTTCAAAAATGATATTGAGGTTTCTAATATCATTTTTTTCTAAACTGAATAGTTTGCGCGAGAGACTCTGCCAAAGTGGTAAAATGTGTGTCCCCCCCCTGTAACTTCTAAAATAAGAGAATGATAAAACTAAAAAAAATATATGTTGTACATTACTATGTAAACTACCAGCGAAAATTGGATTGAACGAGATCTAGCAAGTAGTTTTTTTTTAATACGTCATAAATCGTAAACCGCAATTTACCAAGTACGGAACCCTTCGTGCGCGAGTCCGACTCGCACTTGGCCGGTTTTTTTCCTTGTTTACGAATTTTAGTTCGCTTTTGAAGCAGTCGGGTCTTTAGATTTTTTGAATTAAGTGTTTTTTGCAAACATTTTTTTTTGTACCTGCCTAAAAAAGGCAAGTTGTTTAGTAAGGTACCTATAACGCCAGAATAGATTACCCGAATAACATGAAACTTAAACAACACCGGTGAAATTAGAGATCTGCTTCAAAGACAAAGACAAAAGATATTTATTTCAACTGGGCCACCAAGCGGCACTTTTGAATGTCACAATTTAAATTTACATGGAATAAAAGTTGATTCTACCGTGAAATTCATTCGTAAAGTAGCTTGTTATGGAGAAGAATGCACAAGAAACTCCATACTTACTCTTTTAAAAAAAATGATTTTTACAATATTTAGGTACATAAGTACATACATTAATAAATTCACATATGTGAGGACAATGCACCCAAAATAGCACTACACAAAGGTAAAGTATTAAAAAGTAAAGTAAAGGTATAATAGTTATTTATGCTACAAGTGCGGAAGGTAGGTGATTTCCGATGAGTGGCATTTTTATTCACGAGCGAGCGAAGCGAGTGAGTGGATAAATCGACACGAGTCGGAAATCATCTTACGTACGTGTATCATAAAACATTTTACAATGCATTGTGCGAGGAAATAAATAAATTAATGAAATGAAATTAATAAAATGGCGGGCCTATTTAAACGCGTTCAGCATACCCACAGATTAACTAATAATTCCTCGGGCATATCTACTGCGCATGTGCGAATAGCTGTCATATCGTAACGCAATAAGGCACGAGCAAAATAAAATTTATTGATCAAAAACTAAATCTACAGTAATTAAAAACGCCTAAAATAAAGTATTAGTTTTATTTTACCTTTTATAGAAATGATAATCTGTACATAACTAATTTTTAAAACTTTTCTCAAATAATAAAAACTCTATGCGTCGGGCTGACGTTGGAGTTAAAAATTAAAAAAATACAGGAAAGTAAAAAGCACTAGTGAAAAAAAGTGACACTTTCCGCACAGTTTGGCTGCTTGGAAAACCGTTCTTTTCGAGGACATGCATTGTAATAGTTATTTATGCTACAAGTGCGGAAGGTAGGTGATTTCCGATGAGTGGCATTTTTATTCACGAGCGAGCGAAGCGAGTGAATGGATAAATCGACACGAGTCGGAAATCATCTTACGTACGTGTATCATACAACATTTTACTATGCATTGTGCGAGGAAATAAATAAATTAATAAAATGGCGGGCTTATTCAAGCGCGTTTAGCATATCCACAGATTAACTAATAGTTCCTCGGGCATACCTACTGCGCATGTGCGAATAGCTGTCACATCGTAACGCAATAAGGCACGAGCAAAATATACGTTCTGCCAAACATATTTAATGAATATTTAAAATTAATTTATTGATCAAAATCTAAATCTAGGGTAATTAAAAACGCCTAAAATAAAGTATTAGTTTTATTTTACCTTTTATATGAATGATAATCTGTACATAACTAATTTTTAAAACTTTTCTCAAATAATAAAAACTCTATGCGTCGGGCTGACGTTGGAGTTAAAAATTAAAAAAATACAGGAAAGTAAAAAGCACTAGTGAAAAAAAGTGACACTTTCCGCACAGTTTGGCTGCTTGGAAAACCGCTCTTTTCGAGGACATGCATTGTAAAGTATTAAAAGCACTCACACATGTACTGTGCAGTTATATAAAAGGTACTAGAAAAACATTAACATCCGAAGCAGATAAGTTATGACCAATCCCAACCGACGGCGCCCGTTCACGAACAAGACGCATGAATCGGCACCACCCAGCTCAACCATCATGAACGGAACCGAATGATCCAACACACGCGCCACCATCAGAGAGACATTTTGAGAGAGCATGACACACTCAACTGCCAGGGCACACACAAGTCAACGAACGACACATAGGTATAGCAAATGGTAGATTTACAGTTGGGTACATAGTACCCACACACGTGCTGTGCAGCTATACAATACTAAAAGAAATCGAGTCTATACAACACAAACAACATATCATTTGTTTTTGCGCCCTAGTGGTTGTGGAGCAGGACTAGCATTGAGCCAAGCATTTTTATCAGTGATGTAATCCCCCAACTTATAATATGCCTGCCTGCATAGTGTGCGTTTTATACAATTTTAAAATTTCGTCTCATTCAGTTCTAGAATGTGGGGAGGAATTTTATTGTAACATTTTGTACAGTACTTCATGAAAGATGAGGCCACTTTTGCCAGTCTGAAACCTGGTTGAACTAATTGGTCCCCTATTTCTAGTAATGTAATTATGTATGTCTCCGTTTTTAACCGACTTACAAAAAAAGGAGGAGGTTCTATGTTCGACTTTATGTTTGTTTTTTTTTTTTTTTTTTTTTTTTTTTTTTTGTGTATGTTCACCGATATCTCTGTCAATTGTGGACCGATTTTGAAAATTCTTTTTTTGTTTGAAAGAGTATATTTCGAAATTGGTCCCATTTTAATTTGGTGAAGGTCTGATGAAGAACTTCGGAGATACACAACAGAACTCTTCAATAAATAACGGCAAAACTCTCGGGATTGTTGCAATCGCATGTCTGTTTGTTGTTTATACCATTTCATAACATAAC
The DNA here is from genome assembly GCA_949775005.1 of Orthosia gothica. NCBI lineage: Eukaryota > Metazoa > Arthropoda > Insecta > Lepidoptera > Noctuidae > Orthosia > Orthosia gothica. The sequence goes on from OX459068.1 coordinate 239,723, forward strand.
ATCACGCCAGTACGCTCTAAAGGGGTACGCAGATCTCTCATTTCACCGGTTATGTTCAAGTTTCATGTTATGCGGTTAATCTATTCTGGAGTTATAGGGACCTTAATAAACAACTTGCTATTAGGTAGGTAAAACTAAAAAGGGAAAAATAAAAAACTTTTTTGCAAAAAAATACAACCGACTTCCAAATGAAAAACTACAAAGTGAAAAATAACTTAACTTTTGGAAGTCGGTGTCCATATCGCAAAAAAATGGTTCCTACGAAAGACACCGACTTCCAAAAGTTAAGTTATTTTTCACTTTGTAGTTTTTCATTTGGAAGTCGGTTGTATTTTTTTGCAAAAAAGTTTTTTATTACTAAAAAGATGTAAATTCTTTCTCACGTACATGATGTTTTTAACTTACCAAAAAGGAGGAGGTTCTATGTTCGACTTCTTGTATGTTTTTTTTTTTTTTTTTTTTTTTTTTTTTTTTTTTTTTTTTTTATGTATGTTCACCGATATCTCCGTCAATTGGGGACCGATTTTGAAAATTATTTTTTTGTTTGAAAGAGTATGTTTCGAAATTGGTCCCATTTTTAACCGACTTACAAAAAAAGGAGGAGGTTCTATGTTCGACTTTATGTTTGTTTTTTTTTTTTTTTTTTTTTGTGTATGTTCACCGATATCTCCGTCGATTGTGGACCGATTCTGAAAATTCTTTTTTTGTTTGAAAGAGTATGTTTCGAAATTGGTCCCATTTTAATTTGGTGACGGTCTGATGAAGAACTTCGGAGATACACAATAGAACTCTTAAATAAATAACGGCAAAACTCTCGGAATTGCTGCAATCGCATGTCGGTTTGTTGTTTATACCATTTCATAACATAACATCACGCCAGTACGCTCTAAAGGGGTACACAGATCTCTCATTTCACCGGTTATGTTAAAATTTCATGTTATTCGGTTAATCTATTCTGGAGTTATAGGGACCTTAATAAACAACTTGCTATTAGGTAGGTTAAACTAAAAAGGGAAAAATAAAAAAACTTTTTTGCAAAAAAATACTACCGACTTCCAAATGAAAAACTACAAAGAGAAAAATAACTTAACTTTTGGAAGTCGGTGTCTTTCGTAGGTACCATTTTATTGCGATATGGACACCGACTTCCAAAAGTTAAGTTATTTTTCTCTTTGTAGTTTTTCATTTGGAAGTCGGTAGTATTTTTTTGCAAAAAAGCTTTTTATAATTTGGTGAAGATCTTATGAAGAACTTCGGAGATATACAACAGAACTCTTCAATTAATAACGGCAAATCATTCGGAATTGCTGCAATCGCATGTCTGTTTATTGTATATACCATTTCATAACATAACATCACGCCAGTACGCACTAAAGGGGTACGCAGATCTCTCATTTCACTGGTTATTTTCAAGTTTCATGTTATTCAGGTGATCTATTCTGGCGTTATAGAGTACCTTACTAAACAAATTGCCTATTTTAGGTAGGTACAACTAAAAAGGGAAAAAAAAAAAACTTTTTTGCAAAAAAATTCTACCGACTTCCAAATAAATATATATATGTATCCATATCGCAAAAAAAAACTTTTTTGCAAAAAAATACTACCGACTTCCAAATGAAAAACTACAAAGTGAAAAATAACTTAACTTTTGGAAGTCGGTGTCTTTCGTAGGTACCATTGTTTTTGCGATATGGACACCGACTTCAAAAAGTTAAGTTATTTTTCACTTTGTAGTTTTTCATTTGGAAGTCGGTAGTATTTTTTTGCAAAAAAGTTTTTTTATTTTTCCCCTTTTAGTTTTACCTACCTAAAAGCAAGTTGTTTATTAAGGTCCCTATAACTCCAGAATAGATTAACCAAATAATATGAAACTTGAACATAACCGGTGAAATGAGAGATCTGTGTACCCCTTTAGAGCGTACTGGCGTGATGTTATGTTATAAAATGGTATAAACAACAAACAGACATGCGATTGCAGCAATCCTGAGAGTTTTTCCGTTATTTATTCAATTCAATTCAATTTATTCATTCATCAAGCCATACAAACATTGTTTATAAAGAAGAAATACACGAAAAGGCGAAATATAAATGATGGAATCCTGACTTCCAAACTAGGCGAATGCCTGTATCTTAGAAGTCAGTGTCCCTCCAGGAAAGAAAATTACAATATTTATAATAGAGCATGCATGCACTTACAATTTTCACTCAAAAATAGTCAAGGTCATTGCAGGAAAAAGAGTTAAAATTAAAGCCAAGTTAAGCATAAATTAAAGAATTAAATTAAAATCAATTAAAATTAAACTCAATATAAGTATTAAAATTCAATTCAAGAATTTCAAGAATTAATTAATATTTCCATTAAAGGAGGGTTCAATTTTAATAAATGAACGTATGAACTGTATGAACAATAAATGCATTATAGAAATATGGAACTTATTACAAAATAAATCAATTCCATGGATTACAATTATAAAATTATTTAAATTAAAAATGAAAACTAAAATCAAAATCAAATTTATTGAAGAGTTCTGTTGTGTATCTCCGAAGTTCTTCATCAGACCTTCACCAAATTAAAATGGGACCAATTTCGAAACATACTCTTTCAAACAAAAAAAGAATTTTCAAAATCGGTCCACAATTGACAGAGATATCGGTGAACATACACAAAAAAAAAAAAAAAAAAAAAAAAACAAACATAAAGTCGAACATAGAACCTCCTCCTTTTTTTGTAAGTCGGTTAAAAAATGGGAGAAAAGAAAGACACCGACTTCCAAAAATTAAATAATTTTTCACTTTGTAGTTTTTATTTGGAAGTCGGTAGAATTTTTTTGCAAAAAAGTTTTTTATCATAAATATATTGACAAGGAACCGTCATGATGTTAATGTCCTTAAACAGTTCCCTTAGAGAATCTGAAATTGTAAATCGCTCTGATGGCTCGTTTTTGCAGAATAAAAATCGACTCAATGTCTGCAGCCCTTCCCCATAGTAAGATACCGTAAGACATTATACTATGAAAGTAACTAAAATAGACTAGCCTAGCGGTATCCACATCAGTAAATTGACGACTCTTTCTGACAGCATAAGCTGCCGAACTCAGCCGACCCGCAATTGATACTAAATGAGGACCCCATTGCAACTTTGAGTCTAGCGTGATCCCCAGGAAAACCGTTTTATCGATGAATTCGAGCTTTTCCTTGTTTAATATAATGTCACAATCAGTACTTTTGACATTTGAAAACAATATAATTATCACGGGAAATTTAACGCGATGATTTCGATTGTTTGTTTACCTATTTCGCCCGACGTTTCGGCTATTTTGACATTTGGCAAGGAAAATTTTACGCATTTGGTTTTTTTTCCATTTAAAACTAAATTTTTGGCAGTGAACCAATCCTGAACCTGCCGTACCGTGTTATTTACGTCGTCAACCTGACAAGTACGTCTATTTATTTTAAAAACTAAAGAGCAAATAACACCATATTTAGTTTGCCTTCCAATAATCCTTCCTTACCCCTTTAGAGCGTTCAGGAGTGGTGTTATGTTATGAAATGGTATAAACAATAAACAGACATGCGATTGCAGTAATACCGAATGATTTGCCGTTATTTATTGAAGAATTGTGTTGTATATCTCCAAAGTTATTTATCAGATCTTCACCAAATTAAAATGGGACCAATTTTGAAACATTCTCTTCCAAACAAAAAAAAGAATTTTCAAAATCTGTCCACAATTGACGGAGATATCGGTGAACATACATAAAAACAAACGTACAAGAAGTCGAACATAGAACCTCCTCCTTTTTGGTAAGTCGGTTAAAAATAAAATAAAAATATCAAATGGGCAATCAGTCAGTGATTCATCATAAGGAAAGTCGTCAATTGTGTAATAACTTTTATAAACCTAGATTATTATAACGTAGATTTATTATTTATTGCTGTTACTTGGTTTATCTTAACTCATCGAATAAAGTTAGTGAACGTCGTAACTTTTTTAGCTAAATAAAATGCCCTTTCGGATAATCAATCTACATTACTATTAATCTCATTACTGTTGGTTATACGGTCTGGCATAACTCATCGAATAATGTCTTGACAGGAATTTTTCAGAAAAACCACTCGTGATATTTTAACCCCCGCCAGAAAAAGAGGGGTGTTATAAGTTTGAAGTGTGTTGCTGTGTATCTGTGTGTCTGTGTGTGGCATCATAGCGCCTAAACGGATGAACCGATTTCAATTTAGTTTTTTTTTTGTTTGAAAGGTGATTTTGTTATGTTAATTAACCCCCGCCGGAAAAAGAGGGGTGTTATAAGTTTCACGTGTGTTGCTGTGTATCTGTGTATCTGTGTGTCTGTCTGTGGCATCATAGCGCCTAAACGGATGTACCGATTTCGATTTAGTTTTTTTTGTTTGAAAGGTAATTCTGTCGAGAGTGTTCTTAGCTATGGTTGAATAAATTCGGTTTAGCAGTTCAAAAGTTATGGGCATTTTACTGTTTGAATCGGGGTGTTTTCGCAAGATAAATGTGTCGGGGGTTTTTTAAATTGTGAAATTTTATTTGTCGTTAGTGTTCTTAGCTATGTTTGAATAAAATCGGATCAGCCGTTCAAAAGTTATGGGCGTTTTACTGTTTGAATCGGGGTGTTTTTAACCCCCGCCGGAAAAAGAGGGGTGTTATAAGTTTCACGTGTGTTGCTGTGTATCTGTGTATCTGTGTGTCTGTCTGTGGCACCATAGCGCCTAAACGGATGAACCGATTTCGATGTATTTTTTTTTTTGTTTGAAAGGTAATTTTGTCGAAAGTGTTCTTAGCTATGTTTGAATAAAATCGGTTCAGCCGTACAAAAGTTATGGGCGTTTTTCTGTTTGAATCGCGGTGTTTTCGCAAGATTAATGTGTCGGGGGTTTTTAAATTTTGTAATTTTACTTGTCGCAAGATAAATGTGTCGGGGGTTTTTAAATTTTGAAATTTTACTTGACGCATGATATATGTATCGGGGGTTATTTAAATTTTGAAATTTTACTTGTAAACGGCCTTATATTGGAGCTCCTCAACTTCTTACGAAAAAAATATTGATAATGGCTTCACCTAGTATTTGATAATTATTAAAATTGTAATGCGTTTCCTACGTCTATTTTTTAACCGACTTTCCAAAAAGGAGGAGGTTCTATGTTCGACTTTATGTTAGTTTTTTTTTTTTTTTTGTGTATGTTCACCGATATTTCCGTCAATTGTGGACCAATTTTGAAAATTCTTTTTTTTTTTGGAAGAGTATGTTTTGAAATTGGTCCCATTTTAATTTGGTGAAGGTCTGATCAAGAACTTCGGAGATATACAACAGAACTCTTCAATAAATAACGGCAACACTCTCGGGATTGCTGCAATCGCATGTCTGTTTATTGTTTATACCATTTCATAACATATCATCACGCCAGTACGCTCTAAAAGGGTACGCAGATCTCTCATTTCACCGGTTATGTTCAAGTTTCATGTTATTCGAGTAATCTATTCGGCGTTATAGGGACCTTAGGAAACAACTTGCGTATCTATTAGGTAGGCAAAACTAAAAAGGGAAAAATAAAAAAACTTTTTTGCAAAAAAATACAACCGACTTCCAAATGAAAAACTACAAAGTGAAAAATAACTTAACTCTTGGAAGTCGGTGTCCATATCGAAAAAAAATGGTACCTACGTAAGACACCGACTTCCAAGAGTTAAGTTATTTTTCACTTTGTAGTTTTTCATTTGGAAGTCGGTTGTATTTTTTTGCAAAAAAGTTTTTTAATTATTGGTAATTTCAAACTTGTTTTTATAGCAAACGGAATAAAGGTTAACAATAAAAGTAATAAGTACAGTCTTGATCAAAATCAAGCAGAGTGCAGATGAACAACAAGTTCGCGTTCACTTGTTGTTCATCCGCACTCGCTTGACAGCCATCTACGTTTTGCAATAAAACTCAGCGTATACAAAACCTTCACTCGGATGGTGATGAGCTTAATATTCATGAAAATACCCCGGGTCTTGTTTAGTTAAAAGCCTTTCAAAAGTTCGACAGTGTGATGAGTGTGTTTGTTGCAGGAGTCAGTGACGGGAGCGAGCCGGCACGGCGACCTGAGATGTTCGCCAAGAAGATTCGCCACCACAAGAAGTACAAGGTGCGGTGAAGAGCGCCATGCTATAGAGCACCATGCTAGAGGAAGGCAGCCGCGACCTGGCCAAGCGCGCCTACTCCGACTCCCCGCACCCCACGCACGCCGCACACGGTGAGGCGCGCTGCTGCCTGGCATGGCGGCGGCCGCTCGCCGACGACGCGCGCCTTTTCTGCTGCCGCTGCGCGCACAAGCGCCGTGCCTCCCCGCTCACCTGCCTCGCGATATGCTTCTTGGTGCTCACCTACAACCTGCTGGGAGGCTTCTTGTTCCTCGCGCTCGAAGGAAACGTTACCGCAGAAGAGACAGCCGTGGCTGCGTCCAAACCGAACCTCAGCCAGTCACAAAGTGTCAGCAACGACTTGAGGTCAAAGACCGTGGAGCGGCTGTGGTCGATCACAGAAGACCTGAACATCCTGTACAAGGAGAACTGGACGAAGCTGGCGGCGAAAGAGTTGCTGGAGTTCCAGAGAGTGCTGGTTTCAAGCATGCGTGGCGGTGCGGCTGGAGGAGTGGGGGAGCGGCTTGCTCTGGAGCACGAGCGCGACTACCGCTGGACCTTCTCCACCAGCTTCCTGTATGCTCTCACACTCATCACTACCATCGGTGAGACACTAATACTGTTTCCTAACGAATGGATGTCATAACAACATAAGTTTGCTTGTATCAATGTGGTCACAATTAGAGACAACAATATAATATTTCCTCTGCCTGTGTATTCTAAAATCTAAGATTATCCAATGTTCGCAAGACTCCATTAAACAATGGGTCTTCAACTTCAACTACAGAAGTATATATTCAAGGTCTGTGAGGATCGCAGGATACCCTTGACATATCCTGCGACTTGTCCAAGGCCTCCGATTGCGTATATACCATAATACTCATCTACTCATTAGGAAATTATGCCACAGCGGAATCAGGGACGGCGTTCTTGGCCGTATGAATTTTTGTCTGTAAAATAAAATTCTGAAGGTTGATGTCAACGTAGACATCTATAAAATCTGCAGATAACATATGCATTCAGCAAGGTTCAATTTAAGGTCCTGTCATGTTCATAATTTCTATTAAGGACCTAACTTAGTGTGCATGGGATGATAACAAAACACTAAAATAGTTCTTTATCTTGTCGAACACTCATTGAACGAGTAAAGTTTTGATTTGACAATATTGGTATAGTGAGTATGTAACCATCTGTTTGTGTTTATGGCAGGGCACGGCAACGTGACGCCGAAGTCGTGCGCGGGGCGGCTCGTGGCGGTGGCATACGCCTGCGTGGGCATCCCCATCATCATGCTGTACCTCAGCACGCTGGGTGAGGCCACGGCACGTGGCGTGCGCAGCCTGTATGCGCGCCTGCGCCCCCCCGCACGCCTACGCCCGCCCTCCACTGCGCTGCGTGACAAGTGCGACACACAGAGACGGACTCCTTTCCAGGCCGCGCTGAACCTGGACAGTTTTAGTGGCGGCTACCATTGGACGTGTCGGGACCACACGCGAGTGCCAATTATACTTAGTTTACTACTCATTGTACTGTACATAGCGTTAGGGACTTTCGTGTTTCATACGACGGAGAGGTGGAATTTAGTAGACGGGTGCTACTTCTCGTTTGCGAGCCTCGCGACGATCGGTTTCGGTGACCTGCGCCCCGGGCTGTATGCCAGCACCATCTCCGCCAAGGCGGAGGACATCGCGGTGGGCGTGTGCTGCATCTACATCCTCGTAGGCATCGTGGTAATCGCCATGTGCTTCAACCTCATCCAGGAGGACCTGGGCGCGCTGGTGCGCGGTGCCACGTCGCTGTGCGCGGGTGCCGGCAAATCGCGCGCCGTGCACAGCGCCGACGTGCGTGGAGCGTGCGACGATAAGCTCGCCATGTCGGTGCTGTCCTGACAGCGCGAGACGGCCGAGGGGCCGTCCGCGGCGCTCGCAGGCTGCGAGAAGCGCCAGCAAGTGACGTTTAAGATAGACTCTCTGAACCCGACCAAGTTCAACAGCCTGCCACGGCGCAAGTCATCACACTACGGTGGTGGTGGGGGAGACAGTTTCGCGCGGAACACGCCGGCTCGCCGCTCGGCCGGGCATGCCGAGCGCTGCGTCGAGTACTTCGTGCCGCGCTCGCTCAGCGCCTTCAACCTGAGCGGCGCGGGCGAGGGTGGGCTGTGCGACGCGGCGGGAGGGGGGAAGGCGCGCGACAAGATGGTGACGTTCGAGGACGATCGCGCCGCGCCGCCCCCCAGGTTGCTCGGCGACGACGTCTTCATGTGACATACGAGTACACGTCGCCTAGGTATAGACTTGTTGGTTTGGACATGGTTTGTTATATAATAAAATATGAAATTTTGCATTAACAGCTGTTTCGTTGTTTCACCGGCTCCTATGATTCAGTCCCTAACAGAAACACATTTCGCTAACATATACAACCTACTAATTACGTGAGGAAGCGAGGCTAATTATCAGCAAATGTTAAACTGAGCAGCTTATTTTGTACAAGATATTTTGCGACCCGCTCCGGCTTCGCACGTAAGACTTGATCACAAACCTTCGGTTTATCGCTCTTTCTATTAGTGAAAATAGTATCAAAATCCGTTTCGTGGTTTAGAAGAATTACCTAACAGAGAAACAAACAGACAGAGGCAGAAGCGACTTTGTGTTATACTATTAAGAGAATAGAAGAGATAACATTCTCGATCATACAAAACGCACTATTTATCAAAATGTTATCTGACAACCTTGCTTGTAGAGCAGAATAGAAGATGTGGCTCAGTACATAGACATTGTAAATGATGAGGACGGTAGTGTTTGTGGCGATATGGTTGATAAGAGAGGTTGGACCACTCCCACCTGTCGATATAATTGATCACGTCGATATCGTCCGTGGCGAGTAGTAAGACAAATGGTAGTCCCCCTCAGTACACTGTCAATATACTCATCTACTGGAATACAAGGTTACAAGCTGGCGTGAACTGTGTTCCCACTGGCACAGTCTGAATTATCCCGTACGTCGTGGAGTCATCACCAGGCATCACCGTCGCCAGTCCTCACGTGCTGAACGTGCCGCATGCCAGCGCGCCTCAAGTACACTCACGTCTTTGCGTCACAGTGATGACTAACAATGAACATTCTATAAGACAACTATATGCACCAGAGGCTCTTGACCAAGTGTCATTGTACCAACGATGCCGATTGTCAATATGACAAAATGTAAGCGATTCATAATGTAACATTTCGATAGCGATTGATAATCCTACACATTTTGAGACATTTTACCAATCATTGGCGCGATGATACAATGTCTAGAGTCTCTGGAGTCCTCAGATTTAGGCGCACTAGATGCAACGCTCAGCGGGACAGACAGGAATGACCTTGTTGGGGTTTTCTCGTCGTTGCCGAGTAACCCGGTTGTTGTAGAAGTTAGTTTAACACCAAACCACTGTTATGTTCCAAATATTTATTAAGGACACAGTTTTAGGTTGTTGCTAGTAACCTGAGCCGCACTTAATGTTGATTGACGTAAACACGCAAATTAGCGAGTGTCGGTGTTTTAGTTACGACTGATTTACTTAATATTGTGCAGTACTTTAATAGGCGTACTTTTGCTGTATGAGCATTATTGGCTCGTACAGACCTATTACTTTTTGTCAAGCTTCTGTAACTCGTAATTAACTTGTATTCGACCCTATCCAGTTAAATAATTTCAATGAAGTTAATGCGGTACAAACTTTAAACCAATTTTATCATATGGGTGGGATCTGAAGGAAAACAAGCTTTTAGTTTACCCAGTTAGTTTATACGGAAGCCGTTTTTAATAAATCAAATTAAACAGGGAATAGAGTGTCAGTTCCTGAATCAATATTGACTTGGTATCTATGAAGGGCAAACAGTGCGCGTCGCCGACTGTTGATCAGTAAACAGCGCTGCTCAGCCACGCTCCGTGTTGTCATAGTCGGGACTACTGCGGGACCCGCAGTCCCGCGCCCGGGACCCGCCGGGATCCACAGTTTACGCAGGGACTCGCAAGATTCGCGTCCCGTCTTACCCGCTATTTACCACGTACTTTTTTTTTAAATGACTTAACAGTGCACAAGCTGATTAATAAGAACATAAAAAAACTTGTTTGCAAAAAAATACTACCGACTTCCAAATAAATAAAAAACTTTTTTGCAAAATAATACTACCGACTTCCAAATAAAAAACTACAAAGTGAAAAATAATTTTATTTTTGGAAGTCGGTGTCTTTTTTTTTCCCATTTTTTTGCAATATGGACACCGACTTCCAAAAATAAAATTATTTTTCACTTTGTAGTTTTTTATTTGGAAGTCGGTAGTATTTTTTTGCAAAAAAGTTTTTATTTTTCCCTTTTTAGTTTTACCTACCTAATAGGCAAGTTGTTTAGTAAGTACCTATTAAGCCAGAACAGATTACCCGAAAAACATGAAACTTGAAAATAACCGGTGAAATAGGATTTCTGCGTACCGCTTTCAGTATACTGGCTTGATGTTATGTTATGAAATGGTATAAACAATAAACAGACATGCGATTGAAGCAATCCCGAATGATTTGCCGTTATTTATTGAAGAGTTCTGTTGTATATCTCCGAAGTTCTTCATCAAATCTTTATCAAATTAAAATGGGACCAATTTCGGAACACGTTCTTTCAAACAAAAAATTTTCAAAATCGGTTCACAATTGGCGGAGATATCGGTGAACAAACATAAAAAAAAAAAAAAAAACAAGAAGTCGAACATAGAACCACCTTCTTTTTGGTAAGTCGGCTAAAAATAATTAATAGTCTGGTGTCAGACGTGTATGCGTCGTAGTCTGGTCTAATAATAATATTGCAGTCACACAGCAGAGACATTGAGTGTGTTTGAGTATGAACCCCTGTCTGTCGTGTAGCGCGGGGTAATGCATTTACGTAGTGCGGTGGGCAAGTTAAATTGACGGCATACATTATGAGTGTCCTGGCTTCTGCTCCGTGACGTGACATCACCCGCTGAAGTTTGCACCACTCAGTACAACTTAGCTTCTAATCTTGATATTGACACTCAATATTGGGCCATACATTGAGGCAAAGGCTCAACTGGCTGCAAAAAATGGAGATCCTTGCAATGGTGAGACAGTACTTCAAAACAGAACAGCTGCTTAAGTTGTATAAAGTGCATGTTCGATCTTCTCGTCTCTGGGACGGTTCTGCCAAATACACACACAATACAGCTAAGGAGTGGCATTCTCTGCCGGATTCTGTGAGTCTTTAAGTTGAGAGTGAATAGGTTACTTCTAGGCGAGCGTGCTACGTCGTCAACCTCATCATCGCTTACTATCAGGTGATATAGTAGTCAAGCGTGAGCCTATCTATAATAATAATTAAAATTATTCATTACAAAAACTCTTTTTTAAAACAAGCTTTTTTCGTAATCTTCTCAGCAAACCCTTTCATTTGATACCCATATCATGGCAGTACACAAAAAAAAAAATTGCGCAATCTTTGATTTAGAATGACTTCACTTTGCTAACCATGCATTTTCATAAAACTAAACGTGTATGAAAAATTTAATCTTAATCGGTGCTTTAAAATTCAGTTGAGATTGAGATTTGACCCGAACACACGTACATAAATACATACATCGCAAGTTAATTGAAAGCTTGTAAAAAGCTGTCGGACTCGACTACAACAAACAACTTCATTCAGAGGATAGTTCGCTGTCACGTGACTGTTCAACTTCAGTTGTTCGGACAGCTTCATACGGAGTCACACAAGATGATTGGCTGTGTAGAACCGTAGCCGTACGCTGCTATAGTGTTCGGCACGTAAGTTGACAATAAGAATAAGAATAATTAATTAAAAAGTAAGTACGTTCAAAAAAGTGTACATTAGGTGCAGTAGTTTAATTTCTAAAACAATTATATAATAACAAGTAAAATTTCACAATTTAACAAGTAAAATTTCACAATTTTAAAAACCCCCGACGCATTTCTCTTACGAAAACACCCCGATTCAAACAGTAAAATGCTCATAACTTTTGAAAGGCTGAACCAATTTTAGTCAAACATAGCTAAGAATAGAACACTCTCGACAAAATTACCTTTCAAACAAAAAAAACTAAATCGAAATCGGTTCATCTGTTTAGGCGCTATGATGCCACAGACAGACACACAGATACACAGATACACAGATACACAGCAACACACGTGAAACTTATAACACCCCTTCTTTTTCCGGCGGGGGTTAAAAAACCCCCGACGCATTTATCTTGCGAAAACACCCCGATTCAAACAGTAAAAAGCCCATAACTTGTGAACGGCTAAACCGATTTTATTCAAACATAGCTGAGAACACTCTCGACAAAATTACCTTTCAAAGAAAAAAAACTAAATTGAAATCGGTTCATCCGTTTAGGCGCTATGATGCCACAGACAGACACACAGATACACAGCAACACACGTGAAACTTATAACACCCCTTCTTTTTCCGGCGGGGGTTAAATAGAGCTTATATGTAAACTATTTCTAAAATATTTTATTACAACTACAAGCTTATTACAAGTAAAATTTCACAATTTAAAAAAACCGGCCAAGTGCGAGTCGGACTCGCGCACGAAGGGTTCCGTGCTTGGTAAATTGCGGTTTAGGATTTATGACGTATTAAAAAAAAACTACTTACTAGATCTCGTTCAAACCTATTTCGGTGGTAGTTTATATGGTAATGTACATCATATATTTTTTTTAGTTTTATCATTCTCTTATTTTAGAAGTTACAGGGGGGGGGGTACACATTTTACCACTTTGGAAGTGTCTCTCGCGCAAACTATTCAGTTTAGAAAAAAAATGATATTAGAAACCTCAATATCATTTTTGAAGACCTATCCATAGATACCCCACAGGTATGGGTTTGATGAAAAAAAAAAATTTTAGTTCCAGTTTCAAGTATGGGGACCCCCAAAATTTTATGTTATTTTTTCTGTTTTTGTGTAAAAATCTTAATGCGGTTCACAGATTACATCTACTTACCAAGTTTCAAAAGCATAGTTCTTATAGTTTCGGAAAAAAGTGGCTGTGACATACAGACGGACAGACAGACAGACAGACAGACATGACGAATCTATAAGGGTTCCGTTTTTTGCCATTTGGCTACGGAACCCTAAAAACCCCCGACACATTTATCTTGCGAAAACACCCCGGTTCAAACAGTAAAATGCCTATAACTTTTGAACGGCTGAACCGATTTTATTCAAACATAGCTAAGAACACTCACGACAAAATTACCTTTCAAACAAAAAAAAAACTAAATCGAAATCGGTTCATTCGTTTAGGCGCTATGATGCCACAGACAGACACACAGATACACAGCAACACACGTGAAACTTATAACACCCCTCTTTTTCCGGCGGGGGTTAATTAAAAAAAGAGAATGTCAATTTTTTGGTAGGGACCTGCCCGATTTAGGTTATTTCAAACCTGTGTTTCAGGCCATCACTTTACTTAGAGCAATAATTGGGCTAGTTAAATTATTGAATACAAGTAAAATTTCAAAATTTATAAACCCCCGCACATTTATCTTGCGAAAACACCCCGATTCAAACAGTTAAACGCGCATAACTTTTGAACGGCTTAACCGATTTAATTCAAACATAGCTAAGAACACTCTCGACAAAATCACCTTTCAAACAAAAAAAACTAAATCAGAATCGGTTCATCCGTTGAGGCGCTATGGTGCCACAGACAGACACACAGATACACAGATACACAGCAACACACGTCAAACTTATAACACCCCTTTTTTTCCGACGGGGGTTAAAAATTAGCATATTAACAAACATAACAATACATAAATTGGTACAAAAAACAAAAAAAAAAACAAATAATAAAAGAACAAAAAAAATAAAAAAATAAATAAATTTAAGTATGTACAAGTAGATATGAGGACATATCTTCAAACAACAATTTCTAGAAGTTTTTCTGTTGCGCTATAACTGAGTGTCCCTAAATAATTTGTTAAGGTAAAGCAACATCTTTTATATGTTAAGCTATAAACATCTAGTAACCTGTTTTTCTATTATACAGAAAAGGTCCTAAAAACACATAAAACCGATTAATAAAAGCATGTCTGGTTTGTGGCATTGTGCATACCAGATCCTTCCTTCACAATGTGTACAATGTGTACTTAGTGTACAACCACACTACACAGCGAACGGAACGTGGACGTGACACGATTGGTCAGCCGATCATTGTGTCAACTGACCAACCAATTGCGGATTCGGAACGGTCCTGAACGTTTCCCGCTCCCTACTACAAATCAATGAATCTGCCTAGTCTTTTCCCAACTATATTGGGGTCGGCTTCCAGTCTTACCGCATTCAGCTGAGTACCAGTGTTTTACATGGACCGACTGCCTATCTGACCTCCACAATCCAGTAACTGGGTAACACGGTACCCCATGGCAAGCTGGTGTCAGATTTTAAGCTTCTGACTACCCGTAACGACTGTCAAAGATCTTCAAATGACAGCCGGGACCAACGGCTTAACGTGCTTTCCGGGGCACGGAGAAAACTCGGTATGTTGATATGGTCACCCATCCACGGACCGACCTCGTCAAGCGTTGCTTAATCTTGATGATTGACCAGTGCGGCTGTTATTATTTAGCCACGAACTCCCAAAGCTTCACTACCAAAGATACCTAAAATATTTAATAATAACAATAAACCCGACTGCTTAAAAAACCAACTAAAAAGTTAAATCAAAAAATCAAAAAACCCGACTGCTTCAAAAGCGAACTAAAAAGTCGTAAACAAGGAAAAAATCATGCTGTGCAGTCGGAGGATACATACGCGCGAGCTGGCTGACCAAAACCAGATGTATCCTCCTCCTGCACAGCATGATTTTTTCCTTGTTTACGACTTTTTAGTTCGCTTTTGAAGCAGTCGGGTTTTTTGATTTTTTGATTTAACTTTTTTTATTTATAACTTTTTAGTTAAGTTTTTTTCGAATTAGATACATTTAAACATATAAGTGTTATATATTTTTGAAATCACCTCTTAAAACCCTTCATTTTGATACCCCACACAATGGGTTTGGAAGAAAAAAAAAATTTAGGCCCCTACCATATGGCGCCCAAAATCCGCCATTTTTCTATTAACCAATTTGAATGTAGCCTATGACACTCGCAGGATTAAGGCGAATCGATTGACATATGAATCATCAAAATCGGCCAACGCGTTTGGTCTCTGGAACGCCACATAGGAACAAACATACATACATACATACATACATAGACTGATAAAGAAAGAAAGAAAGAAAAGAAAGTCGGGTAAAAAGACGTAAACAAGAAGAAAATCATGCTGTGCAGTCGGAGGATACATATGCGCGAGCTGGCTGACCAAAACCTGATGTATCCTCCGACTTTCTTTTCTTTTCTTCTTGTTTACGTCTTTTTAGTTGGCTTTTTACCCGACTGCCGAAGGAGGGTAATATGTTTAACAGTCTATGTATGTATCTATGTATGTATGTATGTTTGTTCCTATATGGCGTTCCAGAGAACAAACGCGTTGGCCAATTTTGATGATTCATACGTCAATCGATTCGTCTTAAAACTGTATATTATAAAAATTAAAAAATATAATATACAAGTTAAATTGCCAAATTTAAAAAACCCCCGACACATTTATCTTGCGACAAGTAAAATTTCAAAATTTAAAAAACCCCCGACACATTTATCTTGCGAAAACACCCCATTCACACAGTAAAACGCCCATAACTTTTGAACGGCTGTACCGATTTTATTCAAACATAGCTAAGAACACTCTCGACAAAATCACCTTTCACACAAAAAAAACTAAATCAAATCGGTTCATCCGTTTAGGCGCTATGATGCCACGGACAGACAAACAGATACACAGATACACAGCAACACACGTGAAACTTATAACACCCCTCTTTTTCCGGCGGGGGTTAAAAAATGGCGGATTTTGGGCGCCATATTGTGGGGGCCCAAATTTTAAATTTACATTCAATTTGAATGTAGCCTATGACACTCGCAGGATTAAGACGAATCGATTGACGTATGTCATCAAAATCGGCCAACGCGTTTGGTCTCTGGAACGCCATATAGGAACAAACATACATACATACATAGACTGATAAACACATTACCCTCCTTCGGCAGTCGGGTAAAAAACTAACTAAAAAGTTATAAATAAAAAAAGTTAAATCAAAAACCCGACTGCTTCAAAAGCGAACTAAAAAGTCGTAAACGAAAAAATAATGCTGTGAAAATTATTTTTAAATATATTTTTTATTTACAACTTTTTAGTTTTTTTTTTAGAATTAGGTATATAAACATATAAGTATTATATATTTTTGTAATCACCTCTTAAAACCCTTAGTTTTGATACCCCACACGATAGGTTAGGTAGAAAAAAAAATTTGGGCCCTACAATATGGCGCCCAAAAGCCGCCATTTTCCTATTTTGTTTGCAATTTTAATGTAGCCAGTGACACTCGCAGGGTTAAGACGAATCGATTGACGTAAGAATCATCAAAATGGGCCTACGCGTTTGGTCTCTAGAACGCCATATAGGAACAAACATACTTACATACATACTTACATACTACATGGCTCCTTAGCTACGCAGCTACGGCACTATGCGGCTACGGAACTACGCGGCTACGGCGCTACGCGGCTACGGAGCTACACAGCTACGGCGCTGCACGGCTACGGCGCTACGCAGCTATGGCTCTACGCGGCTACGGCGCTACGTGGCTACGGCGCTACGGCGCTACGTGGCTACGGAGCTACACAGCTACGCGGCTACGGCGCTACGCGGCTACGTCTCTACGCGGCTATGGCGCTACGTGGCTACGGTGCTACGCGGCTACGGCACTATGCGGCTACGGAACTACGCGGCTACGGCGCTACGCGGGTACGGAGCTACACAGCTACGGCGCTACACGGCTACGGCGCTACGCGGCTACGGCGCTACGCGGCTACGGCGCTACGCGGCTACGGCTCTACGCGGCCACGGCACTACGCGGCTACTGCGCTACGCTGCTATTGCGCTACATGGCTACGGCACTACGCGGCTACGGCGCTACGCGGCTACGGCGCTACGCGGCTACGGCGCTACACGGCTACGGCGCTACGCGGCTACGGCGCTACGCGGCTACGACGCTAAACGGCTACGTCGTTACGCGGCTACGGCGCTACGCGGCTACGGCGCTACGCAGCTTAGGAGCTAAGCTGCTACAGTGCTACGCGGCTACGGCACTTCGACAGTCAATCGTCTCGTGTGTGACGTGAATAATGAACATCCTCATCCTATGAATAAAGTTGTGATGTTGTTCAGAGGCGCCGCACCGCTTCCTGACAGCTGAGCATTACTGAGTACTGCGTACTTCAGTAGGTGACGTCACGGAGCTGTTACCGAGTCCAGTTAAAATGTATGCCGTCAATTTTACTAGCAGTTTCGTAGCGCCGTAGCCACGTAGCAACATTATGAGCCGTGCCGTGTAGCGCGGCAGCTAGATAATAACGTCAGCCTATTTAACGGTCACTAACAAAGCCGATACTAGTATTAAAGACGTGGTATAATCATGTAGAATCATATTTATAAAAACTTTTTAGTTTTAAGTTTAAGCTCTTGTCCGTCTTATTTTCAAGTCGATGGTGATTTAACCCTTAGACCGTTTGGGCTCAGTAGGTGGCCGTTTATAGCGGTATCTGTGGTGTTTAAGCTTTGATAAGTAGATTTATAATTCACTAAGCTGAATTAGAATTTAGAACCTGCTAATCATCGTGTCTTGCCAGCGAGCGTATAGCATCCTGTTGTTGTTGCTCCACTAAATAATATTAAACTTACGTTCCACAAGTGATAAAAGTGCAAATAAAGTCGAAGTACGGTCAGTAGCCATCTATTGCAGAAAACCTGCACCATTAACTAGTGTTTTGGAGTGCTTAATTAACTGGTATTCGACGTCGAAAATTGATATTTGTCTAATCATTGTCCGACCTACCGCCAGAACTTATTTGGTTGCGCATCGTGACTAAACGCGCAAGCGCCGCTTATTCCACGGCGCTTACGACATTCTTCTCACGAACTGCTACCTGTGGGTCTTTTTTAGTGTGCGATTTTGCTGCTGGGCATTTATTAGTGTCCTGTTTTGAAGTGTCTAAATTGTTTTAGTTTTTTGAAAGAAAATATGATTCGGTCGACACCGGAACCAGAAAGGTCTCTCTCCGAATCTGACTTGACGGTTGTTGCTCGAAACGAGGCAGAATTGGAACACTCTCCGAAGGTGACCCAAAGATACAAACGTCCGCGTTTTTGTATGGATTCCCCGAACAGCGAGACTAACTCAACAAAGCTTGATGAAATACTGGAAAAAGTAAATGCCATGTGTGCTAGACTCGATAACGTTGAGGAGCACATTAGGGAAGTGAAACACCAAAATAATGGCATTCAAACAAACAGTGCCGAAATCATGAAATCCGTTGAATTTCTTGGCAAAGGACTGGGTGATCTGGAAAGTCAAATCCATGGTATGGAACTTGAGAGGAAGGAATTTGCCGACTGCTTGTCAAAACTGGATGAAAAAATTGACCGGTTGGATCGAAGTGCAATTAAAACTTCTGTAGAAATCAGAAATGTACCGAAAGTTCAAAAGGAAACTAAAACGGGCCTGTATGAAAAAGCTCTTAACTTGTTTAAATCTCTTGGAAGTGAGATACTGAAATCTGATGTTCGCGATGTATACAGAGCTCCGAGTAAATCTACTGATAGTAAATCCACCATAATTATTGAATTCACAGACACGCTCACTAAGAGCAACTTTCTAGGAATAACCAGGGATTTCAATAACAAAAACCCTTCCAACAGGCTGAACACTATTCATCTGGGGATTGGTGGGGAAAGGCACCCGATTTATATTTCAGAGCATCTCACAGCTAAAATGAAGCGGTTTCATTTCTTAGCACGAGATGTTGCTAGATATGCTCATTATGAGCACTGTTGGATATCGAATGGTCAGGTTTACCTCCGCAAACGAGAAGGCCAGCCTTATATACGGATCAAGTCAGAAGCACATCTCCATGAGCTTAAACTTGACCACGATAATCAAGATAAATGACTAGTCTTTATATGTTTTCAGCCAAACCTTTACTTGTTGAATCGATATAGAACCTTCATACATTTTGTGTCCTTTTGTTCTAAGTTAAATTCTTATTGTAATTCTTCCACTAAACCCTGCAAAACACACATTTCAAACAGCCTCATTCCTCATTGCGCCTACACATTCACAAGTTCTCTACACATCATCACTGCCATCTCCAGATCTAACATGGTGAGTTTTTGTTCCTTTTTTGCTTATTTACCACTGTATTGTTTTCTTATTTGCTTGTATAAATTACGATTCCAGCCGATACACCAAATTCTGGTCTACTCTTCCTTCTTAATTTTTCCACATAATGGATAGTGAACTGCTACGTAATATTGATGACTCTTCGATGGTTGATTGCTTCCGTGTCTCCACCCCAGAAGATATTATGATCAAGCTGGATCATCCTAGTAACTTCTTGACTGTCTTAAGTCAGAACATAAGAAGCATTCGTAAGAACTTTGACTGTTTTTCTGTATTTTTATCTAGACTGGGCTTTTTGCCGGACGTTATCATATTGACAGAGTGTTGGCTTGACCCCAGTTTCAGCACCGTAACCCTGCCCAATTACGATTCTCACATCTCTAAAGTTTACCTAAATCAAAATGATGGCATCGTGGTATTTTCCAAGTGTGGTCTAACTGTGCAGGTTCGTGAACCTAAATTTCGAGACGCTAACTGCCTTTTAATTGATATCGGAACGGACTATAGTATTGTTGCTTTGTATCGCTCACCATCCATTCACAATATTTCTCACTTCTTGGAGTCATTGCAAGAGGTGATGAACTTGGCTAAAGGTAAAACTTGCATCGTCACTGGTGATATAAACCTCGATATCAAAGCGAATACTGCTGACTCAAGAGCTAATGAGTACCTTAATCTTATTGCGTACAGTGGCTTTATGTCAGGTCACAACCTTCCAACTAGGGGACCTAGCTGCCTAGACCATATGCTGCTTAAAACTAAGTCACCAGTCCGCGTCGTCGTTTGTGATTCTGACATTTCTGACCATGATACGGTGATCGCTGGTGTCAGCAGAACGGCAGTCACAACTAAGATTTCCAAATATTGCACAAAAATCGATTACCTAGCACTAAAAACGAGTATTGGCGAGACAGATTGGTCCAGCATTACAGACGAATCAGACGTAAATGTTGCCACAGATCGTTTCATTAACTTGATGACACATAAAATTAAAGATTATAGTTCCCAAGACAAAGTACGTAGTTCAGAAGCGATACGTAAGCCCTGGATGACGCCTGGTTTACTTAGATGCGTCCGAAAGAGGGATCTTCTGCACTACAACGCCAGAAAAAATCGGGATGATGCTACGGCTCAAAGAAAGTATAAGCATTATAGGAATTTTTGCAACGACGTTATTAAAAAAACTAATCAGGAATACAACCGAAAATTGCTGACTAATAACAAGGACAATACCAAGAAACTTTGGCAAAGTATTAAGGAAATATGCTATATGAAAAAAAATTGCAATACTAACGCTGACATTACCAAAATCCTAGATGATCCAGTGGAGTCGGTAAATTCTGCCAATGAGTTTTTTAGTACAGTAGGTAAAAAGCTAGCTGACACCATTTTGTCGGAGCTTAGAGTTACTGAGAAACAACTGGCGGATGATACAAGACTCTGTGGCAATTCTGGGAACTCCTTCTTCTTTACTCCAACGGACCCAGATGAAATTATTAAAATAATTGACAACCTAAAGGTGTGCTCTGCTCCAGGAAATGACATGATCAGCAACACGATTTTAAAACAATGTAAAATCTCTCTTTCCCCTGTACTCTCATACTTGTATAATCTTAGCATGTCAACCGGTGTCTTTCCGGACTGTCTCAAAGTAGCCAATGTCTGTCCCGTCTTCAAATCTGGCGACCCTCTTCTGGTTACTAACTACAGACCTATCTCCCTGTTATCTTCTGTGTCCAAAATACTGGAAAAACTGGCCAATAACCGGTTACAAAAATATCTAGCAAAAGAGAAACTTATATCCGATAACCAGTATGGCTTTCGTCAAAAAATGTCTACAGAGGATGCAGTGGTAACACTTGTTGACCACGTCACTGAAAGGGTAGATTCTGGTCACAAATGCGTTGGTGTGTTCATAGATATGGCTAAGGCATTCGATACAGTTTCGCGTCCGATACTCTTGCAGAAGCTGTCGTTAATGGGTATACGGGGTCTAGCACAGAACTGGTTTCACTCCTACCTATCAAACCGGCAGCAGAGAGTAAAATCTAAGGATGGTACAATGAGCGAGTATTCTGGTATCCATTTTGGCGTCCCTCAGGGTAGTGTTCTCGGGCCAACTCTATTCTTAGCCTACATCAATGATCTCTGCAGTCTTCGAATGGAAAATGCGAGGTTCCTAACATTTGCGGATGACACGGCTATTGTATTCCATAGTAGTAGTTGGGGTGGGGTCGTTGATGCTACTCAGAGGGGATTAGCTATAGTGATGAAATGGTTGCAGCAAAACCTTCTTACTATAAATGCCAGTAAGACAAAATACATGGCATTTAAAATATCTAAGCGTGTTGAGCCCGAAAGTCCACTCCGAATTAAACTCCATTCCTGCAATCACCTAGGCAGTGACTCTTGTCAATGTGTCGAGATCGAACAAGTTGACCATATCAAGTACCTTGGCGTCTTGATCGACAACCAATTATCTTGGGTTAAACAAATAGATGCTGTTACTGCAAGGGTCCGTAAACTAATGTTTATATTCAAAAAACTCAGGGATAGAGCAGACCACAACACTCTCAGGTGTGTGTACTTCGCTCTGTGCCAATCCATCTTAAACTATTGTATATCGGCATGGGGTGCAGCAGCGAAGAGTCACTTGATCAAACTGGAACGAGCTCAAAGAAGTATCTTAAAGGTTGCTTATGGAAGGCCCTATCGGTATCCAACTGACAGTCTGTATCAAGAATGTAAAGTTCTTAGGGTAAGACAACTTTATATTGTGTCTGTCTTACTACGCTTTCACCGACAAGCTCTCATTACCCAAAACAAATCTACCAGATCATGTAGACAGATAACATGGAAAACGCCCAATACTCGTACTAAATTCGCTAATAGATCTCCTAGATACACCGGTCCATTCACTTATCAAAAGATTAACAAGATTTTGAACATAGTAGGATGCTCAAAGCATACTTTTAAAGTTAAGGTAATCAAATGGTTATCAGCTCAAAACTATGCGCAGACTGAAGCTCTCCTGATTCCCTTACAATAAATCCATCGCAAGGACTCACCTTGGCGTATCTAATACCTCTCAGGCATACATATACACTACACTAGACACACTCATAAACACACAAACATACACACACTTACATATCTACACTCATCACAAACCTTTTAATAAATACCTATTATAATTTTGTATGTTAACATTAGTTAAGTAAGTTAAGTTTAATTATTGTTTGGTGTTGTAGCCGGATATTTACTAACTACCTCCAAGTGCACTTAATATAATGTGTCATTAACGACGAAATAACTAGATCCCACGACACAGGGTACCCTAGTGTGGGGTCTAGGGTTTCTTTTATGCACTAAATATTTGTATTTTCTTGTGTACCTGTGCTATAATTTTTACTATTTTATTTTCTTGTTGTGCTTAATGTACCTAAAGAAAGGTGTCCTAATAAATTAAAAAAAAAAAAAAAAAAAAAAAAAAATCATACGATTAGATTTTCTTAAACAAGGCATGATGAAACAGCCGCTCATGCTCGTCGTGTGTTGATATGTCCGTACACCTATTACTCGTGATATGTTTCCCTGTAGCGTTGCCTCCCTTTTCCCCCCTCGGCGCTTCGCAACGCTTTATTGACGATAATAAAAAAACTTTTTTGCAAAAAAATACTACCGACTTCCAAATGAAAAACTAAAAAGTGAAAAATAACTAACTTTTGGAAGTCGGTGTTGTAACGGCTAGGTCTGCGCTAGGAAAGCTGCGCAGGCCGCTAACTGGTAGTTAGGGGGTAGTTAGAGAAACAGCTTGTAATTTAATACATATATTGAAAGTTAAATATAACAGCTAGGTCGAGGGTTCTAGCGCCACTCAGTTCTGTACAAACGCCGTCACGCGGATAAAATAGTAAGGGGGTACCGTCCCTTGGCAGCACGTGGTAGACGCGGGGACCGGTCAGCACCGGCACGGCGATAGGGTCGCCGGGACCGAAGCAGCTTGGGGTGCGCAGGGTAGGCTGCGCTGGCACCGGCTCGCGCGACGGCAGGCCGCAGGTAGGCAGGCAAGACCGGGCAGCGTGCGTAGGCTGGCACGGCGGTAAGCCGCAGGTGTCAGGTAAAAGGACCTGGCGGTGGGCGTAGGTAGCGTGCAGGTAGTTGGCAGCGTGCAGGTAGTTGGCAGCGTACAGCCGTGGGAGAAAGGCAAGCCTCAGCCCGTACAAAGAGGCAGCAGCACGTGGCAGACGTGGGGCAGTAGACCGCGGCCGGCTTAGCGGTAGGCCGCAGGGACTGTAGCGGTTAGGGGTGCGCAGGGTAGGCTGCGCACGCCGCTACGTCCTTGGGTAGCGCATAGCCGGACGGTACGCCCGTACGTCGACCCCGTACGAAGAGCCCCTAAATCGGGGCACCAGAATCGTGAGGATAGAAAATATGTAATTAGCTAAGCCACCGGAATCCAAATGACCGAGTGCCAGTACTCCGGAAGGTTAGAGTTGTGCCGTGTTTTTAGAGATGTGACTATTGACCGACTAATTTTGATATTAGTATCATTCGACTATTTTCAGTTGAGATCTCACAACGCTACAGTACCCCGGCTGCAGAGAGAGGATTTTACCTGTATAAAATCCGCTAGAACTTACTATACTTTCCACTATCTAGTTCAGAAGCCAGCCAGTAACACCTTTGGCTGGTTTCCTACTTGTCATGAAAGTGTCTCATGTTAGTTCTGGTGACGTACCCTCTATTGGTATGTTTACCCTTGGGGTCAGTGTAGTCTCGTGTGTAATTGTTAGAGTGTTAGTGGGAGTAGGTTTGGTTAGTATAGCGGTAGTAGTTTTTAGTGGGTTAGTGGGAGTTGGTATGATTAGGTTTAGTAGTGGGTTCGTGTTAGAGGGAAATGGTTAGGTAGGTTGTTGATATTGAAACTAAGTTAGTGGCATCGACGTCTGGTGTATCATGTAGTATTATTGTTTGGCTGTTTGTCAAACTGGTTGCGGTCACCTCTCTTGTAGGCGCCGTCTTTATGATGTTCGTTATATTTTTATTTTTGAACATGAGTAGTACTACACTAAAGTTAAAGGTAGTTACCATAGAGAGCTACTCTGCCAATAGTAAGTAACACCCCTGTAGGGTCCTCAGTATTCTCCATGGCAACGCCATATTTACGTAGTAGATTAGTAGATTAACTATTGCTTAGTAGTTAGTTATACTTGAACGCACCTGCACAGTCTGGTTGCGGTCACCTTTTTGTAGGAGCCGTCTTTAAGATGTTCTTTTAGAACATGACATGACAACACAACAGCTAAGGGTAGTTACCATAGAGACCTGCTCTGCCATCAAAAATTAAACACCCCATTGGAGTCCCCAGCATTCTCTATGGCAATGCCGTTCTAACGAATAATTAAATTTTTGTCGAGACTATTTTCAATTGAGAAACCCCTCACAAGCGAACTCACGCAACTCTGTAGGCAAGAACTTTATTTACTCTAGTAGGTGAGATTAGTGTGATCACCAACTGACCAGTAGTTAGGTACCAAAGGAGCTTAGGACTCCTGCAGCCAAAGTTAAATAGATAAACCCCTGTTGGGGATTGACCTCCCACGAGATGTGGTGGTAGTAGTCCCTTGGCATCGTTTGACCCAGTGTGAGTCAAACGCTAGCTAGCTAGGCCTACGGGACTACTGTGGATTCTTCCACTTTAGATCCTTGATATGCCAGGTACCCAGTGGTTTTCCTTGTGTATCTACCAAGTCATACACCAGTGGGGACAGTTTCTTTGATACCCTGCATTTTACAAACTTAGGTGCCAGTTTTTTGCTGAAATATTTGTCCTTATCGCTCTGGTAGTACGTACGTTTCCAGACTACATCTCCCACATTGAATTCCACGTCCTTCCTACGAAGGTTGTAGTTACTAGTGTTCCTAGAGAATGCTTTCAGTAAAGCTGTTTGTACCTTGTCGAAGATGCTAGATAGGACACCCAAGTTCTCTGCATAGTGGTCCCTTGGTTGGTATATTATTTCCTTTATATTAGTGTCCTGATAGTGAGAACCGTCAGCGATCAACTCCCTACCATAGACCAGAAACGCTGGTGTGTAGCCTGTGACCTCACTGGTTGAGCTGTTTAGTGCAAACTGAACCTTCGGGATGTGTAAGTCCCAGGAGCGCTGGTCATCATTGATAAATGTGGATAACGCCGTGATTATAGTTTTATTGTAGCGTTCCACAGTATTCACTTGTGGTGTATATCTCGGTGTGTAGTGTACATCAGGTATATTGTATTTTTTAAAGAGGTTTTTCATTTCATTTGATGTAAATTGTGTTCCGTTATCCAAAATTACAACTTGTGGTATGCCATGGACCAAGAATATACTGTCTTCTAATAGTCGTACTATAGTAGTGGCATTAGCATTCCTTATGGGAAATAGTTGGCAGTATTTAGAGAAACAACAAGTAGCAACAAATAGATATGAGTTTTGACGTCTAGAGAACGGCAGTGGTCCCACTATGTCTATACTCAGCATTTGGAAAGGACGAGAACACTCTTTAGGCTTCCCCATTAGTCCTAGGGGGGCGTGATTAGCTTGTTTGTGAGCGATACAAGTGTCACATGCCGTTACAAACCTCACCACGTCACCATGCATCCCTGGCCAGTAGTAGCGTAGTGTTAGTCGTTTGTATGTTTTATGGATACCTAAATGAGCTGCGGTTGGTTCAGCATGGTTATTAGTGATTATTTGTTGCCTATCTTCCTTAGGAATGACTTCTTTCCAATCGAACTCACATAGTATTGCGAATTTACTTTTTTCATAACGGTATAGTTTGTTATGTTTTACCGTGTAGTTTGGGAATGCTGAAGGGTCTCGTTGGCAACCATTGTAGATATTTTGGTACCAAGTGTCGTCTGTCTGTTTAGGCGGGCTTGACTGTGTAGTGTTTTCTTGTGTGAGAGCTGCGATCGGACAAGCACGTGACAACGCGTCTGGTAAGGTGTTATCTGTACCACGTCTATGTTGTATGTCAAAGTTAAAGGCCGACAATCTTATACCCCAGCGCGCCAATCGTCCTGAAGGGTTTTGAAGTTTGAGAAACCACTTTAGTGCGGAATGGTCTGTGAACACTGTGAACTTGATGCCATTTTCTAGGTAACAGCGCCAATGTTCCAGTGCCGAAAGTACAGCTAGTGCTTCCCTTTCCGTGATGCTGTAGTTTTGTTCTTGCTTAGACAAGGATTTACTCATGTATGCTATGGGATGTTCAACGCCGTCCCTAATTTGTGTTAGCAAACCGCCGATACCATAGTTACTGGCATCTGTGTGTACTTCGAATGGGATGGTGTAATCTGGACACGATAGTACTGGGGCCGATATTAGTATTTCCTTTAGTTTAGTAAAGGACTCTTGACAATCCTGAGACCAGTCAAAGGGAGGTGCCTTCTTACTTGAGATTGTGAGTCTATTTAGTGGTGCAGCTAGAGTACTGAAGTTTGGTACGAAACGTCTATACCATGATGCCGTTCCTAAGAATCTTTTTACTTCTTTAGGATTGGTGGGTATTGGGAAGTTCTGTATAGCTTCTACTTTTTCCGGGTCTGGATGTAGTCCCTTAGAGTTAACTATGTAGCCAAGATATTTCAATTCATCACGGAAAAATTGGCACTTATCCATGTTTATTGTTAAGTTAGCGTTAGATAATTTATTGTATACTTTAGTTAGCAAGGCTATATGGTTCTCAAAATCAGACGACACCAGCACTATGTCATCCAAGAAAGCAAAGACCCTATTCTCGAACTCTGGTCCGTAAAACATTTTATCTACCATTCGTTGTTGCGTAGCAGGCGCATTTGTTAGTCCAAACGGTGTAGTTTTAAACCTGTATGTTCCCCGGCCAGGTATGTAGAACGCTGTTTTGTTTTTGTCCGTTTCATTTAGTGGTAACTGCCAGAAGCTTTTGTATAGGTCAATGCTAGTTAGGTATTTTGCATCCCTCAGGTTATCTAGTATTTCCGAAATGTATGGCAAATTGTAAGCATCTTTTTTTGTAATAGCGTTTAGTTTCCTACTATCCAAACAAAACCGCAATTTGCCGTCCTTTTTCGGTGTTAGTAGGACTGGGGAAGACCATGGACTTTCACATGGTTCAACCACATCCAGGCCAAGCATTTCGTCCAATTCTTTACCAAGAACACGCTGTTTTTCCGGAGACATCCTGTAGTAACGTTGCCGTATTGGGGGTGCATCACCTGTGTCTATACTATGTGTTATTAAGTTAGTGCGGCCTAGGCCTTTATTTTCTGAGGAAATATTCTTAAATTGAGTCTTTATTTTCTCAGGTGTTACTTTTTGTTCCTCAGTTAGCTGTGCAATTGAGTGCAAAAATATATTTGGCTTAGTGTTTGCACTGGTGTCATTTATGTTTACTAGGAATATGGATTTAATATTCTTAGGGAATATATGAAAGGTGTTCCAAAAATCCATTCCCAGCAAGATAGGAGTGTCTATTGATGGCACCACATGAGCCTTGATAGTGTGTAGCTTTCCTTCGAAAGTTATTGGTATGTTTATAGTACCTATAGGATGAAGCACTTGTCCCCCAGCGGCAACAAATGTTTCTGAGTGGTCCCTAGGCTGCAGGGTTAGCCCTAGGTCCTTAGTTAGGATTTTATGGTAGTCTTTACCAATGATGGTAACAGCCGAACCTGAATCCAGCAAACCACAAACTGGCATGTTGTTTATTTCTATAGAAGCATATGGCCTTATGTCGTTGTGAGGTTTGTTATGTATAGTTGATACAGAGTAGCAGGTTTTGAATTTTGTGACTACAGCTAGCCAATCCTCCCACTCTGTTTTACTTAGCCTGGCGTTGAATTTTCTATTATAACAAACCTCACTAGCTAGTTTTTTGGTGGGTGACACTTCGCACAATCCGGGTACTTCACCCCATTTTCTCCGCATTTAAAACAAATTAGGACACGGTCTGCAGTACACTGTCGTAGTGAGTGCGAGTTAGACCTACACCTAGGGCAATAAGGTTGACCTCTGATTGGTGTATCTGTGCCTTTTTTGTCTACTAGCGCGACCGGTCGAGAAGAGTGAGAGATTTCCCTGGTTGCTTCAGGTTTTTTATCGTAGTCCCTGCGGCCATACCCGTAGCGGCTATAGTATGGTTTCGAGTTAGTGCTGTTAGTTTTGTTAGTTGGCTTGACGTAAGCAAATTCTGGAGCTAAGGAGTTGAGGTTTGTTTTTGTTGGGTCTTGATAGTGTGCTGCCCGCATCTTATATTTTTCATTGTTTTTACAGACCGTCTCTAATTGCTCCAGACTTTGCACGTTACTGATAGCTAGTACTTCTGCATACATTGGTTTAACATTGTGAACAATTATGTCAAACATCTCTGCTTCTGATGGTTTAGTATTTAATCGATTGAATAAACCGCTCATTAAGGATATGTAGATGGTTATGTTTTCTGTTTCGCCTTGTGAACGTGTTCTTATCTCGGTTAGTAATCTATAATCATAATCATCATAGTCAAAAGCAGCCATTAATTGATCTAATAGCTCTTCCCATGAGGTGACGTTTGGTTTCACATGCCTGTACCAATGCAGTGCATTATCCGTGAAGATATCAAACGCGAAGTTAAACATATCATCATCTTTTATTTGTTTACATGTTTTAAACTCGCGTATTTTTTGTATGAAAGATCGCACGCAGGTTTTGCCATCATACTTAGGTTTATTTGGTACATGACTAGTGCATGTTACGGTTATGTTAGTGTTTGTAGCAGTTATTGTGTCAGTTCGTTGTGAGCTACCAGAACTAAACTTAGTTTCTAGTTTGGTAATTTGTGATTCAAGTGTATTATATTTTTCTTCTAATTTTTGTCTTAGCAATAAGTTCTCTTGGTTGGTTGGTTTAATGCGGGCTAGTCGGTATTTGATATGATTTTTGTAAGATATACCCTTTGCTAATCCCGCTTCATTGTTAATTTCACCTAACATCAATTGGTATTCACCTATTGTTGCCTTTAACGCACATAAATCCTCATTTTCATCAATGCCTGATTCATGTATGTCATCACTGGTATATTTTTTACTCAAAATGTTTATTTGTTTCCTTAAGTTTAGGCAAGTACCAATTTCACCGCCCCGTATCAAGACTTCATACTCTAATTCAGCCTTCCTTAAGTGTATGAAATTAATCGGGTGAGTTCCCATTATTACAAAATAGACTGTTAGTAACGACTGATAATAACACAATAAACTTATTCTATACCGCAACGATGTATAAGGAGCAAACGTGATTGGTATCGGTTCAGAACTGTGTGACGGATAGTATTATTAAGCCTGGGCGCCACTGTAACGGCTAGGTCTGCGCTAGGAAAGCTGCGCAGGCCGCTAACTGGTAGTTAGGGGGTAGTTAGAGAAACAGCTTGTAATTTAATACATATATTGAAAGTTAAATATAACAGCTAGGTCGAGGGTTCTAGCGCCACTCAGTTCTGTACAAACGCCGTCACGCGGATAAAATAGTAAGGGGGTACCGTCCCTTGGCAGCACGTGGTAGACGCGGGGACCGGTCAGCACCGGCACGGCGATAGGGTCGCCGGGACCGAAGCAGCTTGGGGTGCGCAGGGTAGGCTGCGCTGGCACCGGCTCGCGCGACGGCAGGCCGCAGGTAGGCAGGCAAGACCGGGCAGCGTGCGTAGGCTGGCACGGCGGTAAGCCGCAGGTGTCAGGTAAAAGGACCTGGCGGTGGGCGTAGGTAGCGTGCAGGTAGTTGGCAGCGTGCAGGTAGTTGGCAGCGTACAGCCGTGGGAGAAAGGCAAGCCTCAGCCCGTACAAAGAGGCAGCAGCACGTGGCAGACGTGGGGCAGTAGACCGCGGCCGGCTTAGCGGTAGGCCGCAGGGACTGTAGCGGTTAGGGGTGCGCAGGGTAGGCTGCGCACGCCGCTACGTCCTTGGGTAGCGCATAGCCGGACGGTACGCCCGTACGTCGACCCCGTACGAAGAGCCCCTAAATCGGGGCACCAGAATCGTGAGGATAGAAAATATGTAATTAGCTAAGCCACCGGAATCCAAATGACCGAGTGCCAGTACTCCGGAAGGTTAGAGTTGTGCCGTGTTTTTAGAGATGTGACTATTGACCGACTAATTTTGATATTAGTATCATTCGACTATTTTCAGTTGAGATCTCACAACGCTACAGTGTCTTTCGTAGGAACCATTTTTTTGCCATATGGACACCGACTTCCAAAAGTTAGTTATTTTTCACTTTTTAACCGACTTACCAAAAAGGAGGAGGTTCTATGTTCGACTTCTTGTATGTTTTTTTTTTTTTTTTTTTTTTATGTATGTTCACCGATATCTCCGTCAATTGTGGACCGATTTTGAAAATTCTTTTTTTGTTTGACAGAGTATGTTTCGAAATTGGTCCCATTTTAATTTGGTGAAGGTCTGATGAAGAACTTCGGAGATACACAACAGAACTCTTCAATATATAACGGCAAAACTCTCGGGATTGCTGCAATCGCATGTCTGTCTGTTGTTTATACCATTTCATAACAGAACATCACACCAGTACGCTCTAAAGGGGTACGCAGATCTCTCATTTCACCGGTTATGTTCAAGTTTCATGTTATTCGGTTAATCTATTCTGGAGTTATAGGGACCTTAATAAACAACTTGCTATTAAGTAGGTAAAACTAAAAAGGGAAAAATAAAAAATCTTTTTTGCAAAAAAATACTACCGACTTCCAAATGAAAAACTACAAAGTGAAAAATAACTTAACTTTTGGAAGTCGGTGTCCATATGGCAAAAAAATGGTTCCTACGAAAGACACCGACTTCCAAAAGTTAAGTTATTTTTCACTTTGTAGTTTTTCATTTGGAAGTCGGTAGTATTTTTTTGCAAAAAAGATTTTTTTAGTTTTTCATTTGGAAGTCGGTAGTATTTTTTTGCAAAAAAGTTTTTTTATTTTTCCCTTTTTAGTTTAACCTACATAATAGCAAGTGGTTTATTAAGGTCCCTATAACTCCAGAATAGATTAACCGAATAACATGAAACTTGAACATAACCGGTGAAATGAGAGATCTGCGTACCCCTTTAGAGCGTACTGGCGTGATGTTATGTTATGAAATGGTATAAACAACAAACAGACTTGCGATTGCAGCAAGCCCGAGAGTTTTGCCTTTATTTATTGAAGAGTTCTGTTGTGTATCTCCGAAGTTCTTCATCAGACCTTCACCAAATTAAAATGGGACCAATTTTGAAACATACTCTTTCAAACAAAAAAAGAATTTTCAAAATCGGTCCACAATTGACGGAGATATCGGTGAACATATATAAAAAAAAAAAAAAAAAAAAAAAAAAAAAAAACATACAAGAAGTCGAACATAGAACCTCCTCCTTTTTTGTAAGTCGGTTAAAAATAGGATTACATTGTAAATGAAGTGTTCACTCGCGCAGTTTGTTACCCGACTGCCGAAGGAGGGTAATGTGTTTATCAGTCTATGTATGTATGTATGTATGTATGTATGTATGTATGTATGTAAGTATGTATGTATGTATGTATGTATGTTTGTTCCTATGTGGCGTTCCAGAGACCAAACGCGTTGGCCGATTTTGATGATTCGTACGTCAATTGATGCATCTTAACTCTGCGAGTGTCATAGGCTACATTAAAATTGGATAATAGAGAAATGGCGGATTTTGGGTGCCATATTGTGGGGGCCCAAATTTTTTTTTTCTTCCGAACCCATCGTGTGGGGTATCAAAATAAAGGGTTTTAAGAGGTGATTTCAAAAATATATAACACTTATATGTTTAAATGTATCTAATTCGAAAAAACTAACTAAAAAGTTATAAATAAAAAAACTTAATTAAAAAAATCAAAAAACCCGACTGCTTCAAAAGCGAACTAAAAAGTCGTAAACAAGGTAAAAATCATGCTGTGCAGGCGGAGGATACACCAGATTTTGGTCAGCCAGCCGGCGAATATGTATCCTCCGACTGCACAGCATGATTTTTACCTTGTTTACGACTTTTTAGTTCGCTTTTGAAGCAGTCGGGTTTTTTGATTTTTTTTTTCATACTGTGTGTAACGTGTAATAGTGCAATATAACACATCGCCGAATGCAAGGTGACGTGTCATGTCGGAGATATTTTGCGGCGCAGCATAATATAATCCGAAAGCACTTCATTACATTATAAGGACGACTGCTGTGCTTCAATTTGCTGTAGTAATACGAATAATGGTTTTAGCCAGATTACTTTGACAAATAATTTGTAGATTGAGAAAAAAAAGATAGATAGATAGATTCAGGCTGAGAAAAAAAACGTCAACTGAAAAATATTATGCTATGTTAACTGTAAGTCTTAAGTCTGTAAGGCTGGAAAACATAAAAAATCACATGGAATTGGCAGAATTCATAGGAGCAGCATTTAACTGTAATAAAAACCTCAGTCAGTCTCAATCAGTTGGAGGGAAGCACGTGATCGATTGTGACTCGCGCTTGACATTGAAACATTCCTAAAGTAGTAAAGTAGTACTCTTGCTTATTACGTTAATCGATATCTACACAAGAAATACGAAGCGACTGGTGTGAGGGACGACTAATTGATCACTGAGCTGGTACTTTTTAACCGACTTTCCAAAAAGGAGGAGGTTCTATATTCGACTTTATGTTTGTTTTTTTTTTTTTTTTTTTGTGTATGTTCACCGATATCTCCGTCAATTGTGGACCGATTTTGAAAATTATTTTTTTGTTTGGAAGAATATGTTTTGAAATTGGTCCCATTTTAATTTGGTGAAGGTCTGATCAAGAACTTCGCAGATATACAACAGAACTCTTCAATAAATAACGGCAACACTGATGACGAGCGGGCGCTACACCACGCGCTACTCCACGCCACACACCTTGCGAGTATCACGCCGTGCACGTATTACATCGCCGCTCCAGTGGAAGCGCCCCGTTCCGCGCGCCCTCCCAGCCGGCACACGAAGCGCGCCGAGCGAATACGGTTTATATCGCCTCGCCACGTCTACGAGATCATCTATGTACAAGACGGTAGAATCAATTATTATTACGTCTATATTTAAATTTTTGACGTTCAAAAGTACCGCTTTTTAGCATAATTGAATTAAATAATTTTGGTTATGACTTTGAACTCACTCCTATACGCGTCTCCTGCCTCGGTCGCGCGATGCGGTCTGGTTTCGTGCATTTGCCAGCTCGCTCGCCTCGCCTCGCCTCTGTTACCTCGCCTCGCCTTGCCAGTCTCGCTTCTCATCAAGCTCTCAATGAAAATTTATTTCCCGTGACAAAGTAGTATCGCGGCAGACATCTCAGCATTTTCAAGGCTTTCTCGCTGGAAATTAAATCGTGAAGCCAGGTAGTAAGATTCATTTTTGTGTTCAGATTGACCGGGCGTGAACGTAATTAGCGCACACATGACGGTGTGTCCCGTCGGTGGACCGACTCTGTGCGAATCAACGCGATCTCATTCGGCGGCGCGTCACTCAATCCGATACTTATTCGCCTTGTTACTAAAGCAAACTGTTTATTTCTTCAAGTGTGTCTAATAAAATGATGGCACATAGTTTGCGGCTTCCTCTCACGGGGATTGAACTCTATACTTAGTGGTGCTCGCCTACTGTTCCACAAGTTTGTTGTAGTTAGACTCGTCAATAGTGCAGTGTGTGTATGTGTGCACAGTATCATGTAGTGTAGTTACGTACATGTATTGCCATTTTCGCGAGGCACATACAAGCGCTGTAAAAGAGGGTGCACTGAATTACTTTCGAAGGCTCTCATATCTGTGAATGTGTCGCGCCGCTTGATTTATGTTGAAAGCAATCTTTGTGAAGCGTTCTTACACTATTTGTATTATAAATGTTCCTTTTAGGATATCAGAGGAGATATACTCGTATAAAACTAAAAGAAGAATAATATGATCGTAGATGTAACGATGACAAGGGATGAGAATAAGTTATGTGTTACTGTGGGGCGTCTACCTGCTGGATGGAGGTCTAGACAGGTTAGCGGTAACAAATGAACAGGTTTTTTTTTTCAAATAACACGTGATATCACGCCTGTATTC
The DNA here is from genome assembly GCA_949775005.1 of Orthosia gothica. Classification (NCBI taxonomy): domain Eukaryota; kingdom Metazoa; phylum Arthropoda; class Insecta; order Lepidoptera; family Noctuidae; genus Orthosia; species Orthosia gothica. The sequence goes on from OX459068.1 coordinate 274,322, forward strand.
CCTGACTTACTTGACTTAATGTCCTACGTCCCCTAGATGGAGCAAAGAGCGTCCACAGTGGTCCTCCATCGCGATCGGTCTTGAGCTTCACGTTTCACCTCGCTCTACGTCATACCGATGCTCGTCGCTTCCGCTAACATGGTGTGATGCCAGGTTTGACGGGGACGGCAACGCTTTCTTTTGCCTTGGGGATTCCAATCCAGCGCTTGCTTCGGTATATGATCAGAATCCCTTCGCAGCGTGTGGCCAATCCAACTCCATTTGCGACGCTTGATCTGGCGGTCGATCGGGCTCTCTTGGCATTGCACCAACAGCTCCACGTTGATGATGGTCTCGGGCCAGTAAATGCCGAGTATACGACGAAGACAGCGGTAGACGAAAACTTGGATTTGGCGTGAGATGTCTTTTGTGACCTTCCACGATTCGCACCCGTAAAGCAACACGGGTTTGACATTTGACCAGAAGATTTTGAGTTTAATCCTTCGGGTCAGTTCCCGCGGTTGCCAAACAGGTCTCAGCTGCGCGAAGGTAGCTCGTGCTTTGGCGATCCTTGAAGTGATGTCGTCTTCACTACCTCCAGTTTCCGACACGACGCTCCCGAGGTAAGTAAACTTGTGGACGCTCTACACAGCCTCTGTGCAAACCAGCAAAGGTGAAGTATTCTTTACACCAGATCTCATCTTTTGGGTCTTCCAGGTATTTATTTTTAGTCCCGTTTCGTGTCGCTTCTTGATCTTTCAATTTAGCTTGCATGTCAACGTGGGTATGACTCAGCAGGCATAGGTTATCGGCGTAATCCAAGTCCTCTAAGACGTTGGATAAACCCCACACTATCCCGCGGCGCTTGTTGCCGAAAAAACGAAGCAAGATCCCGTCAAGAACGACTATAAAGAGGAGCGGTGAAAGGAGACAGCCTTGGCGGACACCTGCGTTTACTGCTATATCATCCGAGATGAGGCCGTCGTGAGTTTCTTTACAGGAATAATTCTTGTATATACTCTCCAACAGATGGACAATTTTTGGTGGCACTCCGATGTCCAGTAGGTGGGACCAGATGACAAAGGCGATATTTATCTCCCTCTGGCATTCTGATGCTTGTTCTAAAATGATACGGAGTGTGTTGATCTGATCCGTACACGAGCGGTTCACGCGAAAACCAGCCTGCTCTTTGCGTAGGAGAGGATCCACGGCCTTCGATAACCTATCCAGAATAATCTTGCAGAAAACCTTCGAGGGAATTGAGAGCAACGTAATACCTATCCAGTTATCGCATTGACTAAGATCTCCCTTCTTGGGTACAGTTATCAAAAGACCCCTGTTCCATTCGTCAGGAAGCTCTTCGGTGGCCCATATCCTCTCAACGAGAGGCGTCAGAACGTTGACGGCGGAGGATAAGTCAGCTTGTAGCATTTCCGCAGTTATCAGGTCGAGTCCTGGTGCTTTGCCTGTCTTCAAAGAGAGGACTGCTCTTGCAACTTCCGTAGTTGGCGGTGGTTCCATGTCGATGTTCAGAGGCCGGGATGGTGTAGAAATGACTTGCAGCACGTCAGGTGTTGATGTTGCTGACTAACGGAAGACCTCCTCAAAGTGATTACGCCAGCGTAAGAGTTGCCCTTCCGACGTCACTATGAGCTGACCGTCTTTAGACTTGAGCAGCTTCTTCTTATACTTGCTGTTACCTGCCAAGGATTTGGTAGCTTGATAAAATTCCTTCAGGTTACTGGTGATTGCATTTTGTTGAGCACGATCAGCAATACCATCAACCCACTGCCTCCTATCTTTGCGGGTGCTGCGATAAATTTATCTGCGTTTCTGTCGGCTCGCATGGCGTCATCACGGGTCTCAAGCAATCTAAGATGAACGTTTCTTCTGTCTTCAATCAGACTCCAAGTGTGCTGTAACATCCAGTCTTTGCGAAAATGAGTCGGTTTGTATCCTAAAATTATATAGTATTCCCTGACCGTCTTAGTAATAAACGTGGACTAAGGTAAGATTAACTTTATTCCAAGCATTAGGACCAACCTATATAATACTGACACATTTCCGTATTAATAAACACGGTTTTTTTTTGGACTCCTACCACTGTTGTGTTCTTTTTAACCCAAAGGTTGACTGGAAGAGAATGCCTTGCTGCATTAAGTCCGCCTATGTATCACCATTGTACATGAAGTTTAAATAAATAAATAAATTATACTAATCAAATAAATTATATTTATATTCACACTCATACCATATTTAATTGTTTATCCCTTCTTATTATAGTAATATATCAAAATAATAGGACAGCGTAAGACTAGACAGGAAACACTATTTCAGGAATTGGCATGAAGGAGATGTGGTTTATACTTTATTAACATTAGAATGATCTATCAAAGCACTACGAATATTAAATATCAGCTGTTGCCCACGACTTCATCTTCGTAGCATTAGTTAGTGTCACGTGGCCAAATTGGAACACCTTCGCACAGTGTACTATGCGCTCGTGCAGTCAGTCCTGGGATACTGTATTGTTGTATGGTGTGGTGGATACAAGACTTTTATGATACACCTAGAGCGGGCCTAAAGATCCCTACTTAAAGTCATGACTTACAGACCGTTTAGATTACCCACCAAGATCTTTTTTTTTTTTTTTTTTTTTTTTTTTTTTTTTTTTTTTTTAAAACGTTGCCCCACACTAGGAATTTCTTCCTGTATCGTGGGTGCGTTTACAAACATATAAACTCACATACACAAACACCCAGAGCCGGAACAACTTATCTGTAGGTCATACAAATATTTGTTCCGTGCGGGAATCGAACCCGCGACACGCAGTGCAGCAGTCAATCGCTCAACCACTGCGCCAACCGTGCGCCCAATCTTATACGAGAAGTGCGAAGTACTTACGGTAAGACAGATGGAAACTACTGGTATTTATTCATTCTCTCACATACACACACAATCACATACATACATACCAGCATCCATATTTTTATTCAATACTAGCTGTGCCCGCGGCTTCGCTCCCGTCAACTGCATACCCTACTTACCTACCCTACCTACGCCTTACCTACCCTACCTAAGTACCTACCTACCCTACTTACCCAACCTACGCCTTACCTACCCTACCTACCTACCCTACGCCTTACCTACCTACCTACCCTACTTACCCAACCTACGCCTTACCTACCATACCTACATACCCTACTTTTTCAAATTTATCCGCGACCCAGGCAGGCATCGGCCCTAGCAGACCCCGTCAATTTGTACTTACTCAACTTACGCCTTAGCTACCCTACCTACCTAACCTACTTACCCAACCTACGCCTTACCTACCCTACCTACCTACCCTACATACCTTACCAGAATTTATAAAAAAAAAACCGGCAAAGTGCGAGTCACGCTTGCGCACGATGGGTTTGTAGTATGGGAACCCCACTTAAATATTTATTTTATTCTGTATTTATAGCAGCAACAGAAATACATCATCTGTAAAAATTGCATCTGTCTAGCTATCACGGTTCATGAGATACAGCCTGGTGACAGACAGACAGACAGATAGACGGACCGCGGAGTCTTAGTAATAGGATCCCGTTTTTACCCTTTGGGTACGGAACCCTAAAAAAGTAAAGATAGTTTTGTTGCTCGCCGTCTAGTAGCTCTCCAGAACGCTGCACCGAAACGAAAACGTTGATTCGAAGTATAGAGTTGACACCCCCTGTCTACCTGCCTACCCTTGCCTTAATTGACTTGCTACTTATCCTTCCTGCCATCAATTGTTTTAACCCCCGCCGAAAAAAGTGGGGTGTTATTCGTTTCACGTGTGTTGCTGTGTAGTATCTGTTTGTCTGTCTGTGGCATCATAGCGCCTAAACAGAATAAATGATTTAGTTTCTTTTGTTTGAAAGGCGATTTTGTCTAGAGTGTTCTTAGCTAAGTTTGAATAAAATCGGTTAAGCCGTTCAAAAGTAATGGGCGTTTTATTGTTTGAATCGGGGTGTTTTCGCAAGATTAATGTGTACTTTTTTTTTAATTTTGAGACTTTACTTATTTCAAGTGTCATTCTGCCGCGGAGAATTTGCTGAGAACATTATCACCGCCATTCGGAAAATAATGTCAAATACACAACGCCATCTATCGAATACGGACTTCAATTGTCCGAGTGTCTGAATTGCATGTGTCACAGTTCAGAGCCATGGCGTGTGTTGTGATATTTTACTTCTCGAACACTTTAAATTCATCTAACTTTTGATAAAGTGAACCGATTGCGATGAAACAAAAACTAAGTTATACGTCAAGTTACGCATAATGTTTTTGTATAAAAGTTATCTACATTGGCTTCGTACATTTTACGTGATGCGTGCACAAACAAACAGACAAATAGATAAACAGACAAACAGACAAAAAATTTAAAAAAGCCGGAAATGGGTTCTGTAGGTTATCCTTTAACACCCTGGCTATTTTTTATTTTACTATGTTCAATGTACAAAAACGACTTTTCTACAGATTTATTATATGTATTGATATTGATAAATTGAATAGGGCTTGGTTTCGAAGTTTTAATTTTTTTTTTGTTTTTTTTTTTACCTAATTTAATTTAATTTTGATTTGATTTTAACATTAATTTTGATTTTAATCGAATGAATTGGATGGTGATTGTAATTCTGATGTTAATTCGGTTTTTTATTTTGATAAAATCAAAATTGATTTTATTTTATTATTTTAACTTTGATTTTGGTTGTAATTTTAATACTCATTGTGATTATAATACTGATTGTAATTTTATATTTATTTTAATTTTATTGTTGACTTCAATTTTTATTTTTATTTTTGAGTTTATTTTAATTTTGATTATGGTATAGGATTTTATTGAATAATTATTTAAATTGTGATTATAATATTAATTGCGTACGGTTAGTACACTTGCAGAGTTGTTTTTGTTGAGGTTGAGGTTTTAGACTGTACAAATTGCATTGGTGTCTAATTAATTACAATTATTTAACGAAACGGAAGAGGTCACTGGCCCCTGAAACACAGGTGCTGTTACCTAGCTCATGGGTCAGGGTTTCACTCTTTTTACCCGACTGCCGAAAGAAAGAAAGAAAGAAAGAAAGAAAGAAACTTTATTTGCAAATATGGGTACAGTCATGCTTGATGTCATTTATAGGTTACAATGTTCAGCCATATTTTACCAGCGGCATGCAAATACATTCATTAAAATTTGATTAGAAAATTCAATATAAAACAAAAACATGTCAACCAACAATAATAGCATTAACATTCATTATAATTTGATTAAAAAATTCAATATAAGACAAAAACATGTCAACTAACAAAAATAGCATTAGTGGTCAAGACTATAAAAATTACAATGCACAATTTAATTCATAATGTCATAATCCTGATTCACAATGTCATAATTTCATAATTTAATTCATAATGTCATAATTTCATAATTTAATTCATAATGTCATAATTTCATAATTTAATTCAAAATGTCATAATTTAATTCATAAATAAATAAGTTACAATTATAATCAAATCAATATTTTCTCTGCTAGAAAATCAGTCACACTATAATATGCCTTATTATTCAAGAATTTTCGCAGTGTCGAAGGAGGTTAATCTGTTTATCAGTCTATGTATGTATGTATGTATGTTTGTTCCTATATGGCGTTCCAGAGACCAAACACGTTGGCCGATTTTGATGATTCATACGTCAATCGATTCTTCTTAACCCTGCGAGTGTCATAGGCTACATTAATATTGGACAATAGAAAAATGGCGGATTTTGGGCGCCATATTGTGGAGTCCCAATTTTTTTTCTTCCATACCCATCGTGTGGGGTATCAAAATAAAGGGTTTTAAGAGGTGATTTCAAAAATATACACTTATATGTTTAAATGTATCTAATTCGAAAAAAACTTAACTAGAAAGTTATAAATAAAAAAAGTTAAATCAAAAAATTAAAAATTCAACTGCTTCAAAAGCGAACCAAAAAGTCGTAGGATACATATTCGCGGGCTGTCTGACCAAAATCTGGTGTATCCTCCGCCTGCACAGCATGATTTTTTCCTTGTTTATGACTTTTAAGTTCCTTTTTGAAGCAGTCGGGTTTTTTGATTTATTGAGTTTATTTTTTTTTCTTGTAAATTTTAATGCTAATAAACAATTTATTTATTATAAATATAATTGCTTAAGCTAAGTTAATCCTTCGTTACTCCGGGGTAAGCTAGTCCAAGAGTAACTTCGGAGTGAGCTGGTATAACGCAATTTTTAATCCCCGCCAGAAAAAGAGGGGTCTTCCAAATTACAGTAGGATTCTAAACTAAACAGACTAAACATGGCTTTATTATAAAATTTTATCATCTACGTATCGTCAGTATTCGGCTGCAGTTGGTCAATAATGACAAGACGACAAGTACCGCGAAAGGATTAGACGCCAGCGGGCACCCACATTAACGTCAATGTAAAACTATGCCTGGCGGACGTCATTACGACGTGGAGCACGGTGCGATGGACGCATCCGTCTATTTTTAACCGACTTTCCAAAAAGGAGGAGGTTCTATGTTCGACTTTATGTTTGTTTTTTTTTTTTGTGTATGTTCACCGATATCTCCGTCAATTGTGGACCGATTTTGAAAATTCTTTTTTTGTTTGGAATAGTATGTTTTGAAATTGGTCCCATTTAATTTGGTGAAGGTCTGATGAAGAACTTCGGAGATATACAACAGAACTCTTCAATAAATAACGGCAACACTCTCGGGATTGCTGCAATCGCATGTCTGTTTATTGTTTATACCATTTCATAACATAACATCACGCCAGTACGCTCTAAAGGGGTACGCAGATCTCTCATTTTACCGGTTATGTTCAAGTTTCATGTTATTCGGGTAATCTATTCGGCGTTATAGGGACCTTAGGAAACAACTTGCGTATCTATTAGGTAGGCAAAACTAAAAAGGGAAAAATAAAAAACATTTTTGTAAAAAAATTCTACCGACTTCCAAATGAAAAACTACAAAGTGAAAAATAACTTAACTCTTGGAAGTCGGTGTCTTACGTAGGTACCATTTTTTTTCGATATGGACACCGACTTCCAAGAGTTAAGTTATTTTTCACTTTGTAGTTTTTCATATGGAAGTCGGTAGTATTTTTTGGCAAGAAAGTTTTTTTCAAGTGCATATCTGCGACTAATCATGTAGAACAAACTGGACAACGGAATTGTATGTACCTTAAGTGAGTAGCAGGTCGCGGTCAGTTATAAGAACAATATGTTTCCAATCAAAATGGTAATTAGCTCGCGGCCGCGAAGAGCGACCTGCTCACCCGCTTTGTGCGCCTGGTACCTCTGTACCTGCAGCAGCGCATCACGACCGCACTGATGAAAGTGTCGACATCGTTTACGTAATGCTCTATGAAGTAAGATGAATGTCTGCCAACTTACTTTACATCGCTCTGTTCTCGGCCTCACCGCGGCACCGGGGAGCTTAATGGAAAAATAATTGAATCCGCGCCGCTCAAGGAAAAGGTGAAAAATATCCGAAAGCGGTGAAGAGTTGCGTGGTATCCCCCTGTTCACCCCCCGGCTCCCGTCCAGCGCCCGGTGCATTATACAAGACGTCTTCATTCCTTTAAACCGGCACATCTTTTGAGTCGTTTCCAGGTCAGGCCGCGTCTATTGTGCGCGCTAAAGGATTCTCCGAGCTTGTCTTTTTGCCACTGTGTGCTGGTTTCGGTGGCGAGGCATGAGGCGTGAGGCCTAGGGGGATGAGAAGGGGAAGGTCACATCAAACAGCCTCCATGGGCAAACGTTTTCACAGTGAAATATGAAGTTTGTTAATCTGAGTGACGCCGCGCACTGTCTGTCTGGTTTAGGTATACAACAACTATAAAGTGGTAGGCTACCAATGTAGGATGACGATCGCACGATTGTTTATTACTTTCTTCTTGTAATAAATACAACATCTTGTGTTACTCAATAGTAGGGTTTTTAAAACCCCGCCGGAAAAAGAGGGGTGTTATAAGTTTCACGTGTGTTGCTGTGTATCTGTGTGTCTGTGTATCTGTGTATCTGTGTGTCTGTCTGTAGCATCATAGCGCCTAAACGGATGAACCGATTTTGATTTAGTTTCTTTTTGTTTGAAAGGTAATTTTGTCGAGAGTGTTCTTAGCTATGTTTGAATAATATCGGTTCAGCCGTTCAAAAGTTATGGGCGTTTTTCTGTTTGAATCCCGGTGTTTTCGCAAGATAAATGTGTCGGGGGTTTTTAAATTTTGAAATTTTACTTGTCTCATACTTGCAGAGGAAGAACTTTTTTTAATAATTGTCCATGACTTTACATAGCACATACTACATTCAAGCCAGCTGGTCCACAGTGAGAAAAGTCCCATACAGTGTGAACTATAAGTTAAATAGATTGCATGACTGGTGAGTTCGGCGCTCAGCGATACGTCTGACCTATGACTGTTAAGTTTCTGCGGTTCTGAAAAGTGAATAAAAAAACTTTTTTGCAAAAAAATAGCACCGACTTCCAAATGAAAAACTACAAAGTGAAAAATAACTTAATTTTTGGAAGTCGGTGTCTTTTGTAGGTGCCATTTTTTGCGATATGGACACCGACTTCCAAAAATTAAGTTATTTTTCACTTTGTAGTTTTTCATTTGGAAGTCGGTGCTATTTTTTTGCAAAAAATTTTTTTTTTTTCCCTTTTTAGTTTTACCTACCTAATAGCAAGTTGTTTATTAAGGTCCCTATAACTCCAGAATAGATTAACCGAATAATATGAAACTTGAACATAACCCGTGAAATGAGAGATCTGTGTACCCCTTTAGAGCGTACTGGCGTGATGTTATGTTATGAAATGGTATAAACAACAAACAGACATGCGATTGCAGCAATCCCGAGAGTTTTGCCGTTATTTATTGAAGAGTTCTGTTGTGTATCTCCGAAGTTCTTCATCAGACCTTCACCAAATTAAAATGGGACCAATTTCGAAACATACTCTTTCAAACAAAAAAGAATTTTCGAAATCGGTCCACAATTGACAGAGATATCGGTGAACATACACAAAACAAAAATAAAAAAAAAATAAACAAACATAAAGTCGAACATAGCACCTCCTCCTTTTTTTGTAAGTCGGTTAAAAAATAACAACAAAATCAAGACACCGACTGCCGTCGGTCTGAAGTCGGTGTCTTTGGTACCTATTGTTTTGCGTTTTCGGCACCGACTTCGGAAAAGAAAGTTATTTATCGCTATTTAGTGTTTTGTTTTGGAAATGGGTTTGATTATTTTGTTAATTTTTTAACCGACTTACAAAAAAGGTTTTTTTTTTATGTATGTTCACCGATATCTCCGTCAATTGTCGACCGATTTTGAAAATTCTTTTTTTTTTTGAAAGAGTATGTTTCGAAATTGGTCCCATTTTAATTTGGTGAACGTCTGATGAAGAACTTCGGAGATACACAACAGAACTCTTCAATAAATAACGGCAAATCTCTCGGGATTGCTGCACTCGCATGTCTGTTTGTTGTTTATACCATTTCATAACATAACATCACGCCAGTACACTCTAAAGGGGTACGCAGATCTCTGATTTCAACGGTTATGTTCAAGTTTCATGTTATTCGGTTAATCTATTCTGGAGTTATAGGGACCTTAATAAACAACTTGCTATTAGGTAGGTAAAACTAAAAAGGGAAAAATAAAAAACTTTTTTGCAAAAAAAATACTACCGACTTCCAAATGAAAAACTACAAAGTGAAAAATAACTTAACTTTTGGAAGTCGGTGCCCATATCGCAAAAAAATGGTTCCTACGAAAGACACCGACTTCCAAAAGTTAAGTTATTTTTAACCCCCGCCGGAAAAAGAAGGGGTGTTATAAGTTTCACGTGTGTTGCTGTGTATCTGTGTATCTGTGTATCTGTGTGTCTGTCTGTGGCATCATAGCGCCTAAACGGATGAACCGATTTTGATTTAGTATTTTTTGTTTGATAGGTAATTTTGTCGAAAGTGTTCTTAGCTATGTTTGATTAAAATCGGTTCAGCCGTTCAAAAGATATGGGCGTTTTACTGTTTGAATCAGAGTGTTTTCGCAAGATAAATGTGTCGGGGTTTTTTTAAATTGTGAAATTTTACTTGTCGCAAGATAAATGCGTCGGGGGTTTTTTAAATTGTGAAATTTTACTTGTTGCAAAAAAGTTTTTTTCATTTATTAACCCCCGCCGGAAAATGAGGGGTGTTATAAGTTTCACGTGTGTTGCGGTGTATCTGTGTGTCTGTCTGTGGCACCATAGCGCCTCAACGGAAGAACCGATTTTGATTATTTATTTTTTTGTTTGAAAGGTGATTTTGTCGAGAGTGTTCTTAGCTATGTTTGAATTAAATCAGTTCAGCCGTTCAAAAGTTATGCGTGTTTAACTGTTTGAATCGGGGTGTTTTCGCAAGATAAATGTGTCGGGGGTTTCAAAATTTAGAAATTTTACTTGTCGCAAGATAAATGTGTCGGGGGTTTTTAAATTTTGAAATTTTACTTGTATCTTTTTAGTTTTGATAGGTACCTCCAAATACCATGAAAATCATTTATATCGTAGGTAAATATCATAGCGATTCCAATAAGCCCAAACACGACTAGGAACCATTGTTTTATTTCGGTGTTCCTGTGCCTACCTTCCGGCTTCATCATCAGATCGGTAGAATCAATTGCCCCCGGTTTCCCAGCTCGGAATTGTCGGGGGTTTGGTGTGGCGGGTTGTCGGGCGCGTGTTGTCTGCTGTGATTGGTTGAATGAATTTTCAACAGCCAATCGCAGCGGATAGCGCTTGCTTGGCGGTTTGTCGCATTGATTCGCCGATGATTTTGAGCTGGGAAACTGGAGGTTAGTATTAGATTCAATTTTTTTTTTTTTGACGTTCGAAAGTGCCGCTTAATGGCCTAATTGAATAAATAAATTTTGATTTTGATTTTTGATTTTGATTTTGATCAGTTTGATGTTACCATTTTTAACCCCCGCCGGAAAAAGAGGGGTGTTATAAGTTTCACGTGTGTTGCTGTGTATCTGTGTGTCTGTGTATCTGTGTATCTGTGTATCTGTGTGTCTTTTTGTGGCATCATAGCGCATAAACGGAAGAACCGACTTTGATTTAGTTTTTTTTGTTTGAAAGGTAATTTTGTCGAAAATGTTCTTAGCTATGTTTGAATAAAATCGGTTCAGCCGTTCAAAAGTTATGGGCGTTTTTCTGTTTGAATCGCGGTGTTTTTAACCCGCGCCGGAAAAAAGGGGTGTCATAAGTTTCACGTGTGTTGCTGTGTATCTGTGTATCTGTATGTCTGTCTGTGGCATCATAGCGCCTAAACGGATGAACCGATTTCAATTTAAATTTTTTTGTTTGAAAGGTAATTTTGTCGAGAGTGTTCTTAGCTATGTTTGAATAAAATCGGTTCAGCCTTTCAAAAGTTATGGGCATTTTACTGTTTGAATTGGGGTGTTTTCGCAAGACAAATGTGTCGGGGGTTTTTTAAATTGTGAAATTTTACTTGTCGCAAGATAAATGTGTCGGGGGTTTTTAAATTTTGAAATTTTACTTGTCATCAGTACTATTTATTTATAAGTATTTGCTTCATTATAGTCGGTTAGCTATTCGATATATATTATACCCGTGACATACTTAGCATTAAGGAGTACCAGTGGCCATCTGTGGTCTTATTACCCGACTGCCGAAGGAGGGTAATGTGTTTATCAGTCTATGTATGTATGTAAGTATATATGTATGTTTGTTCCTATATGGCATTCTAGAGACCAAACGCGTTAACCGAATTTGATAATTCTTACATCAATCGATTCGTCTTTACTTTGCGAGTGTCACTGGCTACATTAAAATTGCAATATAGAAAAATGGCTGATTTTGGGCGCCATATTGTGGGGGCCCAAATATTTTTTTTCTTCCAAACCCTTCGTGTGGGGTATCAAAATGAAGGGTTTTAAGAGGTAATTACAGTATATTATATTATATTATAAAAATATATAATACTTATATGTTTAAATGTACCTAATTCTAAATAAAATAACTAAAAAGATGTTACTAAAAAAAATATTATAAAATAAATAAATCATGATGTGCTGTCGGAGGATACATAAGCGCGAGCTGGCTGACCATAACCAGATATATCCTACGACTGCACAGCATGATTTTCTTCGTGTTTACTTCTTTTTAGTTGGCTTTTTAAGCAGTCGGGTTTTTTGTTATTTTTTAATATTTTATCAGTTCCATTTCACCAAATGACACTATCTGAGTGTAAGATTGCATTGTTGATAAAAATACCAAAATTGCTGTATGTATGCCTATAATATTTGAGAAGCTCCCTCGAATTCTCTGGGATGCCATCATCCAGATCCTGTTTTCTAATCATGGTGCCACCCTTGGGATATCTCCTTCCCAACAAAAACAGGATCATCAAAATCGGTTCATAAACGATTAAGTTATCCGCGAAAACAAATAAAAAAAAAAACTTTTTTGCAAAAAAATACTACCGACTTTCAAATGAAAAACTACAAAGTGAAAAATAACTTTATTTTTGGAAGTCGGTGTCTTTCGTAGATACCAATTATTTGCGATATGGACACCGACTTCCAAAAATAAAGTTATTTTTCACTTTGTAGTTTTTCATTTGAAAGTTGGTAGTATTTTTTTGCAAAAAAGTTTTTTATTTTTCCGTTTTAGTTTTATCTACCTAATAGGCAAGTTGTTTAGTAAGTACCTATTACGCCAGAACAGATTACCCGAAAAACATGAAACTTGAACATAACCGGTGAAATTAGAGTTCTGCGTACCCCTTTCAGTGTACTGGCGTGATGTTATGTTATGAAATGGTATAAACAATAAACAGACATGCGACTGAAGCAATCCCGAATGATTTGCCGTTATTTATTGAAGAGTTCTGTTGTATATCTCCGAAGTTTTTCATCAGATCTATAACAAATTAAAATGGGACCAATTTCGGTACATGTTCTTACAAACAAAAAAAGAATTTTCAATATCGGTCCACAATTGGCGGAGATATCGGTGAACATACATAAAAAAAAAAAAACATACAAGAAGTCGAACATAGAACCTCCTCCTTTTTGGTAAGTCGGTTAAAAAAGAAAATGCATACGGTCGAATTGAGAAACCTCCTCCTTTTTTGAAGTCGGTTAAAAAAGGTGAAATTTGAATGTTCGTAGAATTGAGGATAGTAATACTTAAAACTAATAGAAGTGGAGATTATCCTTCGCTCCCTGGCTCCAAGTTACCATCGACTCAAAAAGAAGAAGAACGTTATTGAGTGTAGCTTTAAATAGTACTTGTCAGGTGGCCACGGGCAGCGCTTAATGAAGCCATTCAATTAAAACATTAATTGATTCCCGTTTACCGTCTAAATACAAACGGGGACTATTCAAAATCGCATTAACCGCCCATCTCGTTTGTGTAACGAGCACAATCTAAGGCACTCCCCCCTTCCCCCACGCGGCGGCTTCGTCTGCTAATCTATTCACTCGGAATACCTACGTTTACTTTAACCATTAACCGACGGCGTCACAAAGGATCTTTGATGCAGCCGCGCTGCGAATTAAGTGACATCAATGTTTGCGAGAGACCTGCTGACGTCGGCGTCCCCAAACAGCCGCGTAGTCAAAAGTCGCGATTCAATCTGCTTCGACTTTTCCCTTCTAGGTTGCGGTTGGATTGGTCTAATCGAACGCAACTGACGTGGAGCACATACATGCATGGTACATGGAGTGACTGCCTATGTGAACGCCACAACCTATTAACTGGGTATCGTACATGATACCCCTTGACAAGACAGTTGTCAGATTTTTTTGACTTCTGACTCCCGTAACGACTGTAAATGAATTCTTTATTTTCTAAACTAACTTAACTTACCAAATTATATAGAACAAGAGTTGTTTCACTTTATTTATTAATATAAAAAAAAGAACCAAGAAGTTTCAAGAAATAAAAAATCGGCCAAGTGCGAGTCGGACTCGCGCACGAAGGGTTCCGTTTTTAACCGACTTACCAAAAAGGAGGAGGTTCTATGTTCGACTTCTTGTATGTTTTTTTTTTTTTTTTTTATGTATGTTCACCGATATCTCCGTCAATTGTGGACCGATTTTGAAAATTCTTTTTTTGTTTGAAAGAGTATGTTTTTAAATTGGTTCCATTTTAATTTGGTGAAGATCTGATGAAGAACTTCGGAGATATACAACAGAACTCTTCAATAAATGACGGCAAATCATTCGGGATTGCTGCAATCGCATGTGGGTTTATACCATTTCATAACATAACATCACGCCAGTACGCTCGAAAGGGGTACGCAGATCTCTCATTTCACCGGTTATGTTCAAGTATCGTGTTATTCGGGTAATCTATTCTGGCGTTATAGGCACCTTACTAAACAACTTGCCTATTTTAGGTAGGTACAACTAAAAAGGGAAAAATAAAAAAACATTTTTGCAAAAAAATACTACCGACTTACAAACAAAAAACTACAAAGTGAAAAATAACTTAATTTTGGAAGTCGGTGTCCATATCGCAAAAAAATGGGTAACAAGAAAGACACCGACTTCCAAAATTAAGTTATTTTTCACTTTGTAGTTTTTTGTTTGTAAGCCGGTAGTATTTTTTTGCAAAAATGTTTTTTATTGGTAAATTGCGGTTTACGATTTATGACGTATTAAAAAAAAACTACTTACTAGATCTCGTTCAAACCAATTTTCGCTGGTAGTTTACATGGTAATGTACATCATATATTTTTTTAGTTTTATCATTCTCTTATTTTAGAAGTTACAGGGGGGGGGGGGGGAGCACACATTTTACCACTTTGGAAGTGTCTCTCGCGCAAACTATTCAGTTTAGAAAAAATGATATTAGAAACCTCAATATGATTTTTGATGAACTATCCATAGATACCCGACATGTATGGGTTTGATGGAAAAAAAAAATTGTTTCAGTTTCAAGTATGGGGACCCCCAAAATTTATTGTTTTCTTTTTTTTTTTGATAATGCGGTTCACAGAATACATCTACTTACCAAGTTTCAACAGCATAGTTCTTATAGTTTCGGAAAAAAAGTGGCTGTGACATACGGACGGACAGACAGACAGACAGACATGTCGAATCTATAAGGGTTCCGTTTTTTGCCATTTTGCTACGGAACCCTAAAAACGGTTCGAAAACAAATATAGTAACTGGCTAGATAAATCTATAAATTTCCCTTCGCAAAAAAGAAAAAGAATCTCTAGTCGCCCTGCATGAAGGCCGCAAAAAGATTTTGTGGTATGCAGTGAAAGGTCAAACTACCGAATTAAGAAGTAGAACAGAAACCATGGAGTTTTCTCTAAAACTCTCGAATTTAAATCTAAACTAGGCATTTTAGTAGATTAGCCTTAACGTGGCTATGGGAATACTAAAGATGGAAATTCGCGACGATTTTTTTGCAATTATGAAACATCTGAAGAAATAACTGGCATAAGCTGGCAAAAATCAGATTTATAGACTATGGATCATACTGATGACAATGTCTAGTAAGCTAGCAATAAATGAAGAAAAAATCAGAAATTACGCTCTGAAAACTGTGCTCTATTTAAAATGGTAGCCATGGTATAGTATGCTGATTACCATTCACAGAATATTAATTCATGGACATATAATAATACAGAATGCAGTAGTTCCTATAGGCCTCTTATCTGAAGAGGCCCAAGAAAGTAAGAACAAAAATATTAAGAAATATCTTGAAGGTTTTACCCGAAAATTACCAGAAATCAAACTACCGAAGATTTATTTCATCAGCTTATAATATCTTCAGATCCACACAGAATTAAGGTCTCAGAAAACTACCATAAATACAAGTAAAATCCTATCCTCACAACGCTCTAATACTTTTGTATTTAAATTTGTATTTACTTTTTTGTTTTGTTTTCTTATAAATCATGGTATCAATAAAGCTTCTATTTTCATAATACACAAATTTATACTATTATTTTAGACTAACTACAGCGATATAAAGGCGTTAACATACTTGATGTAATATTGGCCAAGTTTTCGGTAAATTTCACCTGTGTGCGACTGTCAAAGATCATCCAATGAATGTCAAGACCTACGGCTTCATGTGCTTTCCGAGGCACGGAGAAGTCTCTGTATGTTACGGATGGTCACCCATCTATGAATCGACTTCGGCAAGCGTTGCTTAACCTTGAAAACCTGTAATCGCGAGTTATGGCTGTTATTAGCGATAACTCGCGATTACTAACTCGAATATAAAACTTTTTTTTCATAGAATTCATGTGGTGCATAGAAGGACGCGCGGACGGTAGCATGGTGGCGTACGCTCGGGCGCGCAATGTTATTTTCCGTGCAAATGGTCGCGTGTCTTGTATCGCGAGCTCGTCGCAACTATCGCGAGTGTCGTCAAACACCTATACTGGCACAGCGCCTTAACATCGTGTACACAAGAATGTTAACAGCAGACGCGGAATGCAAAGCAATTACTTTTTATTTCTGGCGCATGAAAAGTGTCACTTCGGCTCGACTTTGCTGTGGTTTGTGTGTTGGAACAATTTTAACAGCTACTAGGTTAGGTTGCGGGCAGATTGAGTCGAAGGAGCCTGAGCAAAAATTGTGCTTTGTATTGACATTGTGCAATCGCCGGGCGATTGTTTGGTCGGAATCATCAGCATTTAAAACGGAATTAGAAGTTCGGGCGACGAGCTCGGTATGAACCCGCCAACGGTCAGTGTGAAGAATTAATGCTGCTCGCTAACAGGGAGACAATTCATCAGACGAGCCCAAACGCGCTTTATCAGCACCCTTAATAGCTTGATGAACGTAACGTTCTGTATTCAAATAAACAATAATAAAATTAATGTCCTCGTTAATCGTTACCGACGTTGGCCCGGTACGAACGTTGTTCTACAGAACGAGATCGGAGTGGAGCTGAGCGGTGTGAGCGGCGCCGCAAAATAAAAACTAACAATACCTGAAGCCTTACAGTAAAGGAGATGTTCGATTTTGGGCCATCTCTATGTACACTACATAGATAAATAGGAAAAAAATAGGGGAATTCCATAAAAATACTAACAAATTAATTTGAAGAAGGGTACAGGACTAACAAAAATGATCATTTAAAGTTTTTTAATAAGATAACCCTATTTTTAGGGCAGCCATGACAGTTGTGTTTGACATGACGTCTGACAACTTTGACAGTTTTAAAAAGTGACGTGTTTGAGTCTTTCTTTGCTTTGACCTTGTATTGGATTTGTTCCGGAGTTTTTAGTGATTGTTTTACTACTACGGACATTAATTGATTGCTTCTCTATTGCAATTGAAATAATGTTGTTTTATTGACGCAGATATTACGATGACACGTCAAACAAATGTCATCGCCAAAATGACATTCTGCGCATACTGTCATTGTCAAAATATAATTCTTCGCATACTGTCATTGTCAAAATGACATTTTTCGCCTACTGCTGATCTGACACACCGTGTTTAATTGTAAATTGTGTTGCTCTTCTTGACAAAGTTAATTTGAGTTTACATTGAAATGAAGTGAAATTAAAGAAAATTAACAATAAAAAACAATTACTATATTGTACAGCATTTTTTTACATAAAGTGTACATAGAGCTGGCCCAGGCTCCATACATTTCTGGAACATCTCCTTTATTGAGATCTTTCATTGGCTTCTTTTGAATGTTTTCTTTCTTGTGGAGTCAACAATACGCCCCTTATTGTTGTGAAGCTCTGATTCTGAAGCTATTGCGCAGTTTATGGCACAGGTAAAGTCTGCGTTATCTTAATAGTGTTATTTACTGCAGCACTGACTTCTCGACTTCAGTTCAATTTCAGCTCGTACAATAGCCACCTGTCATGAATGAGTCGTCATTCTCAGTCTGTATTCACACGCACTGTGCTGACTGAGGTTGTCTGCTCAGTCGGCGACTAGTGCGACGGCTGCCTATATTTATTTATTTATTTATTTAAACTTCATGCACAAAGGTACAATGGCGGACTTAATGCCTTAGGCATTCTCTACCAGTCAACCAAGGGTGGTGAAGAGTAAACATGGCAGGTAAACATGGCATGGTGTGTTATTGGCCTATACTGCTAACCTGTGATGAATTCGTCGCTCGATGTCTGTTTGTAGACAACTAGCTGCACCAATCATTAATGAGATATCTCCATAAAAATGAGGCTCCATATAACACCCGCCCAGCCTCCCAGGTCATCCCTCCCGCTCTGATGAGGAACAACAATCTTTTTTCAAATCATAAAACTTTATTGGATGAATCTTTATAAATTATAGTCTGTGTTATTCTGCTTATCCATAGTAATATTACTGTAATCATATCAGCCGAAACACGTCCACTGCTGGACATAGGCCTTCCCCAAGCGTCCCCAAATTGATCGGTTCCGTGCGTCCCACATCCAGCGGATCCCCGCAACCTTCACCAGGTCATCGGTCCACCTGGTGGGGGGCCTTCCAACGCATCGTCTTCCAGTTCGCGGTCGCTACTCCAGAACCTTTTTGCACCATCGGCCATCCATTCTGCGAACAATGTGTCCTGCCCACTGCCACTTAAGTTTGGCAATTCTTCGGATTATGTCGGTAACCCTAGTTCTCTTGCGGATCTCTACATTTCTGATTCCATCACGGCAAGGAAACGCCGAGCATAACCCTCTCCATTGCCCTTTTGGGTGACTGTCAGCTTTCTGATGAGGCCCTTTGTAAACGACCACGTCTTAGTCATATGTCATCACTGGGAACGCACTGGTCATTGACTTTCGGCTTGAGACACTGTGGTAAGTTGGAATAGAAGATACCTCGCAACTTTCCAAACACTGCCCAGCCGAGTTGGATACGACAGTGACCTCTATCTCGAAGTTGGCCCTACCCAACTGGATCGTTTGTCCTAGGTAGACAAAGTCGCCCCAACTTCGAGTGTAGAGTCTCCGACCTTTATAGGAGTGGGTGTAACATGGGCATTCACCATTACCATGGTTTTGTCCATGTTCATCTTTAGACCCACTCTTTCGGAAGCTCTACTGAGGTCATCGAGCATTGTACTGAGGTCCTCCATGGTCTCAGCCATGACCACGATATCATCGGCAAACCGAAGGTGAGTGATATATTCGCCACTGACGTTGATGCCTAGCCCTCTCCAGACCAGAAACTTGAATACAGCCTCAAGTGCAGCGGTGATCATTATTTCAGCTTACGACATAATAATCTCATACACTTTTATAATTAACTTTTGGTTATAAAAATCTTGAAACTGTTTAGCAACTCATTTGCTAGAACCCGGTAATGAGTTACTAAACAGCATCGAGATTTTAATAAATAAGGACCTATTTTATAACCGTCAACTGCTTGAGATATGTCTTCACCCAGCGTCGCCACTTCGACCGGTCCAGTGCTTTTCGCATCCTGCGGAAGCCTGCTGCCCTCACCGGGGCATCGGTCCACCTTGTGGGAATTCTTCCAACGAAAGTAAATATATTTATTTTTGACCCGCACAGGATTCACGATAGACAAAAAAACCGGCCAAGTGCGAGTCGGACTCGCACACGAAGGGTTCCGTACCATTATCGTAAAAAACGGCAAGAAAATCACGTTTGTTGTATGGGAGCCCCCCTTAAATACTTATTTTATTCTGTTTTTAGTATTTGTTGTTATAGCGGCAACAGAAATACATCATCTGTGAAAATTTCAACTGTCTAGCTATCACGGTTCATGAGATACAGCCTGGTGACAGACAGACAGACAGACGGACCGCGGAGTCTTAGTAATAGGGTCCCGTTTTTAACCGACTTACCAAAAAGGAGGAGGTTCTATGTTCGACTTCTTGTATGTTTTTTTTTTTTTTTTTTATGTATGTTCACCGATATCTCCGTCAATTGTAGACCGATTTTGAAAATTCTTTTTTTGTTTGAAGGAGTATGTTTCGAAATTGGTCCCATTTTAATTTGGTGAAGGTCTGATGAAGAACTTCGGAGATACACAACAGAACTCTTCAATAAATAACGGCAAAACTCTCGAGATTGCTGCAATCGCATGTCTGTTTGTTGTTTATACCATTTCATAACATAACATCACGCCAATACGCTCTAAAGGGGTACGCAGATCTCTCATTTCACCGGTTATGTTCAAGTTTCATGTTATTCGGTTAATCTATTCTGGAGTTACAGGGACCTTAATAAACAACTTGCTATTAGGTAGGTAAAACTAAAAAGGGAAAAATAAAAACTTTTTTGCAAAAAAATACTACCGAATTCCAAATGAAAAACTACAAAGTGAAAAATAACTTAAATTTTGGAAGTCGGTGTCCATATCGCAAAAAAATGGTTCCTACGAAAGACACCGACTTCCAAAAGTTAAGTTATTTTTCACTTTGTAGTTTTTCATTTGGAAGTCGGTAGTATTTTTTTGCAAAAAAGTTTTTATTACCCTTTGGGTACGGAACCCTAAAAAAACAAAAAAAATAAACAATAATATAAACTCTTTTTTGCAAAAAAATACTACCGACTTCCAAATGAAAAACTACAAAGTGAAAAATAACTTAACTTTTGGAAGTCGGTGTCTTTCGTAGGAACCATTTTTTTGCGATATGGACACCGACTTCCAAAATTTAAGTTATTTTTCCCTTTTTAGTTTTACCTACCTAATAGCAAGTTGTTTATTAAGGTCCCTATAACTCCAGAATAGATTAACCGAATAACATGAAACTTGAACATAACCGGTGAAATGAGAGATCTGCGTACCCCTATAGAGCGTACTGGCGTGATGTTATGTTATGAAATGGTATAAACAACAAACAGACATGCGATTGCAGCAATCCCAAGAGTTTTGCCGTTATTTATTGAAGAGTTCTGTTGTGTATCTCCGAAGTTCTTCATCAGACCTTCACCAAATTAAAATGGGACCAATTTCGAAACATACTCTTTCAAACAAAAAAAGAATTTTCAAAATCGGTCCACAATTGACGGAGATATCGGTGAACATACATAAAAAAAAAAAAAAAAAAAAAAACATACAAGAAGTCGAACATAGAACCTCCTCCTTTTTGGTAAGTCGGTTAAAAAACAAAGGGACTTTGTGCGAGACCAAAAACCCTAAAAAGAAAAAAAAAAATAAACACAATAGTAAAAACACAGAAGGTGAAACAAAGTACGTACCTATATGGTTAAAAATATAACAATTATAAAAATAAAACTTAGAAATTAATATACGACCAAAGGCCCGTCGTCGCTCAAGAACATTTATTGAAGCTACAGACAAAGAGGGAGCGCGCGGACGTAGGTTGAAATCTATGGTCGGCTGTCAAAAAGAGGGCAATCCACGCGATCTATAAAATGGGTCCTCGCGAGTCCATTAGAGAAAAATTTAAAGAAATCGATATACTGACTCTACCTTCACTTTATATTATGGAATGTATTTTGTATGTCCGCAAAAATCGAGGGCTTTTCAAAACTGGAAGCGACTTACATAATTTAAATACACGCAGTAAGCACGAAATTGTAATACCCAAATTCAGATTAACAAAAACTAGCAAGTCTTTTTATATAAACAGTATACGCTTTTATAACAAGTTGCCAAAGTCAGTTATAGAACTGACCGATGGAAAGTTCAAAAACTACATCAAACGTGTCCTTATTAAAAAAGTATATTATAAAATCAAGGACTACGCTGAAGATAAAAAATTTGGCTTTAGCTCCTTCTGCGCATGCGGCTTCCCTGGTAACTCATAAACGGCACAAATATGTGGTTGTCTCTAACTATTCTCAATCTCATTAATTCTTTGTTTTTTTTTCCATCTTTTTAACCCCCGCCGGAAAAAGAAGGGGTGTTATAAGTTTCACGTGTGTTGCTGTGTATCTGTGTATCTGTGTGTCTGTCTGTGGCATCATAGTGCCTAAACGGATGAACCGATTTCGATTTAGTTTTTTTTTGTTTGAAAGGCAATTTTGTCGAGAGTGTTCTTAGCTATGTTTGAATAAAATCGGTTCAGCCGTTCAAAAGTTATGGGCATTTTACTGTTTGAATCGGGGTGTTTTCGCAAGATAAATGCGTCGGGGGTTTTTTAAATTGTGAAATTTTACTTGTCGCAAGATAAATGCGTCAGAGGTTTTTTAAATTGTGAAATTTTACTTGTGATTATTCTTTTTACCCGACTGCCGAAGGAGGGTAATGTGTTTATTAGTAATTTATCTAATACGAAAAAAACTTAACTAAAAAGTTATAAATAAAAAAAGTTAAATAAAAAAATCAAAAAACCCGACTGCTTCAAAAGCGAACTAAAAAGTCGTAAACAAGGAAAAAATCATGCTGTGCAGGAGGAGGATACATCTGGTTTTGGTCAGCCAGCTCGCGCGTATGTATCCTCCGACTGCACAGCATGATTTTTCCTTGTTTACGACTTTTTAGTTCGCTTTTGAAGCAGTCGGGTTTTTTGATTTTTTGATTTAACTTTTTTTTTACAATGGTTTTCAATCATCTTCATAGCCCTTTGCTAAGAATACTTACAGCACTGATAACAATATTTGTGCCACATGTTAGATTTAGTCTTTTTTTTATTTTACTTTTGTATAGATTCCTTTACCGATTGTTTTTAACCGACTTACAAAAAAGGAGGAGGTTCTATGTTCGACTTTATGTTTGTTTTTTTTTTTTTTTTTTGTGTGTGTTCACCGATATCTCTGTCAATTATGGACCGATTTAGAAAATTATTTTTTTGTTTGAAAGAGTATGTTTTGAAATTGGTCCCATTTTAATTTGGTAAAGGTCTGATGAAGAACTTCGGAGATACACAACAGAACTCTTCAATAAATAACGGCAAAACTCTCGGGATTGCTGCAATCGCATGTCTGTTTGTTGTTTATACCATTTCATAACATAACATCACGCCAGTACGCTCTAAAGGGGTACACAGATCTCTCATTTCACCGGTTATGTTCAAGTTTCATATTATTCGGTTAATCTATTCTGGAGTTATAGGGACCTTAATAAACAACTTGCTATTAGGTAGGTAAAACTAAAAAGGGAAAAATAAAAAAACTTTTTTGCAAAAAAATACTACCGACTTCCAAATGAAAAACTACAAAGTGAAAAATAACTTATATTTTGGAAGTCGGTGTCCATATCGCAAAAAAAATGGTACCTATGAAAGACACCGACTTCCAAAAGTTAAGTTATTTTTCACTTTGTAGTTTTTCATTTGGAAGTCGGTAGTATTTTTTTGCAAAAAAGTTTTTTTGTAAATGTGTGAACAGTGTAGGCCTTCTAGATGCTTGTTAACATTTGTTAACTTTTTAACTCGTTTTAGTTTCTTTTGTTTAAATAATATGTATCTTTTTTTTTTTGTTTTTCTTACGACTTATTGTCGGGCCTACGTTGTCCCCACATATCTAAGTACTAATGCTGTAACAAGGAAATATTGTAAATCCAAACCATTTTTTTTAAAAGAGTAACCATGGAGTTTCTTGCCGGTTCTTCTCCATAGGAAACGACCAACCCGAACCGTGCACCTTTTGTCGACGTTTTATAAGTGCCCAAGTAGGCCTATGTGAAATAAAAAAAATGATTTTGATTTTGATTTTGAAAAAGAAAAAAAAACTGTAAATAAACAGTCGTAAAGAATAGAATAGTACCCATTTTGCAACATATACTGGGGTTTTCGATTAAAAATAGTGAACACTTTACCTTCTCAGGGGATACAAATGTCATATCATAAGTTACTTGATTACGAGCGAACTTGAAACTAGTTTTCATGCTAATGCGAGCTAGTTTTGAGGACTTTGCTAGAGAAGCCCACAATACCTTGTTAAATGGTCGACAATCTCGAGTACCTGCGTTTCATCAGTCAGTACAGTGCTACATCTCCAATTTCCTCTAGTTCCTCTTACTGAAGTGCTTTCACTATTACATATAACAGTAGATGACCAGCCCGCACTTGGCGCGTGACGTCACTGCATGTTGTTTCGCAATATGTCAACCGTGTGGACATTACTCGTGTTTGTAGACAAACAGCGGCCGCCGCGCGCCGGTTGCTGAGGTATGTATGCCACGACATTGAGCCGAGCAGCCGCAACTTTTAGTAAGTCACCATCTGTGTGTACGTACCTCAATATGTGACATACCTACATAGATTTTGCGGCGATACTAACATATTATTAGTCATGTATTCCCCGAAAAGTTAAACAGTGGTGCACCTATATAGTGCCTACACCCACATTTCGCCAGTTTTGTTAAGTCCCATGTATTGTGTATTGACATCAACTGGGCACGTATCCAAACTCTGAGAAAGTCCAGATCCTTTTTTTTTTAACCGACTTACCAAAAAGGAGGAGGTTCTATGTTCGACTTCTTGTATGTTTTTTTTTTTTTAAATGTATGTTCACCGATATCTCCGCCAATTGTGGACCGATAATGATATATTTTTTTTGTTTAAATGAACATGTTCCGAAATTGGTCCCATTTTAATTTGATAAAGATCTGATGAAGAACTTCGGAGATATACAACAGAACTCTTCAATAAATAACGGCAAATCATTCGGGATTGCTTCAATCGCATGTCTATTTATTGTTTATACCATTTCATAACATAACATCACGCCAGTATACTGAGAGGGGTACGCAGAACTCTTAATTCACCGGTTATGTTCAAGTTTCATGTTTTTCGGGTAATCTGTTCTGGCGTAATAGGTACTTACTAAACAACTTGCCTATAAGGTAGGTAAAACTAATAAAAAACTTTTTCACAAAAAAATACTACCGACTTCCAAATAACAAAACTACAAAGTGAAAAATAACTTTATTTTTGGAAGTCGGTGTCTTTGGTAGATACCATTTTTTTTGCATTATGGACACCGACTTCCAAAAATAAAGTTATTTTTCACTTTGTAGTTTTGTTATTTGGAAGTCGGTAGTATTTTTTTGTGAAAAAGTTTTTTATTTATCACTTTTTAGTTGTACCTCCCTAATAGGCAAGTAGTTACGTAAGGTACCTATAATGCCAGAATAGATTACCCGACCGGTGGAATGAAAGTGTACCAAGGTGAACTGTATTCATCAGCGTACCCCTTTAAAGCGTACTGGCGTGATGTTATGTTAGGAAATGGTATAAACAATTAACAAACATGCGATTGCTGCAATCCCGAGGGATTTGCCATTATTTATTGAAGAGTTCTGTTGTATATCTCCGAAGTTCTTCATCAGATCTTCACCAAATTAAAATGGGACCAATTTCAGAACATACTCTTTCAAACAAAAAAAGAATTTTCAAAATCGGTCCACAATTGATGGAGATATCGGTGAACATACATAGAAACTCCTCCTCCTTTTTAACCGACTTACCAAAAAGGAGGAGGTTCTTAAAAACTACAAAGTGAAAAATAACTTTAATTTTGGAAGTCGGTGTCCATATCGCAAACAAAATGGGAAAAAGAATGATACCGACTTCCAAAATTAAAGTTATTTTTCACTTTGTAGTTTTTTATTTGGAAGTTGGTAGTATTTTTTTGCAAAAAAGATTTTTTTGGTAAGACGGTTAAAAAGGGAAAAATAAAAAAAGTTAAATAAAAAAATCAAAAAACCCGACTGCTTCAAAAGCGAACTAAAAGACGTAAACAAGGAAAAAATCATGCTGTGCAGTCGGAGGATACATATTCGCGGGCTGGCTGACCAAAATCTGGTGTATCCTCCGCCTGCACAGCATGATTTTTTCCTTGTTTACGTCTTTTTAGTTCGCTTTTGAAGCAGTCGGGTTTTTTGATTTTTTGATTTAACTTTTTTTATTTATAAGTTTTTAGTTAAGGGTTTTTCGAATTAGATACGTTTAAACATATAAGCGTTATATATTTTTGAAATCACCTCTTAAAACCCTTTATTTTGATACCCCAGACACTGGGTTTGGAAGAAAAAAAAAATTGGGACCCCACAATATGGCGCCCAAAATCCGCCATTTTTCTATTGTCCAATTTTAACGTAGCCTATGACACTCGCAGGGTTAAGACGAATCGATTGACGTATGAATCATCAAAATCGGCCAACGCGTTTGGTCTCTGGAACGCCACATAGGAACAAACATACATACATACATACATACATAGACTGATAAACACATTACCCTCCTTCGGCAGTCGGGTGAAAATAAAAAGTTTTATGCAAAAAAATACTACCGACTTCCAAATGAAAAACTACAAAGTGAAAAATAACTTTATTTTTGGAAGTCGGTGTCTTTCGTAGATACCAATTATTTGCAGCTACAACCTTGGAATCTAAGTCAGAAGTCAATAGGTCACTTCTAGGCAAGCGTGCTTCACCGACGACTACATCATCGCTTTCCATCCGGCGAGATAGTGGTCAAACGCAACGCGTAGACTGAATGTCGAATGTGCGTGTTCATACGAAACTTTTCTATATTTTAGTTTGCATCATTAGCAAAGTGAACTATTATGATTTAAAAAAACCGGCCAAGTGCGAGTCGGACTCGCGCACGAAGGGTTCCGTACCATTATCGCAAAAACGGCAAAAAATCACGTTTGTTGTATGGGAGCCCCACTAAAATATTTATTTTATTCTGTTTATAGTATTTGTTGTTAAAGCGGCAACAGAAATACATCATCTACGAAAATATCAACTGTCTAGCTATCACGGTTCATGAGATACAGCCTGGTGACAGATAGACAGACGGACCGTGGAGTCTTTTTTACCCGACTGCCGAAAGAGGGTAATGTGTTTATCAGTCTATGTATGTATGTATGTATGTTTGTTTCTATATGGCGTTCCAGAGACCAAACGCGTTGGCCGATTTTGATGATTCATACGTCAATCGATGCGTCTTAACCCTGCGAGTGTCATAGGCTACATTTAAATTGGATAACAGAAAAAAAAACTTTTTTGCTAAAAAATACTACCGATCCCAAATAAAAACTACAAAGTGAAAAATAACTTTATTTTTGGAAGTCGGTGTCTTTCTTTTTCCCCATTTTTTTGCGATATGGACACCGACTTCCAAAAAAAAAGTTATTTTTCACTTTGTAGTTTTTTATTTGGAAGTCGGTAGTATTTTTTTGCAAAAAAGTTTTTTTATTTTTCCCTTTTTAGTTGTACTTTCCTAAAATAGGCAAGTTGTTTAGTAAAGTACCTATAACGCCAGAATAGATTACCCAAATAACATGAAACTTGAACATAACCGGTGAAAGGAGATATCCGCATACCCCTTTAGAGCTTACTGGCGTGATGTCATGTTATGAAATGGTATAAACAATAAACAAACATGCGATTGCAGCAATCCCGAATGATTTGCCGTTATTTATTGAAGAGTTATGTTGTATATCTCCGAAGTTCTTCATCATATCATCACCAAATTAAAATGTGACCAATTTCGAAACATACTCTTTCAAACATAAAAAGAATTTTCAAAATCGGTCCACAATTGACGGAGATATCGGTGAAAATAAAAAGAAAAAAAAAAAAAAAAAAAACATACTAGAAGTCGAACATAGAACCTCCTCCTTTTTGTTAAGTCGGTTAAAAATGGCGGCTTTTGGGTGCCATATTGTGGGCGCCCAAATTTTTTCCGGAGGATACATATTCGTTGAAGTCGGAGGATACATATTCACGGGCTGGCTGACCAAAATCTGGTGTATCCTCCGCCTGCACAGCATGATTTTTTCCTTGTTTACGAATTTTTGGTTCGCTTTTGAAGCAGTCTTTTGATTTTTTGAATTAAGTTTTTTTTTACCATTCGGGTACGGAACCCTAAAAACTGATCGAAATCATTTTTAACCGACTTACCAAAAAGGACGAGGTTCTATGTTCGACTTCTTGTATGTTTTTTTTTTTTTTTTTTTTTTTTTTTTTTATTTATGTTCACCGATATCGCCGTCAATTGTGGACCGATTTTGAAAATTCTTTTTTTGTTTGATAGAGTATGTTTTGAAATTGGTCCCATTTTAATTTGGTGAAGATCTGATTAAGAACTTCGGAGATATACAACAGAACTCTTCAATAAATAACGGCAAATCATTCGGGATTGCTGCAATCGCATGTCTGTTTATTGTTTATACCATTTCATAACATAACATCACGCCAGTTCACTATAAAGGGATACGCAGATCTCTCATTTCACCAGTTATGTTCAAGTTTCATGTTATTCGGGTAATCTATTCTGGCGTTATAGGTACCTTACTAAACAACTTGCCTATTTTAGGAAAGTACAACTAAAAAGGGTAAAATAAAAAAACTTTTTTGCAAAAAAATACTACCGACTTCCAAATAAAAAACTACAAAGTGAAAAATATGACTGTTTTGCATTACAACAAAACAGGTATTATGTGTGGATAAAACATGTGGTGTTGAGTTAGAAGAAAGCTATTTGTAATTGCCTTTATATGGTGATTTATGGGTAAAAACTTACCAAATTGTCCATGGTTTTATACCTGTCTCTTTGTCTCCAGCGAGTGTGACGTTAAGAGTGACGCTGACACTGACAGGTAGCTGTCAACTTCATAGGGTCTTCAACTCACCAGCAAGAGAATTGCTGCAACACCACATGTTTTATCCACACATAATACCTGTTTTGTTGTAATGCAAAACAGTCATATTATGTGCTATGCTAAAACATGTGGTGTTGAGTTAGAAGACCTGTTTGGTATCTGCTGGTGATAAAACACAAACGCTATGTTGAACACCTTACAAAACTATTCTGAAATATAATCAGTTTTAATATACACTTGCACCATTCAAGTTAAAATAAAAATAATAATAAATTTCCGCAAAATCAACAGAAAATCAGAAAATTAATTTTGAATAATTCTATCAATGAATTATTTCTTACTGTTTTGCACAAAAATTTTTAAAAATACTTTTTTAATACAAGTTCAGCCAACATTGAATGCAAGCTGTTATAATATATATTGAGTTATTTACTGAAATACAATAATTAACATTAAGTTTTATTTAGTACTTTTCCAGTTAATATACTGTTCAGATCTACTTTCTAAACAAACTTCTAGGCTACTCTAGAGGCCACAGTTGACCTAATAGGTACCGCCTGGTGGGTTACCAATGTTAGTATCTTTATAAATCCATTCCCACACAAATTACAATATCTAGAAGTACTAGAAGCAGGTTTAATATTCCCTCACAGACAAATATATAAGCTTGTGACAGTACATGTGTTTGACCAAAAAGACACAACGGTCAGGTGTTTTCGCAACAACCTACCTGACTGTCTACTTATTTGCCTTTTGATAAAAAAATAAAAACCTTGGCCACATAGTCATCTCATCTTCCACAGACATTAGATTTTCATAGCTCTTTTCTAGAATAGTAAGATTATAAATCTTAATAACATATAACAATATTAACATAATTGTTCAGCTAGTGATTTCAAGTAATGAATAAACTTGAATTCATTCAATTCTTTGTTATGTTAGTAAGCCAAATAAATAAATAAATGTTCAGCTTTAGACTGACTTAGACTGACTAGCTAAAAAACTGGTAAGTGAAAAGCAAAAAATGTTTTGAAATTAAAACTGCTCATGCAGTTAAAACAGCAACTTTATGCAAGAAATATTTCTATAAGTACCAAATAATCTAGCAGCTTGCTTGGCCGTATGATGCTTTTGGGTTGTAAATTTCAAGAAATTACACCAGAATAAACATCTTTCATTGGAACCTAAGACATATTATGTCGTTAAAGTACTGTCCGCCAGTTAATTCTTGACAACTTCTGTCTGGTCCAGTGAGCTATTTGGTTAGCCCTCTTACGTTTTTTTTTTTTTTTTTTTTTAACCTACTGGTGGACTAGGGTGATTTCTGTCGTATGTAGCCCGAGCTACTAAAAACTTTCCGCATGTTCTTTATCGTAGTTAGCTCTGCTATGACCCTCGCTTGCAGATTGGACAACCAGAAAACTTCTGGTCCACATTGGTGTTTTTAGGATAAACATTCCTCTTTGTCACTGTTCCAGTGAGTTAGTAATAAGCTGAGTGGGTGGAATGCCCAGCTCGGCTAATAGTCCCAATCTAGGCTGCAAATGTCGCAGAAACATCACTGGAATCCTTTGATACGACAGCCATCTTTCTTGACGTGAAAAGATCTACGTCTGTAACGCCCGATATTTTATACATAGCCTCCGCGGCCTGGGCCAGAAGTCCCATATTTTGAATTGAATACAGACTCCGCGGCCTGGGAGAAAAGTTGCCATATGCTGTAATGTACTACGCCCGACATTTTGAACATAGCCTCCGCGGCCTGGGCTAGAAGTCCCACATTTTGAATTGAATACAGCCTCCGCGGCCTGGGACAAAAGTTGCCATATGCTGTAATGTACTACGCCCGACATTTTGAACATAGCCTCCGCGGCCTGGGCTAGAAGTCCCACATTTTGAATTGAATACAGCCTTCGCGGCCTGGGACAAAAGTTGCCACATTCTACTAAGTCCTTACTAGATACTTTGCGACTCCTTGAAAAGCAATCTGCTTCTTCGATTACTACTCGGAAGGTAAGTGGCTAAGAGTGTTAAGTATAACTACTCTAAAAGTCTTAGGAGCCCGTTTATAGGCCTTATAAGGGTTTGTCACCCCCTCCCCTGCCTCAATTTTCTGAGGTATGTAACAAAAGTCCTGTTGTCGGACTGTAAATAAAATTTGTCAGTCATTTATGGGGTAAGATCATTATTAATATTCCGAATCTATAAGTAACTCCATTTTCTTCATTATCCTTCCTGACTAATTTTTTAATTAGAGTGGAAGTGAAGTCATCCGCTGACTATTTATGACTGCAAATACAGCATGTCCGCATTCCTTTCAATTCTGAATGTTAGAATTTATATAAATGTAGCTCATTTCTTAGATAGTTACGGACCTGATTACTCTGAGTCTGGTACAGCTATGGTCAGGAAACGACTTATACTTTACTACCAGTGTTGAACTGTAGTCTACAGCTTTTAATCGCGATTTGAGGTCTTGTTGAATAGGGAGAGAGGGAGTATTTCTTTCTTTGTTCAGATAGAACAATTTTAAAAGTTCAGTTTTCTGTGACACTAGTTAACATGTAACTCAATTAAAAAGCTCTGAGCTTAATACGGAGACACTGTTTACATTGCTCTATATTTTGGAAACAGATATAATCTTATCATGTGTCTAAAAACCAGACAAAGCTCTTTGAGGATTTTACCTTCCTAACACAAACTTGTAATAATGTATGTGCAATTACTCAGAAGGTTTGCCCTCACATGGGAATCAAAGAGTTAAACATAACTGGTATATTATCAACTATAAGCACCTCTCTGCTTATTCCCTCAGAAAAAAAGGTGTGATGATAATCTTATTTTGATCCAAAGTTAACAATGGTCTCAGTGTCTCCATAACCAGAGAAATAGTTCTCATAGGATTTCCGCAATCCATATTTTTTTTTTTTTTTTTTTTTCAGTCACACATCTTTGAAGTTGATGGTGTTAAAACATAAGGCTTCTTCTAAGAAAAGCTGTCAATTATAATTGTGCATTTAAAAACACACTGGAGGCATCTCCAGTAGGCTCATGACATTAGTGAATGCAAATAGGCCTGATGATCTATTTTCACTTACATTTTAATTTCAAATCATCATAAAGTTACCTACAAAAGAGAAAAATTGACCATACCTGCTTGTGAAATTGAATGAACATGTTTCACTAACAAAAACAAACTGATACCTCCGAGGTAAAAGAAGGGGTATAGTACAAACTCCAAGTTATATTTTATTTAGTACATTCATTATAGAATGTGGGCATTGAGGATTTAAGTGGTCTCTTATATTTCTCTTCTGTTGTAGGTGAAGGATAATGTGAAGAACATGCTGGGTTGTTCTTTATTATTGTACCTGATATGTTTTACAAATAGTTGTGTGAATAATAAAAAGCAGGTCTCTCGAATCTTTACGAATGGAAAGCAGCCAATTTTACTAATAAAATAATCAAATTATTAATTATTTTAATTTAGTAACATTATTTTCTTCCTGTTGTTGCCATAAAAAGACAACTTTCTCTAAATTTCTTGACTCTTATGAGTTCTTTGATGTATTGTTTTAGAAGAAAAAATAAATATGTTCAAGGTCCGTTCAACCTAAAGAAGCTGGTTGCAAGGTCTCTTGGTTGAGAAGATTTTCATATCATTTAAATTGTCTTTGATTTCCAATTTCTTCAAATATAACCCTGCACAAACGGCCTATTTATTGCTCACAATATATTTAGCATTGTATTCTTTGAGGTTTTTAACCTTGAAAGACATAATTATGTATGCGAGCATTAAAATTATTCAGGTTTTTATAAACCGACTTATCAGTATCAGCCGAGTTGTCTTGTATACCTGACTTGGATAGTTGCTATTGTTCCAAGTATATAGTTTCCTACTAATAAATGCTCAGTTAGTCAGCGGCAGCCAGAATCTTTGTTTTTGCCAAAATAACACAACTCTTTCTTTAAGTTTATACAAGTTTTCTTATAATCTTTATTTGCCATATTAGTACTGATATCTTTAATTGGATATTCTTAACTTTGTAAGTACCTAAATAGGTAGGTATTCAAAGGAAGTTCACTAAACGTGTCATAGGTATTTTTCAAAAAATGCGACAAGTATGAAGTCGAATCACTTAACTTATTAGTCAATCAATTAAGATACTATAATCTCACTATGAAGCTGAATAAATTTTTACGCACTCAGTTCCGAATAATCCGAGTGTCACCCTTCATACTTGTACAGACTTGCCTACTTACGTGAAGCATTTTCGTCTTTTTCTGGCGAAGGTGATACAATGCCCCCATCCTTTGCGGATGAAGATGTTGTCTGGACTCGTCAGTCCAGAGTCAGATTGCCTAATCGAATATTAATAATATCTATTCGAACTTTGGTCACCTCAACACTTACCGGGACAATTTTGTCCGTAATCATCAAAGAATGCTTAAACACAACTGAAAAAACACTGACACGTATTCTAAAAAGACACCGTGTGTTAATTTAATACAATAATATATCGTATTTCCACACTTTTTTTTTTACTTTGAAAATTTTCCGTCTTTACCGGCAAAAATTTACAAACGCTATGAAGTTGACAGCTACCTGTCAGTGTCAGCGTCACTCTTAACGTCACACTCGCTGGAGACAAAGAGACAGGTATAAAACCATGGACAATTTGGTAAGTTTTTACCCATAAATCACCATATAAAGGCAATTACAAATAGCTTTCTTCTAACTCAACACCACATGTTTTAGCATAGCACATAATAACTTTATTTTTGGAAGTCGGTGTCCATATCGCAAAAAAATGGGGAAAAAGAAAGACACCGACTTCCAAAAATAAAGTTATTTTTCACTTTGTAGTTTTTTATTTGGAAGTCAGTAGTATTTTTTTGCAAAAAAGTTTTTTTTTTGTAAGATTATGGCACATTGTAGGTTATGGTACTTTTGGGTACTCAACAAACTATAAAAAAAAACAAAATGTTACTAATGTTGGTGGTTAGTGGAAGTGTGCCCACAAATAACAGGGGAATGAACAAGCAAATATCCCGCAAAGTCATATCAAAGTGCTCGCCGGCGCTTAAAGTCGTAAGGTCTGTATTTACGAGAAGCTTCGGCAACGTTCGGTACAGTTCAGCTGCTATCAGCGACCGAGACTCATTTATTAAAAGGCGCTGAGCTCGCGTACATTCCGATCCCGATTCTTTAGTTAATTCGGTTTGGAACAGCGGGGCGTGTGCCGATATGAGCAGATTTGCGATATGCTTACACACGCCGCAATCTGGTCGTAAAGGAAGCAAGCCGAGCTCGTTCACCGCATAATATTCTTACAACACGGAGCGAGGAGCTAAGGCGAGGAGGATTTGAGCACACAACAATTGTGTCAATGAATCAGGCTGTGTTTTGGCGTTACTCTTTGCTCGCTGAACATGTTGGTATATACAGATAAATACTGGTAACTAATCACGGTAACTGCACACTGTAACTACGCACGGTAACTGTACTCAGTAACTTTTGACATTAACTACACACAGTAATTACACACGGTAACTGCAAACTGTAACTGCACATAGTAACTATACACGGTGGCTACGCATGGTAAGTACGCACGGTAACTACGCACAGTAAGATTTAGGGCGCACGGTTGGCGAAGTGGTGGGGCAATTGACTGCTGCGCTGCGTGTCACGGGTTCGATTCCTGCACAGAACAAATATTTGTATGACCTACAGATAGTTGTTCCGGATCTGGGTGTTTGTGTATGTGAGTTTATATGTTTGTAAACGCACCCACGATACAGAAAGAAATGCCTAGTGTGGGGTAAAGTTTAAAAGAAAACCGCTACGCACGGTTACTGCACATGTTAAGTACACACGGTAACTACGCACGATAACTACACATGGTAATTGCAAACAGGTACATACATACCTACAGTGACGAACTCGCACAAATTGTGAATCAATATTGCGTCGAGGATTAAACCTAAGAGTTTTAAATAAAATAACTGGCATTGAAAATTTATTTTATCTTAACCTTTCTAGTTTCTGCACTCGAAACCACTACATCAATCAGGTGATTCAACAAAAGTATCGCTCCTACGAATGAACAATATTTGATGAGTCGCTCCGAATTGTAAAGGATATCGTCCAAGAACTATTGTCCCTGTGTGTCACGTTTTCTTGAGTCAGTCTGTCAGTCTCGCCCGACACGCTCGTGCTTATTGCAAGTGAGGGAGAGCAGTGATGCGACCCGAGTCGAGGGGGTGGAACAGGGTTAACTTAATTAGACGCGATGACAGGATGACGAACTGCTAATAGTCAGGTGGGCTCCTTACGCCTCTCTCACTTTTACGACGGCGGCCTAGGATCCACAGTCGCGTGCACTGATTGGGAATAGCGAGGTGCTTTAATCTACTGTATGATGTAGGTCGGAGCAGTTCTGCCGAAGTAGCGAATAGAATAGATCGGTTACTTTAGTGACAACGCGGCGTCGGTGAGCCCTTTGTACTACGAATAAATAAAGCCGGGTAAACATGATGTCAAGGAGATATACCGTCACCGGATTATTCCAAATACCGCAAGTTTATAATAAATCACGTGCTATTGTAAAATATTTCTTCTTATTTTAAGGCACAGGTGTATTTTAAACTATCGAATTTTGATGGAATTTATTTATTTATTAAAACTTCATGCAACGTACAGGTACATAGCGGACTTAATGCCTGAGGCATTCTCTACCAGTCAACCAAGAATGGTGGGGAGAATTTATTGTATTTGAAATAATCTGTTTACAATACACCGAGAATTGTATAATCTCGTAAGTTTAATTAAAAACTTATAGTGTTCGCAATAAGCCGGCTCATAGCATAGCCGCGCCCCGGGCTCGCCCGCGCGGCCGAACGGTCGCCGCAGGCGGTGGATGCTCCGCGTTCAATTAATTTGCTCTGAATAACTATTCAGGTTCATGAATATTGATTGATATCGATAAATTACTAGTTTTGCCGGAATGTTATCATACCCTGTTATTGTCACGAAGCACTGCTCTATCCCGTTGTGGTTTATGGGTTTTGTACACCAACTGATACTAAGCCTCCGAAAACCTTGAATGAACCATCCACTTTATTGACATTGTTAAAGAGTGATTTAGCAGTATTGCTATGCTTGCTGATTGTCTGTAAAGCTTTCATTTCATTTTTTTTTTTTTTTTTCGCAATCCTTAAGATGATATTATATTATAGAATTGACATCTTTATTTGAATCTGAATTATGTGTTTTTATAATTGCATTTGACATTTTTATTTGACATATTATCTGTATAGTATATGAATATCGATTTGACATCATTGAATACTTGTCTGACTATTTGAAGTTTGAAATAGAAGTGTATTACTGTTTGATGTAAAGTTTTGGCTAATTGTCTTGTTATTCTTTCAATGTTAGTTTATATCGTGTAGTGGTGCTTGTTGCCAATTATGTTTTTTCGACACAATGTAAAAATTGTTTGGAATGAAATAAATACAATACAATATCGAAAAAGGCTGATTATTGACATTGGCAACACTGGTAGCCGGTCGTAAAAAAAACGTCTCTATAGATTTTATTTAAAATAAATTATTAAGGAAAAAGAGATTGAGAGATTGCCGACATTTATCTAGACTCAGTAACCGACGCAATAAATATCAGAAATTGTCTACACCGCACGCCTTTATAATCTACGGAATTTTGAAGATAGGGCTGCTGGCTTTGACAACAGTAGACGGTAATATCGCTGTGTTAACTTGAAATAAAGTGCTGACATATTCGATGCGGTAATAGAACCATTGCCAATATTAGAAGCTGGTTTGTTCTTGAGAAGATCTAAGTGTGTGGAAAAAAAAGAGTGTGTAAACCAACTATTACCTATATTACGACGCGACGCCCGGCCCGTTGCCAAGGCAACGGTTGCGATGGGCGTAGGCCTCCTGAGTCCCACAGCTGACAGTTTTTGTGTGTCAATTTGATATTTTTATTTGTGTTTTTATACTATATATTTTTTGTGAGCTCTAGTGTATATAATATCGTGTGAATAGTTTTATTAGGGTAAGTTTTAGTTTATTAAGTTTTAATGATCAATGTAGACTGTAGTGATGCCGGCAACTGTAGCAGTCAACCTGCCACATCCGTTGAGGTTCAGCTGGTGAGATGTCCCCATTGCTCACAGGCACGCTTTTTTAAAGGCGAACGGGGGCTGAGGATACACTATGGCAAGGTTCACAAACCACATAGCGTACCTCTGTCTCCTTCAGCTACTTCCCAACCTTTTGAACAGACGCTTTGGAAAACATTATCAAAATTAAAAAATTCTACACCGGTATTGAAGCGAGTTCCTCGGGGTGCGAGACGTTCCGTTGCTTTGAGTCTGGCGCAATGCATCCGTCTTGTATCCCAAGAGAACTCAAATAGTGCCTGGGAGCAATTGCTAACCTTCCCCTATAGGATTCTGCACGTTAAAAAAGATTTGGCACTGAAAAAAACACTTACAAATCAAATTAAAGAAAACTGCAACAATTCGACCACAATTTTGGATCAAAATTTACAAAATTTACCATTCAATAAACATTCACAGAAAGACCTATGTTTTCACGTGGAATCCAAGTTAGGTGAAGGTGACATTAGGGGTGCAGCGAGGCTACTATTCAGCAGTGATGTGGTGGCGCCCTACTCTCCAGAAACAATATCTGCCTTGGAGAGTAAACATCCAGCGCCTGCGGATGACCTTACCTTTCCCGACCCTCCCGAAACCTCTCATCCTGATTCAACTCTTTTCAATATTTCAGCCACCCAATTGATCGCTGCCGTGAGCTCCTTCCGAAGCGGTTCCGCCGGCGGTCTCGACGGCCTGACTCCACAACACTTAAAAGATCTTTTAAGTTCAGGCGCCGGGGAAGCTGGTGAGTCGCTTTTGAAGGAGCTTGCGGCACTAGTCAACTTAATGCTCTCCGGCGGCGTGAACGATGCCGTCGTCGATGTCTTGTACGGGGCCAACTTATGTGCCCTGCGCAAGAGGGACGGCGGCATTCGTCCTATTGCCGTCGGATGCACCTACAGGCGTATGGCAGCCAAAATTTGTTGTAAGCTTTACGGTCAAAGGCTTACAAACAGATTCCAGCCCCTACAGCTTGGCTTTGGCTCTAGAGGGGGCTGTGAGGCTGCCGTACATGCCCTTTCTACCTTCCTAAATTCTAACCAGGGTGAGGTCATCCTCAAGGTTGACGTAAAAAACGCCTTCAATTCCGTCAACAGGGACACTTTGTTGGCGGAAGCAAAAAAAGAGCTTCCAGAAATTTTCGGCTTTTTGTGGCAATGCTATAGGCACCCATCTAAATTATTGTACAAAGAAAATGTTTTGCTATCTTCAGTTGGTTGCCAACAAGGTGACCCTCTCGGGCCAGTCATTTTCAGTCTGGCTATTCATCCCATTATTCAGAAACTAAATTCGAAATTTAACTTATGGTATTTGGATGATGGAACACTAGGAGGTGACGTAGAAACCGTTTTAGCAGATTTTCAATTCCTGAAAGAGCAGTTTAAATCCATCGGCCTTGACCTCAACCACTCCAAATGTGAAATTTTTCTTAGTGACAATACCGACAGACAACCAACCCTACAGAAATTCTATGCAATAGCCCCAGAGATCAAAATTTTAGATAAAAGTTCACTGCACCTCCTAGGTTCCCCAATTTTGGAAGACAGTTTTTCTTCATTCATTGATGGCAAAATTAACCATTTTAATAATATTTCGGATAGACTCTCCAAAATTAATCTTCATTCGGCTTTTACTCTTATTAGGTATTGCTGTTTTGGACCAAATTTCATGTATTTTCTCCGCTCTTCCCCTTTATGGAAGCAGCCACATCTCTTGGAAAAAATTGACGAAATTATTCGATGCACTCTGACTACCATCTTAAATGTGGCCTTGGATGATCGAGCCTGGATGCAAGCTACTCTACCCATTCGCTTCGGCGGGCTCGGCATCCGCAAAATTTCTAGTATAAGCCTACCGGCGTTCTTGTCTTCGGTCCACGGCACTGAAAAGTTAACCACAAAAATTCTATCCCTTTCACTGGTTAACTTTGAAGTGCCGTGCTCGACCGACGCAGTGTGCGCCTGGAAAGTGGCTTGCCCGAATACGGCGTTGCCCGAGAACCCATCTTCCCAGAGACAGTGGGATGAGCCGCTCTGCAGGTTGGTACGGAATAAACTTATGAATACGTCCACCAATACTGCTGAGCGTGCCCGCCTGCTGGCTGTGGGAGAGTGGGAGTCGGGCCTCTGGCTACAGGCTCTACCGTCCTATACCTTCCGGATCGCTACATGTCTGCGTTTGGGTGCTCCTAGCGGAGCTCCACATCGATGTCAATGTGGTGAAGCAGTCGACCGCCTCGGTCACCATGGCTTATCCTGCAGTAGGAGCGCTGGCCGGATAGCACGGCACGCCAGCATTAATGACATCATACGTCGGGCTCTTGTCACCGCCGGGGTGCCAGCTGTTTTAGAACCCAATGGCTTGGCACGCGACGATGGGAAGAGACCAGACGGGATGACCATAATGCCTTGGAAGGTGGGTAGGCCTTTGGTGTGGGATGCAACATGTGTCGACACCCTTGCGCCATCCCATCTTCTTAGCACGGCGGGCTGTGCTGGGGCGGCTGCTGCCGGTGCAGAAAACCTCAAACGGCGCAAATATAACAACCTTATTGGGAATTATATGTTTGAGCCGTTTGGGGTTGAAACATTAGGTCCATGGGGTCCGAGTGCGCATCGAGTTTTTCGAGAAATTAGTACAAAGCTCGTCGACTCTTCACGTGACCAGAGGGCTGGCCTTTTCTTCGGCCAGAGAATCAGCATTGCCATCCAACGAGGCAATGCTGCCAGCGTTCTGGGCACGTTTCCCATTGACATCGATGTGGACGAATTTTTTGATGCCCAATGAGGTCTTTTCCGTCTCCCTTTTGTATTTGTATATAGGTTTTTTTTTGTTTTTAGAATTTTCAATTGTATATATGTTATGTTTACCATATTAAATTTATATCGAAAAAAAAATACAATACTTTATTACTTCTAATAACGCCATTTTTCCTTTTTAACCGACTTTCCAAAAAGGAGGAGGTTCTATGTTCGACTTTATGTTTGTTTTTTTTTTTTTTTTTTTGTGTATGTTCACCGATATCTCCGTCAATTGTGGACCGATTTTGAAAATTATTTTTTTGTTTGGAAGAGTATGTTTTGAAATTGGTCCCATTTTAATTTGGTGAAGGTCTGATCAAGAACTTCGGAGATATACAACAGAACTCTTCAATAAATAACGGCAACAGTCTCGGGATTGCTGCAATCGCATGTCTGTTTATTGTTTATACCATTTCATAACATAACATCACGCCAGTACGCTCTAAAGGGGTACGCAGATCTCTCATTTCATCGGTTATGTTCAAGTTTCATGTTATTCGGGTAATCTATTCGGCGTTATAGGGAACTTAGGAAACAACTTGCATATCTATTAGGTAGGCAAAACTAAAAAGGGAAAAATAAAAATCTTTTTTGCAAAAATATACTATCAGTCAGGAGTCCATATCGAAAAAAAATGGTACCTACGTAAGACACCGACTTCCAAGAGTTAAGTTATTTTTCACTTTGTAGTTTATCATTTGGAAGTCGGTAGTATTTTTTTGCAAAAAAGTTTTTTATTTTTCTTGATAATATATTCTCCAGCCGGCAGACTGTGGCCACTGTGTGCATAATGCAATGTATGTACGTACTCCGGTAGATTCTGCTTCACGATAAACATAACAGAAATAGTCGATTCTGTAAAAGTGGGTTTATGTACAAAGAGAACTCATCGCACGCAGATTATGCGGTCGCCGCCCGGACCGGCCGCCGGAAGGTTGGAGAGCAAAAAATACCGCTTTCCATTTGATTAAAAGCAGACATCGACAACCGCGCCGGAGACCTACATATCTAGCTACCCATGTGCTATCAATTGATAGCAAGTTTCACTCTAGTGAACAAAATAAATCGAGCATAAAAGATAACGTTAAGTCATTCCGTCCACAAACTAGCAGTGTGAATAACGTGCAATTACTAAAGGTATTTGATACCTTTAGTAATTGCACGATATTCACACTGCTGACCGGAGACCTACATGTCGGATGAGGACTCACTCTCCTCAATAAATTCGAGTTCATGCTCCATGTCTCTCTTGGGTCTCGTTGGCGTCATGTTGGGTTTAATGCTGGCACAAAGCAAGTAAAGTAAGTACTACTTTGCCGTCCGAGCTGGTCCAATGTCCAAGCAGCAGAATGTAGGTAATTTATGCGTTTAGAGTTACAGTCCATTGTCCAATTCTAGTAGCAAGTTGTCGCGCCAATTTGTAATCACTTTCACTAGCCTGATACTTTTAGACGCAACTCCACCGGCACCAATAATTCAACTTATCACTCTTAATCCCGATATGTCCCACTTTAGTTCTCCCTAGTCAAGTCAACTCGCACCTGTCTACACTTTGTCTATTGTGTATAACGATAAAACGTCGTTTGAACAGAATGTCTCAGTGATTCTCTTCAGCATTTAGAAAGTAATGGACAGTTATGTGACGTTTCGAAGCTCAAACAATAGGCAACTCATTTCCGGAGACAACAAATGAAAGAAAAAAATGTAATAACACATGGCGAACGTTATTACTTCCTAATCTAATGTTATATTTGTTTTTTTATGAAACGTCACATTTCACTCTTCATTAGCCAGCTGCTGAGCTGGCAGGCAGAGAATAAATATAACGCTTCTGAAGTAAATAAATAACATCAGCACAGAGACTAGTCGATTCAGATACAACTACATTGATGCAATATGTGCTGCATCAATGTCCCGCGCCGGCAGCGCAGCGGCGTTCAAACGATACCTATATTTACACGATACTTTCATTAGTAGTGGTCAAGTACTCTATCGAGTGCGGACCCTTATTGTACATTCATTTTTACAAAACTTCCACAATCAAGCGGTGTGTGCAAGGGGGAAGGGATGCGGGTGCTGGAGGGGGGGAGCAGTCCAGCCATGAAATTGAGCCACAGATCGCTGCGCCGTGATGTCGCCTGTCACTAAACTGGATCGGTTTTGACGCGGCTTCCACTCGCTCCACTCGCGACACCGCACCGCGTATCGACTCCCACATTGTTGTGCGACGCATGACATAGTTTGTTTTTAACCCCCGCCGGAAAAAGAGGGGTGTTATAAGTTTCACGTATGTTGCTGTGTATCTGTGTGTCTCTGTATCTGTGTATCTGTCTGAGGCATCATAGCATCAGCAACCTGGAGTCTGGACTTGTGTTGAGACCCGCTCCTCTCCTTTGTGATGGTGGTGAAGTGCACCTCTGCCTATTCCTTACAAGGTATACAGGCGTGATGGATATGATGTTATGTTACGTATTTCTTGTTATTGTAGAAGTGTTTCGAACATTAATAGTCTGCCTCACAAATGTAGTGTAAATAAGTAAATCAGCTTCATATGAATGACTCACATTTTACCGCGTTTTTATTAACCGACTTACCAAAAAGGAGGAGGTCTTCGACTACTTGTACGTTTTTTTTTTTTTTTATGTGTGTTCACCGATATCTCCGTCAATTGTGGACCGTGTACCGATTTTGAATTTTTTTTTTTTTGATAGAGTATGTTTCGAAATTGGTCCTATTTTAATTTGGTGAAGATCTGATGAAGAACTTCGGAGACATACAACAGAACTCTTCAATAAATAACGGCAAATCATTCGGGATTGCTGCAATCGCATGTCTGTTTATTGTTTATACCATTTCATAACATAACATCACGCCAGTACACTATAAAGGGGTACGCAGATCTCTCATTTCACCGGTTATGTCCAAGTTTCATGTTATTCGGGTAATCTATTCTGGCGTTATAGGTACCTTACTAAACAACTTGCCTATTTTATTTTAGGAAAGTACAACTAAAAAGGGAAAAATAAAAAATAAAAAATTTGCAAAAAAAATACTACCGACTTCCAAATAAAAAACTACAAAGTGAAAAATAACTTTATTTTTGGAAGTCGGTGTCCATATTGCAATAAAATGGGAAAAGAGAAAGACACCGACTTCCAAAAATAAAGTTATTTTTCACTTTGTAGTTTTTTATTTGGAAGTCGGTAGTATTTTTTTGCAAATTTTTTATTTTTATTTTTCCCTTTTTAAATAACACTGTTGGACGCGGCAGTAATAAATGATTGTACACGCACAGTCGTGGCTGCGAGAACTCGCGTAACATTGCGCATATTCACGTTCTTCTAATTGAGAAACTTCAAACACAGATTACAGGAATTTTCATCTGATTAAAAAATCGGTGAAGGCAAATATTATGAGAATGAGAGAACTTCAACAAAACGTATTGAACACATTTATAAGCAGAAACGTTGTCTGTCTGAGTTCGAGGCAAATGTGAGCTTGGTTGCTGTTGATAGCTACTTATTTTACGGGTATTTTATTTTTGTCAGTACTCGGCGCAAAATTATAAGTAACACTTATCTACAGGATTCTTTATTATTTGTATCAGCGCGTTATCCTCCATTTCAAGTGAATTAAAGAAAATAAAAGTAATATAGAAAGAAAATACGCTAAATACAGCATCGACTTATTCTATGACTTTTAGTTTCCGTAGGCTCTAGACAAGGCGATAGTCGAAAAGTCAAAATGTAAGGGATTGATCACGAGATCTTTCGATATCACTAGTCAATCCCATAAAATTTTGCATTTTTGACAATCGTTATCGCCACGCTTTCTTGTCTAGAGCCTCGTATCCAAACACTCTGGTAGTTTCGGATGCTGCAGTTATCCTCGCTCGCGGCAGTTGATACGCTGTGACAACAAGTTGTGGGTGGTTGAAGGTGTGGCCGTGAGGAGAGCTAATGATGTGTCTAATTGTGTGATTTCTTGTTGTTACTCCTCGCAGATTGTC
Organism: Orthosia gothica; assembly: GCA_949775005.1. Taxonomy (NCBI): domain Eukaryota; kingdom Metazoa; phylum Arthropoda; class Insecta; order Lepidoptera; family Noctuidae; genus Orthosia; species Orthosia gothica. The sequence goes on from OX459068.1 coordinate 317,833, forward strand.
TTGCATGCTCGGGCCGCACGTCAATCAGAGTTGCTATACGTGAACGAGGTACACAATCACAAAGTTTTTCTTGTCGTCAGTCGGCGTGCTACAGCTTCCAGAATTAACTACAAAAGTCTTTTTACATAGGTAACATAACATCACATTTGTATACCACGAAGGAGCAGAGCAGCGCATTTCGCCAGTTATGTTTAAGTTCCATGTAATAGGGGACGAACCTATTGCCATCAACCGGCCAAAAATCCAGGATCACCAATTTTTTTAACCACGACCCATACCTAGTCCGCAGCTTAATTTAAATTTGTAAAAGTAATTAGTATTGTTTTTATCAGAGTTTTAAATTTATTTTTATTTCCAAAATAAATCGTAACGCAACGCCCACGCTCTTAATTTGTGGTCGCTCGTTTAGACGACATTAAACTGTGAAGGAACATTATGGATAAAGCGCTTTAAAATATACAGCCTTTTGTAGGGTTTAGTGAAAATAGAGCTTTAACCGACTCACTGAGAGAGGCACAAAGTTTCGAGAGCGCCGCATTTTTAACGCCCAAACAAATAAGTGTTGGAAGTTGGAAAAAAAAATCAACTATAGGGTTGTGCTGCGGCTGTGGTTGTGACCGCAGGCTGGTTCAACACGAGCGGGCTGTAATTAAGAGGGATGCACACCGTGGGGTCAAGAGTCATATGACGTCACTGAACTGGTTATCGCACGCTCAACGTGTTGACAGATGGGGCTCTCATCAACACGTAGTCTACATCACGGCGAGTGTGAGCCACACTCACATGCAATACTTATATCCTTGGCTGGTGGAAACTATTCCTGACTACCGCTACGTCAGGCCTACAAAAGTGCTTCGCCATGTACTCGGTGTTACGCGGCTACGTTTCTATATTACTAATGACTAAAATGAAAGTGTAAATTAGACCATGTTCCTGAGAGACGAAATTGAACGGTAGTATTCAATGCTTCTTGGCCAGTAATAGTTTTTTGAACATCACACAATCACGTGTCACCCACCGGCACTCTGGTACGTGCCTCTATTTGCCGAGCCCGTCGGGTGTAGTTCCAAGCATCAGATACTTCGGATGATGTGTCCACAGGGAGGTGACGTGATATAGGGTTCATATAAAAACTCAGGAAGCTTTTTCGGGGTGCAGGTTAGGTACCGGCAACGTTTGAACATCATTCTGATTCGAAGCGAGAGAAGGGATGTCTCGTGACGTGAGTGTATTGGGAGTTGCTGCTTTTTAACCGACTTTCCAAAAAAGGAGCAGGTTTTATGCTCAACATTGTCTTTTTTTTTGTATTTTCACCGATTTATCTGTCAATTGTGGACCGATACAGAAATTATTATTTTTTTGTTTGAAAGAAATGTTCCCAAATTGGTCCCATTTTAATTTGATGAAGATCTATGGAGATATATAACAGAACTTTTCAATAAATGATGGCACATCTCTCGGGATTTCTGCAATCGCATGTCTATTTATTGTTTATACCATTTCATAACATACCATCACGCCAGTACGCAGATGTGTACAGTTCACATTAGTACACTCTCATTTCACCGGTTATGTTTAAGTTTCATGATATTTGGGTAAATAACTAAAAAGTGTAAAATAAATAAACTTTTTACAAAATAATACTCCTCCCTCCTCGCGTCGTTTTCCTCATTACTGAGGGTCATGACTCCCTCGCTGCATCAGTTTCTCCCGTACGATTTCCCTCCATCTGCTGCGATCCTTAGCTTCATGAAGGGCATTGTGACAGTTGATGTTCAGAGAAGATCGTATTTGTTCCGACCATCTCGTGGGACTGCGTCCTCTGGGACGTTTGCCATCTACCTTGCCTGTCGCCATCAGCTGTTCAAGATTGTGACCTTCTTTACGAGCAATATGTCCGAAGAATTCCAGCACCCTATGAAGGCATATAGTGGAAAAGTCTAGTTTTGACATTAAGCTCTCTCAGAATAGACACGTTGGTGCGAAAGGCGGTCCATGGAATCTGTAGCATTTTTCTCCAGCTTCACATTTCAAAGGCGTATATTCGGTCTCTGTCGGCCTTTTTCAGTGTCCAGGTCTGCGCTCCATAACTGAATATGGAGAAAACTATCGAAGTCACCAATTTGGTTTTAGTTTTTCGCGTGATGTTACAGTCTCTCGATATCTTATGCAACTGGGACTTTGCATTTTTGGCCATCCCTATACGTCTCCTTATCCCTTTTTCGCATGATCCTGTGTTATTAATGTTTGACCCTAGGTAGACGAAGTCGCTAACGATGTCAAGGTTCAGCATTCCCGTTAGTTCAAGGCTGTTGGTACGATCCACCATCATTTTTTTGGTTTTGCTATGATTGATTTTTAGACCCAACAGTAAACTGATGTTCTCAATCCGGGCCAGGAGGTTCACCATCTCGGTTTCACTTGCAGCAAGGAGTGTGGTGTCATGGAGGTTTGTTATTTTAGTGCCACCTATTGTGACTCCACCCTCCCAACCTTCACATGCCCGCCTGATTATGTACTCTCCATAGGCGATAAGGAGAATTAGAGACAGGATGCATCCCTGTCTTACCCCTTTACCGAAACTAAAAAGCTCTGATGTACATTTCTCGACCTTTACCATTCCTTGATTGTCCAGGTATAGAAAGCGGATGAGGGCAACGAGGTGTTGAGGTAATCCCAGTTCACTAAGTACCTTCCATAGGTCCAACCATACAACACAGTCAAAGGCTTTACTGTAGTCGATAAAGCAAAAGATGGTGGGTGTGTTGAACTCGTAGGCCTTTTCGACCAGTTGGCGAATGTTTAGAATTTGCTCACAAAAACACGCTAGCAACACACGTGAAACTTTTAACACCCCTCTTTTTCCGGCGGGGGTTAAAAAGAACTAAATCAAAATCGGTTCATCCGTTTAGGTGCCATGATGCCACAGACAGACACAAAGATACACAGATACACAGACACACAGATATAAAGCAACACATGTCCAACTTATAACACCCCTCTTTTTCACGGGGGGGGGGGGGGGGGGGGGTTAAAAAACTAAATTAAAATCGGTTCACCCGTTTGGACGCTACGACGACCGACGTGGGTGTGTTGAACTCGTAGGCCTTTTCAACCAGTTGGCGAATGTTTAGAATTTGCTCGCGGGTTCCTTTGCCCTTTACAAAACCCGCCTGGTCCTGTGGAATTTGCCAGTTCAGAAAGTATTGAATCCTGTTATTGATGACATGTAACATATATCACTTTGCTGGCATGTGATATCAATCCAAGGGTTCTATAATTATCGCACTTAGAAGCGGATCCTTTTTTGTGGAGAGGTAATATGATCGACTTAGTCCAGTCTGAAGGCCATCTTCCAGTTCGCCAGATGTTGTTGCAAATTCTGTGTAGGACTTTTACAGCTTTAGGACCCATGACTTTTATTATTTCCGATGTAACAAGATCTGGACCGGGGGCTTTCCTGTATTTGAGCGCGTCTATAGCGGCCGTGATCTCTGATTCAAGGATGGGTGGTTCCAGCGTTAAATCGCATCAATTTGTTGTATCTTGTGGTGAGCTGCATTCAAGTGAGTTTCTATAAAGATTCTCGCAGTAGTTAAGCCATCTCCTCGTCACTGCCTCTAAGTCTTGCAAAGGCGTACCATCTTCATCTTCTACCTGCCATGATCTAGGTTTGAACTGTTTTGTCAGCAATTTTACCTTCTTGAAGAGGTCCGAGCTTTGTGATCTGAACGCATGCTCCTCTACTTCTTCACAGATGCGCTCAACAAAGTTGTTTTTAACCCCCGCCGGAAAAAGAGGGGTGTTATAAGTTTCACATGTGTTGCTGTGTATCTGTGTGTCTGTCTGTGGCATCATAGCGCCTAAACGGATGAACCGATTTCAATTTAGTTTTTTTTTGTTTGAAAGGTAATTTTGTCGAGAGTGTTTTTAGCTATGTTTGAATAAAATCTGTTCAGCCGTTCAAAATGTATGGGCGTTTTACTTTATACGTTTGGAAGTTATGATGCCACAGACAGACACACAGATACACAGCAACACACGTCCAACTTATAACACCCCTCTTTTTCAGGCGGGGGTTAAAAAACTAAATTAAAATCGATTCAGCCGTTTAAAAGTTATGGGCGTTTTACTATATACGTTTGGACGTTATGATGCCACAGACAGACACACAGACACACAGATATACAGCAACACACGTCCAACTTATAACACCCCTCTTTTTCAGGCGGGGGTTAAAAAACTAAATTAAAATCGGTTCAGCCGTTCAAAAGTTATGGGCGTTTTACTATATACGTTTGGACGTTATGATGCCACAGACAGACACACAGATACACAGCAATACACGTCAAACTTATAACACCCCTCTTTTTCCGGCGGGGGTTAAAAACAGAGGCCGTTGTGAAAAATTGGCAAAAAATAACAAAAAGGAGTCATTGAGAGCCTCTTTGAATACAAATGATTATTATTTGGGCACGCGGCCATCAAGCGCCGACCACTGCGCGGCGGTCTCATGACACAATGAATAATGTCCGTCGACGCGTTATTAAAAATTCAATTAATTTTCTTAAAATGAAAATGGTTTAATATGCGATAGTGACTAGTCACGGGTGGGCGGGGGGTGAGGCGAGGAACAGGAACACCTCACCCCCTGCGAGCCCCCTCGAGCCCGCGCTAGTGAGTCAGCACGTTATTAAACAATACGCTTTTGTGCTTGCTTTAAGTTCCCTGAAAGATTACAGAGTAATGATGCTTAGGGACGGCGACAAGTCCCCCGGCATGAGAGGCGTGCGGGGCTTGAATGGCGTGAGAGGCGTGAGTCTCCACGGTTTCCTGCGGGTAATGAGACAGCGGCTGAAAGGATACACAATGCGTGATCACTATCATTCATTACTCAGTTTTAATTATAGACTGCATAAAATACGAGTTGCAGTCTAATGTAGCTATCATATACAAATTTCAGCCTTGTTTTGATTTTCAAGGAACAAAAGCATTGATATCTGCCCGCGGCTGTCTTAGCATAACCAGTACTACTACTGAACTTAGCGTAAAAATAATACAAAGTATTGGCAGATAAAGTTTCCATCCGCTCGCTGTTATCCTAACATCGCATTGATAGCGACATACAGCGGCAGTACATTGGCAGCCAGTCATGAAACATTTACAGTGCTGGGAAATACAAGTATTAAAAATCTTTTTTGCAAAAAAATACTACCGACTTCCAAATGAAAAACTACAAAGTGAAAAATAACTTGAGTTTTGGAAGTCGGTGTCTTTCGCAGGTACCATTTTTTTGCGATATGGACACCGACTTCCAAAAGTTAAGTTATTTTTCACTTTGTGGTTTTTCATTTGGAAGTCAGTAATATTTTATTGCAAAAAAGATTTTTATTTTTCCCTTTTTAGTTGTATTTACCTAAAATAGGCAAGTTGTTTAGTAAGGTACCTATAACGCTAGAATAGATCACCCGAATAACATGATACTTGAACATAACCAGTGAAAAAAAAAACTTAATTCAAAAATCAAAAACCCGACTGCTTCAAAAGCGGTTTTTGATTTTTGAATTAAGTTTTTTTATTTATAACTTTTGAGTTTTTTTTTTTGAATCAGATACATTTAAACATATAAGTGTTATATATTTTTGAAATCACCTCTTAAAACCCTTTATTTTGATACCCCTCACGATGGGTTAGGAAGAAAAAAAAATTTGGGCCTCCACAATATGGCACCCAAAATCTGCCATTTTTCTATTGTCCAATTTTAATGTAGCCTATGACACTCGCAGGGTTAAAACGCATCGATTGACGTATGAATCATCAAAATCGGCCAACGCGTTTGGTCTCTAGAACGCCATATAGAAACAAACATACATACATACATACATACATAGACTGATAAAAACATTACCCTCCTTCGGCAGTCGGGTGATGAGAGATCTGCGTACCCCTTTAGTACGTACTGGCGTGATGCTATGTTATGAAATGGTATATACAATAAAAAAACATGCGATTGCAGCAATTCCGAATGATTTGCCGTTATTTATTGAAGAGTTCTGTTGTATATCTCCGAAGTTCTTCATCAGATCTTCACCAAATTAAAATGGGATCAATTTCGAAACATATTCTTTCAAACGAAAAAATAATTTTCAAAATCGGTCCACAATTGACGGAGATATCAGTGAACATAATAAAAAAAAACCTTACAAGAAGTCGAACATAGAACCTCCTCCTTTTTGGTAAGTCGGTTAAAAATTAAGAATCTTATTAGACCAATTTTTCGAACGACTTCTAAGGACATTGTGCCATGGGCATTTTATAGCAGTCAACCTTTGGGTGATGTAAGTCCTGAGGGTTCTGGACCAACACCCGCCTGTGTGACAGGAAACTAGTGATGCACTAGTGATGTGCTTATTTATTTTATTTATTATGGCACTCCAACGGATTGTTCACAGAACAATGACAAAAATAATAATCTTAAGTTAAGTAACTACAGCAGTATGCTAGTATTATATTATCTGTGCTACAGCGAAATTTCTACTTAGAGGTATGCCCAGCACTAAAATCAATAAAAATAAACACAAGTAAAATTTCACAATTTAAAAACCCCCGACACTTTTTAACCCCCGCCGGAAAAAGAAGGGGTGTTATAAGTTTCACGTGTGTTGCTGTGTATCTGTGTGTCTGTCTGTGGCATCATAGCGCCTAAACGGATGAACCGATTTCGATTTAGTTTTTTTTGTTTGAAAGGTAATTTTGTCGAGAGTGTTCTTAGCTATGTTTGAATAAAATCGTTTCAGCCGTTCAAAAGTTATGGGCATTTTACTGTTTGAATCGGGGTGTTTTCGCAAGATAAATGTTTCGGGGGTTTTTTAAATTGTAAATTTTACTTGTATCTTTATGGGATTAGGCAATCTATATCTATAAAAAAAACTTTTTTGCAAAAAAATACTACCGACTTCCAAATGAAAAACTACAAAGTGAAAAATAACTTAACTTTTGGAAGTCGGTGTCTTTCGTAGGTACCATTTTTTTCGATATGGACACCGACTTCCAAAAGTTAAGTTATTTTTCACTTTGTAGTTTTTCATTTGGAAGTCGGTAGTATTTTTTTGCAAAAAAGTTTTTTTATTTTTCCCTTTTTAGTTTTACCTACCTAATTGCAAGTTGTTTATTAAGGTCCCTATAACTCCAGAATAGATTAACCGAATAATATGAAACTTGAACATAACCGGTGAAATGAGACATCTGTGTACCCCTTTAGAGCGTACTGGCGTGATGTTATGTTATGAAATGGTATAAACAACAAACAGACATGCGATTGCAGCAATCCCGAGAGTTTTGCCGTTATTTATTGAAGAGTTCTGTTGTGTATCTCCGAAGTTCTTCATCAGACCTTCACCAAATTAAAATGGGACCAATTTCGAAACATATTCTTTCAAAGAAAAAAATAATTTTCAAAATCGGTCCACAATTGACAGAGATATCGATGAACATACACAAAAAAAAAAAAAAAAAAAAAAAACAAACATAAAGTCGAACATAGAACCTCCTCCTTTTTTTGTAAGTCGGTTAAAAAGCGAAAGGTGACTGACTGACTGACTGACTGATCAATCAACGCACAGCCAAAACTGCGAAGCCTAGAAGCATGAAATTTAGCAGAAAGGTTCCTCAAGTGACGTTAGTGTGCACTAAGAAAGGAAATTTCACCCCTGAGGGGGTAAAAAGGGGGTTGAAAGTTTTTATGAAAAATCTTATTCCTTCGACCAAAATTCTTGAAACTTAACACAAATAGTGTTCTAAGTAAATGATAAAGATTGACATTATTAGTTTTTCGAAACGACCCCCAAATAATGATTTAGGGGTTGTTGAAATTTGTATGGAAAATCTGATTTCTTGGGTCAATAAACTTGAAACTTGCCACAAATACTAACCTAAATGAATAATAAAGGTTGCTATTATAATTTTTTGAAACTATCCCCAAAAGACGATTTAGGGGTGTTGAAGTTTTTTTGATGAATCTTATTACTTCAGTTAATAAACTTGAAACATAACATAAATACTAATCTAAATAAACAATAAAGATTTTCATTGTTAGTTTTTCGAAACTACCCCCAAAAGATGATTTAGGGGATGTTATTTTTTTTGAAGAATCTGATTTTTTGGGTGAATAAACATGAAATTTGACATAAATACCATCTTAAATAAACAATAAAGATTGTGATTATTAGTTTTTTGCAACTACCCCCAAAAGACGATTTAGGAGGTATTACAGTGTTTTTGAGAAATCAGATTTCTTGGGTCAATAAACTTGAAACTTGCCACAAATACTAACCCAAATTAATAATAAAGGTTGCTATTATTATTTTTTGAAACTACCCCCAAAAGACGATTTAGGGGTGTTAAAGTTTTTTTGAAGAATCTTATTACTTCAGTTAATAAACTTGAAACTTGACATAAATACTAATCTAAATAAACAGTAAAGATTTTCATTGTTAGTTTTTCGAAACTACCCCCAAAAGAAGATTTAGGGGATGTTAGTTTTTTTGAAGATTCTGATTTCTTGGGTGAATAAACATGAAACTTGGCATAAATACCATCCTAAATAAATAATAAAGGTTGTCATTACTAGTTTTTTGCAACTACCCCCAAAAGACGATTTAGGAGGTATTACAGTGTTTTTGAAAAACCGGTTTCTTGGGTCAATAAACTTCAAACTTGCCACAAATACTAACCTAAAAGAATAATAAAGGTCGCTATTATTATTTTTTGAAACTACCCCCAAAAGAATATTTAGGGGATGTTAGTTTTTTTGAAGAATCTGATTTCTTGGGTGAATAAACTTGAAACTTGGCTTAAATACCATCCTAAATAAATAATAAAGGTTGTCATTATTAGTTTTTTGCAACTAACCCCAAAAGACGATTTAGGAGGTTTTACAGCTATTATATATTACAGATGAAACTTGACATAAATACTAACCTAAATGAATAATAAAATTTGCTCTTATTATTTTTTGAAACTACCCCCAAAAGACGACTTAGGGGATGTTATTTTTTTTGAAGAATCTGATTTCTTGGGTCAATAAATATGAAACTTGACATAAATACCAACCTAAATAAACAATAAAGGTTTTCAATAATTAGTTTTTCGAATCTACCCTTAAAATACAACTTCGGTGTGGTAAAGATTTTTGATTACTGCACATAGCTTCTTTTTATGACGTTGGGGAGCACTTAGGAGGGGTTTTTGGAAATTCAAATTTTTAAAGGGTTAAAAGGGAGACATTTATTTGTATAAAAATCATTCCTATGGCAAAATAATAAAGGATGGCATCATTAGTTTTCCGGATTTACCCCCAGATGACGATTTAGGGGTGTCAAAGTTTCTTTGAAGAATCAAATGGCACTAGGATGGGGACCTCTACATCGAAATGGAACTACCGAACTGGACCGTTTGTCTCAGGTTTAATAGCAGCTTGGTTTTGGTTGCCATCACACGAACGAAGTCACGGGCGGAGTTAATATTATAAATGTGAAAGTGACTCTGTCTGTCTCTCTGTCCACCTTTTCACGCTTAAACCGTTGAACCGATTTAGATGCAATTTGGTTCGGAGATATTTTGAGACGCTGGGCAGGACATAGCATAGTTTTTATCCCGGAAATCTTACTTAAGGGGGTGGAAAGAAAGGTAGAAGTTTGTATGGAAAACCCACAACATTATGCTGCGATAAAAAAAATAAGCTATTCGAATTACTAATGCTTCGCAGACGAAGTCGCGGGCAACAGCTAGTTATGGAATAAAACAGTTAATTAATTTCCTCAAGCTGTCGAGAAAACTGTCTTCGAAATTAAGCCAAGTTGTTGGAGAAGATGTCAATGCCGTTGGAGCGAGAGTGGCTCTCATTATAGGTCCTCATGAAACTGCTCAATGGCGCTGAGCGCCCTAGGTTTGTTTGAGCTTCAGGTGGTACGAATAAATCAACTTTACGGTGCCTTGAGTACAGTAGTGGAGGAGCTCGTGGCTAAATAATAACAGCCGCAGGGGTCGATCTCCAAGGTTAAGCAACGCTTGACGAGGTCGGTCCGTGGATGGGTGAACATTTCAACATACCGAGTTTCCTCCGTGCCTCGGTAAGCACGTTGAGCCATTGGTCCCGGCTGTCATTTGAAGATCTTTGACAGTCGTTACGGGTAGTCAGAAGCTTGAGATCTGACACCAGTCTTGCCAAGGGGTATCGTGTTACCCAGTTATTATTTATTTCTTTATTAATTTAAAACTTCATGCAACATACAGATACAAAGGCGGGCTTAATGTCAGATAGGCAGTCGCTCCATGAACAAGTAAAATTTCAAAATTTAAAAAACCCCCGACACATTTATCTTGCGAAAACACTCTAATTCAAACAGTAAAACGCCCATAACTTTTGAACGGCTCAACCGATTTTAATCAAACATAGCTAAGAATACTCTCGACAAAATTACCTTTCAAACAAAAACAAACTAAATCGACATCGGTTCATCCGTTTAGGCGCTATGATGCCACAGACAGACACACAGATACACAGCAACACACGTGAAACTTATAACACCCCTCTTTTTCCTGCGGGGGTTAAAAATGTAATTAATGTACGTTACTCAGCTGAATCCGGTAGGACTGGAAGCCCACCCCAAAAACAATTGGGAAAAGGCTAGGCAGGCAGGCAGGTGGCTTGAGAACAGCGGGGGACAGATATACTTTAGACATTCACTATCTTTATTACTGAGCTGAATACTTACCATTGTGAAATCACAACACCACTGAATTGATACCCCGCATGTCTGTAGGCTGTAGGTGAAACACACGAGATATCACCGTCCTTAATGTTCCAGATAAATATCGTTCCTGCTCATATATGAACATTAATTACCCACATTATGTGATTCCGTGGCGCGCCGAATAACACTCTTATTCTTTTTGTGCCATCTTGTGCGGACTAGTGCGGACTGTGAGCAGTTTCGTTGATTACATAGTTATCTTAACTGCCTCACTTACGATAACTAAGTGTAAGGAATGGAACCTTCAGGAACCTGACGCAAAGAGTTCTTCAAGTATCTATTCTAGGTCTGCTTTTGTTAGGGTGTTTTTTATTATTTCATCATCATATCAACCGAAAGACGTCACCCGCCTTTAGGAGTTCAGCCGTGATTCCGAAGTCACCCGGCGTCTTATTGTTTTTAAGCTGTTTCAGAGCCATCCTAATCGCGTACAGGCTGACGTCCGGGATATCTTCGGTATAGTGTCGGATCAATCTAGCTCTTGGGTCGTTTGCTAGATTCGCAACGGGTTTATTGGTTTACGTGTGCAACTGCTTATGACTGAACTGATTCGGGGTGTTTTCGCAAGATATCGTATCATAATTACGTGTTCAATAGATTGCCGATCGAAGCATATCTACTATTTACTAGAGAAATTATGTAGCATGAAATAAAAATTTGGCGGGAGTTATTTAAATTTTGAATTTTTACTTGTCGCAAGATAAATGTGTCGGGGGTTTTATAAATTTTGAAATTTTATTTGTATTCAAACATAGCTAAGAATACTCTCGACAAAATCAACTTTCAAACAAAAAAAAACTAAATAAAAATCGGTTCATCCGTTTAGGCGCTATGATGCCACAGACAGACACACAGATACACAGCAACACACGTGAAACTTATAACACCCCTCTTTTTCCGGCGGGGGTTAAAAAACGGCCACGTGCGAGTGGAAGTCGTGTGCCGAGGGTTCCGTACCTACCCATTATACCTCCATAATAAACTTGGTATCATTTTATTGGTGGCTAAGTTTTAAATATATGGGCAAATTTAGATTGCCGCGAAAACTTGTAAGTACCAAAATTTGCCTTTTTTAATTTTCAACTTTTTTTTTATTTTTCCTTTATTTACTTTTACCATATAGTTTTCGACCCAAAACCTATAGGGTTCTTCCGATTGATCTAGAATTATCAATTTTGGTTAAAAGCAAGGTCTTACAGCACAAGTAAAGGGAACATTCCGAAAAATGAAAAAAAAATATAATTCAGGTAAATATTGGTACTTACAAGTTTTTGGGAAAATCTAAATTTGCTTATATCTTTTTATCGTGTTGACTTTGGACCTTGATTTTTATACACCTAATAGGGACTATGTACATCAGTATTTGGTATAAATATCAACTTGATAGGCCACCCGTAGCTGAGAAAATGAGTGGTGACACACGGACAGACGGACATACAGACAGACGGACAAGAAAGTGATCACATTTTTTAACCGACTTACAAAAAAAGGAGGAGGTTCTATGTTCGACTTTGTTTGTTTTTTTTTTTTTTTTTTTTTTTTGTGTATGTTCATCGATATCTCTCTGTCAATTATGAACCGATTTCTAAAATTCTTTTTTTGTTTGAAAGATTATGATTCGAAATTGGTCCCATTTTAATTTGGTGAAGGTCTGATGAAGAACTTCGGAGATACACAACAGAACTCTTCAATAAATAACGGCAAAACTCTCGGGATTGCTGCAATCGCATGTCTGTTTGTTGTTAATACCATTTCATAACATAACATCACGCCAGTACGCTCTAAAGGGGTACACATATCTCTCATTTCACCGGTTATGTTCAAGTTTCATATTATTCGGTTAATCTATTCTGGAGTTATATGGACCTTAATAAACAACTTGCTATTAAGTAGGTAAAACTAAAAAGGGAAAAATAAAAAAACTTTTTTGCAAAAAAATACTACCGACTTCCAAATGAAAAACTACAAAGTGAAAAATAACTTAACTTTTGGAAGTCGGTGTCCATATCGCAAAAAAATGGTACCTACGTAAGACACCGACTTCCAAAAGTTAAGTTATTTTTTTGAGGTACAGAACCCCAATTATTAACAGAAATAGTCAGGACTTTACATTATTATATTGCATTAACAAACCTTGCTACGACATGCTACGTTGCACGTACGCATGTACGTACGTACGCCATGTAGACACAAGTAAAATTTCACAATTTAAAAACCCCCGACGCATTTATCTTGCGAAAACACCCCGATTCAAACAGTAAAATGACCATAACTTTTGAACGGCTGAACAGATTTTATTCAAACATAGCTAAGAACACTTCCGACAAAATCACCTTTCAAACAAAAAAAACTAGATCGAAATCGGTTCATCCGTTTAGGCGCTATGATGCCACAGACAGACACACAGATACACAGCAACACACGTGAAACTTATAACACCCCTTCTTTTTCCGGCGGGGGTTAAAAAGGACCAGAATTTGCAAGAGCTTATAATTTTGAAGACTCGAAACCAACAAAGTGAAATTATTTTTAACCGACTTACCAAAAAGGAGGAGGTTCTATGTTCGACTTATTATGTATGTTCACCGATATCTCCGCCAATTGTGGACCGATTTTGAAAATTCTTTTTTTGTTTAAAAGAACGTGTTCCGAAATTGGTCCCATTTTAATTTGTTAAAGATCTGATGAAGAACTTCGGAGATATACAATAGAACTCTTCAATAAATAACGGCAAATCATTCGGGATTGCTTCAATCGCATGTCTGTTTATTGTTTATACCAATTCATAACATTGTCACGCCAGTATACTGAAAGGGGTACGCAGAACTCAAATTTCACCGGTTATGTTCAAGTTTCATGTTTTTCGGGTAATCTGTACTGGCGTAATAGGTACTAACTAAACAACTTGCCTATTAGGTAGGTAAAACTAAAAAGGGAAAAATAAAAAACTTTTATGCAAAAAAATACTACCGACTTCCAAATGAAAAACTACAAAGTGAAAAATAACTTTATTTTTGGAAGTCGGTGTCCATATCGCAAATAATTGGTATCTCCGAAAGACACCGACTTCCAAAAATAAAGTTATTTTTCACTTTGTTGTTTTATCATTTGGAAGTCGGTAGTATTTTTTTGCAAAAAAGTTTTTTATTTCTAAACTTTTTCATTAATTTTACTAATATTATTATACACCTATCTGAAAGATTGTGTGTATGTGTGTGACTGTGTAACTATTGTTATTCTATTAGAGAATTCGGATGAAACTTAATACTTTAGAACCTGGAATTGACAACTTTTTATTGTTTTTTAAGTTTTAACGAGTAAAGCCGCGGGACTCAGCTAGCGCATAGTAAATAGTGGTTAATACACGATTCACATCATACCATAAATAATTTTGTCCGTGTCTTACTACGACCCGACAACACTGTGCGGCGTTGGGGAGCGGTGTAGAGGCGACAACTTCATTATAATCAATCAAAATCTCGCGGAACAGTTAAAACCCGCCGCGCGCCCTGCCCCTGGCTGGGCCCTTTCTTCGTGGACACCTTTATTCCACGACTAGAGTATTTCAATTATATAGCTCAATTTTGAAGCTTAAAAGTCATACATTTTTGTCATACGTAAATGAAATTATGTTCCGTATGGTGTCGGACGTTAAGAATTTCACCATCCCATATCTTCCCGTGGGTGTCGTAAGAGGCGACTAAGGTACATGCCAGAGGATGGGCAGCAGCGTTCCCTGTGCACTTCATAACAAATTGCGATCGCCAACCCGCCTGCCAAGCGTGGTGATTGCGGCAAGCCGATGAATAGCGCAATAAAGAAATGGCTCATAATGCCCGGCAGCCCGTCTACCCTCGACTACCGTAGCGGTCGAGGTTACGGCGTGGCATGGGGTACGACGAATCCTCGGACGGGATCCGGCTACCAAAATACAACGGACGATTATGTCTACCTGGGACAAACGGTCCACGGACGATGGACGTCTTTCGGCTGAAATGATGATGATGTAATGAAATTACAGGTGCATTAAACTGTGTAGCTCTGTGCTACGATTCATCAGGATATTGAATATGAAAACGTTACACCGAGCAGCTGATAGTAAGCAATTTTGTAATTATTTAATGTAGTCATTTGACGCATTCGTAATTAACCGCGCCAGGTACGGTGGTCCTCGTCCTTTGTCCTCCCGTACTGAATCATTGATATAATTGCAATATTGCTTGTATATACTGACTGATTACTACTGATCCATTATGCAGATAGACCGAGATAAAGATGCCTCGCTCCACATACTGATGTTAATATCATAATGGCGATTGCTTATCTCAATATAGAGTAGCAAATCCGTTGTAGATCAGTTTGCATTAGAAGCAGCTAGTTGGTTATGCAGCAGCTATATTACATTACTGTCAGTTGATAGAGCATCTGGTATCACACAAACATACATAATGACTTACTCAACTGAAACTGTCATTTCACAGTGCGTGCACAGAAACAGTTTGCCTACGAAGTTAAAAATAATTGAAAGGGTACGAAAGTCCTACGTCACACCGAGTAAGCACAATCTGCAGCGGTGTACCAGGGCTGCAGAGGCCGCGGGCGGTGTGCGGTGTGTGGGGGTGCCAGGCGCAGGGAGGGCAGGGGGGAAGCTGGTTCAGCTCTACACAATCTAATTCCAGCGTCTCGCCGAGGCTTTTAGCGTGTCCATAATAACGCATTTATGTTTTTAATCTCAGCAAAGGGTCGCAATCTCACAATGGAACCTCACAGCCTTTGTCTTTTTAATGTTATCTTGTTTTCCTTTTAGTCACGGTGCCGGTGAGGGTTACTTACTTAATTGACACAGGCAGGTACGGTAAGACGAAAAACGCCACGAGACGGCAAAACAATAAAAACAATCATGTTATGTCTCCCCGGTGGCGGTGGCCCGCTCCCAGGCGATGTCGTTAATGATCATTAGGGGTTACATTAAGACCAAAGACATCACTTGGAATAAAATTGTGTTAAATTTTTAACCCCCGCCGGAAAAAAAGGGGTGTTATAAGTTTCACGTGTGTTGCTGTGTATCTGTGTATCTGTGTGTCTGTCTGTGGCATCATAGCGCCTAAACGGATGAACCGATTTCGATTTAGTTTTTTTTGTTTGAAAGGTAATTTGGTCGAGAGTGTTCTTAGCTATGTTTGAATAAAATCGGTTCAGCCGTTCAAAAGTTATGGGCATTTTACTGTTTGAATCGGGGTGTTTTCGCAAGATAAATGTGTCGGGGGTTTTTAAATTGTGAAATTTTACTTGTAGTATTGTTCACATAAGTACTCAAGTATATGGCTGATATATCGTGCGATTCGACATTTAAAAGGAATTTCAAATAATATTTGACACTTTAAAGTGACAGAACTTGTAAGAAATCATAGCGCAGAAAATATCCAGGCAAACATTGAGTCTCGTATAAAAGAACCAATGTCTAGCCATCGACAGTGTAGCTCGGGTGGCGGCGGCGGCTGTTTGAAGTTTTTAGCTTCGGCGATTGGCCCTGACTGCCGAATCAGTCTCAAAGGACGCCGCTCAACAGCCCGCCGCGCGCCGTGTTCGTTTGCTTTTACTCGCGGAAATAAACTCCTAGTTTTTATCCCATTTTCTGTTGCCAACTTGTGGGCTATGAATAATGTATGGCACATACATTTATTTAGTAGTGCGATACGGCTTGAGCAAGTATGTAACACTATCACATGCTTCGGGCACCGCGCGGATCTTAATGATGCCGCGCTGCATCTGGTCCGCAGTAATTCTAACTGTCATTATAATTTAGATATAGCTGAAAAGAAGCCTCGGTGAACCGCAGAACAAATTGAATTAAGTAATTTGGCAAGTTCGTAGCTGTACGTCCACCCATACGTCACGTAAGACCGCAGTAATGTTATGTTGTGACAGTACCAGGCCCCTCAGAAAGTATTGCGAAAAAAAGTTTTTATATATGGGAGACTGGCCAGTTATAATGTTTTTCGAAAATATGATTATTTATAAGTAAAAATAAGTAAGTTCCAATTTCAAAATTTCCCTCCACATTTTTTGCGAGTTAATTCAAAGTATTGTGTCTCACTGAAATATGGACCTGCGCCGGGAACATTTTAGAGCTATGATTTTATACGATTTCAAGTGTCGCCTGAAACCGGATGAATCGTACGATAGACTTCAAATGGCATTCATGGATGAAGGCCCTTCCAAGGCAACCGTGTATCGTTGGTATAACGAATTCAAGCGCGGTCGACCAACTTTGGGGGATGACGAAAGAAGCGGTCGCCCTTTGACGGCTGTTACCGAAGAAAACGTGCTAGCAGTGAAAAATTTAATCCAAGACAATAGGCGAATTACATATCAGGAGATTCAACACATATTGAAGATTGGATCGGGAAGCGTTCACGAGATTCTACACAGCCATCTTCGCGTGAGGAGGATAGTATCACGCTGGGTGCCGCACAACCTCACCGATGCTCAGAAGCAGGCCCGGGTGGAATGGTGCCGTGATATGCTTAACAAATTTGAAGCAGGCTCGTCTCGGCGTGTTTACGACATCGTTACAGGTGATGAGTCCTGGATTTATCAATACGACCCAGAAACCAAGCGCCAGTCGACTGTTTGGGTGTTTCAAAATGAGCCAACGCCTACCAAAGTGAAGCGATCTAGAAGCGGGGGTAAGATTTTGATCGCTAGCTTTTTTAATTTGACTGGCCACTTGGTATCAATTCCCTTACGGGATCAAAGAAGCATTAATGCCGAATGGTATACTACCAAATGTTTGCCAGAAGTTTTCTCTGTTATAAGCAACAAGCGACCAAACACAGGGCTCCGCGGGCTACTGCTCCACCACGACAATGCACCTGCGCACACCGCACTCAAAACGAGGGACTTCCTGGACAGCACGCCAGTCAAACTCCTGGGTCACCCTCCTTACAGCCCTGATCTAGCACCGTGTGACTTCTTTTTATTCCCAAAAATAAAAAATCAGCTCAAAGGGATACAATTTTCGTCGCCGGAAGATGCGCTGGCTGCGTTCGAGCAGGCTGTAAACGAGGTGTCTGCGGCGGACTGGAAAAAGTGTTTTGAAAACTGGTTTAGGCGCATGAATCTTTGTATAGAGGCTGGTGGAAAGTACTTTGAAAAGATTTAATAAAAATATATGTACGTATAGAACAATTTTTTTTAGTTTCGCAAAACTTTCTGAGTGTCCCACGTACATGAAAATATATGATAAGTTAAGGACATACTCAGACCTAACAGCCTAACAGTCCCAACGACCCTAAGACCTGTAAGGCCTACAGTCCTAAGCTACCATATACCTAGTGTGTGATAAATAAATATATGGATAAGTTCAGGATGTCTGCACCATGCAACCTAAGGTTCGGGAAGGGTACACTCACTACCACTCCAGCAGACTCACAAGAGTAATCAGAAATGTTTAAAGGTGTCAACCCCACGGTAATAAGATAAGAATATAAATTCAAATCTGATTTATTAACAATATTTTACAGCATAAATACTCTTTTATCTTAATACACACTAATGTACAAATTTATCTGTGTCCTATGCGTGTAAGATGGAACCAAACAGTATTTAATCTGGGCCACGCGTCAGCCGGGCCGAGTGCTGAGTCAATGTCCAAAGGTAACATTGAACAGTATCACAGTCGTCAATATCAACCTGCCAAGCCTGTGCCTGACTACGCCTGTTGATGATCTGACCTTCACACCACAACTGGGTAACACGATACCATTTGGCAAGACTGGTTATCACTAACTGTGTTGTCAAGTTGTGGCTTATTATGACTTTCAAAGATCTACATTTGACAGCCGGGACCAATGGCGAGCTTGCCCAGGCGCAGAGGTAATGGATGGTCAGCCAGAAGTAAGCAATACTTAACATTGAAAAACCACCAGCCACGAGTCCTCTTCAATCATCAAAAACATGGAAAATTACTATTTATACGAACAGGCAATATTTAAAAAGTGTTAAAATGCTTTGGAACCATCCCGCACAGTGGGCAGACTGGCGATATGATATAAATGATTTAGTCGCTTGCCTTGCTGGCAATGTATGCAATTAATAGTTGCAATTGTAGCGCCTGCCGGCGCGCAATGAATCACGCGCGCGTTTAATTTATGTAATGCGCGCTATCTTACCTGTTTACCTCCCTAACTACTAACTTAACATCGCAGCACGTGGCGACCATGTGTCCATGTGTGTCGCGTGTGCTGACCTGAGGCCCTAGACAAGTGCCATTTGATGTCAGCGAAAGCGATACTCGAAATGTCAAAATGTAAACACGACCCTACGAACACGAAACTACGAACACGAAACTACGAACACGAAACTACGAACACGAAACAACGAACACGAAACAACGAACACATTTTGTTATTAAGATTACCGAATGCCTCTTTGGTGTGGTGTTCGCAAGCCCCTGGTACTGCTGATATGGTCATGGGTTCGATTCCCGCGTCGGGCAAAGTACGTTTTTCCTTCTAAAAATTTCGGCTATAATCCGAATTCTGAACTGTGTGCTCGCCCCTATTATGTTTCATGGGACTTAAAAATAACTGGCAAAATCTGGGTGTACCTGCAACTCTGCAATCTGTGGCACTGTACTCTTTTTAGCGTACTTTACCATCTTCCATTCTTTATTTTCTCTGAAATCTTTTAAAGCGAACGCTACATTAGTGTAGTTTGAAACATTTCGCTTCACAAAGTGTAAAGAGCTTAAAGCGCAGCACATAATGTAATACCGTGAATCCGTCCGAGTCCGACTACAATACAACAGTGTTTGAAGTAGGTACTTTACAAGTTTTATTTTATTACGGACAGACTACGTGGTTACTTAGCGCTGTGTACTAAGTAACCACGTAGTCCAGTGACAAGAGAACAGAAAGCGAAGAAGGAACACTGGACAATGAGATATTAGAAGACCCTACTATGTCATCACCTGGGATCCCGACAGTGTTATGCATAGCTGTTTCTCGTAGCTAAACCCACATATCGCCAGTTATGTGTGTAGTTGGTACCGGGTACATCATATATCCGTAAGTAAGTAAGTAAGTAAGTAAGTAAGTAAAATTTTATTTGTTGAAACATGGTGTACATGAAACATTGCATGCAGGATAATAATGGGATACATAAAAGTTCTAACATGTTCAGCCGCATATCGTGGCGTACAAATTGGTAAGAAGAGATGGTGCATTTACCGCGATATTATTCATAAAAGTTACATTTCATCACTATGCATCAAACAAAATTACAATTTTCATTAAGCACAATTACAATTTCAAGAAGCGTATCCTTCTTTATACAATTCATTGTCGAAGTAGTGTTTAAAGAAATGGTCAATGAAAATAATTATAAAAAAATACAATTCCAAATTACAATTATTCCAAAAATACAATAGATTATAATAAAATGTCAAAAAAATACAATAGATTACAATAACATGTCAAAAATAAAATAAAAATATACAACATTGTTAACAAGAACATATCAAAAACGATGAAAATTGTCCTCTTTCATAAACTCAGCTATACTGTAATATGCTCTTTCAGTTAGTAAACTTTTCAATTTAGTTTTTAGAGCAGATATATTTAATGTTTTCCATGATTTGGGCAATTTATTAAAAATGGTTGGAGCCATGCAAAAGATGCTTTTACTCACAAGAGTTGTTTTAGCGCCGTGAACACAGAGTTTGAAATTATCACGTCTATTCCTAGGGAAAGCATCAGACAAACGCTGAAATAAATGGGAATTTGATTTAATAAACATTACCGTTTCCAGGATATATAATGAAGGCAATGTCAATATTTTACGTTCTATAAAATAACATTTACAGCTGTCCGTTGTTTGCAGTCTAAACATCGATCTAATGCACCTTTTCTGTGCCCTAAACGCTATTTCACTGTCCGTGCTATTCCCCCAAAAGATGACTCCATATCTAAGAACTGATTCGGCTAATCCATGGTAAGCTGTAATTAGCGCATCTGTATTGAGAACCACAGCAAGCTGTTTCAGAGCGTAGGCTGCACTACTCAATTTTTTAGTAAGCGCCTCAATTTGAGGTTTCCAATTCAATTTAGAATCTATTACTAGTCCCAGAAATTTTGTTGTGTCAGATTCATTGATATTTATATTATTAAATTGAATATTAAGATTTTCAATAATTGTTGTACGTTGTCTAAAGTGCATTACGCTAGTCTTCTTTAAATTAATTATTAAATTATTATCATTTAGCCAATTTATAATAGATATTAGTGAATTATTAATGTCATGTTCATATGTGTTTATGTCATTACAAGCTATTGTCAAAGTGCAATCGTCAGCAAAAAGTGTCATCGGATGTTTAGTTATTTTAGGCAGGTCATTTATATACAAAGTGAACAACGGAGGCCCTAATACACTGCCTTGAGGTACTCCGTATATAACTTCACGTTCCTCTGATCTTGAAGTTTCTTCACGTTTACTTTTTTTATTTATTTTACAGATTTCTGTAACTTGTTTACGGTTATGAAGATATGATTTAATTAATTCTAAAACGTTGCCTCTAACACCATAAGCTTCAAGTTTCTCTGCCAGGGAATTATAATGGACGCAGTCAAAGGCCTGTGTCATGTCGCAGAAAATGGCACAGACTGGTATTCTCTTATCTACATTTAGCATGACATTATGTAAAAACTCATAGATAGCCAGATTTATACTTTTATTTTTTCGAAATCCCTTTTGTTCGTCACTTAATATATTATATTTTTCTAAATAGGTACTTATTTCACCATAAATGTATTTTTCAAACACCTTAGACATAACTGGTATAAGCGCGATCGGTCTGTAATTTGTCATTAATTCGTGATTATCTTTCTTATATAGCGGTTTCACTATAGACTTCTTTAATGCATCAGGAAATACACCAGCACTTATGCAAAAATTAATAATGAAACACAAATGTGTACATATTTCAAATGCAACTGCTTTCAATATTTTTGTGGCAATACCATCGTAGCCGACGCTGTTCGTGTTTTTTAGCTTCATAATAATATTAAGTATGTCATATGGCGTAGACGGAGCCATAAACATAGATTGTACTCTGGCACCAATTAATGACGTTGAGTTAGTTCCCGCATTAATTGTTGGTTGTATTTTATCAATAAAATAATTATTAAATATAGTGGCAATGTCTTTCGGGTGTGTGATGTCTTTACTTTCAAATTTGATGCAAGAAATGTAGTTTCTCGGGGCATTGTATTTACTTTTATTAATTATTTGCCACGTAGTCTTAGACTTGTTATTAGAAGTTTTAATATTGAAATTGTTTTGTGCTTTTTGCGTTAGATTCATAATTCTTTTGAATAATTTTGAATAGTTTTTGAATCTATCTCTATTAGATTGAGTTGGTTTTAACCTATATTGCCATAGAAGCTTCCGTTTGTTTCTACTACACAACTTTAACCCACGCGATACCCAGGTTGGTTTTTTTGTAGTCTTAATGGTAATCATTTTCCTGGGGAAACATAATTCGTACAATAGTTGGAACGTTTCAATAAAACAGTTGTAGGCTGCATTAGGATCGTCCATCTCGTACACATCTGAGAAGGATAGACTACTTAAACAAGTCTTGAATTTCCCTATATTTTCCTGACTGTAGTCTCGTGTACTTTTGTGGTAATACTTAAGAATATCCATTTTTTTAACGGGGCACTTTAATAGTTGCGCTGCGTGATCGGATAGCGCGAACTCCAATACTTCTGATGTACAACGTCGCTTGTTAAAATTGTGAGCAAAATTATCTATGCATGTTCGGCTCGCAGCCCGAGTAGGTTGTCTCAAAGCAAGTTGTAAATTAAAATTTAAAAGAATACACTCGAACTCGACTGACAGTTTACTTCTCTTCAAAATGTCAATGTTGTAATCACCAGCTAAAACTATATTCTTACATCGTTGTTTGGATAAATATTTTAAAAGAGTTTCCAGTTTATCAAAAAACTCATTGATATTATTTGAGTTAGGTACTCTATAAATACATACAATTATGATGTTATAATCAGTCAATTTAACTGCACAACACTCGAATATACTTTGCGAGGACATGTTTGCTACATTGGTCAATTCTTTCCATTGAATACCATGCTTAACAAGTACACATGCACCGCCTCGCTTACTTGCCTGTCTACTATAACAAGCAGCTAAAATATAATTGGGTAGGTGTAGCTGATTCTCACAGCCAGCCATCATAAAATGCTCAGAAATGCATATGACATCTACATCAACATCTCGTTCTGAGAGTTCACATAAACAGACTGAGAGAGAGTCAGATTTATTAACGAGACCGGCAATGTTCTGATGCAATACACACAAATACTTAGTCAAGAAAAAAAGTGTCCTTATTTGTCAAATTATTATCAATGGTTATGTCAATTGTATTACATAGACTATTATTATATTGTATGTCAATTATTAAACTATCTATGTCCTTAAATATTATATACATTCCATGGTTACTTACTAAGCCAGTTCGTTTATTATAAATTTTGTAGTCAAAAGATAAATTTAAATTACTGTCTAACAGATATAAATGTTCATATGTCAGTACATCTAGATACAAGAGGTTGTTGAAAGTTTCTACTCTACTGTTAAATAAATTAGCATAGTATCCATTTTTATACGTCGGTAAACAGATGATCACATTCGTATTATTTATGTTTTGAATAACTTCTCTTATACGGAATATAATATCAAAATAATTATTAGTATTTTTGAAATCTTCGTCACCTAAAAGAATTACACAAAAGTCATTCATGGTGAATTTTACAAGTTTTTCTTTTAAACCTTTCAAGAGATATTCACTTTTCCCGTTACGTATTAAATAGTGACAACAGTCAAATTTGTTTGCGAAGGTATTTTGCGCTATGGATAGTATTTTATTCGTATTATTCGTGCTCAATATACATAGTTTATTCTTGTTTGCAAAGCTGGCGGCTGGTAGCTGGCTTTTTGTACACACATTTGGGTTGGTATCTTTATCAAAAAAATCATGGATACTTGTAGAATTTGTTTGAGAACATTTATCTTGCTTCGGTTGTTCCACATTTATGGGTTTGTCAGGGATAGTAATTTGTTGAAAATTATTTTTCTCAGACGGGGTGTTACTCCCATTTTGGTCTTTCTTTTTTTTCTTCCGCATTGAAGTTGGTGGCGTGGAAGAAGACTCACCATATCCGACCTTTTTATATAATTCAATGATTTTAGTACTCTTCTCCAATTCCCATTTTAATTTTGTATTTTCTGTATTTAGATTATCGATTTCATTGTTTGCAATCAGTAATTCCTCCTGTACAGATAATAATTTTGCTTGTAAATCACGTACTTCTAAAGTTCCACATTGGTCAGGTAGACTTTGCATCGTGGTATCAAAGAGTGACGAGTCTGAAGTGTTCATAATCGACACATTATTATGAGAATTTGTTTTCCTGATTTTCCTCATTGTTATATTAGTGTCTCCACTCGCCATTATTGTCAGTAAAAT
Source organism: Orthosia gothica (assembly GCA_949775005.1). Taxonomy (NCBI): domain Eukaryota; kingdom Metazoa; phylum Arthropoda; class Insecta; order Lepidoptera; family Noctuidae; genus Orthosia; species Orthosia gothica. Next base: position 342,196 of record OX459068.1, read on the forward strand.
AAGTAAACAATATTAAAATAATATGAAAATCAAAATATATGTATGTCAGAATCGAAATTGTGCGTAATCAAATATCTTTGAAAATGTAATGATGTCCAAAAAGAAAAAACCCAATGCCGGAATCGAACCCACGGCACCTCGTTCACATTAATTCTGATGTCGGCACTGCGAATTCTTTACCAACTCGACGATAATTTTGGAGATCAAATAGTGTGTCTGTTCTTATTTATTTTAATTTTAAATCATCAAACAGTCGTTATGTGACTCATGCTGCAAAAATGTTCACACTGTCAAACTGGGTTAGTTGCACGTTTTAGACACAATGATTTAATGATTTCTATGTAGTTCACGATCCGCTTTTGCTGAGATATTGTTTTGAATGTTTGGAATTGGATTTTATAGGGATTTGTGTCACTTATAGGTCTCCTTTTAAAGCACTAGTTACACGTCACTTTTAGATCACTTTTAGATCACTTTCTCTTATTTCCAGGTAAAGTTGGAGTCCAGATAACGATAGGACAGCTAATTCCAAGCGATATTGTCACTTTAACACCACTTTCAACGTTACACACTCGGTTATACTATTTTTAAATATTTTTATACACGGAGCCAATGTTTACGTGACGGCAGCGCCATCTCTCCTCTGTCCTCTGTCTCCTCCGTACTCTAGTTGTTACCAGGTGAAAAACCCATTAGCACTTTTCTCTACCTAGGAATCGGATTCACGACCTTATGTTCAAGAGCAGCACTTGTGATTAATCGACCTTGACATTTATATCATCCTCTCTAAACAACTTATTGACACAGATCTATCGCCTTTTTACCCGACTGCCGAAGGAGGGTAATGTGTTTATCAGTCTATGTATATATGTATGCATGTATGTATGTATGTTTGTTCCTATATGACGTTCCAGAGACCAAACGCGTTGGCCGATTTTGATGATTCGTACGTCAATCGATTCGTCTTAACCTTGCGAGTGTCATAGGCTACATTGAAATTGGACAATAGAACAAGTAAAATTTCAAAATTTAAAAAAACCCCCGACACATTTATCTTGCGAAAACACCCCGATTCAAACAGTAAAACGTCCATAACTTTGAACGGCTGAACCGATTTTATACAAACATAGCTAAGAACACTCTCGACAAAATCACCTTTCAAACAAAAAAAAAAATCAAAATCGGTTCATCCGTTTAGGCGCTATGATGCCACAGACAGACACACAGATACACAGATACACAGTTACACAGATACGCAGATACACAGATACACAGCAACACACGTGAAACTTATAACACCCCTCTTTTTCCGGCGGGGATTAAAAAAGGCGGCTTTTGGGCGCCATATTGTGGAGCCCAATTTTTTTTCTTCTCAACCCATCATGTGGGGTATCAAAATAATAGGGTTTTAAAAGGCGATTTCAAAAATATATAACACTTGTATGTTTAATTGTATCTAGTTGGAAAAATAGTTAACTAAAAAGTTATAAATAAAAAAAGTTAAATCAAAAAATCAAAAAAACCCGACTGCTTCAAAAGCGAACTAAAAAGTCGTAAACAAGGAAAAAATCATGCTGTGCAGTCGGAGGATACATACGCGCGAGCTGGCTGACCAAAACCAGATGTATCCTCCTCCTGCACAGCAGTAGTTCGCTTTTGAAGCAGTCGGGTTTTTTGATTTTTTGAATTAACTTTTTTTATTTATAACTTTTTAGTTCGCTTTTGAAGCAGTCGGGTTTTTTGATTTTTTTTATCATAATGAAATGGCTCTTAAAATTCATCTTAGTCACAGTCTTTAAGAATAAAATTTTATGATGTGTTACGTTTCGCTGGTCCCGCTTTTCAAATGGTTGTTCTTCTACATCTCTGTTTGGGATGGTGTGTATCTACTATCTACTTGGCAGAGAGTGCAAGTATTGTTGATGTAGCGAATGAATAAACAATCGAACGAGCTGGTTTGTTTACTAATGGAACGTACAGTATACGGGAGTCTGCTCGTTCATTATTCATTAGCTACATCAACAATACTTGTACTCATACTTTTATCTGCATCAGTACTTCTCAAGTGCACCGGGAGGGCGTCGTGCGTCGGGTCCCGGAGAGTGGCGGATTAGCAGCAGTCAGCAGTGTCTGTTGGTTCACCCGGGTCGACTCTTGCACTACTCCGTGATTTAGGTGCTCACCGTTATCCGTTATACACCGCCGGCTACTGATCCCTCGCCAACGTTCATTACTGAACTAGATTTACTGCTAACTTTAAATCGCTCAGCTGATCTCTAGAATTTTCAACCACAGTAATAACTAATAACTCTGTCATTGGTGATGTTCTTCAGAAAGGTCGGGTGCGCAGAACTCATAACCGTCGTGTGTGTAAAACTGGATGTACCTGTGCACGTAATTGAAGAAAAACCGGCCAAGTGCGAGTCGGACTCGCGCACGAAGGGTTCCGTACTTGGTAAATAGCAATTTACGATTTATGACGTATTAAAAAAAACTATTTACTAGATCTCGTTCAAACCAATTTTCGGTGGCAGTTTACATGGTAATGTACATTATATTTTTTTTTTAGTTTTATCATTCTCTTATTTTAGAAGTTACAGGGGGTGGGGGGACATTTGACCACTTTAGAATTGTCTCTCGCGCAAACTATTCAGTTTAGAAAAAAATGCTATTAGAAATCTCAATATTAAAAATTTTAGTTTCTGATTCAAGTATGGGAACCCCCAAAATTTATTGTTTTTTTCAATTTTTGTGTGAAAATCTTAATGCGGTTCGCAGAATACATCTCCTTACCAAGTTTCAACAGCGTAGTTCTTATAGTTTCGGAAAAAAATGGCTGTGACATACGGACGGACAGACAGACAGACAGACATGACGAATCTATAAGGGTTCCGTTTTTTGCCATTTGGCCACGGAACCCTAAAAAGGAGTATGTAAGGATCGTAACAAGTACTCTTCTGTAGATTCTATATAAAGGCGAAAGTTGAAGTTGTTGTTGTTGTCTAGGCAAGCGTGCTTCACCGTAGGCCACATCATCGCTTACCATCAGGCGAGGTAGGGGTCAAACGCGAGCCTGTCGATAATAAAAAAAATAAAAAAATAAAGTTTTTGTATGTTTATTAATGAAACTCTGTCATATCGATACCAATTCATCTTTAACCAACAGATCAAATGGAACGCGTCAATTAAATAACTGGGTGAGTTTTTAACCGACTTACCAAAAAGGAGGGTTCTATGTTCGACTTCTTGTATGTTTTTTTTTTTTTTTTTTATGTATTTTCGTCAATTGCGGACCGATTTTAAAAATGATTTTTTCGTTTGAAAGAGTATGTTTTGAAATTGGTCCTATTTTAATTTGGTGAAGATCTGATGAAGAACTTCGGAGATATACAACAGAACTCTTCAATAAATAACGGCAAATCATTCGGAATTGCTGCAATCGCATGTCTGTTTATTGTATATACCATTTCATAACATAACATCGCGCCAGTACGTACTAAAGGGGTACGGAGATCTCTCATTTCACTGGTTATGTTCAAGTATCATGTTATTCGGGTGATCTATTCTAGCGTTATAGGTACTTTACTAAACAACTTGCCTATTTTAGGTAGGTACAACTAAAAAGGGAAAAATAAAAATCTTTTTTGCAAAAAAATACTACCGACTTCCAAATGAAAAACTACAAAGTGAAAAATAACTTAACTTTTGGAAGTCGGTGTCCATATCGCAAAAAAAATGGTACCTACGACAGACACCGACTTCTAAAAGTTAAGTTATTTTTCACTTTGTAGTTTTTCATTTGGAAGTCGGTAGTATTTTTTTGCAATAAAGATTTTTATTGATTAACTTTAGTTGCAACATGAGTGCAATAGGGATAGATCATTTTTGGTTGAAATCCCCTCAAAAATTAGCAAGCGATTGATACAACACGAGCAACACAAACCCAGTGGGTTGTATACCACTGTATAGAGTACTATTGCTACTAAAGCACTACATGGTCCGGTGCCCGATGGCCGCTGGTTCAGTAAAAGCAACCGCATTCAATTTTTGTGCTGCGCTGTTTGCTTTCTGGCAGGGACACCACCATATGAATGTGGACAGAAGAACCACCACGCTCGCAGGTCTAGATGATATTAGTTTAAAATTGACTGATTCTGATTCCCATTCATATTTTTTGACTCGCGATAATGTTTATCAATAACAACTGCTAGCCTTTAGTACCCCTCCTACCTTTAAGCATTCTAGCACAATCTAGTTTCACATTACCTACTTCACCATTTATACGTAGTGGTCGAAAAGTGCTATTGCTGAGCTCCTGGCTTCGATTCCTAGTCGGGCAAATTGTTATTAGGTTTTACCATCTGGGTTTTGTCGGAACTCTTGACCTATGAGGTTTACCTTCTATCACAAACATGGTAATTAAACATAACTGACGAAATGTGGGTGTACTACAGTGCACCTCGGCCTAACTCCCCGGGACATACATGCTTGATGTTACCTCTACGTTTATAGTAGACGCTAACTGAGTCTGCGGGAGTGGGTGTTCTGCAGTACTCTCTGTATGTGAGCTCCCAAAGCGCCCGCATGTTGCGAGCAGTCCCCACTAAGCGCCAACAAACCGCGGGCTATTTTCATTCAGCAGATTTTGCATCTTTCAGCTCAAGTTGGGAAGCTTTATCGAAGAATGCATAATTCAATACAGATGTAACGCTTTTCTTGTGTTGTTATTTCGTTAGATAGACAGGTATTCAAGTATATGAATACCTGGCTATCTATTTAGTTCATTACTTTACAATATCCCTACTAGCCGGACATTGGTCATGTCAACACAACACAGTGAATGTAGGTTCTTATTTAATTCTAGGTCCAATCCCGACACATTTAGTACATTCGTGAGCAATATAACACTTGTCCCTTCACTTCAGAGAGGCATGTATGTTAGCGCGGCCGTGTGTAATGTATTCCGTAGAAGTGAAACATGTAATACCTTACATGTGTCACTTCTACGGAATACATTAACTCAATACAATAACTCTCCAGCAAACAAGTCCGACTGACATGGACTGATATAAAGCATTACGCGACATCGCAATGTGACGTAACTGTTATGACGTCATCACGCTCCCGGCTGCCAACTCCTCAACGTCATAATGTAGCTATAAATAAAGAGGGAAATGACGCAGGGAATGCGTTTCGAGAGTGTTGTGACGTCACAATATGTCCGTATATCACATGTTCCGTGAATTTTTCGACGCGTCATTTTATCAGTGTCAAACTCGGATTTAGCTTTACGAAGTAATGTTTTGAAATTTGTTATTGCAATGTTTTGTGAATCTTCCTCGACGTGTGTAACGTCGTGGATTGACAAATTGAAGCGTTTTAGAAAACGTGGTTTTTGTCTGATAAATAGTCAGCCAGTGTCGTGGTGGCTCAGTGGCTAAGACCTAGCCTCTCGTTCTTGATGTCGTGGGTTCAAATCCGAGCAAGTACCAATGTGACTTTTTTAAATTCATATGTACTTTCTAAGTTTATCTTGGATATCCCAGGCAACGGTGAAGGAAAACATCGTGAGGAAATCAGAACTTCTATGAATCTGGATAGGATATATGTAGTGTCTGAGCTAGTGATCCAGTTATGGACACCGCACCTTACTGTTACTGCACCTAGTTATGAGTGACGAAGTCCACGCTTTACAAAGCTGAACAGGATGTATTGTAAGCTCAGTATTTTACGACGACTAACCTTCGATCTCGGCATCGACTGGCATTCGGCGACGAACTTATTTACAGATAACTATTTGTGTAAGTTATCAGCGTGGCGTGACGGCGTGACGCACGAGATTTATGTACATTACGCACAACACATTCACTGCGAGTCGGAAATGTTCAGTAAAAGCATTACCGTCGCATTATATTCAGGAATACTCGAGGAGAGATAAATCATCATCAGACAAGCTTGTCCCGGCTGCGGTGGCTTCAACTGGGAATAAATACCACTGAAAATAAATACACGAAATCTTGACAAGACGTTCTACTCAAACTTGTGACAACTTATTTCATAGATCGAGAACGTCAACAGGACTGCAAAATTGCCCACTATATACCTACCTTTCCCGGCATTCGAACGGGTTTGAATATACATGTCGGTAATGTATGTATATAATAATTATGTCTTAGGGTCCGAATAATAGGGTTCAAAATAATTAAGACGATTATTTATTAAGACGGCGTATCAATCAAGATCTACGTTTACATTAATAACTTTATTTTGAGCGGTACAAAGCCTGTCTTAATGAGTGCCAGTCATTGTTTGACAATCTGTCTACACCATAAGTGTTGTTCTCCAGTCATTATGTAAATTTAAATGAGAGCCGCGCCAATTAGCGCAACGATTAAACGCGCGGGCAATGTTAGCCGGACAGCGGTTATTGTAATTAATATCCAGCTAACTCCGTCGCCCGTTGATCGCTTCGATCAAAACGCGCACTAATCACTCGCGTGTCATTGTAACCACGCGTCTATTTGTCGCTATCTAACTAACTATTAAATGCCCATTGAATAATCCGCTATTTGCAGTTTAATTTATTTATGGGATGTTTAGGCGTGCTGCAAACTGTCACTAACACTATAGTACGAAATATTTCTCGTGCTCTGTCTATTGTTTAGGGTGAAAACGGTCCTTTTTACCCGACTGCCGAAGGAGGGTAATGTGTTTATCAGTCTATGTATGTATGTATGTAAGTATGTAAGTATGTAAGTATGTAAGTATGTATGTATGTAAGTATGTAAGTATGTAAGTATGTAAGTATGTAAGTATGTAAGTATGTAAGTATGTAAGTATGTAAGTATGTATGTATGTAAGTATGTATGTAAGTATGTATGTATGTTTGTTCCTATATGGCGTTCCAGAGACCAAACGCGTAGGCCGATTTTGATGATTCATACGTCAATCGATTCGTATTAACCCTGCGAGTGTCACTGGCTACATTAAAATTGGACAATAGAAAAATGGCGGCTTTTGGGCGCCATATTGTGGGGTCCCAAATTTTATTTCCAAACCCATCGTGTGGGGGTATCAAAATAAAGGGTTTTAAGAGGTGATTTCTAAAATTTATAATACTTGTATGTTTAAATGTACCTAATTCGAAAAAAAACTAACTCAAAAGTTATAAATAAATAAAGTTTAATCTAAAAATAAAAAAACCCGACTGCTTCAAAAGCGAACTAAAAAGACGTAAACAAGGAGAAAATCATGTTGTGCAGGCGGATGATACACCAGGTTTTGGTCAGCCAGCATGATTTTCTCCTTGTTTACGTCTTTTTAGTTCGCTTTTGAAGCAGTCGGGTTTTTTGATTTTTAGATTTAACTATTTTCTGAAATCCATGATGTCTGACATACATGTGGACCTAGCGCAGACTCCAGAGACTCACAAACTAATATTCGCTACCAGAGAAGTTTTGTAAAATGCACTCACACTATCTTCTCACATACTAATCACACCTACTCAACATGCATAACAAGCATGTTGTACAATTGGTTGTCCATTTGCTCCATCAATCTTAATACACGCTGTGGCCGACGCCACTCGCACGCGGCGTGCTACGAGTACACGCGTGATGACGGCACTAAGCCAGATTACGTCAGCGATTAGCCGCATGTTGACGGCGCAGTCCCGCCGGCTAGCGGCCCGGGACATAGTGGAGCTGTGCATTGTGGCTCTTAGTTACCTACTGTATAGGTAATGCAATACTGACTCACAATATTAAACTACAAATGCACACAAGTACACAAATAAGAACCAAGAAAACATATATCAACAAAAAGTAACTTTTTACAAGCTTTTATTTAGTTTCACCTGTCCCGTTGTCTGTAATGGTATCTTGCTAGTTAAATTTGACTCATTGCCAGGTTTCCTATTGTTATTTCTGAAACGTATGGAGAAACTAGTAAAATGAATTTCGTTTAGAACATTGCAACTCGTTTTTACCCGACTGCCGAAGGAGGGTAATGTGTTTATCAGTCTATGTATGTATGTATGTTTGTTCCTATATGGCGTTCCAGAGACCAAACGCTTTGGCCGATTTTGATGATTCATACGTCAATCGATTCGTCTTAACCCTGCGAGTGTCATAGGCTACATTAAAATTGAACAATAGAAAAATGGCCCAATTTTTTTTTTCCAAACCCATCGTGTGGAGTATCAAAATAAAGGGTTTTAAGAGGTGATTTCAAAAATATATAACACTTATATGTTTAAATGTATCTAATTCGAAAAAAACTTAACTAAAATGTTATAAATAAAAAAGTTAAATCAAAAAATCAAAATACCCGACTGCTTTAAATGCGAACTAAAAAGTTGTAAACAAGGAAAAAATCATGCTGTGCAGGAGGAGGATACATCTGGTTTTGGTCAGCCAGCTCGTGCGTGTGTATCGTCCGCCATATCGCAAAAAATGGTTCCTACGAAAGACACCGACTTCCAAAAGTTAAGTTATTTTTTACTTTGTAGTTTTTCATTTGGAAGTCGGTAGTATTTTTTTGCAAAAATGTTTTTTTTAACTGTTCAGTTCCCGTAGTGACTGGCTCATGTTTCAACGCCGAACATTTTGATATGCAGGTTATTTAAATGTGCCAGTCATAACACGCTGGTTCGATAGCACGGTGCATCGGTTACATCAGCTAATGAGCGGTGTTTCCGTTTGCACGAGACCAGCGTGCAGCGATCAGCGATCATTGCGCAAACAAACCGTGTTTGTGGACGGGGCAGCTTAACCAAGTGTATCTGCTTGTTAGTGTTTTAAAGAGCAACAAAAAAATGCGAGAAACGAGCTCCTCGCGTAACGATTGCAGTAAATAATCTGATATTAAGATTAGATCTTATCTGATATCAGAAGTAAAGCGTGTTAACAGTGGCTCGGTAGCGCGTAGGCCCGGCGAAACATTCACGTTGCAAAAGTTTTAATCACTTTTCTTCTTACAATAATGTTCTGAGAAAAATCTTGTTACCGGCAAAATGTAGGGATGCAAACTTTTCATATTAAAGTCACTAATCCTCATAGGTCTGACGTGACGGAGGCACGAGTAGGTGTAAATCACGTCACCTGTGACTTGTTAGAGTGACGTAAAGTGACTCGACTGGCTATCGCGAGCGGCCAGTGCGCCCGTCACTTCAACCCGCGTCCCGTGTCCCGCATCCCGAACCGCTTTCCCGTGCGTGTAGTCCGGGACTTCGGGGCGAGAGAACTAATTAGCCAACCCTGGCAGCCGCGGGATTAAACGCCATTACTACGTAACTAAATTCAGAAAATCTTAGAGTGCTGTAGGGGCTGTTGTGTAATACGTATACTGGCACATACTTTGAAGATTATTCTATTGCTAAAATGCAAGACAAAAACTTATTAAATGAAGGTGAATCAATAACAAAATATTTTTATTTTCAACTAAATCTTAAATAGGTTCTTTTGAATTGTCAAAGAAAATATGAATCTAGTTGCACATTCGCATTTGAATGAGAGGTATTTTGACAGATTGGGCTTTTAAACTTTCTGAAACAAGAATGTGAAGGTTCCTTATATGTTTTATTGATGGGCATGGGCATGTAGGGTGATCTTTCAGAGTGATGAATGCATCTCTCTGAAAGATCACCCTACAAACAAATGATAGGGATCAGTCCTACACCACAGTACAATTAGTTTCCTGTTAGTGATAAAGATGGATGGAGGTTGTGGGAGGAGTGATATGAAAGAAATCGGATGGGCGAAAAGTGATGCCGTGACAGTTGATAGGACGGAATGGAACAAGAAACCGTATTGCGCCGACTCTAAAAGTAGTATGGGACAAATGCAGGAAGATGATGATGATACTTTATCGTCATGTGGAGCGTGTTGCACGCGTTGTGTCCTGACTGGTACTTCTGCTAGTGCCGGCTGCGTGTTCACGTCACGCTCACACATCACGTGAATCTTTTAAGCCGGAACAATCCCTTCCACCCTTCTCATTATTTTTTTACTTTTACTATCCATTTTAGATGCGCTTTTGTAAAATTAATTACAGCAACTTTAGAAACCCTTACAGTAATATTAGGAGAAGGTATTTGAAGTTTCGACGGAACCTTGCCGGCGTCTATTTATAAACGAGTAAAGTGTTGGCACTCGGCGCGGTGCTGCCAAGTTTTTTCTCATAAATAACGCAGCCATAAAAGTTCTCTAATTAATTAATAGTGCTTTACTTACTTTCATGAAGTTTGTGTCATTTGATGAAAGTTCGAAGTACGTTTTTTGTGTTTCCTGTGACGCTGGCGACTCCTTGCATCGCGAATCACGACGCGCTAACAGCCTTCAGGTCGCCCCTACCCGCGTCGGACGCAGGTGACTGTACTGCGACAGTGTGCCCCTACCTTTAAGGCCCACCATTTGTCCTGGAGACAACGTTGGTACCTCCGCGACTAGCGCCCATTAATCAAACTGTTTGACTTTGTTTTCTTTGACAAAACAAACTCAGCTGAAATTGTAGACCGTCGTAAACTTTACAGTTTCATCAACAAAACACTAATGAATTTCTTAAAAGACTTCAGGCTCCACTAGATCAATATTTACCTTAGTATTGTCTGCTTACTTATCCAATCGGCAATTGGCGATAGTTGGCGGTGCGCCAGGCTGCCAGCCTCCCAGTGCACTAGGCTGCCAGCACTCACGGCTCTTTCGCCGAACACTTTCGCACAAAAGACGATTTCACACAGACGCGAGACGTACAGAGGCGCCGCTGGAAAAAGTTGAAAACCAAAAAATATACAAGAAGCGGAAGAGAGCGATCGTGATTGTGGCTCGGGGGCGGAGAGGGGGCAACTTGCAGCGGGCGGTCGCCACGAGATACTTACATCCGTGGCACACGACACGCACACCGATAATATGTACCAGTAAAACCAATCTGAAAAAGTTTTTGCAATACGTACAAGGCATTCCAATGCGCATCATTTTTTAACACCAACGCAGCAGTGATTATTCAAAATTTTGCTTTTCAAATCCTATGCGCGGTGGAGTTTTGGATATATAGGGTTATGCAATGGACGGAGGTGGATCATGGTTCTACATGTATATTCCATACCAATATAGGTACAAACATAAATAATCATGTCTATAGCACGTACGTTCGAACCTAGTATTTGGGTAAATAATAATAACCATTGTAAATAAAGCATAATTCTGTTGTCAGAGGAGGACAAGTGCAGTGGGTGGCCGGATTTGTGCAGGAATAAGCAGTTATACTAACCGAAGGAGATGGGTTAGCGTTACGTCTTATAGCAAAAGGAATATAAGTAGTTTTTTGTAGATTTAATGTAAGAAGTTTCAAGTTTAGCCACTCCATAACTTCAGCAATGACCATCTCCGCATATGTTTTCACAATGTCTCAAGTGATTCCATCTACAAGAACTGCGGTGTCGTCTGCGTAAGCATAAATAAAAAAAAATAAAAAATACCCCACACTAGGAATTTCTTCCTGTATCGTGGGTGCGTTTACAAACATATAAGCTCACATACACAACACCCAGAGCCGGAACAACTATCTGTAGGTCATACAAATATTTGTTCCGTGCGGGAATCGAACCCACGACACGCAGCGCAGCAGTCAATACCACTGCGCCAACCGTGCTACCGTGCTATCGTTTGGGAGACTCAGTCTGCAGAGATCATTTACAAAAGATCTGGAATAGTTTCGGGGCAAGGATCCCACCCTGGGGAACACCATAGGACACGAGAAACTCTTTACTTAAGTAAGTATGAATGTTAATACATTGCTTACGGTTTTTTAGGTAATCTTGAAAAAAAACTAGAGGCATTCCACGCACACCGATATTTTCCAGCTTCCTGATGTTATTGGGAACAGATACTGTGTCAAAAGCCTTCAAAAGGTCTAGGAATATACCAAGGCACTACTGTTTTTGGTGCTGTTTTTAAAAATGTCAGTGATAAGTTTTTATTCCAACTGTCTACTATCTGTATCCTAACTGTAAATTTTCTTAAGTAATAAAATAAACATGTCCAGTTGCATCAGGTTGCCAAGCCATATGAATGCGCTACAGTAAATAGTTTCTCGGAATGAATATGCGAAGTTTCCGAGTGAATCTCATACTTCGGTAGCGTCAGCAGCGTCAGGTAGCAGAGAAACAAACTCGCCGGCAGCGGACAAACAAATTTCGATATGAAAATCAAATAATAACAAAGTTATCGCTCGAGGCAGCGAAGCTCTGAGCGTGCGTCCTATAAGAGAGATGGATGCGACAAAGCTATGCTACGAGTATATTCTGTAGGGACATACAAAACTTTTCATTATTTATTTAAAACGTTAAGCACACAAATGTACCGAGGCGGACTAAATACCTTAGGCATTTCTACCAGTTAACCTTTGGGTGATGCAGAGATAAATAGTGGTAGGTGCAATCACGATAATGAATGGATTTAAATATATAAACAATAAGCTAGAAATAATAAATAAATACAATGTAATTTACACACTAAAGAATAAATGAAATATCGGAATATACCTAGACAATTAGCAGAAAAAGACAATTGGAAAAATAATATCGCTGTGACGCGCTGCGCATTAGAGACGTCCAAAGTTTCAAGATACATAAGATGAGCTAAATTGCTGATTTGGGCGGGGTTCACGTAGCATTCTAGCTATTTCTCAAATTTGTGTGAGTGTCCCAGACACGAAAACTGTTGATGTAGTGCATAAATTATCTCTGTCTGACCTTCCAAGTATATTGTTTAAGCCCTTGCCACATATGATACAGTATAATCCTAGTACAGGCCTCTTTGATTTATTATTTTTACGACTTACCAAAAAAGAGGAGGTTCTATGTTCGACTTCTTGTATGTTTTTTTTTTTTTTTTTTTTTTTTTTATGTATGTTCACCGATATCTCCGTCAATTGTGGACTGATTTTGAAAAATTCTGTTTTTATTTGATAGAGTATGTTTCGAAATTGGTCCCATTTTAATTTGGTGAAGATCTGATGAAGAACATCGGAGATATACTACAGAACTCATCAATACATAACGGCAAATCATTCGGGATTGCTGCAATCGCATGTCTGTTTATTGTTTATACCATTTCATAACATAACATCACGCCACTACACTATAAAGGGGTACGCAGATCTTTTATTTCACCGGTTATTTTCAAGTTTCATGTTATTCGGGTAATCTATTCTGGCGTTATAGGTACCTTACTAAACAACTTGCCTATTTTAGGAAAGTACAACTAAAAATAAAAACACTACAAAGTGAAAAATAAATTCAATTTCGGAAGTCGGTGTTCCTGTTTTCGTTTCTTCGTTTTTTGACACCGACTTCCGAAATTGAATTTATTTTTCACTTTGTAGTGTTTTTATTTGGAAGTCGGTTGAATTTTTTTGTAAAAAGTTTATTTTTATTTTTCACTTTTTAGTTGTGTTACATAATGGACCAGTTCTATAGGTTAGGTACCTATAATGCCCAAAGTGAAGCCAGAATTGATTATCACAATAACATGAATCTTAAACAAAACCGGTGGAATGAGAATATACCAGGGTTAACTGTTCACACCTGCGTACTGCTTTAGAGCGTACTAGTGTGATGTTATGTTATGTTATGTAATGGAGTAAACAATAAACAGACATGCGATTGCAGCTATCCCGAGTGATTTACCGTCATTTATTGAAGAGTTCTGATGTATATCTCCAAAGTTCTTCATCGGATCTTCATGAAATTTAAATGGGACCACATGACAAGCGCCAGCTTTCAAATAAAAAAAGAATCATCGAAATCAGTTCTCCCAGTAAAAAGTTCTGAGGTAACAAACATAAAAAAAAAAAAAATACAGTCGAATTGAGAACCTCCTCTTTTTTGGAAAGTCGGTTAAAAAGGGAAAAATAAAAAAACTTTTTTGCAAAAAAATACTACCGACTTCCAAATCAAAAACTACAAAGTGAAAAATAACTTTATTTTTGGAAGTCGGTGTCCATATCGCAAAAAAATGGGAAAGAAGAAAGACACCGACTTCCAAAAATAAAGTTATTTTTCACTTTGTAGTTTTTGATTTGGAAGTCGGTAGTATTTTTTTGCAAAAAAGTTTTTTTATATTCAACCAATTTAAACTTTGAATAAATTTATTTATCTTTCCAGGACAGCCAGTCTGTCCAGTGTAACGTGTCTCAGCTATATCGCATCGTATTCGGCACTCGCACGGGGCGGTGACACACTGCACAGACGGCGGCAGCTACCGTCGTCACAATGTTGACACGGCGCGGCGCGCCTACATCTCGCGTCGTACACCCGCTGCGCGCCAGCTGAATTGGAAATTAAAGATTATGAACTCTTGGCAACAGGCATCCCAGGTATTATATTGTAATTAAAAGCTTTTATTTAACTTTTAATGTATGTATTTCTATAAGTATGTAAGTGTGTTCTGGTCAAATCTTGCTACTGAATTTTAAAGCAGTGATCCACCACCGATTAAGGTGAAATTTTGCATACACGTTTAGTTTGGATGACAATACATGATTAGCTATGTGACGGCATTCTAAATCCAATATGGCGTATGGCCCAAGATTGCGGATTAATTATTTTTTGTACACTGTCTAAAAAGAATTTATATTTTTTTTTTTTTTCCATTTTCATCCTGCGATCGGCTTCACAAGCCCTTAACAGATCTGTTGTAGGAGTTATTGTCAGGAAATAACTGTTCCTCCAGTAAGGAAGCTGTCTCTTATTAAATTAGGATTTGTTAGTGAACCAAATCCCATATGTCTTTGTCTTTTCAGCCTTCTGTCACTTATAGGTTTACATAACGCTGTTGCTAGGGTGTTGGTATGAGCTTTTATACGGTCTTTGTTTGCTTTTTCTCTGTGTTCCACTTCCTCCTTAACGGTTGCATTCCAAAATATTTTGCTGAATCTTAGTGTGGTAGAACGTCATTTCCGAGTTTAATTGCGGAGCAATTTTCATTTCTTAAAGTAAATGTGACATGCACTGATTTGTTGGAGCTGGCCTTGATGCGCCACTTTTCCATCCGTGCGTTAACTTTGTTGAGGTGACTCTGCAACAATAACGACGCCACACTAGGGTTTACATGGTTGCAAAGTGTTGCGGTGTCATCAGCAAATGTGGCTGACAGGACATTTTCTGTTGTGGGTATATCTGCAGTGTATTTAAGATATAAAGTAGGGCCTAACACGGATCCTTACGGTACCCAGCTTTTATATCATGAAAGGCAGAGTAGGTGTCATTGATTTTGACTCCAAATATTCTATCTTCCAGATAAGATTTTAACAACAAGTAGAATTTGAAGAAGAAAGATTGTTTAATGAAGTATTTTTTTAGTTTGCTCCTGATATAAGACGACGCTCTAAGCGAGCAGCTGCGGCTTCCAATCTGCAGCTTCACCAAATGGATGTGTACCAGTATTTTACATGGAGCGACAGCCTATTTGGTCTTCACAACCCATTAACTGAATTACATGATACCCCTTGGCAAGACTGGTCACAGATTATCAAACGTGTGACTATCCGCAATGCCAACCGCGTAATTCTATCCGTCTTAACATGTATAAATGACATCCGGAACCAACGGCTTAACGTGGTTTCTGAGGCACAGAGGATTCTCGGTATGTAATTGATGGTCACCCATCCAGAAAATGACCTTGGCAAGCATTGCTTAACCTTGAAGATCGAACCGTGCTGCTGTTATTATATTAGCGGATCTCTATCGAAGCAACTCTTACTAAAGATATTTCCACGTAGTAGCCAAAAAACGCAATAATAAAGTTCACCGAGTAAAGAGCTCATAACTGCGAGATGCTGCAGATGTTTTGGGAGCTATTTTAAAAACGTATAATCGATGAAATGCTGAAGCAGTCCGCTTGAGTTCGACACTCGTGGTATGCAGCCCAACTTGTAAAACATGCAACCACGAGTGCACAAATGTGGTCTTATGCGACTTTTCAGAATGTATTGTTTTATTACGTTAGGTGGCGGATATCCTCTGAACACCACTATGAATATTTCAGATGAGAACATTTTCGTTTCATACTTTTTAGAGCGTTATTTTTCAGTGGTCGGATTTTAGTATTTGAACTTATTTTTATACTTTATCGCACTATCATTTAGAGTGATTATGTAGACACATAATCACTCTAAATGATAGTAGCTTAATTAACCGACTTACAAAAAAGGAGGAGGTTCTATGTTCGACTTCAAGTATGTTTTTTTTTTTTTTTTTTTTTTTATGTATGTTCACCGATATCTCCGTCAATTGTGGACCGATTTTGAAAATTCTTTTTTTGTTTGAAAGAGTATGTTTCGAAATTGGTTCCATTTTAATTTGGTGAACGTCTGATGAAGAACTTCGGAGATACACAACAGAACTCTTCAATAAATAACGGCAAAACTCTCGGGATTGCTGCAATCGCATGTCTGTTTGTTGTTTATACCATTTCATAACATAACATCACGCCAGTACGCTCTAAAGGGGTACGCAGATCTCTCATTTCAACGGTTATGTTCAAGTTTCATGTTATTCGGTTAATCTAGTCTGGAGTTATAGGGACCTTAATAAACAACTTGCATAAGGTAGGTAAAACTAAAAAGGGAAAAATAAAAAACTTTTTTTCAAAAAAATACTACCGACTTCCAAATGAAAAACTACAAAGTGAAAAATAACTTAACTTTTGGAAGTCGGTGTCCATATCGCAAAAAAAATGGTTCCTACGAAAGACACCGACTTCCAAAAGTTAAGTTATTTTTCACTTTGTAGTTTTTCATTTGGAAGTCGGTAGTATTTTTTTGCAAAAAAGTTTTTTTAAAAAGTTACCGAAGACTTGATTGATGTTCAACCGTATAATTTAAATACACGCAGTAAACACGAAATTGTAATACCCAAATTCAGATTAACGGAAACTAGCAAGTCTTTTTAACCGACTTACCAAAAAGGAGGAGGTTCTATGTTCGACTTCTTGTATGTTTTTTTTTTTTTTTTATGTATGTTCACCGATATCTCCGTCAATTGTGGACCGATTTTGAAAATTCTTTTTTTGTTTGAAAGAGTATGTTTCGAAATTGGTTCCATTTTAATTTGGTGAACGTCTGATGAAGAACTTCGGAGATACACAACAGAACTCTTCAATAAATAACGGCAAAACTCTCGGGATTGCTGCAATCGCATGTCTGTTTATTATTTATACCATTTCATAACATAACATCACGCCAGTATGCTCTAAAGGGGTACGTAGATCTCTCATATCACCGCCGGTTATGTTAAATTTTCATGTTATTCGGGTAACCTATTCTTGCTTATAGGTACCTTACTAAAAAACTTGCCTATTTAAGGTAGGTACAACTAAAAAGGGTAGGGTAAAATTAAAAACTTTTTTGCAAAAAAATATTACCGACTTCTACATAAAAAACTACAACAAAAAAAAGAAAAATAACTTTATTTTTGGAAGTCGGTGTCCATATCGCAAAAAAATGGGAAAAAAGAAAGACACCGACTTCCAAAAAAAAAGTTATTTTTCACTTTGTAGTTTTTTATGTGGAAGTCGGTAATATTTTTTGCAAAAAAGTTTTTTATCTTATAAACAGTATACGCTTTTATAACAAGTTGCCAAAGTCAGATATAGAACTGACCGACGGAAAAATCACATCATACGTGTCCTTATTAAAAAGCATATTATAAAATCAAGGACTACGTTGAAGATAAAAATATTTGGTTTTAGCTCCTGTGCATGCGGCATCCCTGGTAACTCATAAACGGCACAAATCTCAAACTATTCTCAATCTCATTTTTTCTTCATTTAATAAGACTTTTTACAATGGTTTTCAATTATCTTTATAGCCCTTTGCTATAAATAGTTACAGCACTGATAACAACATTTGTGCCACATGTTAAATTTAGTCTTGTTATACTTTGTATAGATTATTTTAACCGATTGTTTTGTAAATGTGTGAACATTGTAGGCCTTCTAGATTTCTAGATTGTTAACATTTGTTAACATTTTATGTAGTTTTACTTTTTTTTTTACATCTTTTGTTTATTTATTATATTATAATTGTTATACTTTGTATAGATTATTTTAACCGATTGTTTTGTAAATGTGTGAACATTGTAGGCCTTCTAGATTTCTAGATTGTTAACATTTGTTAACATTTTATGTAGTTTTACTTTTTTTTTTACATCTTTTGTTTATTTATTATATTATAATTTTTTGTTGTAGACTTATTGTCGGCCCTGCGTTGTCCCCCCATCTAAGTACTGCTGTAACATGGAAATATTGTAAAACCAAACAATTTTTTAAAAGAGTAACCATGGAGTTTCTTGCCGGTTCTTCTCCATAGGAATAGACCAACCCGAACCGTGCACATTGTCGACGTTTTATAAGTGCCCATGTAGGCCTATGTGAAATAAAAATTTTTGATTTTGACCAGAACTTTTGAAATTAGCCAAAAAAATCTATTAAAGCTATCATACATTTACAATTTTTTTTTTTCGTTTTTGTTTTTTTTAAAAAAAAACGTTGCCCTACACTAGGAATTTCTTCCTGTATTGTGGGTGCGTTTACAAACATATAAACTCACATACAGAACACCCAGAGCCGGAACAATTATCTGTAGGTCATACAAATATTTGTTCCGTGCGGGAATCGAACCCGCGACACGCACCGCAGCAGTCAATCGCTCAACCACTGCGCCAACCGTGCGCCCAATATGTAATCCAACCATGATAGTGTTTTGTTAACGTTAGAATATAAAAACTTTTTTGCAAAAAAATACTACCGACTTCCAAATAAAAAACTACAAATTGAATTTCCCATTTTTTGCGATATGGACACCGACTTCCAAAAATAAAATTATTTTTCACTTTGTAGTTTTTTATTTGGAAGTCGGTAGTATTTTTTTGCAAAAAAGTTTTTATTTTTCCCTTTTTAGTTGTACCTACCTGAACTAGGCAAGTTGTTTAATAAGGTACTCTATAACGCCAAAATAGATCACCCGAATTACATGAAACTTGAAAATAACCAGTAAAATGAGAGATCTGCGTACCCCTTTAGTGCGTACTGGCGAGATGTTATGTTATGAAATGGTATATACAATAAACAGACATGCGATTGCAGCAATTCCGAATGATTTGCCGTTATTTATTGAATCTCATATCTCATAGAACCTCCTCCTTTTTTGTAAGTCGGTTAAAAACAGGCCAAGTGCGAGTCCGACTCGCGCACCGAGGGTTCCGTAGAACAGGTACATTCACCAAAATAATTACGTTACCTAACATTAGTGACGTAAGACGTTTATAAATAATGAACGAACCGAACATTGCGCTCTAACGAAGGGACAAAATTAACTTTGCCGTTTGTAAATTGTTGTTCCCATACATCAATATAGGTCGCGGTCAGTTTACCAACAGCAAATAAGTATTTTTTTTTTTAATTTACATTTTTAAGATCTTTTAATTCCTGTGTTTATGCTGTAACACATTGCTTCTTGTCAAATTTCATGATTCTAGGTCAACGGGAAGTACGCTTTACGTTTTAATTGCCTTAGGGAAGTGACACCACATCAATGTGGTATTCCTTACTATTGTTACGTAAAATCTCAGTTTGTAGCTAGTTCAAGGCATCATTGCTAGACTAATTGCCGATTTCTTATGAATCACAAGTAAAATTTCAAAATTTAAGAAACCCTCAACACATTTATCTTACGAAACCACCCCAATTCAAACGGTAAAACGCCCATAACTTTTGAACGGCTGCACCGATTTTATTCAAATAGCTACGAACACTCTCGACAAAATTACATTTCAAACAAAAAAAAACTAAATCAAAATCGGTTCATCCGTTTAGGTGCCATGATGCCACAGACAGACACACAATACACAGATACACAGACACACAGAAACACAGCAACACACGTGAAACTTAGAAAACCCCTCTTTTTCCGGCGGGTGTTAAAAAAAATAAACGAAATTGCAACGCTGGGAAAAAAATTGTATTGGTTATTTAGACGGCTCCATATGATCTCGCCCGCAGTGAGACGACGATGCTGTCTGTGAGCGGTCGGCAGATGTCCATAATAAATATGATGACTAATGGAAATGACTAATGACTAATGGAAATGACAATGACTAATGAAAAACAAAGAAAATGGAAATGACGCATCCTGGAATTGATTGTTTAGTAGGGTATATTGAGGTACTTACGTGAATACATAACTAGGCCGTCTAGTGTGATTCTTACATTGCTTCGTTTACGTACTTACATCTAGTCATATACACACGCCGGTAATGAGTTCTATGCACCTGACCTTTCTGAAGAACATCACCAACAAGATCCGTGTATGTCCTTCTACGACGTCCCCTCCCGATGTTTCCACTAACGTCTATAAATTGTTAATACCTTTTGTTAGTCGCTTTTTATTCATGTTCTCATCACGACCAAACCTTAAGATTTATATCTAGCAATATTCCTGTACAGCAGCTAAAGGGCTCCTTTCATGAACCTCACAAAGTAGCGTCCAAAGCGTCGCTAAATTAATTTGTTTGATAAGTTGCGAAGGATCCCGTTTATGAATATCGTTCATCACTTTTGCGTTATTTGCGACTCTCTGTTAACTTCTCCACTTTCGAAACTTTTAAGTGGCTTTAATGATTGCTTACTGAAGAACTGAAACTCGAGCGCTACAACTATTGACTCTGATTGTACAGTGACTCAACGAATTCGAGAGTTCGAATATCCTCTTATCTTTGCATTCGGAGACGTCTGGCGACCGCGTGGCCTAAGTCGAGTGACACGGGCCTTCTTTTTACTTCGCTTTTCTATCGGAGCACTTTACTCGAAAATGTTCGTGCAGTAAAATTCTGTGTGACGTTTTGGAGGAAATGGTACGAAACAAAAAACACATCAATAGTGGAGTAGTATCTCGGAGTCCCTCCCCCTCGCTGTGTGCAGTTTGTGGCGCGAGCTCGCGGTAGGGACTCAGAATTGAAAATGTAATATTCAGCCGGGCGGTCAGTGACTTCAGCCCTGTGGCTCTTTTGTGCCATCTGATTAAGAACACTGTTTTGGATTTAGCAGTTTAATCTCATTCTGTTTGCGAATTAAACGACACAAAGTGATTCTTTCGCTGCGCTGATCTGAACTGTGGAGTTCACCCGACGTTGCTTGTTATTACCTCGCAGTCGGAACACTAAATAGAATTACTCTGAGATATGAAATGTGCTCAGCGAAACATTTTGTCCGTTGCATCGTACAACGAAGACTAAAAGGATTTAAGATTTTCGTCCTATGGTTAACGTTTTAGAGCAACGTCGTCTTATGAGATACTTTGTTACATTGTCTCTTATATGATTAGGTACCGAGTTGTAGTGTAGTGGTCGGTAGTATTATGTGAGGATACTTTTCCTCGCGAGCTCCATTTAATGACGTTAGCGGGTTGAAAAGTTTTTTAATTATCTAGTGCCACGAGGCGGGGTCGGCGGGGAGAGCGACTGAAACAATGAAGTGTCCCTTGCGATTGTGAAAAAAAAGTGCGGCCGAGCAGCAATTAGCTGGCGGTGAGCATGCTTGTGTCACTTTACAATTGCAACACTTCACATCGTGCAGTGCGTTTAGAATTACCCAGTTATTAAGTTGTGTTTATTTTTTTTCATATTTAGCAGCTTTCCATCTGAAATTTATCAGTAGTAGGCCGAGGTTTGGATTTGTACCCGGTTACTGCTATTACATGGGACTTGAACATAACTGGCGAAATGTGGGTGTACTATAAATGTGGGTGTTCTATAAAAGTGGGTGTTCTATAAATGTGGGTGTTCTATAAATGTGGGTGTTCTATAAATGTGGGTGTTCTATAAGTGTGGGTGTTCTATAAATGTGGGTGTTCTATAAATATGGGTGTTCTATTTATGTAGGTGTTCTATAAATGTGGGTGTACTATAAATGTGGGTGTACTATAAATGTGGGTATACTATAAATGTGGGTGTACTATAAATGTGGGTGTTCTATAAATGTGAGTGTTCAATAAATGTGGGTGTCCTATCAATGTGGGTGTACTATAAATGTGGGTGTTCTATAAATGTGGGTGTACTATTATATAGATGTTATATGTAGGTATGTTATCTATCAATGTTAGCTAATTTTACTAGCTTAGAAGGAGTGCTTCGTAATGATTGTTTTAAATCCACATCATTGAATTAACATTTCTGCTGTAATTTGATTTTGAGAATGGTATATGTTTAAATTTAATATGAACGGTATTGAAGCGCACAGTAGATTATACACTAGACGCGCACTCCACGCAAATTGAGTCAATTAAGGTAATGAATGAACTCTGCAGTTGATGTAAATGATTACATACTGCTATGTGCTCGTAAGCAGGTGCAACATGCCTGACATATGGACATTGCTATAGATTAACAAGAGTACACGACGTTGCCGCCGTCCCCTAGGTGAGGCAGAAGGCGTCCACAGAAGTCCTATATCGCGTACAAGCACAGGAGGTACATTGTAGATACTTTATTAAAATTACCAATCAGATTGTTCTTGAAGTTGGTTTTGAAGAAACAAGCAAATTCGAACATTCCTCGTCAACGTAGCATTATAAACTATTAATCGATTTTACTGAAGCATTATTCAATTGAAATTGAAAACACAATTTTAGTTGAATCGACAAACTAATAATTTTATTTATTTTACGGTCAACCGCGGTACCACACGTGACGTACTACACAAACTCCCATTTAATATTGAATATCAAAAGTATTCAATAGAATTGGAAAGCAAATAAGAGTGCCGAGCAAACTGTTTCATTTGACACAGAATTGAAATAAAAACTGATTGAATAACTGTGAAGAATTGCAATTGGGAGAGAGCGTTGCGAATGTTCGAGAACGTTCTCAACGTGACACACTGCACTGAATTGATCGCCTGCACCAACACCGTCGACACGGCGAACTGTGGAGCGCTTGTAATATGTTGTTTGCTAAATTGAAAGTGTATTATATTGGAGCTCCATCATACGTTGAAATATTCGTGAGGGGACGAGCTGGATAGCACACTAACGGAATCTATATTGTTCTGTGACTAACATTTTCCTTTTATAAGCAAATCACAAGTTGCATAGGGGTAAGATTGTTTACAAGGAGTAAAAGTTGTTGTACAAATTGTTTAATATGTCGTGTAACGGCTAGGTCTGCGCTAGGTAAGCTGCGCAGGCCGCTAACTGGTAGTTAGGAGGTAGTTAGAGAAACAGCTTGTAATTTAATACATATATTTAAAGTTAAATATAACAGCTAGGTCGAGGGTTCTAGCGCCACTCAGTTCTGTACAAACGCCGTCACGCGGATAAAATAGTAAGGGGGTACCGTCCCTTGGCAGCACGTGGTAGACGCGGGGACCGGTCAGCACCGGCACAGCGATAGGGTCGCCGGAACTGTAGCAGCTAGGGTGCGCAGGGTAGGCTGCGCTGGCACCGGCTCGCGCGACGGCAGGCCGCAGGTAGGCAGGCAAGACCGGGCCACGTGCGTGGGCTGGCACGGCGGTAAGCCGCAGGTGTCAGGTAAAAGGACCTGGCGGTGGGCGTAGGTAGCGTGCAGGTAGTTGGCAGCGTGCAGGTAGTTGGCAGCGTACAGCCGTGGGAGAAAGGCAAGCCTCAGCCCGTACAAAGAGCCCTGAAAGCACCATAGGGTGCGCATGTTAGATGCGGTGCAAAAAGCAGCAAGCCGCATGCGATGTACCAGCTTCGTCCCCATTTTAGGCCAAGGAACGGTATGGGAACATTGTAGGTGAAAGCTCAGCACATCGCAGCGGTTTACAGATAAGAAACTTGCAAAGATAGCAAGCACATTGACAGATGCAAAGTTAGGTTAAGTATGAACACGCTAGCATTTAATAACATAAGTAAACGTGATCACTTACAATATAACACGGAGACACAATCCAATGCGGTAGAAACACATGCTCATAGCGAATTCCTTTGTCCCAGGCGACCCTTAGCCACGCGTCCAACATGACAGTGCAAAACTGATATTAATTAGGTGATGGAATCGGTATTGGTCGCCTGGCACAAAGAATAAGGCACAATAGTTAAACTAATGAGAAACTCACCCTAAATCGGGGCACCAGAATCGTGAGGATAGAAAATATGTAATTAGCTAAGCCACCGGAATCCAAATGACCGAGTGACAGTACTCCGGAAGGTTAGAGTTGTGCCGTGTTTTTAGAGATGTGACTATTGACCGACTAATTTTGATATTAGTATCATTCGACTATTTTCAGTTGAGATCTCACAACGCTACAGTCGCCTTTTTCCAACTATGCTGGGGTCGGCCTCCAGTCTGACAGGATGCACCTCAGAACCATTATTAAAATTAAGTGAAGAAAACTTACGAAAAAATTCACCGTGACTTAGCGAGCGCGCTTCCCAAGCCACCGGCGACGCTTTCAAATATGAGCGTTATGCACGCAGATAATTTATTTCAGCCCAAAACACCAAGATGTGCTAGAACAAGCTCCAACTCCATGTAGCATGGCTTATCTAGCGACGTCGCCTGTAATTTATGATAGAATACCGTGATGTATGCGAGTCCTAATGGACTTGTTACCAACAAAAATTATGAAAACTTTTTGTTCTTATTGTTTTGTAGTGATTGATTATGGCTCGTTATTTCGCCTCCATGGACTGAAATAACTTTAAAGATATTACTTTGTTTTATTCTATTTGTGATCTGTCTAGATTGCTATAATTTATGAGTTCCTAGTAAAAAGAGTAATCAACATAAATCAGCCTTTATCCACGTGTTTGAAATTGGCAACAAACTGACACCAACAAGATAAACAGAGACATAATGTAACGTCACACATCCTCAGGCCTGTATCCCCCGAAGGGTTACACAGAGCTACACCTACATATAGCACACCCATATTTCGCCAGTTATGTTTAAGTTTCGTGTAATGGCGGGCGAGCCTACTGCACGGTTGGGCCATAGTTTCAGATTCCGGGCTGTTACCGAGAATCTTCAGACGCAATAACACTTTGCCTGGCCCGGGAATCGAACCTTATGCTTAGCAGTAGCGCTAACGAAAACGAGAAGCTAGTATAGAGATGTGCGATATCTTAAATTACCAATAATATTTACTGAACCTTCTTGTAAAATAACTACCAATGTCAAAATATAAATATTTTTCCGTACGAAAATTACTAAAGTTAGTGAAGAATGTTCCAAATTCTCATTATTAGTCAAATTTGTTGTAACTTATAATAACTTACAATGATTAAGTTTATAATGAAAGTTGTCGCCGCCCCGCACGAATCATAATTAAGTAAATATTAAATAACGAGCTTGTTCTAGTTCAAACAAGTTTGAACAAGTCTGTGTACAACATATACAGGAGGAAATTAGCTTCTTTATTAATTAATAATGTAATTAGTAGGTACTACATGCTAATAATTAGAGTTTGAGTACTTAATTATATAAAAGTTAGCTCATTAGAAAACCTTTGTATGTTGCTAACTTTAGACAGCAATAATTAACAAGCCTGTGCCACACTGTCTCAACAATAACACTAATGAAGTGATACGCCAAAGTGTCGAAAGACAGCTTTACTTTAGCATTAACTGGCTTATGCCCGTAGCTTCGCCGGCAAGATAAGTGTTTTATGATTCCAAAGGATCGTTATACCGAGTTTATTAGGATAAAAAACTTTTTCACTTAAAATTAACCGACTTCAAAAAAAAGGAGGCAATCATTAGTTTTGGTACTCCATCACTAAAAAGTGAGCAAGTGATATAGTAAGGTACCTAGAGGATTGACAAAATACCCATAATATCTCAAATTACACATTCATGCTGTTTATCTTTAAGGAGTTCGGTTGCATAATCCATATCTTGAAAACTACTGAACTACTGATTTTTATGAAACTATACTGTTCCCTAAGTTGAGAGATACTTAATCCAAAACATCATCATCTGCCTAGCCTTTTCCCAACCATGTTGGGGTCGGCTTCCAGTCTAACCGGATTTAGCTGAGTACCAGTGTTTTTAACCCCCGCCGGAAAAAGAGGGGTGGAGAGTATTCTTAGCTATGTTTGAATAAAATCGGTTCAGCCGTTCAAAAGTTATGGGCATTTTACTGTTTAAATCGGGGTGTTTTCGCAAGATAAATGTGTCGGGGGTTTTTTAAATTGTGAAATTTTACTTGTACATGGAGCGACTGCCTATATGACCTCCACAACCCAGTAACTGGGTAACAGCGGTACCCCTTGGCTAGACTGGTGTCAGATCTCAAGCGTCTGACTATTGGTAACGACTGTCAAAGATCTTCAAATGACAGCCGGGAACAACGGCTTAACGTGCTTTCCGAGGCACGGAGGAAACTCGGTATGTTGAAATGGTCACCCATCCATGGACCGACCTCGTCAAGCGTTGCTTAACCTTAAAGATCAACCCGTGCAGCTGTTATTATTTAGCCACGAGCTCCTCCAAAACAAAAATACTTAATCCAAAACAAAAGGAATAATCACGAATCATCTCGATCAGATTACTAGTTTCAGAGATATGCGTGGACAAACTTACACACAAACATACATACAAACAAACATACATAGAAGCTTACATAGAGTAACATATCGCACACCTAGATGAAGGGTAGCACAACTCAAAATAATCCAAAATTGAGTTATTGCAATTATCGGAATCAGCGCCGAAAACTATTTGAAACTAAAACTATAAACTATTTACTAAACTATTTTGAGTTGTGCTACTCTTTATCTAGGTGTGCGATATGTGAATATTGTGCAATTCCTACAATATTGTACGTATAACGTGTCGAATTGATAACCTCCTTTTTCGAGAAGTCAGAAAAAAAATTGCTTTGTTAATCCAGATTGTGAAATATCTGCGAGCAAATCTTCAACTAATTCCGTTCTGTCATTCTTCGTGATGGAAACACAAATATACAAACTTTTAAAATAATTAGTAAAATTAACATAAATTAGTAGTATTATAATATGAGTAGGATGTATTTATTTTCCATCAACATATCGACCGCTCAACACCATGAGAACCAAAGCCCCAACGTTAGCAATCATTCTAATTCGACGTCAAATCGAAAGCACATTGGATCCGCTAACTCAACACACAATTACGTATGGAAGCACCGCACACACACCACACGCCGTACACCGCGAACGCTGTCCAGTGATTAAACACAATGGCGGCGATTGGATCCGCACTGGATCCGAAGTGGATCCGCAGCGGATCGCCACCGGCTGGCGGCCTGCAATCGAATAAACAAGCGACTCTCGATATGATTGTTCAATTGCGTTGTCACCGGCACTCGATCCCAACTCGGGTGAAGCGGGCACAGTAGGCATCATGGCGGGCACTCTCGTCCCGAGCGAACTTCGACTCGTCGCTCGCCGCCGACGTCGGGAACATTGAATCTTAACTAGTTTGTACTGCATTGATTATTGAACGGTCTGTTAGAAAAATATTGAATGCTTTTTCTGCGAAGTGAAACGAAGGCGTTTATTTTAAAGAAGGTTCTCGGGTCGGTACCGGTGTGTTGATAGAAGCGATATTGCTGATTCTTTGTGGGAAATCAAACTTGTTAAAATATTTTATGTTGAGTTTGCACTAGTTTCCTCCGTTTATAAAATTTAAATAAGTTTCACATAACCGTGTAGTCGTAAAGTACTTGATTATTACCATAAGCTGACATTAAGCATTTGTACTGAGAAAACTTTAAGAAAATATAAGGAAAATCAAAAATAATTTAATTTCGCCCCCTAAATCTCAATCGGTTACTTATATTACAAATCGATTGAAGAAACACCACTTGTCATACAGATTGCTTGTTGAATAGCGACAAACACATTCAGTTAGGAGATCGAACTTGGCTTATACATTTTTCTAAGAGTTATATTATAACTGTAGGGTCGGTTGTCGTGGCTACAAATGTGTTATCTGATAAGCTCGTCAGACACAGTGTGTGTTTGTGTGATCAGAGTATGCGCCACGTGTCGTCCACATGTTACTGTCAGACGCACCAGTGCAGTGAGGACATGCTGCTGCACATTATTGAGTATTATACAACATCACGTCCGTATTCCTCGAAGGGGCAGGCAGAGGTGCACCAGAGTACAACCACATCTCATAGGGGGTGAGCCAGCAACCTGGCACAAATACAGACTCGACCCGGGCATGCCAGGAATCCCGGGAATGTATATTATTAAGTATTTATTAATTAATTGAATTCAGGCGGATAAAGTAGGCAAATCGCATCCTAGTCTTCTGAAATTTTGTAAAGACAAAACAGATTTTAAAACTGTTTGAGGTGCGTACACAAAAGTTTTCTTTGTCTTTATCAGATTCTATGACAATCTTCTTCTTAACAACTACTTGTATGAAACTCTCAAGAATCCTTCGCAGAAAGCCCTCAGGGAAAAATAAATTCGTTCAGTTATCGTTAACCAAGCAGTCACAAAGGCCGTCAATCGGAAGAGAAACCCTTAATAATGTTAGCAAAAACCAAACAGGAAGCGAGCAGTAAGTTGACGTGACGTACGAACCCATCAGTAAATTGGTGTGACGTATAGCCCATCAGTGAGGAAAAGCCATCCGTCACGTGACTGTCGGAGATTACCAACAAATCTGCTTTTTGTTGAACCCTTTGCTCGTGCTATATCTAAACGTTTGCTGAATAAAGCCTAAAGAAACGACACGTGGAGTTAGATCAGAAGAACTACTCACAACAAAATGTCACAAATATATAAATTATTCAGTAAGTAACCTTGTAGGTTACACATGTCTTAGGCCCAGCGTCTTAGCCTTAGCGTACCGATTCGATAAGTACCTACCTACCGTAAATTTATCAGAATACTAAACACAAGGAAAGAATGTGCGTATTCTGATCGGTTTTTGTCACAATTTTGAAGTGGAAGCCCACCTCCGCTTGTAACAAGAACACCACAAGGCAAACCTTTTGTTGTCATTTCAGTATTCTGTGATGGTGGGCTCTTTGCGGCGTCTGCAGCCACCGGGCGGGCGGGGCGACTGCTTTGTGTCCGAAGAATGCAAAAACAGGTAGTATACAGTATAGTCATCAAACTGACAGCAACGTCACCTATTGGTTGAAGCATTCAAACTTTATTCTGAAACTTATTAATGTAAATCGAGCTCTTTATGTGAGTTTTTACGTGATTAGTTACGCCCTAGAAAGACATACAAGGATTGTATTGGTGATGTTCTTCAGAAAGACTCATAACCAGTGTGCGTGTTTATATGAACGTATGTTATCGAAATTTTGCGAAAAGAAAATATTGAAATTCTTCTTATTAAGCACTGAAACAGAACGCAACAAAGAATTCAAGGTGAAACAAGATTATGTTCTTCTCAGAGTTTTAAAAACTTAATAAGAATCGCGGGAACTTAATGCTCAGTAAGTCCTGTGAACAACAACATAGACATGCTTCGAAGTAAAGTAGTCTTAATACATTGATCCGCGTTAATATTCTCTTCTTGGAAACACGCGGAGATCGATCCCATCGCGTCTAGCGTGGGCAAGCAGACTTGTTGGGTCTTGATGAGGAGATTATTGCGAGAGCCTGTACTGTTGATGTGGTTATAATAATAGAAGATAACAAGAATATCATATACCTTACTACTGAACAATTTGTTTTTTATGTCTACCTATAAGCTCGCGTTTGACCACTAGCTCACTTAATTTATTTGTATTAACGCTGAAATTAAGTGTCGTGGCGTTCCTGTGGGTAAGACCTCTTCTCTCGTGCTTAAGGTCATGGCTTCAAAGCCGGGCAAGTACCAATTTGTCATTTTTTATTCATATGTAGTTTTTCTAACTTTATCCTGGACATAGTTGATATCGGTAAAGGAAAACACCTGGACTTTATAGTTAATATAAGTTTGAAACCACCAACCCTCCTTGAGCAAATATGGTGATTAATATGCTCGTACCTTCTCTGTATGAGAAGAGGCCTTTACCCTGCTGTGACAGTTGGAGGCTGGTGTTATTATTAAAACTGGAATACTGTATGTACCATTTGGATTTTTTGTCTGTCCTGTCTAAGTCAACCGAATTGTTGTTTGTTAGCAAATCCTCCTCTACAGTCTGGTATAACAATTACAACCTGATAAAGGTACCTACCTTCGTAAGAAACAAGTAAAACTAAAGTCCTTAAATCATCCGGTAAGCTGCAATTTGTCTGCGACTCAAACGACTGCACTAAGCCGTTTGTCATCCCACTATCAGACGCAGTTATTCTCAAAGAGACTACTTACTCGCCACCGAGCTGCTCGTCCAACTGCTGTTACAGAACTTGCGAAGTTTTATTTGTGAGTCCACAAGACAAGTTTGGTCTCCGGTCTGAAACATTACAAAGAGGTAAACTATCTTACAGCTACACATAGTTTCAGATCAAACTGTTTAGACTGAGTTGGCCTTTTATTTTTAACCGACTTACCAAAAAGGAGGAGGTTCTATGTTCGACTTCTTGTAAGTTTTTTTTTATTTTATTTTTTTCTCTTTTTTATGTATGTTCACCGATATCTCCGTCAATTATGAACCGATTTTGAAAATTATTTTTTTGGTTGAAAGAGTACGTTTCGGAATTGGTTCCATTTTAGTTTGGTGAAGATCTGATGAAGAACTTCGGAGATATACAACAGAACTCTTCAATAACTAACGGCAAATCATTCGAGATTGATGCAATCGCATGTCTGTTTATTGTTTATACCATTTCATAACATAACATCACGCCAGTACGCTCTAAAAGGGTACGCAGATATCTCATTTCACCGGTTATGTTAATTTTTCATGTTATTCGGGTAATCTATTCTGGCGTTATAGGTGCCTATTTTAGGTAGGTACTCATACAACTAAAAAGGGAAAAATAAAAAAATAAATTGCAAAAAAATACTACCGAGTTCCAAATGAAAAACTACAAAGTGAAAAATAAGTTAACTTTTGGAAGTCGGTGTCTTTCGTAGGTACCATTTTTTTTAAATATGGACACCGACTTCCCCGACACATTTATCTTGCGAAAACACCCCGATTCAAACAGTAAAACGCCCATAACTTTTGAACGGCTGAACCGATTTTATTGAAACACTGTTGCCAAATACACCTTTCAAAAAAAAAACTAAATCAAAATCGGTTCATCCGTTTAGGCGCTATAATGCCACAGACAGACACACAGATACACAGACACACAGATATACAACAACACACGTGAAACTTATAACCCCCCCTCTTTTTCCGGCGGGGCTTAAAAATTGTTTGACAGACGACGACGGACAGACGGACATTGTTTGACATCTTTACTTAATATATCTGGATACTATATATAATTTGTTTGACATATTTGCATACTTTCTCGACATAGTTGAAAAGTGAAATAGTAGTATTGTTTTTAATGTTTAATTCTTGCTGATTGTCTGTAAAGCTTTCATTATTTTTATTTTTTCAGTCCGTAAGACGGCATTATATTTTACGATTGACATCTTTATTACAATCTGAATTTATTTGTTTTTATATTAGTGTTTGACATATTATCCGTATATTATATGAATATATCTATTTGACATCATTGAATACTTGTCTGACTATGGGTTTTTTGGCGGGATTTTTTCGAGTGAAGTTCAGCGGCTGTTAATATTATTTGCAAATTGATTCCTACTGGATATTGTGATATAAAATTGGTGTAGTTTTGTGTCTCAACTGTCTACGCAACTGGACAATATGTGAAATCATTGACAGAAGCGATCTCAGGATAGTAGAGCGGAGAATTTTATTGTAGTATTGACTACCTCCGCTAAGCTTACTGGGCAGGCTGACTCGTTACAATTTGCTGCCAAATACTCCAAAAAACATTAGAATCTGTTACACCCGTATTCTAATGCATACTCAAGAATGTTAAAATTGCACTGAAGACGAGGCGGTATGGTCCAAGACCTTAGCCTGCCCGAAAAGAGAGAACATAAATAAAATAAAAAATTGTCTGACTATTTTAAGGTTTAAATAGAAGTGTGTTATTGTTTAATGTGAATTTATGGCTCATTAATAATAATAATAAAATAATAAAAATATGTTTATTTCTCACCTCAATATTACACAATACATCATTTAGAATGTCTTAACAAGCTTATTACTATTGTGGGAGACTGGTGCCTAAACTAGGCTGCAAGCCTGTATTTCAGGACACCAGGACTCCGCCCTTAACACAATCATTATCTCGATGCATTATTTTTTAGGTAGGTATTGAATCGGTAAACACGAACACAAAAGTTATTGATAAGTATTAGTAAGTGTGTATGTTTTGTTTGAGAGTGTGTGGTGGTGAGTGTGTGTGATGGTGCGTGTGTGTGTGTGGTGGTGAGTGTGTGTGATGGTGCGTGTGTGTGTGTGTATGTTTTTTACATTAATAGTATTACACTAAAGTAGCAGGTAGTTTTTCGGTGTCTTCATAATCATTGTCTTGTAATTATTTCGAAGTTAGTTTGTATGAAGGTGTAGTGGTGCTTGTTGGCTATTACGATTTTCGACTCAATGTAAAAATTTTTTGGAATAAAAAAATACAATACAAAGTAAATAAATACAATATACGTGAGTGACAGCAATAGGGCTCCGTTTGGACCCTTCGGGTACAGAACCCTAAAAATTAAGAAATCTCATAGAAATGTAGTAGAGACATACAATGATACGTCCTCAGTCTGTTTGTAGGTTACGAGTATCCGTAGGTAGCAACTATAAGTCGTTTCCGAAGCTCGGCCGAGTCAGCGTCAACCTTGGGAAGGCTGTAAACCAAACGAGTGACGTATATTGAATAATAAAAAATATATGTCGTGTACAAGGGACGACGGCGTGTAAAAAAACTTTACTGTCGTACTAAGTACAATTTATGGTTCTTTATCTGGCTAGCCTTAAAGAAACTACGTTATAGGAGTCGACCTCAGACTGATCTTAGGCTCCAGACAAGGTCCCATTCTCTCAGCGATGGCGATTGTCGAAAAGCTAAAATGTAAGTTATGGATCACGTGACCTTCGCTAGCGATAGCGCTCGCCAATTTTGGTTCTTTCTTCCAATCGCTATCGCGATGCTTTCGTTGATAGAATGTCACTTGCCTTGTCTCTTAAGCGGCCTAATAGATGTGTGTATGCTTTATAAACCAATAATACTGATACAATCCAACGTAAGAGATAAGAATCAAAAGGTAGGTTGTACTTATGCTTTTGCCTTTCTTTTACAAACAACTGTATCGACAATTACCATGCAAACACAAGGCCTCTAAATTTACTTGACATTTATTAATGTTTTCTATATTCAAATTTATATTTCGAGATAACCTCGTAAGTCGATCTTAATAAGAATATTGACATTCTAAAAGTAGAGCGACCTTTACAGCCTCGTGGCCACTTTTATAATAATATCTCGTAGAATATCGTTCCTGTCTAGCTAGCGAGCTAGTGCTTACAATGGTTACTAGATTAGTGCCACTCCCAGGGAAGGTGCCGACATAATTTAAATAACTAAATTGGATGGCACAGTATTGCTATGAATACATAATGGTTCATGTGATGCGACACTGTTCGCTATGTACAGTATTAGATATTGTTAATCACACATTGAATCTAGTCGTGTTTAGATGTGATTTAAACAAGAAACAGGCCTTTCATTCTACGAATAGTGACAGGGAGAGTACAGATAACAGACGATGTTGGTACTGTCAATTTCGTCTTTAGATATTTGCATATTTATGTATAAGCTATTATTAAATACGTTAGTGTTTTGTTTACGTTAAGGTAGAAGTTGTTTATCATAAGAAATTATTGTATGTAGGTATGTTGTTTTTATGTAACGGAATTAATATGTTGTGTTTGATTCAAACTCATGCATTCGTCAGTTGAGACACAGTTTTGTCTCGTCTGCTATTTGGGACTCCGTTACGACTATCTATATTTAAAGACTTTCATTAAAATAAAGCTATCGATCTATGCCTCTCTTGCTTTTTTATTTGAATAAGTCATCTTGGCAACTTACAGAGAGATTTTCTTAAGGTATTTGCGTTGGAATACCAAGAATAAACCTTCTATTTCAGCAAGGCATTTACGCATGGAAGTAGGAAGTTCAACACTGTGCCTATAGGCATGGAACTAGGAAGTTCCACGAACAAATTGACTTTGCACAGCAAGTTGCTAGTCAGACTGGACAAAGGCTGTATCTCTTGTAGTGTTTCCAACTGCGGATTAGTTCGAGATTAACTCCGCTCATCTCATGCCCGGCGGCTAACCCTGCGTTTGAAGTGTAACTTTTATCAAAGAGCACTATAGAGCTGAATGAATTAGTCAAATTATACGAATTATGAATGTTATGTTTGCAAGTGGTCAAACTTTACTCGGATTATAGAGCATTCCGTGATAAGTTTTGTCTATTTTAGATATTTACGTGTACTATGCGTATTAAAATATAATCATCACGCCTGTATTCTTCAAAGAGTTAGTCAGAGGTGCATCTTAATACACCCACATTTATCCAGTTATGTTTTAGTCCACTAGTCTATCTCAGCTGATGGTAAGCGATGATGTGGTCGATGGTGAAGCACGCTTTCCTAGAAGTAACCTATTCACTCTTGACTTAAAGACTCGCAGGTTGTAGCTATCGGGAAATACAGACTCCGGCAGAGAATTCTACTCTTTTGCTGTGCGCATAATAAAAGTATTCCCAAAACGTTTGGTGCGTATGGGTGGGATCTACACCATGTATTGATAACGCATCGCCGAACGTCTTCTAGTCCGATGATGAAACGGGCTAGGAGGAATCAGTTCATGGAATTGCAACGCACACGCCCCGAAATGTAACCGATAAAAAAATAAAAAAAACCCGACTGCTTCAAAAGCGAACTAAAAAGTCGTAAACAAGGAAAAAATCATGCTGTGCAGTCGGAGGATACATATTCGCGGGCTGGCTAACCAAAATCTGACACCCCTTTTTTCCGGCGGGGGTTAAAAATATTAAATGGTCACCAAAATTAAATCCATTTTAGCGTGAAAGTAGAACCAACAAAAATGTACAACTTGTGATCCAACTTAAAACAAAACAACCAACTCCAAATTATGATTGTTTAATCCAAAAATATAGGTAGGTTAAAAAATAAAAAACACATTTTTGCAAAATAATACTACCGACTTACAAACAAAAAACTACAAAGTGAAAAATAACTTAATTTTGGAAGTCGGTGTCTTTCTTGTTTACCATTTTATTGCGATATGGACACCGACTTCCAAAATTAAGTTATTTAAAAACGATTAATAACACGATTCTTGAACATAACTATATAGGTCTTACGTAGGTACTATTTACTACTACTACTATATGGACACCGACTTCCAAGAGTTAAGTTATTTTTCACTTTGTAGTTTTTCATTTGGAAGTCGGTAGTATTTTTTTGCAAAAAAGTTTTTTATTTTTCCCTTTTTTGTTTTGCCTACCTAATAGATACGCAAGTTGTTGCCTAAGGTCCCTATAACGCCGAATAGATTACCCGAATAACATGAAACTTGAACATAACCGGTGAAATGAGAGATCTGCGTACCCCTTTAGAGCGTACTGGCGTGATGTTATGTTATGAAATGGTATAAACAATAAACAGACATGCGATTGCAGCAATCCCGCGAGTGTTGCCGTTATTTATTGAAGAGTTCTGTTGTATATCTCCGAAGTTCTTGATCAGACCTTCACCAAATTAAAATGGGACCAATTTCAAAACATACTCATCCCAACAAAAAAAGAATTTCAAAATCGGTCTACAATTGACGGAGATATCGGTGAACATACACAAAAAAAAAAAAAAAAAACAAACATAAAGTCGAACAAAGAACCTCCTCCTTTTTGGAAAGTCGGTTAAAAAATAGTTAAGGAAAACAAAAAAAATAAAAATTTCTGCGAGCAACTTGGAAGTAACGCTCGCCGGCCGCTACCGCGGCACCGCTCGTTTCACTCGCTCGGCTCGCGCGCGGTTGGTCTCAGTTCTAACCTAACCTATTTCACAACCAATAATTTACTATTAAAATTTGGTGACCAATTTACTAAAGGCGAATGGCAGGCTTGTATGGGCATTTCGTACCGCTAATAAAATTTCGTGTTTGGGGATATTTTTTGTTTTAATTGGTAGTTTATATGATAGATAATCCCTTTTTAAATTCTTAGATTTTTAGAAGTTGGGACGTATAAGTTATAATCAGTTTTATTGTTTAAGGTTATGTGCTAGTCTACCAATATAGTTTGTTACATATAGGTACATAAACATTGTTTTGGTGATAAAGTAAATGTTCTAGACTCAGATCAAATAAAAAGTCAAGATGGAACGTTGCAAACAACAAAGTGACGCCGATTCAAACTATGCCTTGCCGTACA
Source organism: Orthosia gothica (assembly GCA_949775005.1). Classification (NCBI taxonomy): domain Eukaryota; kingdom Metazoa; phylum Arthropoda; class Insecta; order Lepidoptera; family Noctuidae; genus Orthosia; species Orthosia gothica. The sequence goes on from OX459068.1 coordinate 378,651, forward strand.
AATACACTGTGTATTTATACGGCAAGGCATAGTTGAACCGGCTTCACTTTGTTGTTTGCAACGTTCCATCTTGACTTTTTATTTGATTTGAGGTTCCAGATTGCTTGTCGCTATCTTTTTAGTGTGTTACCTACTCAGTGGGGTGCATTAGGGCCCCATCCACTAATATTTATTCCTTCCGACTAGTCCAGTTTTGCAAACCGTACGGAAACGCAATGGGATAAAATAAAACCGTTGAAGTCACTAATACCTTCATTCTTTCTCGTTCTTGAAAATCCACTGGCGTTCATTCCTTAAGGATTGTAGATTCCGGCAGGAATGAACGTTGGTGGATGAGGCCCTAATAGGAGACACCTGTGTCCAGCAGCAGACTGCAACTGTTTGAAAATTATGAAGTTCTGGTGGGGTTTTTGAGTGTAGGTAAATAAAACAATACTTTGATTTTTTAAGTCCATTTATTTTATTGTACTTATAATTAATTGATTCTTAATATTACTTGATCTAAGAAGGGGGCAGGTCGGGTAATACCCTCATGGCGAGCATAGCTTAGGTACCAAATAATACTCATCACATGTGAGCAGCATCCTACTGTTCTTAAACCTACAATGCAGTTACAGCAATAGCTTCTAATTGCATCCCGACCATTCATGTTTGTTTCTGCAACTATAAATACAAAATAAGATTTAGCAGAAGAATGGCGGGACTTTATTTTAGCACGAAGCAACATTGGGTTTATTCCCTCTAAACCATTTATTCTCTCTCGGGATACCTCCAATGTGTATATTCCATGAAAGCGGAAATGCTCACCCACATATGAACGGGCTTGGCGTATTTGGTATACACCACATGCAAATAATATCAATTCCTCCATGGATAGCCGCGGAAAAGATAGGGTTGTCGCATCTAAGGGCACAAACCAGGAACCGCGCCTGTTTAAATTATGTTCCATAACTAACTCGGCTATAGTATTAGTTAAAAACAGGCGCTCATATATAATTGCAACAAATTGCTCTGCATGCATATTGTCTTCGTATGGCGGCGAAAACGCATTCAGCAGAGCAGCTGCAATTTTAAAATCTGCCATTAGATTGCGACAACCACGGTTAAAATATTCATGGCGGAATATTTTGTAATCTCTCTTAAAACGGCCATTAACAGCTTCTACTACCCACCTGTTTATAGTCACACACCGTGATCTGTTGGCTTCTAGAGTGGATAGCTGTGATTGGCCGTCTTCTTTAGTTTCAGGTATATGACCTATGTATCCTTTCTCATGCAGACTATCCATGCAGTCACGAAAACCTCTATCTAGAATAAAAACATCGTTTTCTCTATAAAAATCATTGAATTCCATTTCATATAATAAATCATTCATTATGGTTGCATCATTTGTTGTGGCACTATATGGTCCGCGTACATCTATGATATATCCATTAGAGGCACAGAGGATAAATGGCTTTAATAAATTCCTATATTTATGTAGGGAATATGTATCCTTTTGGAATAAGTAATTACTGCTTTTTTGTGTATATATATATGTTGCATCAGCTATTGTGATTGCGGGTTTTTGTTCAGCTGGTGCATCAGGCTCACCAAAAATGTGATTGGCAATGTAGGAATTTTTTGCTGCCACCTGCTCCCTTCTTAAATGAGGAAAACCAAGAAATTGTGGAACATAGTCAGTTAACAAGATATTTCTTGCTATAGACATTAAGGTCTCTAGGGTCCTTCTTGGAACTTGAAATAAACACGACAATCTGTCGCCCGAATCTCCAGTCCTTAACTTGCACAATAAGGCTGTTAATGCAAAACCACCCCGATGCATATTCATAAGCCTGGGTGTTGCTTCTAATATTTGTTGATGTTGTTGTTTATTTATGCCTATAAAGTACTGCACTTGGTTATCAGGGTAGTTTTGAATATTCTCATAAGAGATGTTGCGAAGTCCTTCCATTAATATAAAAATAATCTCTTCTATGTGTATGGAAGTAAAGTTATTAAGGCTATACTCAGCAGCATAGAGATTTTCATAATTTGCCTCCTGTCTATGCAGAGAACAAATACGAGCACCTCTGGGTATAAAATATTGATACCTAATTAATACTTCTTGCCTGGTTTCATCGGGCACAACATTTCGTTCTGGTTCCATACACTCTTGGAAAATGCAATGCCTTGGTGTTTCAGCCGCTCTTCTAATATTGGGCAACACAATAAGCTGGGGTATTTCTTGTGGTTCTTCTGGAACATTTAAGTTCAAATCTCGAGCATGGTCCCAGCAAACTCCACAAACTTCATTCATGGATGACATCTGTAAATAATTAATTTCATGAGATGGCCATAGATATCAAAATAATACTGATGAAATACAAATTAAACACTAAAACCAATAGAAACACAAACAAAGAAGAGGTAGAACACAACAAGATTCCTGATTGAATTTGAGCAACCCAAGTTGGAGAATGGTTCTTGAGATACAATAATTTATTTCCTTCACCTTACAGAAAACCTTTAACAAATAGCTATGTTGTGTTACTAAGAGTGATTAAGTTTATTGCTAATTGGAGTAGAGGAGAGGCTCATTTGTCAATGGAAAGACCAGTATCCTTTTGTTGTTAGTAGAGCCAACCTCATGAGTGTCCCAGAGTTACCAACATATAAGAGTAATGTCCCTTTGTATGGCAATTGTTTGTAAGCTAGTTACTATAAATATATTATCTCATATATACCTGCTGGTGCTCCAATAAACGAGCCATGTTGTCGGGATTCCACTCTTCATCTGATGTTGTAGTAGATAGACTCTGACCACATACAGCACACATTAAAACAGATCGATCACCATCCACATGATCAGGTGAAGGGGGTTGAATGTCTTCAACTGGTGGAGCAATATGATCACCATCCACATGATCAGGTGAAGGGGGTTGAATGTCTTCAACTGGTGGAGCAATATGATCACCATCCACATGATCAGGTGAAGAGGGTTGAATGTCTTCAACTGGTGGAGCTATCCTAGTTCTTCTAGCTCTTAGCCAACATGGCACACAAGCTTCATCTTCAGGACGAAGCTAAAATAAAATATATAAATAATGAAAAGCTTGCATTCAAATATGCATGGTAATAGTTGGTAATAATTTATTTCTTAGTTTAAATCAAATAAAGATAATCAATCATAGTTTTAGTAGGTACATGTATTTATACCTCTCGTGGTTGGATCCAAGTAGAAATTGTATAAGCCACTCTTTGTACTTCTTCATTTGCCCCTTCAATCAAAATCTTGCGTCGACTAATTCTTAGTATGGATCGTCCGCATACAACACAAACGCTTTGATGGCCAACTCGTCTTCTCGGTATGTTATCAGATGAATGTGAATGAGTAGCTAGCTGCCAGCATGCATGGCAAACATGGTCAGCAGGTGTTATCTGGAAATAATGAAGTGATTTGAAGTACTGTTCAACATAATTTTATATACTTTCCTTTCCTTTTCAGCAGTAATACCTATTCTAACACTCTTAGGGCAAACCAAGTAATATACATGTAAATAACAATTTGTATATTATTCATTACAAATAACCATGTTTGTTAGTTTTTCAAATAGTATTGAGGTTAGTTCTAAAAGACATACATATTTTAGTGTGGTTTAAATGGTAAGGACTACTTTTCAACACGTAAAACTTATTAGAGTTCGTCACCGGCCCACTAATAAGCAGAATGTTATTAGTAAACTACTTACATCTCTAGGATATGTCCACAGTCGAATAGTATTGACGAGATCTTCACTCTCATCGGATAAAGCGTACTTTCTTATTCGGGACAAGCGAACGTTGCAATTAACACATTGCAAACTAGTCATTTTTAATTAAAGCACAGTTTATAAACTATTATAAAGTACACACACACAGCACAGTTAATAAAGCGTCCTTTCGCGAAACTATCAAGAGATAGAGTACGGAGAAGCAGATGCTCAACTCAACGTAAAAACGGCCAGGTAATACGCTAAATTGCTCTGATGAAGTTACAAACCACAATTCAAAACAACAGCAAAGTACCTATTGAATGTTATTTTTATTTCTTTGAACTGAACTGAGATTTTCTTTACCTGTCAATAAATAATTGCCAGGTAAAAAAAAAAAAAAAAACTTGATGACGAAAATCATTCCTATCATTAAATCGATAACTATTATGATTTTATGCAACAATTATGCATTTATAGTTATAATGTACGTGTTTAATTATATTTAATGTTACTTTTATTTCTAAATAGTTATTTATTTATCTTTTCCATATTTGTGTTATTTTACATATGGCAACTTCTAATATCACAACTGCGTTTAGTTTCCGATTTAATTACGTTTAATTATTAAAATCTTTTTATTGATATTATAAATTAATCCGAAGATTTAAAAATACTAAACTTACATGAAAATAAATGGCTTAGATGCCTTAATAAGTGGTACAAATTCTATAACCGAACAACAAAAAAAGTATGCGGTACGAAATCTGCCATTCTCCTTTGGTTATCATAGTACAATTTTAGGTAATAGAGGTTATGGTCACAAGGTTATTTTTGGTGGTCATTATATATACCCAAAACAAAGTTTGCCGGGTAAGCTAGTAGTAGAATAGTATAATACGGCTCAACATAACGCATTTGCTATCGGCTGCGGCGTAGAACTTGTGCTACGGCGAAAGTTATTTGCTACGGCGCGTAGCAAGCGTGGTGGCGAGTTATAGAAACGAGAGTGCCCTTGTATTCAATTAAGACGACGACAGTCGCCAACGACCTTGAAGAAACGAAACGCGCACTCGTTTCACACCCGCGTGACCCAAAATTTAGTAGATTTTAGACATTATTTTCTGACTTTAAAAAAAAAACCTTATATCAAAATGTAGATAATTAAATTGTCTTTAAGATGGTGAAAATTTCATTAAAATACGCCTATTTTGGCGCAATAGTCCTTTTTTTGCCATGTTAGACATAACTTTACAAATTGATCACACTATGTTATACAAATAAACTTAAAATTTTCTTAGATCAAATTATTAAGAAAATGGTCTAATGTAACATAAATATAAAAAAAAAATACGGATAGCCGTTTAGACGTGATAACCATTTTTAACCGTCTTACCAAAAATGAGGAGGTTCTATGTTCGACTTTATGTTTGTTTTTTTTTTGTGTGTGTTCACCGATATCTCCGTCAATTGTGGACCGATTTTAAAAATTCTTTTTTTGTTTGAAAGGGTATGTTTCGAAATTGGTCCCATTTTAATTTGGTGAAGGTCTGATTAAGAACTTCGGAGATACACAACAAAACTCTTCAATAAATAACGGCAAAACACTCGGGATTACTGCAATCGCATGTCTGTTTGTTAACCGATTTACCAACAAGGAGGAGGTTCTATGTTCGACTTCTTATATGTTTTTTTTTTTTTTTTTATGTTTGTTCACCGATATCTCCGTCAATTGTGGACCGATTTTGAAAATTCTTTTTTTGTTTGAAAGAGTATGTTTCGAAATTCGTCCCATTTTAATTTGGTGAAGATCTGTTGAAGAACTTCGGAGATATACAACAGAACTCTTCAATCAATAACGGCAAATCATTCGGAATTGCTGCAATCGCATGTCTGTTTATTGTATATACCATTTCATAACATAACATCACGCCAGTACGCACTAAAGGGGTACGCAGGTCTCTCATTTCACTGGTTATTTTCAAGTTTCATGTTATTCGGGTGATCTATTCTGGCGTTATAACTACCTTTCTAAACAACTTGCCTATTTTAGGTAGGTACAACTAAAAAGGGAAAAATAAAAAAAACTTTTTTGCAAAAATATACTACCGACTTCCAATATAAACAAAAAAACTACAAAGTGAAAAATAATTTTATTTTTGGAAGTCGGTGTCCATATCGCAAAATAATGGGAAAAAAAAGAAAGACACCGACTTCCAAAAATAAAATTATTTTTCACTTTGTAGTTTTTTTGTTTATACCATTTCATAACATAACATTATGCCAGTACGCTCTAAAGGGGTACGCAGATCTCTCATTTCACCGGTTATGTTCAAGTTTCATGTTATTCGGTTAATCTATTCTGGAGTTATAGGGGCCTTAATAAACAACTTGCTAATAGGTAGGTAAAACTAATAAAAAAACTTTTTTTGCAAAAAAATACTACCGACTTCCGAATGAAAAACTACAAAGTGAAATATAACTTAACTTTTGGAAGTCGGTGTCTTTCGTAGGTACCATTTTTTTGCGATATGGACACCAAACAGACATGCGATTGCAGCAATCCCAAGTTTTGCCGTTATTTATTGAAGAGTTCTGTTGTATATCTCCGAAGTTCTTGATCAGACCTTCACCAAATTAAAATGGGACCAATTTCAAAACATACTCATCCCAACAAAAAAAGAATTTCAAAATCGGTCTACAATTGACGGAGATATCGGTGAACATACACAAAAAAAAAAAAAAAAAACAAACAAAGTCGAACAAAGAACCTCCTCCTTTTTGGAAAGTCGGTTAAAAAATAGTTAAGGAAAACAAAAAAAATAAAAATTTCTGCGAGCAACTTGGAAGTAACGCTCGCCGGCCGCTACCGCGGCACCGCTCGTTTCACTCGCTCGGCTCGCGCGCGGTTGGTCTCAGTTCTAACCTAACCTATTTCACAACCAATAATTTACTATTAAAATTTGGTGACCAATTTACTAAATTTGGTTATCATAGTACAATTTTAGGTAATAGAGGTTATGGTCACAAGGTTATTTTTGGTGGTCATTATATATACCCAAAACAAAGTTTGCCGGGTAAGCTAGTAGTAGAATAGTATAATACGGCTCAACATAACGCATTTGCTATCGGCTGCGGCGTAGAACTTGTGCTACGGCGAAAGTTATTTGCTACGGCGCGTAGTAAGCGTGGTGGCGAGTTATAGAAACGAGAGTGCCCTTGTATTCAATTAAGACGACGACAGTCGCCAACGACCTTGAAGAAACGAAACGCGCACTCGTTTCACACCCGCGTGACCCAAAATTTAGTAGATTTTAGACATTATTTTCTGACTTTAAAAAAAAAACCTTATATCAAAATGTAGATAATTAAATTGTCTTTAAGATGGTGAAAATTTCATTAAAATACGCCTATTTTGGCGCAATAGTCCTTTTTTTGCCATGTTAGACATAACTTTACAAATTGATCACACTATGTTATACAAATAAACTTAAAATTTTCTTAGATCAAATTTCATTCACAATTGACGGAGATATCGGTGAACATACACAAAAAAAAAACAAACATAAAGTCGAACATAGAACCTCCTCCTTTTTGGAAAGTCGGTTAAAAAATGGTACCTACGAAAGACACTGACTTCCAAAAGTTAAGTTATTTTTCACTTTGTAGTTTTTCATTTGGAAGTCGGCAGTATTTTTCTGCAAAAAAGTTTTTTTTACCCGACTGCCGAAGGAGGGTAATGTGTTTATCAGTCTATGTATGTATGTATGTTTGTGTGTATGTAAGTATGTAAGTATGTATGTATGTATGTATGTATGTATGTATGTATGTATGTATGTATGTATGTTTGTTCCTATATGGCGTTCCAGAGACCAAACGCGTTGGCCGATTTTGATGATTCATACGTCAATCGATGCGTCTTAACCCTGCGAGTGTCATAGGCATACATTAAAATTTGATAATAGAAAAATGGCGGATTTTGGGTGCCATATTGTGGGGGCCCAAATTATTTTTTTCTTCCAAACCCATCGTGTGGGGTATCAAAATAAAGGGTTTTAAGAGGTGATTTCAAAAATTTATATTACTTATATGTTTTAATGTATCTAATTCGAAAAAAAACTAACTAAAAAGTTATAAATAAAAAAACTTAATTCAAAAAATCAAAAAACGCGACTGCTTCAAAAGCGAACTAAAAAGTCGTAAACAAGGAAATAATCATGCTGTGCAGGCGGAGGATACACCAGATTTTAGTCAGCCAGCCCGCGAATATGTATCCTCCGACTGCACAGCATGATTTTTTCCTTGTTTACGACTTTTTAGTTCGCTTTTGAAGCAGTCGGGTTTTTTGATTTTTTGAATTAAGTTTTTTTTTCGCGAGATGTTAGTTCTCATAACGCGCACACGCTCAGATCGCCAGTCAAATACATTTTCTGCTATTTTACGCAATGTACTTGTACGAGTACATATGCAGGTACACGCACTGTTTATTTTTTTAATATTGGTAGCCTCGTGCTTGACCACGCTGATTGCTCTTCAAGGACCAGTTGCTTTACATTTAAATACACGAGGATGTCTTCTTACCTAGAATAGTATAATACGGCTCAACATAACGCATTTGCTATCGGCTGCGGCGTAGAACTTGTGCTACGGCGAAAGTTATTTGCTACGGCGCGTAGTAAGCGTGGTGGCGAGTTATAGAAACGAGAGTGCCCTTGTATTCAATTAAGACGACGACAGTCGCCAACGACCTTGAAGAAACGAAACGCGCACTCGTTTCACACCCGCGTGACCCAAAATTTAGTAGATTTTAGACATTATTTTCTGACTTTAAAAAAAAAACCTTATATCAAAATGTAGATAATTAAATTGTCTTTAAGATGGTGAAAATTTCATTAAAATACGCCTATTTTGGCGCAATAGTCCTTTTTTTGCCATGTTAGACATAACTTTACAAATTGATCACACTATGTTATACAAATAAACTTAAAATTTTCTTAGATCAAATTTCATTCACAATTGACGGAGATATCGGTGAACATACACAAAAAAAAAACAAACATAAAGTCGAACATAGAACCTCCTCCTTTTTGGAAAGTCGGTTAAAAAATGGTACCTACGAAAGACACTGACTTCCAAAAGTTAAGTTATTTTTCACTTTGTAGTTTTTCATTTGGAAGTCGGCAGTATTTTTCTGCAAAAAAGTTTTTTTTACCCGACTGCCGAAGGAGGGTAATGTGTTTATCAGTCTATGTATGTATGTATGTTTGTGTGTATGTAAGTATGTAAGTATGTATGTATGTATGTATGTATGTATGTATGTATGTATGTATGTATGTATGTTTGTTCCTATATGGCGTTCCAGAGACCAAACGCGTTGGCCGATTTTGATGATTCATACGTCAATCGATGCGTCTTAACCCTGCGAGTGTCATAGGCATACATTAAAATTTGATAATAGAAAAATGGCGGATTTTGGGTGCCATATTGTGGGGGCCCAAATTATTTTTTTCTTCCAAACCCATCGTGTGGGGTATCAAAATAAAGGGTTTTAAGAGGTGATTTCAAAAATTTATATTACTTATATGTTTTAATGTATCTAATTCGAAAAAAAACTAACTAAAAAGTTATAAATAAAAAAACTTAATTCAAAAAATCAAAAAACGCGACTGCTTCAAAAGCGAACTAAAAAGTCGTAAACAAGGAAATAATCATGCTGTGCAGGCGGAGGATACACCAGATTTTAGTCAGCCAGCCCGCGAATATGTATCCTCCGACTGCACAGCATGATTTTTTCCTTGTTTACGACTTTTTAGTTCGCTTTTGAAGCAGTCGGGTTTTTTGATTTTTTGAATTAAGTTTTTTTAAATCAAGTACTCAGGGGTATCTGCGTCTTAAAAGGTTTGAGTTATTCCAAAAAAAATGTGGAGTAGGGTTTTTTAGGATCGTTTCATACGGAGTTCTTTACAAAGCATCCCCATTGACAAATTTCGCATGAAAATTTTCTAAAAGAAATCATTTAAGATGACCCGTACTTGTACGGCCTTCCTTCAAGTGGCTTATTCAGAACTCGACCAGATTATAATTGAGGTCGCAGATAAAGACGCACAAGCACACTTGTATGATCCACTCGACGAAGCTATAAGCGGCATATCATTTGGAAGGTAAGAAGACATCCTCGTGTATTTAAATGTAAAGCAACTGGTCCTTGAAGAGCAATCAGCGTGGTCAAGCACGAGGCTACCAATATTAAAAAAATAAACAGTGCGTGTACCTGCATATGTACTCGTACAAGTACATTGCGTAAAATAGCAGAAAATGTATTTGACTGGCGATCTGAGCGTGTGCGCGTTATGAGAACTAACATCTCGCGAAAAAAAAACTTAATTCAAAAAATCAATAAACCCGACTGCTTCAAAAGCGAACTAAAAAGTCGTATACAAGGAAAAAATCATGCTGTGCAGTCGGAGGATACATATTCGCGGGCTGGCTGACTAAAATCTGGTGTATCCTCCGCCTGCACATCATGATTTTTTCCTTGTATACGACTTTTTAGTTCGCTTTTGAAGCAGTCGGGTTTTTTGATTTTTTGAATCAAGTTTTTTTATTTATAACTTTTTAGTTCGTTTTTTTTCGAATTAGATACATTTAAACATATAAGTATTATATATTTTTGAAATCATCTCTTAAAACCCTTTATTTTGATACCCCACACGAAGGGATTGGAAGAAAAAATAAAATTGGGCACCCACATTATGGCCCCCAAAATCCGCCATTTTTCTTTTGTCCAATTTTAATGTAGCCTATGACACTCGCAGGGTTAAGAAGAATCGATTGACGTAGGAATCATCAAAATCGGCCAACGCGTTTGGTCTCTGGAACGCCATATAAGAACAAACATACATACATACATGATAGCGCTGGTAAATGAAACTAGCACCACAGACGAAATCAAACATCAAAAAAAAACTTAATTCAAAAAATCAAAAAACCCGACTGCTTCAAAAGCGAACTAAAAAGTCGTAAACAAGGAAAAAATCATGCTGTGCAGTTGGAGGATACATATTCGCGGGCTGGCTGACCAAAATCTGGTGTATCCTCCGCCTGCACAGCATGATTTTTTCCTTGTTTACGACTTTTTAGTTCGCTTTTGAAGCAGTCGGGTTTTTTGATTTTTTGAATTAAGTTTTTTTATTTATAACTTTTTAGTTAGTTTTTTTCGAATAAGATACATTTAAACATATAAGTGTTATATATTTTTGTCACCTCTTAAAACCCTTTATTTTGATACCACACACGATGGGATTGGAAGAAAAAAAAAATTTGGGCCCCCACAATATGGCACCCAAAATCCGCCATTTTTCTATTATCCAATTTTAATGTAGCCTATGACACTCGCAGGGTTAAGACGCATCGATTGACGTATGAATCATCAAAATCGGCCAACGCGTTTGGTCTCTGGAACGCCACATAGGAACAAACATACATACATACAAACATACATACATACATACATACTTACATACATACATACATTCATAGACTGATAAACACATTACCCTCCTTCGGCAGTCGGGTAAAAAGGCACATGACATAACGGAAACAAGAAATAATGTATTGTTATTGTAAAGATTTATTTTTATTTGAGTAATATTTTAAAATCAAAAATAGAAGGTAGATCACTGACTGTTAGTTTATTTAAATAAAATGATTGGTAGCTAAATCCGTTCAAAATATTTGTAAAAAGTGTCATAAATTACTAATCAAATTATATACATTTACTGTATTTTTAACCGACTTACAAAAAAGGAGGAGGTTCTATGTTCGACTTCTTGTATGTTTTTTTTTTTTTTTTTTTTTTTTTTTTTTATGTATGTTCACCGATATCTCCGTCAATTGTGGACTGATTTTGAAAATTCTTTTTTTGTTTGAAAGAGTATATTTCGAAATTGGTCCCATTTTAATTTGGTGAAGGTCTGATGAAGAACTTCGGAGATACACAACAGAACTCTTCAATAAATAACGGCAAAACTCTCGGGATTGCTGCAATCGCATGTCTGTTTGTTGTTTATACCATTTCATAACATAACATCACGCCAGTACGCTCTAAAGGGGTACGCAGATCTCTCATTTCACCGGTTATGTTCAAGTTTCATGTTATTCGGTTAATCTATTCTGGAGTTATAGGGACCTTAATAAACAACTTGCTATTAGGTAAAACTAAAAAGGGAAAAATAAAAAACTTTTTTGCAAAAAAATACTACCGACTTCCAAATGAAAAACTACAAAGTGAAAAATAACTTAACTTTTGGAAGTCGGTGTCCATATCGCAAAAAAATGGTTCCTACGAAAGACACCGACTTCCAAAAGTTAAGTTATTTTTCACTTTGTAGTTTTTCATTTGGAAGTCGGTAGTATTTTTTTGCAAAAAAGTTTTTTTTACAAACCTAAATCTATAATTAATTGATAAACGAATGTCACCGGATGTTGTTGCTGTGTGACGTCTTGTCATTTGTTTAAACGCATAAATAGGCTGGTTCTGGTCGAAAGAAGTCAGTATTGAATTGTATTGAACTGTGCACATCTCATTATAAAATTAAGTTGTGAGACTTACTGTTGGTGTGAGTAATAAAAAGTGTATACAAGATGTCTGATCGTTATCATTTGAGGACCCTGAGTACGCCCGCTCTTACATACATAAATACATACATAGACTGATAAACACATTACCCTCCTTCGGCAGTCGGGTAAAAAACACTGTGATAACTAGGTTCAGTTTTGTTTTTGTGGTATTAAACGCAATACGCTAAATAGCAGCAGGCGCTTTTCGGCAATAATAAATTAACCAGGCTTATTTATTTTTTGAAACCTACACAACAATATTTACATCAGTGTACCTACTAGCAATTATTTTCTGGCGGACGCCTCACGGTTTCACCCATGTAGTGCCCGTTCCCGTGGGAATACAAGGATAATAAAAATAAAAACTTTTTTGCAAAAAAATACTACCGACTTCAAAATGAAAAACTACAAAGTGAAAAATAACTTTATTTTTGGAAGTCGGTGTCTTTCGTAGGAACCATTTTTTTGTGATATGGACACCGACTTCCACAAGTTAAGTTATTTTTCACTTTGCAGTTTTTCATATACTTATTATTATACTTGTTTTTCAGCTAGTATATATATAATCATATAGTATAGTATAGATTTAGACTTTATGGACAAAGGTGTAAAGGAGGAATTTACGCTCTAGGCATTCTCTACCAGTCAACCAAGTTATAGTTGCCATTATCTATGAAGTCCGTTGACGTTTCCACACTTCCAAAGACACTTCCAAGACACTTCCAAAAGTTAAGTTATTTTTCACTTTGTAGTTTTTCATTTGGAAGTCGGTAGTATTTTTTTGCAAAAAAGTTTTTTTCACTTTGTAGTTTTTCATTTGGAAGTCGGTAGTATTTTTTTGCAAAAAAGTTTTTTTATTTTTCTCTTTTTGTTTTACCTACCTAATAGCAAATTGTTTATTAAGGTCCCTATAACTCCAGAATAGATTAAACGAATAATATGAAACTTGATCATAACCGGTGAAATGAGAGATCTGTGTACCCTTTTAGAGCGTACTGGCGTGATGCTATGTTATGAAATGGTATAAACAACAAACAGACATGCGATTGCAGCAATCCCGAGAGTTTTGCCGTTATTTATTGAAGAGTTCTGTTGTGTATCTACGAAGTTCTTCAGCAGACCTTCACCAAATTAAAATGGGACCAATTTCGAAACATACTGTTTTAAACAAAAAAAGAATTTTCAAAATCGGTCCACAATTGACAGAGATATCGATGAACATACACAAAAAAAAAAAAAAACAAACATAAAGTCGAACATAGAACCTCCTCCTTTTTTTGCCGGTTAAAAATTAAGACGAATTAGATTCGTATCTACCAGTCGACTAGTCTGTCAGCGAACAAACAACGAAGTAACACACAGCTGTTGTTATCATAGTCCGGCCGGCGTGAGTTAGTTCCTCCAATCCGTGGCTAATGCATGTACCCAGCGCCGACGGGTGCCGCATGCCAAAGAGATCCTAACAGAGATATAAAGCGATAGCATCGCTCTTTCAGTATACCGCGGCAAAATACAAAAGCGATTCTGTTTTGTGTCAATAGAGGTGGACACACAATATAGGCTCTAGACAAAGTATTATTATATCAGCGATGGCGATGCTCGAAATGCCAAATTGCAAGATATGACATTTTCATTCATTATTATTGATAGGTTCGCGCTTGACCACCATCTCACCTGATCGTAAGCGATGATGTGGAGAAAGCCATTTCGAGAGCCCTTTGGCAATCTCATATATTTTTGGCTTTTTAGCCGACTACCGGAGGAGGGTTATGTTTTTCCAATCGCTATGGAGCCTCATGTCATCATAGTCGTTCAAACTTTATTATTTTGTAAACTCAGAGTGAGTTTACAAAACTCACTCTGAGTATAGTTAACCTCACTAAGGGCATTTTTTCACTGTACTTAGTACGGTGACGGCTCTTCTACCGATTACAATCTTTGTCCCCACCCCATTTGTATTTTATTCTAACTTCCTTTACTAACATAATTTAAGTACTTACTAATACTACCGATGGGTTTAATTTAAGGAAAAATCAAAAAATTCTATGTCGTTTTTGTGGCGAATTAACACTTTTTCTTTCTTTCTTTCTTTCTTTCCATGGGCTTAACGTGCCTCATCCTAACCCGCACTCGTTCTTTACTATCCAGTTTGTAGCGTCTAGGACAATAGCGAGTACTTTTCTAAATTACCTTGCAACCAGATTAGTTAATACCAATAATTACCCAATAGTTTAATCTCATGATGTCTGCTTATTGCCGAGAATCGCAAACACGGCACACTACTGGCTTTGTAGCTGGTAATCCTTCTAGCTAGCAACAAAGCCAACATTGTATCGCAACACGTGAGAGATAATCGTGTCCCAATATCGGCGTATTGTGTAGTATGCAGTTCGGAGTAGTTTCATTAGGAATGAGTGTTTGACAGGAACCATTTCTGACGAAGAAGCAATGTTGATCAACAGTTGTTTTAATTGATATTTTGTCTTAAATAAATAAGGTTTTACGTTCTATGAATAAAAGATCCCTCTTCAAGATTTAGCTTGGGACATTTTTGTCCAAAATAAGCAGTCTCAAGTAAATAATGCTTATAAAACGTTATTTATCTAGTCTGCGCCCCACCACGGCTTATCTCGCCGATGCGATAAATTCTAGATTCTAAGACATCTTATACTGTTGTCGTAAGTGAGAGAAAAATAAGTCAACACACAAAATATATCATGCCAGAATAATGCAGATGAGGCGTATACAAGCGACAGTTCATGCTCGCGGTTGTCAAGCGGCTCCGCGTTTACAAGACGACTCATTCAGGATATCGTATTAAAGGAAAATTCAGGTGGAGAAACCTAAAGTGGGGCGCTGACCCTTTGTGTGCGACTGCTTAATTGACTACGATAATTGCATCAAGTCTCAACTGAAAGGTATAATAGAGAGGCTTAGGGTCTAGCCCTTCACAGTCTTCCTAAGTAACACCAGTCTCGTAGCACAAGTTGTGGAGCTTCAAGTGGCATTCAATTAATCAAATCGTTACTTACCGACTCTCACGAAGTGGGGCGAGAGGCCGATGACATTAACGTGGAATTGTATGAAGGACAAAGCCCCAGGGCGAAGCCATTTGTATTTTACACGACTAAAAAATGAATCTAATCCGCTCGTTAGTGACAAATTGGACAAAGGTGAGTTAAGATACAATTGAACGATACAATTTTAAAGTGTTATCT
Organism: Orthosia gothica; assembly: GCA_949775005.1. Lineage (NCBI taxonomy): Eukaryota > Metazoa > Arthropoda > Insecta > Lepidoptera > Noctuidae > Orthosia > Orthosia gothica. Next base: position 394,219 of record OX459068.1, read on the forward strand.
AAGAATTTAATCAAGAGTTAACATTCCTTACTTCTTCGAGTGGTCGCAAGCGGTACTGTTGAGCATGTGGTCTTGAGTTCGATGCCCGCGTCGGGTAAGTGATATTGGGTTTTTCCATCTGTAATTTCTCAGTAGCAGCCCGAAGTCTGGATTTGTGCCTGGTTGGAGGTAAAAGGCTCGCCTCCTATTATGTGAGACATTAAACATAACTGGCGTGTATTAAATAGTCCCACCTTTACATAACCCTTCAGGAACACATTATTATGGGGCTTATTATTCTTATCCGTTTTTCCCAGTTACTTACCTTTGCTCACGTCATGAATTTCCGAATTCCCTGAGCGCTTGAATGTCAGATCGGTTGCCGGATATTCTAATTTCGGCGAACTATCTTTCGGAACTCAATTAAAAGTAGGTCGCGGTAATTGTCGAGCTAACACCCGCGGTTCACAGATGAACACCTGCTAAGTGTAGACTAGTGCCGCGGGCAAGTGGGTGGCAACCCTTTTGTGAGGTGTTTGTACTTATATGACCTTTTACGAGTAAGTGTAGGTAGTATAGTAGAATTTGTTTGTTGAGTGAGCGAGCTGCTAGTTGGTTGGTAGAAAAGGCAGAATCAGAATACAGATGAAGAATTATTTTTTTTTTTTTTTTTTACTTTGTTATTAAGAACAGAATCCTTAATAATTAATTACGATCTAGCCTAAAAGGCTAATAAGCAATTTAACTCTAACTTAATATGTTACGTTATAGATTATGTTAAAACTAAGAATAGTGTCCATTTGCACTTTTTAACCGACTTACAAAAAAGGAGGAGGTTCTATGTTCGACTTCTTGTATAGTTTTTTTTTTTTTTTTTTTTTTTTTTATGTATGTTCACCTATATCTCCGTCAATTATGGACCGATTTTGAAAATTCTTTTTTGGTTTGAAAGAGTATATTTCGAAATTGGTCCCATTTTAATTTGGTGAAGGTCTGATGAAGAACTTCGGAGATACACAACAGAACTCTTCAATAAATAACGGCAAAACTCTCGGGATTGCTGCAATCGCATGACTGTTTGTTGTTTATACCATTTCATAACATAACATCACGCCAGTACGCTCTAAAGGGGTACACAGATCTCTCATTAACCGACTTACCAAAAAGGAGGAGGTTCTATGTTCGACTTCTTGTATGTTTTTTTTTTTTTTTTTTTTTTTTTTTTTATGTATGTTCACCGATATCTCCGTCAATTGTGGACCGATTTTGAAAATTCTTTTTTCGTTTGAAAGAGTATGTTTCGAAATTGGTCCCATTTTAATTTGGTGAAGATCCGATGAAGAACTTCGGAGATATACAACAGAACTCTTCAATAAATAATGGCAAATCATTCGGAATTGCTGCAATCGCATGTCTGTTTATTGTATATACCATTTCATAACATAACATCACGCCAGTACGTACTAAAGAGGTACGCAGATCTCTCATTTCACTGGTTATGTTCAAGTATCATGTTATTCGGGTGATCTATTCTAGCGTTATAGGTACCTTACTAAACAACTTGCCTATTTTAGGTAGGTACAACTAAAAAGGGAAAAATAAAAATCTTTTTTGCAAAAAAATACTACCGACTTCCAAATGAAAAACTAGAAAGTGAAAAATAACTTAACTTTTGGAAGTCGGTGTCCATATCGCAAAAAAATGGTACCTACGAAAGACACCGACTTCCAAAAGTTAAGTTATTTTTCACTTTCTAGTTTTTCATTTGGAAGTCGGTAGTATTTTTTTGCAAAAAAGATTTTTATTTCACCGGTTATGTTCAAGTTATATGTTATTCGGTTAATCTATTCTGGAGTTATACGGACCTTAATAAACAACTTGCTATTAGGTAGGTAAAACTAATAAAAAGGGAAAAATAAAAAACATTTTTGCAAAAAAATACTACCGACTTCCAAATGAAAAACTACAAAGTGAAAAATAACTTAACTCTTGGAAGTCGGTGTCTTACGTAGGTACCATTTTTTTTCGATATGGACACCGACTTCCAAAAGTTAAGTTATTTTTCACTTTCTAGTTTTTCATTTGGAAGTCGGTAGTATTTTTTTGCAAAAAAGATTTTTATACACAAGTCCGTAGCACTGTCTTAGAGTCTGATATAATTTATAAAAACACTATGTTCATGTGTTATATGTATAGCACAGCGTTGTCACTATTATGCATTCACTTTGTACACTACACCAATTCATAAGGTTTAGTTCTTTTTAGCCTACGCACTAAGTCTGTATTGTCTAGCAGCTGGATAGCCTCAACATTCACGTGTCGATGAAGTCTGTGTTCGTGGGCTTCAGCAAATTTTTGGATAATTTGGATAAGATGAAGAATTAAGTACATGTTGAGACATAATGCAAGTTGTTGGGTTGTTAACCGACTTACCAAAAAGGAGGAGGTTCTATGTTCGACTTCTTGTATGTTTTTTTTTTTTTTTATAACTTAATTTTTTAAGTCGGTGTCCATATCCCAAAAAAATGGTACCTACGAAAGACACCGACTTAAAAAATTAAGTTATTTTTCACTTTGTACCTAGTTTTTCATTTGGAAGTCGGTAGTATTTTTTTGCAAAAAAGTTTTTTATTTTTCCCTTTTTTACCATTACATAACATATCATCACACTAGTACGCACTAAACAGGGTACGCAAGTGTGAACAGTTAACCCTGGTATACTCTCATTCCACCGGTTTTGTTTAAGTTTCATGTTATTGGGATAATCAATTCTGGCTTCACTTTGGGCATTACAGGTACCTAACCTATAGAACTGGTCCATTATGTACAGCAACTAAAAAGTGAAAAATAAAAAAAAACTTTTTACAAAAAATTCCACCGACTTCCAAATAAAAACTCTACAAAGTGAAAAATAAATTCAATTTCGGAAGTCGGTGTCAAAAAACGAAGAAACGAAAACAGGAACACCGACTTCCGAAATTGAATTTATTTTTCACTTTGTAGAGTTTTTATTTGGAAGTCGGTTGTATTTTTTGTATAGAGTTCTTTTTTATAAATAAATGCTCGGTACTTTAGCTTTGGGTGATTGCGACTTCACTTTTGACTCTTGACTGTAGGACTATTTACAGATCACTACACTTTCCATTCGTTATTTACGAACACAATTAAATAGATATATTTTAATAACACCAGTGCGGTGTGAATAATCCCGGATTAAGCCGAAATCCGCCTTCCGGATTAACCTTTTCCGGTTTGCCCAGTTTTCGATATTTTTCGTGAACAATCCATTCGTGCCGTTATTTCATTCTGTAAAAAATACTATAGAATTTATGAGAAGAATATTCAGATAAGATTGTTAATAAATGAAACTGTATTAATTGTCTTTTTAACTGACTTCAAAAAAGGAGGTTTCTCAAATCGACCGTATATATATGTAATTTTTTTATGTGTGTTCGCGGAAAGCTTCATCGTTTATAAACCGATTTTGATGTTTTTTTTTGTTGGGAGATATCCCAAGGATGGTACCATGATAAGGAAACCAGGATCTTATAATGGGAACCTAGAGAAATCGAGGGAACTCCTCAAATATTATAAGCATATATATAGCGATTTCGGTATTTTCATCAATAATGCAATTATTTGCACTCAGAAAGTATCATTTGGTAAAGTGGAGCTGGTGAAAAAGACCACAATGGCCACTGGAACTCCGAAATAAAACAATGTATCCTAGTCGTGTTTGGGCTTATTGGAATCGTCATGAGGAGGTACCTACCAAAACTAAAAAGAGGAAAATAATAAACTTTTTAACAAATAAAAATCTTTTTTGCAAAAAAATACTACCGACTTCCAAATGAAAAACTACAAAGTGAAAAATAACTTAACTTTTGGAAGTCGGTGTCTTTCGTAGGAACCATTTTTTTGCGATATGGACACCGACTTCCAAAAGTTAAGTTATTTTTCACTTTGTAGTTTTTCATTTGGAAGTCGGTAGTATTGTTTTGCATAAAGATTTTTATTTTTCCCTTTTTAGTTTTACCTACCTAATAGCAAGTTGTTTATTAAGGTCCCTATAACTCCAGAATAGATTAATCGAATAACATGAAACTTGAACATAACCGGCGAAATGAGAGATCTGCGTACCCCTTTAGAGCGTACTGGCGTGATTTTATGTTATGAAATGATATAAACAACAAACAGACATGCGATTGCAGCAATCCCGAGAGTTTTGCCGTTATTTATTGAAGAATTCTGTTGTGTATCTCCGAAGTTCTTCATCAGACCTTCACCAAATTAAAATAGGACCAATTTCGAAACATACTCTTTCAAACAAAAAAAGAAGTTTCAAAATTGGTCAACAATTGACGGAGATATCGGTGAACATACATAAAAAAAAAAAAAAAAAAAAAAAAAAAACACAAGAAGTCGAACATAGAACCTCCTCCTTTTTTGTAAGTCGGTTAAAAATCAATTCGACTTCCAAAACAAAACACTACAAAGTGAAAAATTATTTTTAACCAACTTACCAAAAAGGAGGAGGTTCTATGTTCGACTTCTTGTGTTTTTTTTTTTAAGTATGTTCACCGATATCTCCGTCAATTGTGGACCGATTTTGAAAATTATTTTTTGTTTGAAAGAGTATATTGCGAAATTGGTCCCATTTTAATTTAGTTAAGATCTGATGAAGAACTTCCGAGATATAGAACAGAACTCTTCAATAAATTACGGCAAATCTCTCGAGATTGCTGCAATCGCATGTTTGTTGATTGTTTATACCATTTCATAACATAACATCACGCCAGTAAGCTCAAAAGGGGTACGCAGATGTGTACAGTTCACCTTAGTACACTCTCATTTCACTGATTATGTTCAGTTCCACGATAATCGGGTAATCTATTCTGTCATTATAGGTACCTTACGTTCTAACTACTTGCCTATTAGGTAGGTACAACTAAAAAGTGAAAAATAAAACAAAAACTTTTTACAAAAAAAACTTTTTTGCAAAAAAATACTACAGACTTCCAAATGAAAAACTACAAAGTGAAAAATAACTTAACTCTTGGAAGTCGGTGTCTTACGTAGGTACCATTTTTACCCGACTGCCGAAGGAGGGTAATGTGTTTATCAGTCTATGTATGTATGTATGTTTGTTCCTATGTGGCGTTCCAGAGACCAAACGCGTTGACCGATTTTGATGATTCGTACGTCAATAGATGCGTCTTAACCCTGCGAGTGTCATAGGCTACATTAAAATTGGATAATAGAAAAATGGTGGATTTTGGGTGCCATATTGTGGGAGCCCAAATTTTTTTTTTCTTCCAAACCCATCGTGTGGGGTATCAAAATAAAGGGTTTTAAGAGATGATTTCAAAAATATATAACACTTATATGTTTAAATGTACCTAATTCGAAAAAACTAACTAAAAAGTTATAAATAAAAAAACTTAATTAAAAAAATCAAAAAACCCGACTGCTTCAAAAGCGAACTAAAAAGTCGTAAACAAGGAAAAAATCATGCTGTGCAGGCGGAGGACACACCAGATTTTGGTCAGCCAGCCGGCGAATATGTATCCTCCGACTGCACAGCATGATTTTTTCCTTTTTTACGACTTTTTAGTTCGCTTTTGTTTTCGATATGGACACCGACTTCCAAGAGTTAAGTTATTTTTCACATTGTAGTTTTTCATTTGGAAGTCGGTAGTATTTTTTTGCAAAAAAGTTTTTTATGTTTTCCGAAGTCGGTGTCGAATAACTGAAAACAATGGGTACAAAAGACACCTACTTCGGAAAAGAAAGTAATTTCTTTTCTTTCGGAAAAGTTACGTAGCCTAGATATTTCAGGATAACATATTTTCATTAAGCTTTGCATGCCAGAGTTTAATGCATATATATTACTATTAAAAACAATGCACTATTGAGATTGTGGCCTTCCATAATGTTAAAGATCCTTATCCTCATTGACACATTGTTCCGAAACAGCCAGTAGCGCTAATGCCCCATCTATTCTGATCGCCGACTGGTCCAGCAACTCCTGCCCGAGAACAATGAAGGATCGCTCTTATATGGCCAGTGCTGGCGACTGGAACATTTGTACCGAGGCGCAGACAAAGGCTGATGGATGCTACAGAACGTGGTCTATTGAAGATTATCTGAGCTCGTCCTTGGTTTATGAAGTGGTTCGCCGTCATGAGTGATAGAGAGATTCATAGAGCCACCCTGTCTCAGATATATTAGTAACTAGCTTTCTGCCGCGGCTTCACCCGTGTGAAAATTGTTTTATTATCGCAAGGGAAATACGAGGATGAAAATAATCATATGTATTAAACCAGGTTATGAACTATCAGTGTTCAAGATTTCATCCAAATACGTTTTCACGTGATTGAAACACAAACATAAAAAAATTCACATTATTAGTAGGATTCGAAGTCTGTGGTCTGTTTGTGCGTCATAATTTGTAGTATTAGAAGAACGCTTAAAAATAGATTAGTATTAAGATATTTTTTCTTGAATAACAAAATGATTCAAGATAAGAATCCTGTAGGGAGAATAAATCTTTATCCATTTAGTTAAACTTTTTCTTAATGTTGAGTCATCAATCTAATATATTAAGATTTGTTATAAAGTACATAGGTAATATTTTTTAGACTAAAACAAAAGAATAGAAGTAGCAAGGATGAGTAATGAGTTCAAACAATACAATATTGCAGTAGTTAGAGGCAGGTCATCCTTTGTGCTCAGTTCAATGTTGCGAGAGGGAGTACTATACATTTTATTAACCCCCGCCGGAAAAAGAGGGGTGTTATAAGTTTCAAGTGTGTTGCTGTGTATCTGTGTGTCTGTCTGTGGCATCATAGCGCCTAAACGGATTAACCGATTTTTTTTTTGTTTGAAATGTGATTTTGTCGAGAGTGTTCATAGATATGTTTGAATAAAATCGGTCCAGCCGTTTAAAAGTTATGGGCATTTTACTGTTTGAATTGGGTTTTTTAAATTTTGAAATTTTACTTATAAGGTATTAAGGTAATAAGGACTAGCTGTGCTCTCGGCTTCGCTCACATGAATACTCTGCAGGTATGATTACTAACAGGAATCTAAAGCCAACGTTTATTCGTAAGGAAATTAAAGTAAAGGTTGCGTTCGCTAGGTTTGTTAGGATAACGTCACATAATCAATAAACCATTAACCATGTACACATCAAAAGACAACAAGACTACAATACTAAAAGAAATCGAGTCTATACAACACAAACATAAACATATCATTTGTTTTTGCGCCCTAGTGGTTGTGGACTAGCATTGAGCCAAGCATTTTTATCAGTGATATAATCCCCCAACTTATAATATGCCTGCCTGCATAGTGTGCGTTTTATACAATTTTTAAATTTCGTCTCATTCAGTTCTAGAATATGGGGAGGAATTTTATTCACCTCATCATATCACATCACATCATCAGCCTATTAATGTTCTCACTGCAGGGACACAGGCCTCCTCTCTGTTTTATTGTTGTTTACCTTTTTTAACTTCGACCTACACTAGGAATCTCTCCTGTATCGTGGGTGCGTATGGACCATCATATAGCTCTCAGCTACCCCCATGCATGTGTTACCAGGTTTAGCAGATAAACTGGCAACCCATAGGTTGCGGCTAACTGAGAGCTGGCAACCTTATTTTTTCCTATTTGCTACACCACTTTCTTTCTGATGATGTTGAATAAAGTAGAAAATCTTATATATTTGAGGATATCAAACATAAATTTCTCTCCATCAAATTATAAGCTACTAGCGGTTAGATATTTCCAGGCAACCCTGCAGCAATCTATTCTACTGTCAAGTATCGTTCATGAAAATTATTTTATTCAACCCTTATTCCGCAGATTTCTGCAGTCGGATCTTAGGCTATGAATAGCTGGTTTATTTTCGCGATTTCAGGATGGGTCTTATAGCTATAGAACAATAAAATTGTTTTTAATGAGAAGGTACAATGAACCATTTTCAGGAATCGTGTTTGTTTTTGATTCTTCTACACCTAACAGGTAGGTCTATGTCAATTATGACGGTAAACAAAACGTACTTGCTAATAATAGAAAAAGTTACGGTAAACTAGCACGTGTGACTCCTAAATATTACCTTTTCAAAATCAATTTTGATTTAAAAAAATCAAAATTGAATTTGAAAAGCTTTATTATGCGGAAATAGTAATGATAATGCCATTTCAATTCCATATCTTTATTTTAAATTGCAAATGTTGTTAGTAAGTATTTGTTAGTACCTCGCTTAAATGTTCAAGCAAGGTACTAACAAACTAGTTTAGTTAGCAAAATTTATTTAAAATTGTCACCCGCACACTTTTTAACTTTGAAACTAAATCGTGTTCGGATGACAATTCTGAACGAGATTGTTTTCACAAAACAATAAAAAATGTAAGGTCAACGACCTACCACGTAAACTACGATGATAATAATAATTCATTTGCATTCATTCGTAATGAAGTCCGTTACTTCATAAGCTTTATAACGAGGCAGAATATAACCTTATGACATAAGGTATTCTGCCACGTTGGTCTTGTGGTTGCAAGGGATGTTGCTGAATATGACGCCCTGGGTTCGTTGCCCAAATCGGGAAAAGTGTTACTGGGTTTTTCGATCTGGAATTTCTTAGCAACATCTCCTAGTCTGGGCTTGTGTCCTGTTGATAGCAATAGCGAACCTCTATTATAAAAGACAATACCATAGCTGGCAAAATGTGGGTGCACTATAGGTCTGTAGCGGCACCGACGCCGCCACTTACGAACTAATGACATGACGTCACACAAATCCTGCATCGCGCAAGTAAAGTTTTCGGCGCGATTAGAATACATACAACAGTCCGACAATAACCTTTGGGCAGTTGCCCGGACCAGACACAACACCCGTCTGGTCGGAGGATCCTCCTTTTTCTATGGTGGTTTGTGGGACTTTACACCCTGTTCCGATACCCCAAAACTGGTGACCCTCGAACATGAACATCAGCGCAGCCTTCGTGCAGAGCTACTTCATCGTGACGTCATCATCACTTCCTCAAGCTTTCGAGCAGTGAGTCATACAGCAAGCCAGAACCTACTACGGGGGTATTCTGACCACCAGCATGCAGCGGACGCGCATTCCTAGTACATAGTCAGCACCCTCAGCTTCTATCATCATCGCTCCGACCTACCCGAGCCAGCACCACTGTCCTGACTCACTGGGACATCATCACCCCTACTCACTGGGGCACAACCGCATACAGTTCCGACTCACCGCGAACTCTGCGACTTCCGGTTCCGACTCACTGGAACCAACCTTCCACTGGCCAGGCACACATCACAAGATGTACGGACGACTCAACCTAACCTGCTATCGACCTCCGGTCTCCGGAGGGGAGTGATGTAGCGGCACCGACGCCGCCACTTACGAACTAATGACATGACGTCACACAAATCCTGCATCGCGCAAGTTAAGTTTTCGGCGCGATTAGAATACCAGGCCCCTCAGAAAGTATTGCGAAAAAAAGTTTTTATATATGGGAGACTGGCCAGTTATAATGTTTTTCGAAAATATGATTATTTATAAGTAAAAATAAGTAAGTTCCAATTTCAAAATTTCCCTCCACATTTTTTGCGAGTTAATTCAAAGTATTGTGTCTCACTGAAATATGGATCTGCGCCGGGAACATTTTAGAGCTATGATTTTATACGATTTCAAGTGTCGCCTGAAACCGGATGAATCGTACGATAGACTTCAAATGGCATTCATGGATGAAGGCCCTTCCAAGGCAACCGTGTATCGTTGGTATAACGAATTCAAGCGCGGTCGACCAACTTTGGGGGATGACGAAAGAAGCGGTCGCCCTTTGACGGCTGTTACCGAAGAAAACGTGCTAGCAGTGAAAAATTTAATCCAAGACAATAGGCGAATTACATATCAGGAGATTCAACACATATTGAAGATTGGATCGGGAAGCGTTCACGAGATTCTACACAGCCATCTTCGCGTGAGGAGGATAGTATCACGCTGGGTGCCGCACAACCTCACCGATGCTCAGAAGCAGGCCCGGGTGGAATGGTGCCGTGATATGCTTAACAAATTTGAAGCAGGCTCGTCTCGGCGTGTTTACGACATCGTTACAGGTGATGAGTCCTGGATTTATCAATACGACCCAGAAACCAAGCGCCAGTCGACTGTTTGGGTGTTTCAAAATGAGCCAACGCCTACCAAAGTGAAGCGATCTAGAAGCGGGGGTAAGATTTTGATCGCTAGCTTTTTTAATTTGACTGGCCACTTGGTATCAATTCCCTTACGGGATCAAAGAAGCATTAATGCCGAATGGTATACTACCAAATGTTTGCCAGAAGTTTTCTCTGTTATTAGCAACAAGCGACCAAACACAGGGCTCCGCGGGCTACTGCTCCACCACGACAATGCACCTGCGCACACCGCACTCAAAACGAGGGACTTCCTGGACAGCACGCCAGTCAAACTCCTGGGTCACCCTCCTTACAGCCCTGATCTAGCACCGTGTGACTTCTTTTTATTCCCAAAAATAAAAAATCAGCTCAAAGGGATACAATTTTCGTCGCCGGAAGGAAGATGCGCTGGCTGCGTTCGAGCAGGCTGTAAACGAGGTGTCTGCGGCGGACTGGAAAAAGTGTTTTGAAAACTGGTTTAGGCGCATGAATCTTTGTATAGAGGCTGGTGGAAAGTACTTTGAAAAGATTTAATAAAAATATATGTACGTATAGAACAATTTTTTTTAGTTTCGCAAAACTTTCTGAGTGTCCCACGTACATACAACAGTCCGACAACAACCGTTGGGCAGTTGCCCGGACCAGACACAACACCCGTCTGGTCGGAGGATCCTCCCTTTTCTATGGAGGTTTGTGGGACTTTACACCCTGTTCCACTTACCCCCAAAGGGTTATCTTCTTTACCCTTCGGGGAATTCAGGCGTGATGTTATGTTATATGATAATGTTTGGTATTCCCCTCACTTTACTCTAATGAATATTCTGCATGGAAACAGATAACAGTTTTAAACAATCTTCCGGCTTTATCCGAGACCGAGACCTTGGTGAAACTGAGCAAATATAACGTTTTATGAGCTGAACGTGGAAAAGCAATAAAACAGTTATTGTTTGTTGGAAAGACTCTGTAATAAAATTAAATCACTTTGGTAACACAATCTCTTTTATGAGCCATTTAATTTAGTTATAGAAGAAATATTTTGATCAGTCTGCCTAGCCGTTTGTCAACTAAGTTGATGTCCAGTTTAACCGGATGCAGCAGAGTACCAGTATTTTGCGTGGAGCGACTGCCCGTCTGACCTCCACAACCCAGTAACTCAGTAACACGTTACTCCTTGACAAGACTGGTGGCAGATTTTATGACTTCTGACTGCAGTAACGACTTTCAAAGATCTACAAATGATAGCTGGAACTAACGGCTTATAATCCTTTCCGAGGCACGCAGGGCTCCCGGTATGTAATGGAACATAAGCCACGTACACAGATCGACCTCAGCAAGCGTTGCTTAACTATGATGATCGACCCGTGCGGCTGCTATTTTATCCGACAAGGAATAGTTTAGTTTAATTAAAATCCCGGAACGCAGCGACGCTAAAACAATAGGAGTTAATAAAATGAACTGTTTTGTTCGTCGCTTTGTGTTGAATCAGTATTGAAGCAATGTGAGTGCAATCGAACATTTGAGGCGGATTTAATTAAGGCCCAACTCGTACGTGCCGAGCAGGCTGGTCGCAGCCGGGTTACGGCGCTAGGCGTCGTAACTGTAGCGAGGTACCCGGGGCAGGGCAGAGTCTGGCGAGGCAGACGAGAAAGGAACAAAGAGTCAGTTACAGAAGGCCAAAACAGGCAGGAATGTCTGCTCGCAGAACGGTTTAGAATATTATCATTAAGGATTAAATTAAAGACGGCACTTTTAATTATTGTGTAAAAGTAACAGTTTCGCGAATGGAAAATTAAGTTATCTAGTACGCATTGTATTTAAAAGTTGACACAATGAGTGATCAGCAGTATTCGCAGCCGATCCGATATCCTCGAAAAATTTATTAATATTTCAGTTAGACATAGTGGCCCTTCTGCTCTTCATTAGTGTATCGCGGGAGACATTGCAACGTAGTGTCGTGTTGATTCAGCGTGGCTCGCCGCTCATCTCTTGTGACTGCTCGCTCGTCATGTACCTCTGCTTAGCTCTCGAGTTATGGCGAGTCGGCGACAGATGACCGCCCCCACCCCCTCCCCCCTCTGGAGTGAGTTATACCGATACATTGATACCGCGTATCAATAAGCTGCTATTTAGACAAACATGTGAGGAGTTGTGTATTTGAGACAAAATTCCCACACAATATAAATAAGTTACTGTGAAAATTCGTATACTATATATTTATTTCGTAGGCAATTAGGCACCTGCAATACTGGCGTTTTTAAAGTTTTCAGTGAACAAGATTTCGCTTTCGGGCTAATAGCTAGCCAAAAACTAAGAAAATATGTTATGCCACATATTATCTTATACATACATACATAAACTCACGCCTTTTTCACATGGGGGGTAGGCAGAAACTACAGAACGCCTCCTGCTACGATCCTAACATATTATCCTATTAGAGACATAAAAGGAAAATAACAAAAATAATAAAATATTTTTTTTAAAATGTGTAACTTCCTTTTTTAGGGTTCCGTAGCCAAATGGCAAAAACGGAACCCTTATAGATTCGTAATGTCTGTCTGTCTGTCCGTCCGTATGTCACAGCCACTTTTTTCCGAAACGATAAGAACTATGCTTTTGAAACTTGGTAAGTAGATGTATTCTGTGAACCGCATTAAGATTTTCACACAAAAATAGAAAAAAAACATAAAATTTTGGGGGTCTGCATACTAGTAGTTTGCGCGAGAGACACTTCCAAAGTAGTAAAATGTGTGCCCCCCCCTGTAATTTTAAAATAAGAGAATGATAAAACTAAAAAAAATATGTGATGTACATTATCATTCATTGTCCATTCCCCGCGCACGGCCGACCCTTAGTTCGAATCCGCTCTGTGACTTAAATTGCTTAAAAATAGTAAACCTTACATTTTTAGGACTTTTTCTAGTACAAACTGTTCAACAAGTTTTAATAAATACCAGGCCCCTCAGAAAGTATTGCGAAAAAAAGTTTTTATATATGGGAGACTGGCCAGTTATAATGTTTTTCGAAAATATGATTATTTATAAGTAAAAATAAGTAAGTTCCAATTTCAAAATTTCCCTCCACATTTTTTGCGAGTTAATTCAAAGTATTGTGTCTCACTGAAATATGGATCTGCGCCGGGAACATTTTAGAGCTATGATTTTATACGATTTCAAGTGTCGCCTGAAACCGGATGAATCGTACGATAGACTTCAAATGGCATTCATGGATGAAGGCCCTTCCAAGGCAACCGTGTATCGTTGGTATAACGAATTCAAGCGCGGTCGACCAACTTTGGGGGATGACGAAAGAAGCGGTCGCCCTTTGACGGTTGTTACCGAAGAAAACGTGCTAGCAGTGAAAAATTTAATCCAAGACAATAGGCGAATTACATATCAGGAGATTCAACACATATTGAAGATTGGATCGGGAAGCGTTCACGAGATTCTACACAGCCATCTTCGCGTGAGGAGGATAGTATCACGCTGGGTGCCGCACAACCTCACCGATGCTCAGAAGCAGGCCCGGGTGGAATGGTGCCGTGATATGCTTAACAAATTTGAAGCAGGCTCGTCTCGGCGTGTTTACGACATCGTTACAGGTGATGAGTCCTGGATTTATCAATACGACCCAGAAACCAAGCGCCAGTCGACTGTTTGGGTGTTTCAAAATGAGCCAACGCCTACCAAAGTGAAGCGATCTAGAAGCGAGGGTAAGATTTTGATCGCTAGCTTTTTTAATTTGACTGGCCACTTGGTATCAATTCCCTTACGGGATCAAAGAAGCATTAATGCCGAATGGTATACTACCAAATGTTTGCCAGAAGTTTTCTCTGTTATAAGCAACAAGCGACCAAACACAGGGCTCCGCGGGCTACTGCTCCACCACGACAATGCACCTGCGCACACCGCACTCAAAACGAGGGACTTCCTGGACAGCACGCCAGTCAAACTCCTGGGTCACCCTCCTTACAGCCCTGATCTAGCACCGTGTGACTTCTTTTTATTCCCAAAAATAAAAAATCAGCTCAAAGGGATACAATTTTCGTCGCCGGAAGATGCGCTGGCTGCGTTCGAGCAGGCTGTAAACGAGGTGTCTGCGGCGGACTGGAAAAAGTGTTTTGAAAACTGGTTTAGGCGCATGAATCTTTGTATAGAGGCTGGTGGAAAGTACTTTGAAAAGATTTAATAAAAATATATGTACGTATAGAACAATTTTTTTTAGTTTCGCAAAACTTTCTGAGTGTCCCACGTAAGTGAAAGTTTTATCTCGAAGAAAATTGAACAGAATCCAGTCTATAAAACGAAATGAAAATTTATCTTTATGCTAAAAAGGATTTATGACTGAAAATCAAGTGCAGTGACAATCAGAACAGTGACCTTGTTATAAACCAACGTGTTAACAATTTATAAACGATAAAACAGTGCATTAAAAGTGTATAAAAAAGAAAGCAAAAGACAAAGTGACTATGAACATTTGAATAGTGGAAAAAAAAACTTACCCTCATGAGTCATTTGTAGCCGTTTTGTTTCTTTTAAGTATTGGAACTGTCTAATACCATACACAATTTCAACAGAGTTGACTAAGTTAATTTGGTTCAGTGGCCCAACAGACGACTTCAGTTCACGATCCGTTGAGCGCAAGTTCGAACCCCAACTGAGTGGTCGATCGCTTTTTGTGAATTCCAAAATTCGAATTTCATATATATTTCGACGTGTTACTGGCCCATATTACGACCTGCTGTTTGCGATAATTACAAGTTCTATTATCCCTAAACATGAAGAATAACCAGCGCTCTCCACCAACTACGCCCAAAACACAGTTTAGTGCTATGGGCAGTACGGAAACAAGATCGGAACCTGATATCACCACGGCCGTAACCGAGTGCGGCTATGTCAACACTAGCAGGTCTAAGCGTCCGCGCAACAATGTCTCGCCGCAAGGTGAATCGCATGAGAAAAGCCCGCTGGAACTAAGAAAGAAAAGGGAGCAGGACAGTATTATTGCAAAGCAGCTGGCGGACCAGACTAAATTAATTGCTAAGCTGTCATCGGATATAGGCGATATCAAGAAGCAAAACAACCAAATACAGGCGTCCAACACAGAAATCCGTAAGTCGAACGCTGAAATCGTCCAATCAATCGAATTTTTCAACAAGCAATTCGAAGTTTTAAAAACGGAGGTTGAAACGTTGAGAAAAGAGCGACATGAACAACAAATATATATTGAAAATTTGGAACAGAAAATAAATGATCTACAGCACAAAACCAGGTCCTCTACCATTGAATTGCGTAACATCCCGCAGGAGGCTGCTGAATCTAGCGCCAGTCTCACAAAAACAGTGTGTAACATTGGCACAATTGTTGGCGTGCGTGTCACTGAAACAGAGCTGCGTGATATCTATCGTGTTCCACGGAAGTCTAACAGCTCCACCACCCCACCTCCAATAGTTGCTGAATTTACTTCCGTACAAACTAGGCAGACCCTCATCTCGGCTGTGCGCACGTACAACAAAATACGAGAAAGAGACGACAAATTAAACACCACAGTTATGGGTATGCCTGGCGATCGTCGACCGGTGTACGTCGCTGAACTTCTGCCACCCAGCACCAAACAGCTGTTCTACCTAGCCAGAGAGTTTGCCACCAAAAATGCCTATAAGTTCTGCTGGATCTCCAATGGTAATATATTTATCCGCAAGAAGGAAGGTGACAAACAAGTCCTCATCAGAACCCAAAAATGTCTCAATCTCACATCAGAGAATCAAGATAAGGTTATGTGACTCACTCTGAATTTTTATATGATTTTGCCAGTTTTATTGTTTTGTTTATTGTTGATTTTAGTTCTAATTATGAAAATAACTTGTACATCTAATCAACCATTCTTACATAATTCATACATCAATACCCAACACTCAAGAAAATATTGCATACAAACACAAGCCTATACAAACAAAAAATACAAAATACACACAATGACAAAATTTTTCCTCACTATAATTACTTATCATACAAAAATATTACCTATAGACCAAACAACGCTAACCCTGAATACGTTATACTATAAATCTGCCAAATTATTAGTAATAATTACTGCCAGCCCGGAGTATTATCTACCTGGTCATTTAAACACTATTCCATTCACCACTATCACTACTCACAATATAGCAATACTTCTGCACTCACTACACTACTCACCTATGAAAATAAACACAGCACCACTACAAGACAACCTGTTTAACTCTAATAGTTTACTGCACTCACTGGCTTTTCTTGCGGAATTACACATGTTTACACTGTTGATCACAATCGTAATATTTAACACTATTTTTTTGTCTTTTTCAATTACTCCAACAAAAATAATTAAACTACATGGCCTCAACTTAAATATCACAAAAAATAACCAATTAGTTAGCATGACTGGAATAGACTATGCAGTCACGTCACACACTGTTGTGTATACCCGCGCAACTTCAATTTTTTTTTTTAATCTTTACCGTCTACCTACATATCATTGGTTCAAGCTCTATTTATGACGCAAATGTAAACAGACAGATGTCCACACCTCCAGATATGATCTGTTTTTGCGCGTACTTATATAATTAAAAATGATGAATATAGATCAAATTACTCATGAAATGGATAACATTGCTGATTCCTATACCTGTACTCCTGAACAATGCCTGAATTCCACAGAACGGTGCGATCGTAGCCTTCGAATTATACAGATTAACATTAGGAGCATAAAAAAGAATCTAGAACAATTTGTCACCATGATAACAGTGACAAAAGTTGATTTTGATTTTATAGTTCTCACTGAATGCTGGTTGCAGGTTTCGGGTGACATCCCTGTATTACCGGGTTATACCTCACACTCCACAAAAAACAACCCAATAAAAAATGACGGAGTTGTAATTTTCGCTAAAAACACAATTAGTTGTACAACGCATGAACCAATGATCTCAGATGCCAACTGCTTGGTATCTTGCTTCGATAATACAGCTATAATCGCTGTGTATCGATCCCCATCCTATCTAAACCTTGCAAACTTTTACTCTACTTTAAGTGAAATAATAAAGTCATTAAATTCCAAAAATAATGTTATGATTATAGGCGATATTAATATTGACATCAAACCCGGTAATACTGATCGTCGTTCGGATGATTATTTAACCTTGACGGCAACCCATGGCCTATTACCTGCCCATACTCTGCCGACAAGGTTGGATAACTGTCTGGACCATGTTATGATGAAAACTAAATCCCCTGCCAGAATTGCCGTCCTGGAAACCCACATTACTGATCATCTACCTATTGCCATATTCCTCGATGTAGAAAAACCAGTGAGATCCCGCTCAAAAAACACCTCGCTTCGATATGACTATGAGGCCATTAAAAATGATTTAGATAAACATGATTTCACTCCTATCCTTGATACTACAGACCCTAACCTTGCAACTAATCTTTTGATTGGCGATTTACAGTCTGTCATAACTAAGCATACTAAAATTGTTCGCACTCCCAGTAGGAAAACAGTTATTAAACCTTGGATGACCACTGGTTTAATAAGATGCCTTCGTAACCGAGACAGAATGCACCGTCGGGTTGGGGAGTCTCCCAATGATTTAATGCTAAAGATATCATATACCCGATACCGCAACTTTTGCAATTCTTTACTTAGAAAATTAAAACGGGCCTATGAGAGGACTGAATTTCAAAAAGCTAATAACAATCCGAGAGCTACGTGGAAAGTCATTAAGTCTATTACACATAGCAACAAACAGAAACACCTGCCTAATGCTCTGCTAAAATCCTCTATTGACCCTATCGCATCAGTAAACAAAGCCAATAAGTATTTTGTAAATGTTGGAAGGGACCTTGCATCAAAATTTGACTGCAGCAATCAAGCCTCCTACACATCTGCTTCCCCGTCTCCAATGGAGTCTCTAGCTATTCCATTGGTTGATGAAACACTTATAATAAGTACAATTAATAGGCTGCGCAGTGATTGTGCAATGGGATGGGATAACATCCCTTCTAACATTATCAAGCAATCTAGCAGAATTCTGGCTCCTTTCATTGCCCATATTTGCAACTGCTCCATCACTTCGGGCATTTTTCCGAAAGCTTTCAAACGTGCAGTAGTCCATCCAGTGTACAAAGGTGGAGCCAAGGACGACGTTTCCAACTATCGGCCAATTTCAGTGCTTAGCTCTTTGTCCAAAGTACTTGAGCGAATCCTCAACACCAATCTGTCTAATTATTTATTAAAAAATAAGCTTATCGCAAACAACCAATACGGTTTTCGCTCAGGAGTCTCCACAGAAGACGCTGTCACTGATTTGTCAAACACCTTGGTCGACAAGCTGGACAATCGCCTTAAATGCTATGGTGTCTTCCTAGATTTAACCAAGGCTTTTGATACAGTTTCCATTCCCAGACTTTTGGCCAAAATGGAGCACATGGGAATACGTGGTGTGGCCCTAAATATTTTCAAAGATTACCTCACTGGGCGTAGCCAAAGTGTTAAGATTGATTCCATTTTTAGTGACGAAGAATTTATCGGCTACGGCATACCTCAAGGAAGTATTTTGGGACCCACGCTATTTCAAATATATATTAACGATCTCTGTCAATTACCGCTTATTCAATGTCACATTTTTACCTATGCAGATGACACAGCACTGCTGATATGCGATAAGGACTGGGACAAAGCTAAGCTTAGAACTGAACTTACTTTGCGAACTGTTATGAACTGGCTTTCCACTAACCTACTGACGCTCAATATATCCAAGACCAAAGTAATTCAGTATCTACCGCCAAACGCACCTAAACCACCTTCAAATTCGAAAACAATAATTGCACATATTTGTCACGATGCAGGATCTTGCAACTGTACCTGTCTGACTATGGTGCCAAGTATTAAATACTTCGGTGTGCATATCGACGAAAGGTTGGATTGGCGTGTCCACACAGATTCTCTGTGCTCCGGTCTTCGTAAATTTATATATCTGTTTAAGGAGCTCAGACACTCGGCTGACATTAAAACGGCCTCTCTTGTGTATCGTTCCCTGTGTGAGTCAATAGTAAGTTACTGCATTCCTGTGTGGGGTGGAACTTTGAAAACTGTGATGCTTAGGGTGGAACGAGCTCAGCGGGCTGTACTCAAAGTGATGTATTTCCGGCAAAGAGACTTCCCCACAGCTCAGCTCTACTCCGATGCCAAGGTATTAACGGTGAGACAGCTATACATTCTCCGCACTGTCTTGCGTCGTCATTCCAAGATGCCATTAGACAGTAATATCGCTAGTCGACGAATAGGCTTTCCTGTATGTCCGTCAGTTCAATGTCGTTCTGCACTAGCACGACGACACTATGTTGCCCAAAGCTCCCACATTTACAACCGAATAAACAAGATTTTAGCAATATACAGACTAACTGCGCGTAGGGTAAAACATAACCTCAAGTCATGGCTAATGTCTCTCAGATACGAAGAAACTGAGCAGATTTTAATAACGCTCTTGTGACATCAATCCTTTCCTCAGTATATACATTTGATGTAGGTACACACCACACATACACACCACACGCACACACACACTCACCATTACAGTTTTTTACTAACAAACCGTTTTTTTTTTTTTTCTGTGTTTCTCTTTACAACTTTGGTTTTAATTTCATTTTGATAACTGTTGCATAAGATTGAACTGTATTTGTTGCCGGGAGAGGGCACTGGCTCCTGTAACACAGGTTAATCACCTAGCACAGGAGTCAGGGACTTCACTGAATTGTATTATGTTTCTTATGTAAATAAAGATAAATAAAGATAAAGATAAAGATAAAGATTACCATATAAACTACCACCGAAAATTGGTTTGAACGAGATCTAGTAAGTAGTTTTTTTTAATACGTCATAAATCCTAAACCGCAATTTACCAAGCACGGAACCCTTCGTACGCGAGTCCGACTCGCACTTGGCCGGTTTTTTCCATCTTGCTCTGAAGACTTTTATGTGAGAGTCTTAAAAATCCATACAATTCTAAAAAAGAGTGTACAATTCTTGTACCTCGTACTTTTACAGGCACTTTTACGTATATATTTCGAAGCCCTGTGAATGTGGCCGCTCCAGCAAAGAGTCCATTGATTTTTATCAGGACGCATAAAGAAACCAGCGTACCTACCTAAGGAGAATCTCCGAATTACTTTTCTTTCTAAGTTTACAAAAGCTTTATTAGACAAAACTTAGGTTTCGTGTTCGGTATTTTATGCTTAAACAAGTCTTCTGTAAACGGCTTATATATATGTAGCAAATATTTTAGTTTATGTCACTCGACTTTTGTAGTATTGACAAGGCGTTTAAATAGGCTTTAGCTATCTTGAATAGTCCAAACATATTGTTGAGAAGAACCTTTTGAAGAAGCGACGGAATGTAATGAAAGCTCGTCACATAGCATATTTATATGTACTTTGTGCAGGACATGGATATATGGCTTACACCGTTCAAACTTTTAACAATCATAATGTATGTCATACCAGTACCTGGGTTTCGTGTTTCTGATAAAATTTCATGTACGTTTAAAATAAATACAGGATGCTTTTAAAAAAAATGATTGTTTGATGTTATCTTTAATTAAACACCGTATTTCGTAATATATTCGTATTGATCGGAAATCTGGTTTTGTTTCCTCAGGCAAGACGCGCACGTGACAGCCGCGCGTCGTATTGACGACATGGAGACATGTCCGGTGACACGGAAATAACAATATATCTTTGTTCTTATTCCGTTTAAATAATACGACCGGCCTACCTTGAACCCTAAACAGTGAGCGACAGCCCCCGTGGAGCTCCAACATTACCCGTAATAAGGGGAGGGCGGAGTCTACATAACTGGTGCTAAGAGTATCGGCATTCGAACGAGCCCACGATGGGATTGCGGCCTACCCGGCGGATAATCAATGATTCGCAAATATTCGATACTTCAGCGTCGGCTGTGAACAATGCTTAATTGATTCCACGTTGATGTTGAAGCGATTCAGCTTCTAATTTCATTAGTGATTAATTTTTCGAGTGTTTGTCAGGAACGGTTCATTGGCCGATGTCCGGATTACACGTTAGGTAAGCAAGCAAGTAATACTATCATCCATAGCTTGGCACATACAAAAATTTGAATATCCAATGTATGTATAAACGAAGCCGGAGTTGCATTTTGTCCAGAGGCTCTTATTATTGTAAGCAGTGTATGGGAATACCAAGCGCTACCGAAACATCAAGTGATCAATCCCAACTATTTAGTATTCTACAATCGCCAACGCTGATAGAATTACTATGTGCCTTGAACTCTGTACCTATCTATACAATTTTATGTGGTCCAGGCTCTAGTAGTATCTATCAATACCCAGCTTACGTAAAAACGTTTACAAATAAAACTTATACAATACATCATGGGGGTATGATGTATTGTATAAGTATGTATATTCGTCCGTTGGTCCGCTGAAACATCAAACAGCAATGATTTCGACGAAAACTGGATAACAAACAGTAAAATGCCCATAACTTTTGAACGGCTGAACCGATTTTATTCAAACATAGCTAAGAACACTCTCGACAAAATTACCTTTCAAACAAAAAAAACTAAATCGAAATCGGTTCATCCGTTTAGGCGCTATGATGCCACAGACAGACACACAGATACACAGATACACAGCAACACACGTGAAACTTATAACACCCCTTCTTTTTCCGGCGGGGGTTAAAAACACCCCGATTCAAACTTTTAAACGCGCATAACTTTTGAACGGCTGAACCGATTTAATTCAAACAAGGCTAAGAACACTCTCGACAAAATTACCTTTCAAACAAAGAAAACTAAATTGAAATTGGTTCACGCGTTTAGGGGTTTTTTAAATTTTGAAATTTTACTTGTAAATTTTGAAATTTCACTTGTAAATTTTACTTCTAGTACCCTGAAGATAACTAACAAGATGCCAGGAGTGCATGTATGACAAGATATATGAACGTAAACGAAGCAAAAGGAATATGGAAGAATCGTAACAGGTGGCGTTCTGTAGTTTCTGCCTGCCCCCATGGGAAAAAGACGTATATATGTAAGTTAACTAAAGGGTGACATACAAACTATAAATGCTTGCGTGAACTCTTTCGTCAAAGCTTATAAAACCACCATACTTGTTCAATCGAGACAGGTATTTTTACCTAATCGACTTATAATTCGTATAAATCGAGAAGCAACTGGAATCGATAGAACGCGAGTCGCGCCATCGAGCCATTTGCAATAACTTAGTGTCTTTTATTCCTTTACCTCCCTCCCTCCCGCGAGCATCCCGCCTCACCCCTCTGACGCCTGCACATAAGGCTATATTTAACGCGGAGTTGCTCCAAAAGGTTGTGTTGACTCAATACGCTAAGACCTTGTGCAGACGGACAAAGGGCTGTTTTGTCAATGCTGCTAATACAATTTATACAATAAACGATGGTTTACTTTTGAATCGGCCGTCTGAAAACGTCTTTGGTATGATTCAAAGTCATTTATTTGCATTAAATGCGGTATAAAAGATGGTATAAATAATTTATTAGCACAATGACACATTTCAGCATCACATCACATCATCAGCCTATTAATGTTCCCACTGCTGGGACACAGGCCTCCTCTCTGTGAGAGGGAATGGGCCGTAATCCACCACGCGGGCCCAGTGCGGGTTGGTGGATGTCACATGTCTTCGAATTTTTGGTTCTAGGACATGACGGTTTCCTCACGATGTTTTCCTTCACCGTTTTGAGAGCAGTGGTAAAGAAATAATTGGGCTCGAACCCACGACCTACAACTTGTAAGTCGCGGCCGATACCACTGGGCATTTCAGCATAATGCCAGCAAATATTCAGATATGAGTTAAGGTGCTTACAATAAGCAGATCTCTAATAATATCTATACAATAATAACACGTTATGTTTATTAGATATTCAGCCTATTATTCAACACATTATTTGTACTAGGTATTTAACGTCATAATTTTAATAAACTCATCACAAGATTGAATGTACTTACTAATGTCCGGGCGGTAGCGTTGCAAACACAAAAGTACACCGGCTGATGTTGAAATAGATAGTTGATCTTCTATGACTCATAAGTAAACCAACCGGCAGCTGCTCAATTATCAGTGGGTGTGGGAGTGTTAAAGGTATTTATAATAGGCTGTGTAAATACTTTGATATGGGAAGGGGTTTGTCTCAATATTAACATGTACCGTAGGCTCCAGCTCATTCTATTATTGATGGCATTTGTCAAAATATAAAAAACTTAATTCAAAAAATCAAAAAACCCGACTGCTTCAAAAGCGAACTAAAAAGTTGTAAACAAGGCAAAAATCATGCTGTGCAGTTGGAGGATACATATTCGCGGGCTGGCTGACCAAAATCTAGTGTATCCTCCGCCTGCACAGCATGATTTTTGCCTTGTTTACAACTTTTTAGTTCGCTTTTGAAGCAGTCGGAATTTTTGATTTTTTGAATTAACTTTTATTATTTATAACTTTTTAGTTAGTTTTTAGATACATTTAAACATATAAGTGTTATATATTTTTGAAATCACCTCTTAAAACACTTTATTTTGATACCCCACACGATGGGTTTGGAAGAAAAAAAAAATTCGGGCCCCTACAATATGGCGCCCAAAATCCGCCATTTTTCTATTAACCAATTTGAATGTAGCCTATGACACTCGCAGGATTAAGACGAATCGATTGACGTATGAATCATCAAAATCGGCCAACGCGTTTGGTCTCTGGAACGCCACATAGGAACAAACATACATACATACATATATACATATATATATACATACATACATACATACATACATAGACTGATAAACACATTACCCTCCTTCGGCAGTCGGGTAAAAATCCCCCGAGACATTTATCTTGGGAAAACACCCTGATTCTAACAGTAAAATGCCCATAACTTTTGAACGGCTGAACCGATTTTATTCAAACATAGCTAAGAACACTCTCGACAAAATTACCTTTCAAACAAAAAAAAACTAAATCGAAATCGGTTCATCCGTTTAGGCGCTATGATGCCACAGACAGACACACAGAAACACAGATACACAGCAACACACGTGAAACTTATAACACCCCTTTTTTCCGGCGGGGGTTAAAAATACAAGGGATTGATCACTTGACATTCCGGTAGCGCGTGGCTTTCCCATACATCGTTTACTCTTTCACCGACTTAAAGATGGAGGTAATCAATTCGACAAGTATGTATGTAATATTTTTGGAATTG
The DNA here is from genome assembly GCA_949775005.1 of Orthosia gothica. Lineage (NCBI taxonomy): Eukaryota > Metazoa > Arthropoda > Insecta > Lepidoptera > Noctuidae > Orthosia > Orthosia gothica. Next base: position 418,691 of record OX459068.1, read on the forward strand.
CACAATATTCACATATGTTACTTTGTATGGGATTCTAAAACATGTGTACCAAATTTCATAAGTGTATGTATGTTGAAACTACTTATGGGTGAACAACGGCGTTCATTAATTAACAAACCGATGGAACAAATTCCATACCTTAACTTTCTGTCCTCATAATATAGTGCTATGTTATGGACTAATAAAACTATTTCCTGGTTCAAAGTACAAACAACAATTTTTCGTAGGCCATGTACACACTGGAGTATTGTATACCTACGTCATATTAATTAACCTTATGTGTGAATGTTACGTATGTTAAAAGCACATGGTTTTTTTTAACCGACTTTCCAAAAAGGAGGAGGTTCTATGTTCGACTTTAAATTTTTTTTTTTGTGTATGTTCACCGATATCTCCGTCAATTGAGGACCGATTTTGAAAATTCTTTTTTTGTTTGGAAGAGTATGATTTGAAATTGGTCCAATTTTAATTTGGTGAAGGTCTGATCAAGAACTTCGGAGATATACAACAGAAGTCTTCAATAAATAACGGCAACACTCTCGGGATTGCTGCAATCGCATGTCTGTTTATTGTGTATACCATTTCATAACATAACATAACGCCAGTACGCTCTAAAGGGGTACGCAGATCTCTCATTTCACCGGTTATTTTCAAGTTTCATGTTATTCGGGTAATCTATTCGGCGTTATAGGGAACCTGTACCTTAGGAAACAACTTGCGTATCTATTAGGTAGGCAAAACTAAAAAGGGAAAAATAAATAACTTTTTTGCATTAAAATACTACCGACTTCCAAATGAAAAACTACAAAGTGAAAAATAACTTTATTTTTGGAAGTCGGTGTCTTTCGTCGATACCAATTATTTGCGATATGGACACCGACTTCCAAAAATAAAGTTTTTTTCACTTTGTAGTTTTTCATTTGGAAGTCGGTAGTATTTTTTTGCAAAAAAGTTTTTTATTCATTTGGAAGTCGGTAGTATTTTTTTGCAAAAAAGTTTTTTATGTCCATTAAATCATTAAGTCGAGATTCTTTGTCGGCTCATGGCCACATTATTATTTATTATGGCACAGTTACCAATAAGGGTTCACCGTCCCTGACATACGAAAACTCGAGTGCAAATGGCCTAAGCCTAAGACAACAAAAGAGATGGAAGATTGACTGAAAGGTGAAGGGTACACTTGTCACCGTTCCTCGTATCTATACCTATTATATAATGCTACCTACTTGGTACGTAAGGAAGCAGTTAATTCCGTTATCCGTATCGGGAGGCTTCCCTGATCTAGTTACGTTTGTTTTACGTGATAACGTTAGAGTGATATTATTTTACAGCAGAACGTGCGTGCGTTCATTTCGGTTATGCCGTAATTCAATATGATGAGGACGTGAACCTTATTAGCGGCATCGATTCGACACTCGCCGGGCTCGCACGCTCGTGTCGCACGTTCGTTTCGCTTGCTCGTGTTATCCTGAAAATATACTGCTAACTTTATCTACTAGAGTAATTGGGATGATTTTGGTTGGGTTATTTTCAACATAGAAGTTCATGAGACAAAAATAATGTACTGAATTAATTACGAGCTTAGACAAGATACCGATATATATATATATATATTGTATGTATTGTATGTAGGTGCTACTAGCTTCGGCCAGCGGCTTCGTCCGCGTGAAAAGTATTTTTTATCCCAGTGGAACATTATACCGGGATGAAAATTAGCATATGTACTATTCCAGACTATAATCTATCTCTGTGCCACATTTTATTCAGATCCGTTCAACCATTCTGGCGTGATTGATTAACAAATATACATCCATCCAAACTTGCACTTTCATAATATTAGTAAGATTATGTGTGTGACAATAGGCAAATACATGTTTTCTTCTATATTGTTTCACGTAAGTTTGAAGTTCCAGGCTTTGTCAAGTAAGATGCATAACGATGGCGCACGTATGGTCATAATAAATACGTGAAGACAATTGGCCAGTAGAGCGGACCCGGAAACTTAAAACCTTTGAACATAACAGTCTGCTCCAGTTTATTTAAAAACTTTTAATATTGTTTATAAGTACAGAAGCCATTTGGCCTGTTAACAAAATACAACTTCTTGAAGTTGGCAAAGTATCTGTTTTCTAAAGATTTCGCTTAAAGAACTGTCCATCAAGCTCGGAGAACAATAATATTAGAGATTTGGCTAATGTTCGGAAAGCTTTGAACTGGAATCTTTACAGTATACTAGCTACCGCCTGTGGCTCCGCTTATGTGGAATTGGCTTCTGCAAGCGGCTTCGCCTGCGTAAAAGTCCAAAATTATCCTGAGGAAACATATTCCATGGATAAAAAGTTAGCCATTTATCCCGGGAAAAAAGCTAGCGCTATTCTTGACTATAATCTATCTACGTTCCGAAAGTAAGTTCCACTTATATGCTCATGATCTGCAGATGTATCTCTCTTTCATCTCCAGCGGTCTGCTGACACTGTAAAAAGTCTGAATGAGGATTTGGATAGGATCTCAGCTTGGTCTATAAGAAACTCTTTAGTTTTGAACCCAGCTAAGTCTAAATTTATATTAATGGGATCTAGAGATTTTTTAAGTAAAATGGCTAATGAAAATTTTGGACTTGAAGATTAATGAATAAATAACAAGTAAAAGGCCCATAACTTTTGAACGGCTGAACCGATTTTATTCAAACATAGCTAAGAACACTCTCGACAAAATTACCTTTCAAACAAAAGAAACTAAATCAAAATCGGTTTATCCGTTTAGGCGCTATGATGCTACAAACAGACACACAGATACACAGATACACAGCAACACACGTGAAACTTATAACACCCCTCTTTTTCCGGCGGGGGTTAAAAATAAATAGCTTTATTTTGTACACCTCGAAGATTTAGACAGAGGAACCCTGGTTAACTCACATTTCGCTTGATATAGTTTAGTAGCCTATGATGCTCTTGCCTGTCTTGGAGAGCTTTGTCGAATTCACCAAGCTGCTCCCAAGCCTCTCACGGACACGATCTTCAGCAATGAAGACAACGGATGAGAAGAAAAATTTGTTTATTCTTCTATAACCGTATTGATCGGCCGGCTCTTTACTATTTCCTTAGCTCAGAGAGTTGTCTCAAGTTCTACACTTTTATCAGTACCTTACAGCCATTCTGTATATTCTCAAACCAAGAATACCTCGCCCTTCTTTCCCTCACTCCCGAGCCCTTACACCAAGTATTTGCATAAAGATATTAGTCCGTGTACCGCGTGCATGTGCTTGACAGTTGAGAGAACATCTCGCCTCCTCTCGCGCCTACTGCGAAGAGAAAAAGTTTATTTATCAACGAGTATTACCTACTTATGATAATCATAATAACTTTGCCCAGAAATCTAAATACCAACTATATGTACTACTTCGCTCCCGTGGCCCACCTCACAGGATCAGTTGTCAGGATAAAAAAAATGTCTATGTCACTGCGGAATAATGTAGCTTTCCATAGGTGAAGTACGTTAAGTTTTTTACAGTTTATCCATTACAAACAAACAATCAAAGCTTTCGTCTTTATAATATTAATGTAGACATACATTATTATAGACGTGAAGGTTTGTGAGGATGGAAGGATGGATGGTTGTTTGTAACTCATTGACGTTAAAACTGCGGATTTTGATTATACTTTTCAGTTATATAATCTATTTATTTTTTCGTTGCCAGGGGGCACTGGAACGCCTTGCAGCAAATACACCACTGGAGCACAAACTTATAATGAACTATCTATGAGTCCAGGTTTCCTCACGATGGTTTTATTCACCATTTATTTATTATTTTTAAACCCCGCCGGAAAAAGAGGGTGTTATAAGTTGCACGTGTGTTGTATCTTTACTTTACGTACACAGATACATAGCAACACACGTGAAACTTATAACACCCCTCTTTTTCCGGCGGGGGTTAAAAACACCCTGATTCAAGAAGTAAAACGCCCATAACTTTTGAACGGCTGAACCGATTTTATTCAAACAAGGCTAAGAACACTACGCCAAAAGTTATAGGCGTTTTACTGTTTAAATAGGGGTGTTTTCGCAAGATAAATGTGTCGGGGGTTTTTTAAATTTTGAAATTTTACTTGTATCATATTTTATTTATTTTGGACTATTGATATCGGTTCAACATCCAATTAACCATAGAGAACCATCTCGAACCATTGCGGTCGGTACTTAAACATTAATCATGCGATATTATATTTTATGTTATTTTCGTTCTCCGTCTACTCTTATTCGCATTGTACGTATGAAATATTCAAGGGAAGGGTAATGTCCTCCGTCGCTGCGACCCAAAGATCTTTGTCCTCAAGCAGAATTTCTTCACCTCTCTGTATTGTGAACGGCGGCGTGACGTTGACAGGCGAGTTATCGGCTCAAGTGAACCAAGAGTCAATGACTCTTGTATAAAGCACGGCACACGAACAAATAAAGCTGGTTTATAGCTGAGTATTATTTGTTTAGCGTCCATTGTGAGGGGTCGTACGTGTGTCAACGATCTTTTAGTGAAAATATAACGACTTGTTTGGATGAAGCGATATCTCTTAGAAAAATCGCGTAAAGCTCTACGTTTGTTTTATGAATGCTGGTTCGCATATAATTGAAAACTGTGTAAGTCTATGGCTATTTGTTTCATATATTCAATAACGCTATAGGTAAACTTAATGAACAAATTCGCACATAAGACCAAACCTGTATAATTATGTATCCCGACAGTTTAGGCAGAAGTGTGATACGACGCTCCCATTTTTAACCCCCGCCGGAAAAAGAGGGGTGTTATAAGTTTCACGTGTGTTGCTGTGTATCTGTGTGAATATCTGTGGCATCATACCGCCTAAACGGATGAACCGATTTTGATTTAGTTTTTTTTGTTTATAAGGTGATTTTGTCGAAAGTGTTCTTAGCTATGTTTGAATAAAATCGGTTCAGCCTTTCAAAAGTTATAAGCGTTTTACTTCTTGAATTGGGGTGTTCGCAAGATAAATGTGTCGGGGGTTTTTAAATTTTGAAATTTTACTTGTAGCAGTAATGTCTTGTCAGTAATTAGTCGAATCTACTGATATAAACAGGGCGCAGGTAATCCAGGCTTCAAAAAACCCAATCACATATTATCTAACCAATTTTTAGAACCCTGCACAATATCATACTCAGTAATTTAGTCTACTGGTCATAGAAATCAGTTAATATATATTATAATAATATAATAATATCGTTTATTTATAACATAAGGCACATTTTACAATAAAATATCTTAAACATATATAAGAAGACAGTTCCTTATTTGCCTGAACTAGGTTGAACCTGTGTTTCAGGGTATAAAGTGCTTAAAACTTATAATAAATAATAATAAATTAACAATAGGTATGGTATATGAATACTTAAATAAAGACTCAGCAAAATTATTATTTTGTTACAGCCAGGAGATCTTCTGTCTCTCCGTAAGAGATGCCAAGTAGATGTTCAAGGATAGTCTTTTTACAGCTTAAATAATTTAATTTATACATACTAAATTTTCTATTTAATCTATTGCACAGAAATGGACCTAAGAAAGCTAACCTTAATATTCATCGTACAACTGTATGGCGCGGCGAGTTTGTGCAGTGCTCGCGACAAGCAATCTGCGGCATATTCCTGTTGCATGCGACGCGACGCGCAGGCTGCGACACAATACACGTGCATCTGCACCACCAGACACGTGCCGATGTACGCTTGCATGTGTCTAACTACGTCCTACATGGCAATTATTGAGTTGCGTTGAGTTAGGTAGATAGAGTTATTTATTCCCTGTTAAACGTATTTTACACGCGTTATTATTAACCCACTGATATAAACTATTGATAACATTTTATATTATGCTTTTAAAACATACCCCTAAATTATAAACCCCTAAATTATGACGACATTATCTTAAGAAAAACCCCCGATTCAAAATTTTAAAGGCATTATATACCTTTTGAACGGCGGAATCGATGAAACAACCTTTAAAATAAGAAAGCATTAAATCAAAATTAGTTCGTCCGTTTGGGAGCTATGATACCATACACCGATAATCACCTCAGGCTTATAGGTAACACTTTCTTTTTCCGTCGGGGCTAAAAACGCTGCATCTGAAAAAGACCTTAGATTTCATTACTAAATTAAAAAGTGTTTGCATGTTCGTCATGTTTGCGAAACAACATCAATATAAACTTTATATAATTAACAAACACGTTCACTCAAAGTTGAGCCTTTATTTTTAGGATCACTTAAGAGAGAACTTAAACATTGAGGTAAGCTCGTCATATGTCAGTACCTATGTATTTTCACTCACCCCTGGCGCTGGTATTATGTTCTCATCTTATTAGGGTAATCATTCATAACAAGGGTAGCGTAGGTGGTCACTAGAAGGGTATCGAGTAAAAACCGCGCGTGGGTCGGTTAGATACCTTCTTTACGTATAATCTGCCAAGACATTCGACATTACTTGTGATATTTATGAGATATTGTTCAAGTATATTGTATGACAAGTCTTGCCAGGGTATCGTTACTCGGAACTGCGTTGTAGATGTCATGCAGTAGCTCGATTGAAAATACTTGTTACCCGACTGCTGAAGGAGGGTAATGTGTTTATCAGTCTATGTATGTATGTAAGTATGTATGTTTGTTCCTATATGGCGTTCCAGAGACCAAACGCGTTGGCCGATTTTGATGATTCATACGTCAATCGATGCGTCTTAACCCCGCGAGTGGCTACATTAAAATTGGACAACTTTCTACAATAGAAAAATGGCGGATTTTGGGTGCCATATTGTGGGGGCCCAAATTTTTTTTCTTCCAAACCCATCGTGTGGGGTATCAAAATAAAGGTTTTATGAGGTGATTTCAAAAATATAAAACACTTATATGTTTAAATTATCTTATTCGAAAAAAACTAACTAAAAAGTTATAAATAAAAAAACTTAATTAAAACAAGTAAAATTTAAAAATTTCAAAACCCCCGACACATTTATCTTGCGAAAACACCCCGATTCAAACAGTAAAAAGCCCATACCTTTTGAACGGCTACACCGATTTTATTCAAACATAGCTAAGAACACTCTCGACAAAATCACCTTTAAAACAAAAAAAACTAAATCAAAATCGGTTCATCCGTTTAGGCGCTATGATGGCACAGACAGACACACAGATACACAGATACACAGACACACAGATACACAGATACACAGATACACAGACACACAGATACACAGCAACACACGTGAAACTTATAACACCCCTTTTTTACCGGCGGGGGTTAAAAATCAAAAAACCCGACTGCTTCAAAAGCGAACTAAAAAGTCGTAAACAAGAAAAAAATCATGCTGTGCAGGTGGAGGATAGACCAGATTTTGGTCAGCTAGCCCGCGAATATGTATCCTCCGACTGCACAGCATGATTTTTTCCTTGTTTACGTCTTTTTAGTTCGCTTTTGAAGCAGTCGGGTTTTTGATCTTTTGAATTAAGTTTTTTTTTTTTCAAATTGCATTCACGACTGAAAGTCCACCTAAACATATTTTAGGAATGGCTCGGCAGATAACAGTGATGATAGGACATGGATTATAATTATATGAACACTATTAAAACCATGCACTCGTTAAGTTAACAGCTTTTGTTACATTGATCAGTGACATCAAAAAACTATTTTTAATACACTCTAAGCTTAATTGATATTTGAGCATTATAATATCTGCAATCGCTGAGCCTGCAAGTAAAGCTGCGGTACCAGGCGCGCACAAGTGTACAGGAGCTAGCTAATAACCGCAGTGATCGCGCTCAGGCCCTCCCAGCGGCTCATTAAAACTTAGCGCCGGCAACTTTGTGCCAACATTCTGTTTTTTACCCGACTGCCGAAGGAGGGTAATGTGTTTATCAGTCTATGTATGTATGTATGTAAGTATGTATGTATGTTTATTCCTATATGGCGTTCCAGAGACCAAACGCGTTGGCCGATTTTGATGATTCATACGTCAATCGATGCATCTTAACCCTGCGAGTGTCATAGGCTGCATTAAAATTGGATAATAGAAAAATGGCGGTTTTTGGGTGCCATATTGTGGGGGCCCAATTTTTTTTTTCTTCCAATCCCATCGTGTGGGGTATCAAAATAAAGGGTTTTAAGAAGTGCAGCATGATTTTTTCCTTGTTTACGTCTTTTTAGTTCGCTTTTGAAGCAGTCGGGTTTTTGATCTTTTGAATTAAGTTTTTTTTTTTTCAAATTGCATTCACGACTGAAAGTCCACCTAAACATATTTTAGGAATGGCTCGGCAGATAACAGTGATGATAGGACATGGATTATAATTATATGAACACTATTAAAACCATGCACTCGTTAAGTTAACAGCTTTTGTTACATTGATCAGTGACATCAAAAAACTATTTTTAATACACTCTAAGCTTAATTGATATTTGAGCATTATAATATCTGCAATCGCTGAGCCTGCAAGTAAAGCTGCGGTACCAGGCGCGCACAAGTGTACAGGAGCTAGCTAATAACCGCAGTGATCGCGCTCAGGCCCTCCCAGCGGCTCATTAAAACTTAGCGCCGGCAACTTTGTGCCAACATTCTGTTTTTTACCCGACTGCCGAAGGAGGGTAATGTGTTTATCAGTCTATGTATGTATGTATGTAAGTATGTATGTATGTTTGTTCCTATATGGCGTTCCAGAGACCAAACGCGTTGGCCAATTTTGATGATTCATACGTCAATCGATGCATCTTAACCCTGCGAGTGTCATAGGCTACATTAAAATTGGATAATAGAAAAATGGCGGTTTTTGGGTGCCATATTGTGGGGGCCCAATTTTTTTTTTTCTTCCAATCCCATCGTGTGGGGTATCAAAATAAAGGGTTTTAAGAAGTGATTTCAAAAATATATAACACTTATGTATTTAAATGTATCTAACTCGAAAAAACTAACTAAAAAGTTATAAATAAAAAAAATTTATTCAAAAATCAAAAAACCCGACTGCTTCAAAAGCGAACTAAAAAGTCGTAAACAAGGAAAAAATCATGCTGTGCAGGCGTAGGATACACCAGATTTTGGTCAGCCAGCCCGCGAATATGTATCCTCCGACTGCACAGCATGATTTTTTCCTTGTTTACGACTTTTTAGTTCGCTTTCGAAGCAGTCGGGTTTTTTGATTTTTTGAATTAAGTTTTTTTTGCACAAACTACTTGATTGGCTCACATAGTACATACACGAGTCGGTAGCTAGAAGAGTTTATCAGATGCATCAAAGGACATTAATTAATTAAATGTTTACTTCATTTACAAAGGTGTAACTTCAAGTCAGTTTTTAGCTTACTTTTTGAAAGAAAGAAGCAATAATAAATTGTTACATGCAAAAATCTATCTACGTTCCTGTACCAGCGTAAATCCTATATCTAAACTCAACCTATCATTACGTCTCGAAGTCTTCAAAACCGCGATATATCTGGCTCCATCAATTTGTATCTCTGAACAGTCATGAAATTGATCACTAATCACTCGACTAATGAGTCCCGACCGTGCGAGCATCGCGATTCACTGCTCACTGCACGTCGTGGAGACTGCTCACTTGGTGAACTACGGAGTAGTCGCAGAAGGTTCACAAGAAATAGTATCGTCAAGATTGCAGTGTTCGATACTTTTGTTCAGCTTCAATAATTACGTATTGAAATACCATTTTAAGGATGAGGGCCCGGCCATGCCACTAATTTACAAACATTTCACTTATTTCTCGAGTGTGTATTTTTGACAGAATTGTCAGAAGTGGGCTTTTTAACCCCCGCCGGAAAAAGAGGGGTGTTATAAGTTTCACGTGTGTTTGGTTATCTGTGTATCTTCTTCTTATCACTTTCATCTGTGTGTCTGTGTATATGTGTGTCTTTCTGTGGCATCATAGCGCCTAAACGGGTGAACCGATTTTGATTTAGTTTTTTTTTGTTTAAAAAGTGACTTTATCGAGAGTGTTCTTAGCTATGTTTAAATAAAATCGGTTCAGCCGTTCAAAAGTTATGGGCGTTTTACTGTTTGAATCGGGTGTTTTCACAAGATTTAGAGTCATAATAACGTGTTCAATAGATTGCCGATCGAAGCGTATCTACTATGTACTAGATAAATTATGTAGCAGGAAATAGAAATTAGTCGGGGGTTTTTTAAATTTTGAAATTTTACTTGTTTGAAGAAGAATTTCAGAAGTGGGCCTTCTGCACGTTTCGCTGTGCATTGTTTCAGTAATTAGCTTGTTGTGTGTAATTCCCGCACCTGAGGTGAACTCGTGATTAATTCTCAAAAGCGGTTGTACCTGCATACAGAGCACAGAACAGTCAGATTATACGCCATATAATCAAATAGAATGACGTGTGCACTTGATCTGATGACTTTACTGTAAGAAAGCTTTTAATAGCCTACCGATTTATCGAAGAGAAGTAGTTGATACATACTTTAGTTCAAAAGTGGACGAAGCTGAACCATACATTGATCAGCCTAATAGTGTTCCCACTGATGGGACACATTCTCTTCACTGTGAGAGAGGGGCTGCAAATCCACCACGTGGACCCAGTGCGGATTATTAGTGACGAAACTAAAAGAGAAGATCTCTGTTTAACTTTTTTTCTTTTTGGTATATGTATACAGGCCTTCGGTGTATTCGTCAATAATTTAAGCAGAATAAAATAGTACCTAGCTGACATCACATCCGCGGAAAGTCGGCATAACTACGAGTGTGTAGCGCTGGCAGAGTGCCGAGCTAATTCCACTCAAAACACACGCAATATGTTATTATTTACGAACGTACATATTTATGTATGGATCTAGTATAGCTACATATGTTGAGACAATTTATTTCGTATCACGCTTACACAGGCCGTAGATATTGACACCCATTGTACGTCATATTGTTGAACATATAAAAACGTCTTCTGTCTCTCTCAATGTCTCCCCTGACACGATTACTAAAATATTAGGTATATCGCCGATTATTGTCTTCTCTAATTATTCGGTTATGTACCATTTTTTGGCTGAAGCCGCCCCTCGTTTTTCCACACACATCTGTGTAAATATTTCTTGATAATATTCAATGAGCAAGATATCAGATCTAGATCATCTGCAGGCTGTCTTCTAATTATCATAATAAATCTCTTTGTACTATGTGTGTTACTTTATCGTAAGGTTGAAACAAATAAACGACGAACGGTAAGTAAACCTCAAACCTAAACCGTAAACCTTAAGGTTGTTCGTCTATTATACACTCCCTCCACCGCAAATAAATGTTAACAATAATAATTGATATTGTATGATCAGCAATAACAGTTATGAAATATTCAACAACCTACAGAAACATCTATCTCTAGGTATGTCCGTGGATCGTCGATCGTGAACGAGTGTAGTTGAAGTGAGTTCTGTTTGTTATTCACGATCGCACAAGTTCCGAACTCAGTGGAACTCAGTACAACGATGTGTTGTTGCGGGATCTCGTGAGGTACAAACTTCTCCGTTCCTTCAGAATTTAGTTCCAATCGATCCTTTTACACAAAAAGTTGCGGCAATGTGGTGTAAAACCACAGGTAAGTCCTATTAAGAAGGTCTGCATTAAGAGGCTCTAGCAAAGTGTTATTCTATCTATGATAGTGAATGTCAAAATGCTAAAATGTAAGGGTTTTTACCCGACTGCCGAAGGAGGGTAATGTGTTTATCAGTCAATGTATGTATGTGTGTATGTATGTATGTATGTATGTAAGTATGTATGTATGTATGTTTGATCCTATATGGCGTTTCAGACACCAAACGCGTTGGCTGATTTTGATGATTCATACGTCAATCGATGCGTCTTAATCCTGCGAGTGTCATAGGCTACATTAAAATTGGATGATAGAAAAATGGCGGATTTTGGGTGCCATATTGTGGGGGCCCAAATTTTTTTTTCTTCCAAACCCATCGTGTGGGGTATCAAAATAAAGGGTTTTAAGAGGTGATTTCAAAAACATATAACACTTATATGTTTAAATGTATCTAATTCGAAAAAACTAACTAAAAAGTTATAAATAAAAAAAAGTAATTAAAAAAATCAAAAAACCCGACTGCTTCAAAACCGAACTAAAAAGTCGTAAACAAGAAAAAAATCATGCTGTGCAGGCGGAGGATACACCAGATTTTGGTCAGCCAGCCGGCGAATATGTATCCTCCGACTGCACAGCATGATTTTTTTCTTGTTTACGACTTTTTAGTTCGGTTTTGAAGCAGTCGGGTTTTTTGATTTTTTTAATTAAGTTTTTTCCATGAATTGTCAATCAATATTAGCACATCCTATTACGAGGCGATAGCGTTAAAATTCGCGGCACATTTGTTGGCCCACTTCTGAAATGCGATGAATCTCTAAACACACCGGTTATAACGCTATGAACTTGTCGACGCGTCATTATCGGGGTTGAGCAGTAATTGCAACGCAGTCTGGCAGTGTGAACAAAGAGTAAATAAGGCAGTGTGTACACGGCGTCATTATTCACGTTTTCACGTTAACACGTCGCATGTCGACGGCGGTCCATCACACACATACACACAGACAGACATACTCACGGTGAGAGTTTGCAGAATTAGCGGAAATAGAGCTTTCAATAGAATTAGCATTAGGCTCTCCACAAACAGCCGTAATACCACGCCTGTATGCCCCAAAGGGTTAACTTAGTGCCGTTAAGTAAACAAGCCCAGACGCCGGGCTGTTACCGAGAAATTCCAGATAAAAAAACCCATTAACACAATGCCCGACCCGGGAATCAAACCCTCGGCAGTAATGCTTGCGAATACTACAGCAACGAGGTAGGACCAAATAGGTAGTATAAGGTGTTCCAGTCTTAGATCTTCGATTTTTTTTTTTTAAACCTAAAAGCTTTCTACTAAAGACATATACCCATTGAAAACATGATAAAATTCTGAATTCTTAAATTGATAATTCTGTTATTTAATTTGTTGTATTCACTTTTTCATCCTTTTGTACAATTTATATTTTCTTAAACACACTTAGACTATAAAATTTAAACACCATTTACAAACATTTATTTTAACTCGGATTTAACCGCAACTCTTGAGAACGTTCTAAAGCGCAGTTTATTACCTGTGGTAATGAATGCGCCGTTAAACCATTAAACCAGTTTCCCTCCGCGGTGACCGCCAGAGTTACTGCTCACTGCGGGACTCAAGTAAAAAGGAGCAGGTTAGATTTATTAAACGGCAATTATAAAAAACCAAAATACTGTTTTATCACTAGCCTAGGAAAATAACTGTAATTAGAGGCCAATCTGGCAAAATATCTAGACTTTCAACGGAAATAAGTGGATTAATTATGGAAATAATCCGTAAAGATCTCATGTGCGACCAAAAATAATAATTTTATTAAATTTTGGCTGTCAAATTCCCAAAAAAATCTTTTTGTTCGCTTAATTCTCGTAAAGTGTTGGTTTTACTGCAATTTATGCCAAAGCCAGTTTATACCATATATAATTATGTACAACAAAAGTTTTACATAAGATTCACTAATGCTCACTGGCTGTCCAAATACACATTTAACCGGGGTTTTTTTTCGCAGCAAATGTGTTATTTTCCTCAGCTACTAGTAATGTTACCCATCGCCTAGATGGAAAAATTAAATTCCTTTTACATACTGTTTAATTCGACATGAACAAAAAAATAAAACGCCACAAAATCAATTCAAATAATCGTCTATTTTCCTAAAGCCACATTCGTCATCCGCACCAATTTTCCATTCCGTATTAATTTATACAAAACGCAACATTTGTACGATCCTACATAAAATTATCCGCGTTTTACGACACAATCTGACTCACAAAACAGCCATACTCGTATAAAAATCACGATTCAATCCGCGACTCTGCGAGCGTAAACAATATTCGTTTCATTAAAGCCGCGCGGCTTTATGAGAGTCATTGCTAAGAGTCGTTGCCGTATCGTTGCCGTATCGCTGCCGTATCGCTGCCGTATCGTTCCCGTATCGTCGCCGTATAGTTGCCGTATTGCTTCTCGTTGCCGTTTTGTGCCGAAAAACGCGCACCTTTATTGGTGGCTTTTAAAATAAAACAGTTATGCTCCCGACAATTTATTCTGCAGTAAATGAGGGAGTGCGTTTCAGTATATCAGCGTCGACGACGCAATGCAGAAATATTGTGTAAAGTTATTGGAGCACTCTGTTTTTATTGGAACCTGTTTGTGTAAGTTTAAAGTGGAGGCAAGTGCCACTGAAATGAAAATATTTTGATGTTAAAGGGAATTATTTATTGAGATTTTATTAATTCTGAACTGTGCCGATAAAGCAAAGAGAGATTTTATTATTCTACATTTACGTAAATACTTCATCGTCACTACATATTATAAACTAAAGTCCACCGCCGGGTCTGTACGCGATAAACTCAAAAACTACTTAACGGATGTTCATGAGGTTTTCAGGTAGAAAAAGAGAGAGTTTTCAGAAAGAGTAAGAAACAAGGACGGTTTTTGTGTATAATTTGTCACGGGCGAAGCCGGGGCGTGTCGCTTGTACTAAATAAATCAAAACAATATATAACAGTATAAAAACACATAACATCGCTCATTGTAGGGTTAGGCGAGGAGGATGGGCAGCTGTCGGGAGGACACGGCGCGTCATACGCTGGCAGAATGTGCCACTTGGGTAGGGCCGCATCGTGGCCTCAACTCAGGAGAAGGCAGTAACCTATCGCTGCCAGCCATAGTCGTCTCGCAGCAGGAGGCTGCGGAAAGGGAGAGGAAGATGTCTTCCACTCAACCGGCCCGCAGCAGACGCATCGGGCGTCGGCGAAAGGCGGACAACGCTGTCTTCCAGCCCCCCTAAATGGTTCCAGTGTCCTAATTGATTAGAAAAAGTGCCCAGAGTACAAGTCATGTGGGGGGCAATGGACATCCTCGAGTCCGTCGCCCCCCACTCATCACCGAAGTAGCGGCGCGTAGTGTTCCACGCGCGAACCTCTTAGAAATCGCGGGGAAGTCGCGGGGCAAGTGTAGGTGGTTGGGTATGGTGGGCAGGAAAGGAGTTTAGGCATATTCTACTCTACACTGTCCCTGTGTTTGGGTAAAGTAAAGGATACCCCATATACTGGAAAATCTAGATATATTTTTTGATAATATTGTTTTACAAGGACATTGATACTAAACATATTTACTCTTCATCGTCGTCTGGTACCCTTGTGGTCACCTTCAATTTGTTCGACCTCTGCTTGAATAATAACCCGCTATAAATACAATTTGCAGTATATGCAGACTGCCCAGTCATATATTACGGTGACAAGTTTAGAACGAATTGTTGAGTTATAATCACCGGACGCGGGTTATTACGCGCTGTGCGTAATTTATGAGAATATCAACACAAATCACTGACTCATTGCTAGTAGTGGAAATGTGCTCCGGATCAACTGAAACATAATAATGTTACTGCTGGGCACAAGTCTGCTCGTTGGTTGTGAGAGGGACCACGCGGGCCTAGTGCTGGTTGGTGGATGTTACATGTTTTCGAAATTTTTACTCTAGGTCAGGCCTGTTTCCTCACGGTGTTTTCTTCATCATTTTGAGAGTTGTGCTGACGAAATTACACTAAGTAAAATTTGTAGTAGGATTTGAACCTATGACTGCCATGACTGGGCCAGCACTGCTCCACACATCATCCAAAGTGGAATACAAAACTTTTAACAAATGATTTCATGTATGAAAATTAACTGCCTCAAAATTGAATAGTGCGCAAAAAGTCAGAAGCAAAACAAAAAAACTCCTATTTATTAATAATGAGTCGCAGCTCAGCGCAAAACGTAGCACAGATGACTACGGCGTAGCACTTGCGTAGTACTTTCGTAGCAGGTCGCTACGGCGTAGCACTCACTTAGACGTTTGCAAAACATATTGTAAGTACTAAGGCGTACTCAGTACTTTTATGTTACATTTGAATTTGAAACTTGTACATAATTATGTTTTCTTATTATAGTTAAGTGGATTTTGGTGTCATTTTAATGGGTTTTAATTTTTAAGCCTTATATACCTCTGGCAACGAACAAATTACCATTATTTTGAATTTATACAGATGAAATTTTTATTCATTGGTAATCTTCTAGGGATTTCAGGGACTCATAAATTTTAAAAACTTTTAATCCGAGATCAACTCTGAAGTAATATGAAAAAAAACCTGCTTTTCGCCTAACTTTAAAACAAAAAAAAAAGGATGGAACATAAATTTTGTCGCAATTTTGTAAATTTTTGTTCATATTCATGAATACTTTTATTTCCATACATTAAAAGTTAATCACCGAATCAACAGCCAGCCTTTTAACAGACTAGTCTAAAGTAACTTTCTGCTGAACAATGTAATATTCTGTAAATGACCTGTAATACGTTGGGCACAGTACCCCATTACTGGGCGGATGTTGTAGGGGACTAAGGGATTACTCCATGATGGATGGAGGCATGGAGGGGCTCGCCATAGCTCCTCGTGTCATGTACCGGCGTGATAGTGGGCTTAGTGATACTAAGCGTAAGATGCTGATAATAGCGTTATCAGCGGCTAATTGATAAGGTGAGTTAAAAGGATACTAGTGATCATTAATATTATCACAGAGTACATTGTAAAAGAGACAGCAATTTTGGCAAATTCTTTATATGATTTATTTGGTACTGACTACATTTTTCTTCGATTTAGCTCTTGTATCCTTTCCAATAGGAACCGTGCATTTTTTCGGCTTTAGATTTATGTAACTTAGCCATTGCGTAGCTGATAGTTTTAGGATATAGATTCAGTCATTCCAGACTTTATATTTCGCAAACCTATAAATTAGCACACAGTTTTATTTATTCATAATATTGCAAAATGGAGAATTTACCGACAGCTTTATTGTAAAAAACTTTTTTGCAAAAAAATACTACCGACTTCCAAATGAAAAACTACAAAGTGAAAAATAACTTTAGTTTTGGAAGTCGGTATCTTTCGTAGATACCAATTATTTGCGATATGGAAGTACCTATTACGCCAGAACAGATTACCCGAAAAACATGAAACTTGAACATAACTGGTGAAATTAGAGTTCTGCGTACCCCTTTCAGTATACTGGCGTGATGTTATGTTATAAAATGGTATAAACAATAAACAGACATGCTATTGAAGCAATCCCGAATGATTTGCCGTTATTTATTGAAGAGTTCTGTTGTATATCTCCGAAGTTCTTCATCAGATCTTTAACAAATTAAAATGGGACCAACTTCGGAACATGTTATTTCAAACAAAAAAAGAATTTTCAAAATCGGTCCACAATTGGCGGAGATATCGGTGAACATACATAAAAAAAAAAAACATACAAGAAGTCGAACATAGAACCTCCTCCTTTTTGGTAAGTCGGTTAAAAATTAGTTTAACACTCGTATGGATTTTCCCATGGGGCTAGGTGGATATTGCAGAAAATTAGGTTACCAATAAAAAAAAAAAAAAACATACAAGAAGTCGAACATAGAACCTCCTCCTTTTTGGTAAGTCGGTTAATCAAAATGAGACTTAAAAACTATCCGAAGATCATTATTTACACATTACATTGTGCGTAACTTGGCGGAAAGCACTTCGTCTGTCGCCTACCTCACGGCCCGCGTACCTCACGACTCACTACTTACGACTCACACTCACGTACCTGACGGCTCCTCTCGCGGATAATTTGAGATCGTTTGCGTTTCAGGCGTCGATGGCGGCGTGTAATGGCGCCGGTAACGATGCGATTTCAACGGTGTAACTTATTGAGGCTTTATTTATAAATAGGAGAAGGAAAGAATCTGAACGTTTGAATAAATGACGTTATTATGTAACTAAAAACTACGAAGAAACTAAATATTAAGTTTGATTACAGTTAAAAGAACACCTTTCATAGATATCAGCAACTGTTAAAAAAGTTTTATTTAAAACATTTACTATTTTTAACCGACTTACCAAAAAGGAGGAGGTCCTATGTTCGACTTCTTGTATGTTTTTTTTTAACCGACTTTCCAAAAAGGAGGATAAATTTTGTCACAATATTGTAAATTTTTGTTCATATTCATGAATACTTTTATTTCATACATTAAAAGTTAATCACCGAATTAAAAGCCAGCCTTTTAACGAGCTAGTCTAACATAACTTTCTGCTGAACAATGTAATATTCTGTAAATGACCTGTAATACGTTGGGCACAGTACCCCATTACTGGGCGGATGTTGCAGGGGACTAAGGGATTACTCCATGATGGATGGAGGCATGGAGGGGCTCGCCATAGCTCCTCGTGTCATGTATCGGCGTGATAGTGGGCTTAGTGATACTAAGCGTAAGATGCTGATAATAGCGTTATCAGCGGCTAATTGATAAGGTGAGTTAAAAGGATACTAGTGATCATTAATATTATCACAGAGTACATTGTAAAAGAGACAGCAATTTTGCCAAAACCTTTATATGATTTATTTGGTACTGACTACATTTTTTTCTGCAATTTAGCTCTTGTATCCTTTCCAATAGGAACCGTGCATTTTTTCGGCGTTAGGTTTATGTAACTCAGCGATTGCGTAGCTGATAGTTTTAGGATATAGATCAGTCATTCCAGACTTTATATTTCGCAAACCTATAAATTAACACACAGTTTTGTTTATTCATAATATTGCAAAATGGAGAATTTACCGACAAATTATTGTAAAATTATTTTTACACTCGTTCGGCATTTTCCCATGGCGCTAGGTAGATATTGCAGAAAATTTGTTTAACAATCAAAATGAGACTTAAAAACTATCCGAAGATCATAACTTACACATTACCTTGTGCGTAACTTGGCGGAAAGCACTTCGTCTGTCGCCTACCTCACGGCTCGCGTACCTCACGACTCACTACTTACGACTCACACTCACGTACCTGACGGCTCCTCTCGCGGATAATTGGAGATCGTTTCCGTTTCAGGCGTCGATGGCGGCGTGTAATGGCGCCGGTAACGATGCGATTTCAACGGTGTAACCTATTGAGGCTTTAATTATAAATAGGAGAAGGAAATAAGCCGAACGTTTGAATAAATAACGTTATTATGTAGCTAAAACTACGAAGAAACGTAATATTAAAATTGTTTACAGTTATAATAACACCTTTCATAGATATTAGCAACTATTTAAAAGTTATATTTAAAACATTTACTATTTTATCGACTTAAATACATACCATACTTTTCCCCCATACAGCGTATTATTAAACACTGTGTAATGTTATGGCAAACTTAAACCTCGAAAACTGTTTACTCGAAGTTTATGTTCATGTCTAATGGTAATATTGTAATACGAATGTGTCTCTCACACTCATATAATTATGAAGTGACGTGTTAAACGTCTTCATTTACGAAATACTTCCATGTGCTGCGTGCGTGATAACTCCATTATATAATAGTTTACTCTGCAATAGTATGAGTACGAATGTGTAAACAACACAACTTGACGAGTCTCCCCCTCTAATGCTCGGGACACACGAGCCAAGTCTTTTAAGCTCGGATGGTAAGGTTAAGCTAATACGTAAGCTAGCGTGTGCGTACAACTAAAGAGTGGAATTTCCTGTCAGGGCGTGTATTTCTTGATAGCTGTACCCTGAAGGATTTTAAAATAACAGCGTATATGTTACTTCGTTGATGTCATTTGTAGTTCATCGACAGTGGTACCAAGGGGGGATACCAAGTTGTATCAGCGTTAGCCAGTTATTGGGTTGTGAAGTTCAGATAGGCAGTCGCTCCATGTAAAATACTGATATTCAGCTACATCCATTTAAATTGAAAGCCGATCCAACATATTTAGGAATAGACTAGGTTTTTTGATGCTAGGATAGCAATCTATCCAGATTGCTATCCTAGCATCAAAAACTACCGAGGTGTAACCCGGGCCTAAGAGATGTTGCTCACAGGCGGCTCGGAACAAGTCGTGTGTCGTCATGAACTTCGAGAGATATTATTAGTTTAATTACTGTTTCTGCGTGATACGTCCACGTTGTTTGTTTGTCAATATAGTGGCTTGTTTGAGCGTAAGGTTATGAAAATTAGTTTAACAACAGTTTAACTTCATTTGCGTCTGTTTATTTCAGTGTAAAATAAACTAACATTTTAAAGCCGCTCTCCCATACTAATATTATAAATTATTTTGGTAGGTGTAGAGGTAGATTGGACCTTGTGGAGGGACATAACATAGGTACATGAATTTTCGTCCGACAGATTCGTGATGATCTAGTGTTAAACTGTTTTTATGTTTTGATGCAAAATAAGTCTCTATTTCAATTGAAATTTCTATTCTATTAAATTAACACATATCACATAAACTTATGTCCAAGATTTTTTCAAACTGTTTTCTAACATGGTGGAGCAGTGCAAACGTACACAAAAATAACTCAATAACAACTCTGTAACCGCTGTCTCACAATAAAGATGCTTTGACTTTGACTTTACATTCCTAGAAGACGTTCCATTTGAATAGTTGCCAACTTTCGTGTTACATGTCAAACTATTGTACAATTGTTGTACAACTGTAAAAAAAGTTAAATCAAAAAATCAAAAAACTCGACTGCTTCAAAAGCGTACTAAAAAGTCGTAAACAAGGAAAAAATCATGCTGTGCAGTCGGAGGATACATATTTGCGGGCTGGCTGACCAAAATCTGGTATAGCCTCCGCCTGCCACCTTTCAAACAAAAAAAACTAAATCAAAATCGGTTCATCCGTTTAGGTGCTACGATGCCACAGACAGACACACAGATACACAGACACACAGATACACAGCAACACACGTGAAACTTATAACACCCCTCTTTTGCCGGCGGGGGTTAAAAACGTTCCAGCTCATAAGTTGGAACCATCAATACTGAAAATAAAACCAAATTTTCATCTGCATCCTCCCAATCTTCGAATACTAACTACTAATACTATCTACTAAATACCGACGAAGCCTGATCACCTAGATTTGCATACCGCTTGACTGGTTGTTGGCAAATAGCTCCATCATAGCCTTCCGCCTTATGCCGCCCACCGCGCTGGGCGGGCGGGAGCTAATTAAACTTCGCAATAGAGCCTCTTTGAGCCACAGCGACCGATACAAGTTTATCATAACTCACACCATGTTTGATTTTTTATCAACTGTATTTATATACTTTGCTTATATTAAAGCGAAAACATTTCTGCCTTTGAATTGCAAAGTTTAAATTGAACGTAGTTTTATTTTATAAGGGCAATAAAAAACTCAATTTGAAAAACGTTAGCAGACTACAGAAAATATACTATCAAAAAAAATCTAATTATTTTGCAAACTATTTGCATTGCAGTTTCTACTCCTAATCCTGCAACATAATAACTGCACAGTTTCCACTTTTCGCTCAACAGGAAACCTTAATCGCTATATCGGTTCGGCAGTTTATCCACAACCAAAGACCGCATCATCACTTTAAGCCGTTGCCTCGCTACATGTCCCCCTCTCTCCCCCCTGTCCGCACGGCCCTAACCCCCGGGCACGCCCTGCGGCCGCTCCGTCAACTGGCAGTGGCCACTATGTTTTTCAGCTCGATTTACCGGCAAAGAGAACCCGCGCGAGTCGCAGTCGCTCCGCTCGCTCAGCGCCCACGAATTAGCACTTCAAAAGGCGATGAGTGAACCTCGCTATCTTCTATTTTGTACACTCTTCATGTTACACATTTAGTGAGAATTTAATATACGGATGCGCTTTCATGCTTCCGTAATAGACCTCTGAAAAATGTATGAAGCGCTACGTTGATTTTAATGAGCGAATTACATTCGTGTTCCGCTGGTTATGAGCTGTGTAAGTAGCGTGGTTTATAATCTCAAATGGTCTCTTTTATTGCTGGAATCACAACTGTGTAAATTTTTCTCAAAAAGCTTCACAGAAATTGTTTGTATTTTCATCAAGTACTTTTTGTTGCCAGGGAAACGTTTGATATACTAAATGTTTTGTCAATAACACAGGAACACACAGACGTAACTCTTTTATTTATTAAGGATCCGTTTCTGGGTATTCTAAAGGCTTTGAAAGGCTTTGGATTTCCTAGAACATATCTTTTACAATTAAAAACGTTCTAACTTTGTACATTTTGTACGCAACAATGAGCCTTGGAAACAAATTAGATAGATGCATCCGAAACAACAGTTAGGGGTTTAATTAAAATGTTAAAAATTACAACCTGACTGCGGCGTGTCCGGGGACCCTCAGGTTAGGTTATCGGAGCCAGGTGCGGCGGGGACGGTACGGTGTGTTGCGGGGGCAGCACAAAGCAACAGCGACAAAACGACGCTTCTCCGACACAGCGACAATGATAAT
Organism: Orthosia gothica; assembly: GCA_949775005.1. Classification (NCBI taxonomy): domain Eukaryota; kingdom Metazoa; phylum Arthropoda; class Insecta; order Lepidoptera; family Noctuidae; genus Orthosia; species Orthosia gothica. Next base: position 441,066 of record OX459068.1, read on the forward strand.
GCACAGTCGAATATAACGCGCCCTCACACGAATGTGAAAGAAGCAAGGTTGGTGCACACTATCCTGTACCTAAATTTAGTATATTATTTTAGTGTTGAGCTGTTAGTAAATATTTTATTTACTTGCAGAAAGGTGATCTTTTGTAGAAACGATTTGATAAAAATATTAAATCAGGTACGAAGTAACCAGAAAAATGGAAAAACGGGAAAGTCGAACTTTTACAAAAAAATAACATAAATCATAGCGTTATACCTAACCAAAAATAAGTGCAATCTTTGGTAGAAAAACGCATAATAGAGGCAATTTTCAAGCGAAGAGTTTGAAACAAAAGCGACCCCAGAAAATTTTATTGGGTGTCTAACTGGCAGGTGACAGGTCTTTAGAATTTTAGAAACGATTTTCTATCGGCTTAATTATTTCCTTCCTTATAAGTGAGACGGATGTCAGATACTAAAAAGACTTCGTTTTATTTTCGTCGTCAACTCAAAGAGGATACCTCACTGTCATTAACTAGATCCTTAACAGAAAATGCAAAAACACGTCTATCTAAATTGACAAGATAGGTAATAATGTACGTGGTCTCTACACACCACGTTTTAAAACTAAACATTATGAGTGAAACACAAAGCTATAATACACCAAAACCTTCCAGCGTTGTAAAGTAGCAAAGTGCAATATGTGTTCCAATCTCCAGCGAACGTTCACATCATAATGTTACGTATCAGTAGACGAGCACCTTAACACGACGTGGAACATTTTACGAGAGGGCTTTTAAAGTGTAAATTCTGACAGGCACCGCACACACGAAGAATAAAACGAATGCCTGCCTCGCTCTTGTCACAAAGAACCCAATCTTCGTTTGTAGCCGTCCTAATGCAGCTCGTGAAACAGACCGAACTTTTACTGTGTATGACGGTTTGAATGGGTGTTTCATATATACATTTTAATCTTAGTGGCTGTTGTAGTGAGTATTGGAGCTCGTGGTTAACTGATAACAGCCGCACGGGTCGATCATCAAGAGTAAGCAGCGCTGCCCGAAGTCGGTCCGTGGGTGTCTTTATATAGCAAGGTGTCTCCGTGCCTCAAAAAGCACGTTAAGCCGTTGGTCATGGCTTTAATTTTTACCGACTTCTAAAAACGGAGGTAATGGATGATGGAGAATGGATGTAATATTGTTGGAATTGCACAATATTCACAAAAGTTACTCTATATGAGCTTTTAAACACATTTATAAGTGTGTTTGTTTGTATGTATGTATGTACTTATATGTATGTTTGTCCACAAATTTCTCCGAAACCGCTTAACGGATCGTGATATTTTTTATTAATTGTTTTAAGTAAGTATCTTTCAACTGAGGGAACAGTACAAATTTCAATAAAATCAGTTCAGTAGTTTTCAAGATATGGAACATACAACCGAACTCCTTAGCGACAAACAGCACGAATGTGTGAATAAGTTATTATGGGTATTTTGTTAATCCTTTCCACTCTAGAACTTGCTCACTTTTTAACCGACTTACCAAAAAGGAGGAGGTTCTATGTTCGACTTCTTGTTTTTTTGTTTTGTTTTTTTTTTTTTTGTTTTGTATGTTCACCGATATCTCCGCCAATTGTGGACCGATTTTGAAAATTCTTTTTTTGTTTAAAAGAACATGTTCAGAAATTGGTTCCATTTTAATTTGTTAAAGATCTGATGAAGAACTTCGGAGATATACAACAGAACTCTTCAATAAATAACGGCAAATCATTCGGGATTGCTTCAATCGCATGTCTGTTTATTGTTTATACCATTTCATAACATAACATCACGCCAGTATACTGAAAGGGGTACGCAGAACCCTAATTTCACCGGTTATGATCAAGTTTCATGTTTTCCGGGTAATCTGTTCTGGCGTAATAGGTACTTACTAAACAACTTGCCTATTAGGCGATTAACACACGGCACCGCGCACCGCCGCGGACGCGGCGAGAAGAGCACCGCTCGACCCGCGCGGTCGAGCGGTGTACGTGTGTTAATCGCCTTAGGTAGGTAAAACTAAAAAGGGAAAAATAAAAAACTTTTTTGCAAAAAAATACTACCGACTTCCAAATAAAAAACTACAAAGTGAAAAATTATTTTATTTTTGGCAGTCGGTGTCTTTCTTTTTTCCCATTTTTTTGCGATATGGACACCGACTTCCAAAAATAAAATAATTTTTCACTTTGTAGTTTTTTATTTGGAAGTCGGTAGTATTTTTTTGCAAAAAAGTTTTTTATTTTTCCCTCTTTAGTTGTTCCTACCTAAAATAGGCAAGTTGTTTAGTAAGGTACTCTATAACGCCAGAATAGATCACCCGAATAACATGAAACTTGAACATAACCAGTGAAATGAGAGATCTGCGTATCGATTTAGTGCGTACTGGCGTCATGTTATGTTATGAAATGGTATATACAATAAACAGACATGCGATTGCAGCAATTCTGAATGATTTGCCGTTATTTATTGAAGAATTCTGTTTTATATCTCCGAAGTACTTCATCAGATCTTCACCAAATTAAAATGGGACCAATTTCGAAACATACTCTTTCAAACAAAAAAATATTTTTCAAAATCGGTCCACAACGAAAGACACCGACTTTCGACAAGAGTAAAGATAATATTGTCGAGAGTGTTCTTAGCTATGTTTGAATAAAGTCGGTTCAGCCGTTCAAAAGTTATGGGCATTTTACTGTTTGAATCGGGGTGTTTTCGCAAGGTAAATGTGTTGGGGGGTTTTTAAAATTGTGAAATTTTACTTGTCGCAAGATAAATGTAACGGGGGTTTTTAAAATTTTGAAATTTTACTTGTGCAAGATAAATTTGTCGGGGGTTTCTTAAATTTTGAAATTTTATTTTTTAGTGTTTTGCTTTTGAAGTCAGTTTATTTTTTGTCAAAAAGTTTTTAAATCTTTGATCGTCATCACGGATAATCAGACGCCAGGTAATCTGACACCAGTCATTCTAAGGGGTGTGGCCCAGTAACTGGGTTGTGGAAGTCAGATAGGCAGTCACTTCATGTAAAATACTTTTACCCAGCTGCATCCGGTTGGACTGGAAACCACCCGCGATGTAATTGAGAAAAGACTATATATAATGTTTGAGTGGATAGCTCATGTAATGCTCTCTGTGGAGAATACACTTTTACTGTATTACATTCACCTCCGCCTCGACGTTTATTACATTAAAATTTTGGAACTAATTAAGGCGTTCGTGCCTCGAATTATGAATCCTGTTGCCGAATTACTTGTTCGTTGTATATTAGCACTAATTTAATTACGTCTAGATGAGTGTTACGCTCCAATGAACAGCTTCATTGCTTTCAATTTGATCACAATTCATTTTGCTCGATAACGATTTTATCTTACAGTTTCAAGTGTTCTTGTTTAACAAGAAAATGTTTAAGGTTTTATTTTTGTAGGGTAAATTCATTCAAATGTAGGGTAAATATCATGCATAATTATGTATGTTGTCATGGTATGTCTGATACTGTTATCCAATAACCACAATGTATTATTCAATCAATTTTCTTTTATTTTGTCCGCGTGCCTTGTTGCCTGTTCTCGTGAGGACCTAATGTCTGCGACAGTAGATGGCGTTGCCGGGGCAAAATACTGGGCTAGGCAAGGGATTTTGCTAAGAACTTTGTCATCGACTTGTTATGAAGAAGAAGTCTCAATCAATCGGCCATCCTTATTCCAAATATGTTGCGGTCAGCTTCCAGTCTAACCGAATGCAGCTGAGTACCAGTATTTTACATGGAGCCACTGCCTCTCTGACCGCCATAACCTAGTAACTGGGTAAGACGATACCCCTTGGCAAGAATGTTATGAGATTGCCTGGATTCTGCTTACTCATAAAGACGGAAAGACGTTTTTATTAGCTACTAATTATTATAATATTTTAATTGACGCTCGTACACTGAACTATTCCTAATTTAGTCTAAAATGAAGATATATATTATCATCCGTGTAACATAATTCTTTTTTTTTTTTTTTATATATTATAGGCTCGCGCTTGACCACTATCTCACCTGATGGTAAGCGATGATGTGGTCGACGGTGAAGCACGCTTGCCTAGAAGTAACCTATTCACTCTTGACTTAAAGACTCCTAGATTGTAGCTATGTATGTATGTATTGTATTCATGATTAAACCGAAATATTCCTCATATGTTTGAGTTTCCTACTTAAACATAAGACCTAAGGGCAACCAGGAAATATCATAGAGCATGCGGAAAAGAAAACCTTTCCAACTGGCAGATGGCAGGTGGCTCCCGGGTATATCTCCCAGATGATCGCAGAAAATTAGAAGGAAAATGAAGAGTTAAAATAAGAATTTTACTTTAACTGCGATATCAACCACTTTTTATGAGAAAGCGAGATAATTACCGCATTATCTCGAAACTAAGAAATGTTCAACTGTATAAGATTTAAATATATCTGTCATGGTGAATAAATTATGAATTTTTGCTATCATTTTTTAAAAGTTGACATTATCTTCTAGATTCTATCTCGAAGTTTATTCTAACGGAATTTTGTTAGTATACTTTTTAAAGTCACTTGCTTGTTTTCTCTTTGGTTTAAATACTGTGGTCCTTTTTATCTATTTCCAAGTAAGGCACAACGAAACGGAGATCTTATTTGGAAGCTGTCGCTTGTAATTTCGACGTCAGAAAAGTGGAAATTCTAGGAGTTCTTAAGTCTGAATAAACAAGATTTTAGTTTAACTTACTTAAGACGTACAAACTGGTGAATGGGACGTACCGAATGTACATAAGTGCAGTAAAACGTACTGTTTGGATAAATGTATTGTTTCGACGATTTATAATTTAATTAGCTTCTACCGTGCGCGTGTTTTCTTGTCCAGAGGGAACATTATACGGGGATAACCTATGTGCTATTCCATATTCATACTTAAACTCATACTTTCATAAGCTATCTCGGTGCCAAATTTCATCCGGATCTTTTAGTAACTGAATTTAATTTTTGGTAAGCACTTTTAGTAACTGAGTTTCACGTGTGTTGCTGTGTATCTGTGTGTCTGTCTGTGGCATCATAGCGCCTAAACGGATGAACCGATTTCGATTTAGTTTTTTTTGTTTGAAAGGTAATTTTGTCGAGAGTGTTCTTAGCTATGTTTGAATAAAATCAGTTCAGCCGTTCAAAAGTTATGGGGATTTTACTGTTTGAATCGGGGTGTTTTCGCAAGATAAATGTGTCGGGGGTTTTTTAAATTGTGAAATTTTACTTGTTATATTATAGATTGAAAATTTTATTTTTGTACCAAATTACCTTTTTTACACCTATCCCATCAGTAACAAGTAAAATTTCAAAATTTAAAAAGCCCCCGACACATTTATCTTGCGAAAACACCCCGATTCAAACAGTTAAATGCGCATAACTTTTGAACGGCTGAACCGATTTAATTCAAACAGTGTGTCTGTCTGTGGCATCATAGCGCCTAAAAGGGTGAACCGATTTTGATTTAAGTTTTTTTGTTTGAAAGGTGAATTTGTTGCAAGTGTTCTTAGCTTTGTTTGAATAAAATCGGTTCAGCCGTTCAAAAGTTATGGACGTTTTACTGTTTGAATCGGAGTGTTTCCGCAAGATAAATGTGTCGGGGGTTTTTAACCGACTTACCAAAAAGGAGGAGGTTCTATGTTCGACTTCTTGTATGTTTTTTTTTTTTTTTTTTTTTTTATGTATGTTCACCGATATCTCCGTCAATTGTGAACCGATTTTGAAAATTCTTTTTTTGTTTGAAAGAGTATGTTTCGAAATTGGTCCCATTTTAATTTGGTGAAGGTCTGATGAAGAACTTCGGAGATACACAACAGTACTCTTTAATAAATAACGGCAAAACTCTCGGGATTGCTGCAATCGCATGTCTGTTTGTTGTTTATACCATTTCATCACATAACATCACGCCAGTACGCTCTAAAGGGGTACGCAGATCTCTCATTTCACCGGTTATGTTCAAGTTTCATGTTATTCGGTTAATCTATTCTGGAGTTATAGGGACCTTAATAAACAACTTGCTATTAGGTAGGTAAAACTAAAAAGGGAAAAATAAAAACTTTTTTGCAAAAAAATACTACCGACTTCCAAATGAAAAACTACAAAGTGAAAAATAACTTAACTTTTGGAAGTCGGTGTCCATATGGCAAAAAAATGGTTCCTACGAAAGACACCGACTTCCAAAAGTTAAGTTATTTTTCACTTTGTAGTTTTTCATTTGGAAGTCGGTAGTATTTTTTTGCAAAAAAGTTTTTTATTAAATTGTGAAATTGTACTTGTCTATTTCCAAGTAAGGCACGGATCTAACTAAAATTTTATTTTTGTACCAAATTACCGTTCATACACCTATCCCATCAGTAAAAACACAAAAAATGCAGTTAGTTACAGCCCAGAAACGAACCTTTGCTACAGCTATTCTTCTCGTTCTCACAACTATTAAGAACTACTCTAGCTCATGGTCATCCCCCACCAAGACTGGCCATCAGTCGGTCAAGCATAAAGTGGAGCAACGCTATGCGTTACTAATGAGCACAGTCTCGGCTCGCCAATTAACACTGCACTGCTTACACTACACACACAGTACATATAAATAGTGTACAGAACTCACATATACACGCTTCTCCTTCTGAACGATAAACAAAGCACATCCACACTGTACAGAAGTGTGCTGAAGGATTACTGTGTGCAAGAGTCATTAGCAAATTACATAAAGAAGATAGTTGCGCATCTTCTTGACTGTTTTAACTCTAAATACATACATCGTATAAAACAGAGACGCTGTCTGCCTAGTATTTGTATTATATTATGGTCAATGAATTAGTCGAAGAGCAAGTGAAACGAGCTAGGGAGCTTAGGGCAACTCGACACGGATAGGTTGGGTTTGAATGCGATGACGGGAGCTGAAGTAAGCGAGCTAAGTTCCCGCCATATCCTTCATGTTATTTAAGACCCTGCAGACAATAACAGGAGCCCCGCGTAGCGGGGCTCCGGCGATTTTGTTGCTTAAATAGTAATCTTACTTACCTATTCTATATTAAAATCAATGTCAACATTTGAATAATTAGAAAAACACATCTTTTTATTACCCGACGCAATATGTGATGAGCATTATTCAGAACATATTGCATGCTCATATTGGGCATTTTTCAAATTGTCTGGGCATTATTAATAATGGCGTATTAATCACTTGGTCCCTAACATATATAATTAGTCCCGTGCGAGGCCGGGGCAGGTCGCTAATTTAACATATTGAAATGATTGTTTATATCAAAAGCACTCTGTAATATTCGCAACTTTTACTTGCAGATAAACATAATAGAGAACTAAGAAAACTGTAATGTTCGTCAGGATGAAGTTGTTCTAGAACTTCCTGCAAGTTTACGCAACACCTCAGAATATTATAATATTTGTAATATATTATAAGCACGCTGGAGTTGCACATGTGAACTAGTTTGTCAGCTCATAACTTTCGGCTCTTTCTTTGATAGTAAAAGATAGCAACGGTCTGCCGTATTTCAGATAAGAAGCGGAAGATATAGGCACTAAATAGACTAAGACGAAGATGGATGGACTAACTGAACGCCTGCTGGAAAGGCTGACCTGTGACTTAAGTCAAAATGTCGTTCTATAAACGATTACGATGCTTCTATGGAACCCTTGTGTTGCAATCTCATACATGTATTTTTAACGGTTTAGCAATTGCTATCACAACGCTTATGTTGATAGAATGTGAATATAGATAAGTGTATCTAGAACCTTTGAAATGGCCGAGAGAAGACGTGTGTGGCAAGGGAGACAGAAGCCCATACTCAGCCGTGGGACATAACGAGCTAGAGAGAAGTAGACAGAATAGATGGGTCATGGAGGTGTAAATTCTATACATCTATAGCAAGATGATTTACAGACCCTTTAAAAAAAAAACCGGCCAAGTGCGAGTCGGACTCGCGCACGAAGGGTAAATTGCGGTTTACGATTTATGACGTATTAAAAAAAAACTACTTACTAGATCTCGTTCAAATCAATTTTCGGTCGTAGTTTACATAGTAATGTACATCATATTTTTTTTTTAGTTTTATCATTCTCTTATTTTAGAAGTTACAGGGGGGGGGGGGACACACATTTTACCACTTTGGAAGGGTCTCTCGCGCAAACTATTCAGTTTAGAAAAAAATGATATTAGAAACCTCAATATCATTTTTGAAGACCTATCCATATATACCCCACAAGTATGGGTCTGATGAAAAAAATATTTTTAGTTTTAGTTTCAAGTATGGGAACCCCCAAAATTTATTGTTTTATTTTTATTTTTGTGATAAAATCTTAATGCGGTTCACAGAATACATCTATTTACCAAGTTTCAACAGCATAGTTCTTATAGTTTCGGAATAAAGTGGCTGTGACATACGGACGGACAAACAGACAGACAGACAGACAGACATGAAGAATCTATAACGGTTCCGTTTTTTGCCATTTGGCTACGGAACCCTAAAAAGGAATTATGTAGGTAATTATTTACCGTCAAAAGAGCTACTAGCTACGCTATTTTCCGATATTTTTTGCGCTACTTTACATTCAACAGATGTACAGACTTAGTATTCAAGTGACAAGCCTCTAATTATACCCACGTTGGTAGCTAGGGTTGCGTTACGGTAGTGTGCGATACATTACTACCTACTGGGTTCACTTCCTTGTTTTAACATCTGAGGGCGATTATTGCTTCAAGGGAATGAAATGAATACGAGATATCGAATTACTACCAAAATATTCAATCTTCAGCGAAATAGCATCTGCTTAACCGTAGTATAAACTAGGACGGGGAACAGAATGAATCAGTGCCGTTATTTTTAACCTTTTAGTGTCTTCCTAAAAAACAATTATTAGAACTTTGCCAGCTTGCGAACTTATAAAGTGCCAAACTGTCAACCTGTGGAAGAACTGTGCCATGATGCAACCCTAAAACGTGCTGAGCGTAGCTTTGATACATTGTGCAAGGTTGTTTGTTATTTTGAGAAATAAAAGTGTTAAGACTCAGGCGCTCATGGATAAGTTATACGAGTCGATTGATCAGGCTACAATTACCGAGTTTGGTTTGTCAATGTTTAACCAGCTTTAGGTACAAGTTTTACTCAGCAAGCCTGTACTCAAACTGTAATGCAGTAAGGAAACAATTTTCTTCGAATTTATAGGTATAACAAGCGAGTGTAAATCTCCAAGAAAACGTACTATTAGGCCGCTATTCAGTTACCACAAAGAGCCAATTTACTCCGCTAGCATTACAAGCTTCACAATTAGTGCAAGAATAGCTTACTGTAACTACCAACACAACTGTTTAATTAATTCCGCCACAGTCACAACGCTGACTCATCGATGTGTTATCGCGACTGCATCGTATGAACGCTGTCCATTGACGGCTGGCTCTATAAAACGAGGTAATTCGGCGTGTGTAGCGAACGATGGTTCGCATCGCTCGCGTCGGAGTATTATCGCCTAATCCCCGTCGCGTTGTCATCGGATTTGGGGCGACAATGATAGAAGTCGTATTGAATGCGTGATAATGGAGAGAGCCGCTAAAACGTGCTGTGCGCCGCGTCGGCGAACATTTTGTGGTCCGCGGGCAGCACAATTTTTAGCCCATAGAGGCCCCAATGTGGGCCGTAGTGATACTACTGTGACGTTTTGAGCTGCTTTATGACAGAGTCATGTTACTCATTTTCATTAACCGACTTACCAAAAAGGAGGAGGTTCTATGTTCGACTTCTTGTATGTTTTTTTTTTTTTTTTTTTTTTTTTTTTTTTATGTATGTTCACCGATATCTCCGTCAATTGTGGACCGATTTTGAAAATTCTTTTTTCGTTTGAAAGAATATGTTTCGAAATTGGTCCCATTTTAATTTGGTGATGATCTGATAAAGACTTTCGGAGATATACAACAGAACTCTTCAATAAATAACGGCAAATCATTCGGAATTGCTGCAATCGCATGTCTGATTATTGTATATACCATTTCATAACATAACATCACGCCAGTACGTACTAAAGGGGTACGCAGATCTCTCATTTCACTGGTTATGTTCAAGTATCATGTTATTCGGGTGATCTATTCTAGCGTTATAGGTACTTTACTAAACAACTTGCCTATTTTAGGAAGGTACAACTAAAAAGGGAAAAATAAAAATCTTTTTTGCAAAAAAATACTACCGACTTCCAAATGAAAAACTACAAAGTGAAAAATAACTTAACTTTTGGAAGTCGGTGTCCATATCGCAAAAAAATGGTATCTACGAAAGACACCGACTTCCAAAAGTTAAGTTATTTTTCACTTTGTAGTTTTTCATTTGGAAGTCGGTAGTATTTTTTTGCAAAAAAGATTTTTTGTGGTTGATAAAAAAATGTTGCAGGATTAGTTCGCCCAATATTATACTCACTTTTACTTCAAATTCTGCATTTACAAACTCCACGTGTACTCAATTTAAGAGCGATTTTATGCTAAAGTAAAGCATTCGAGGAGTAACTCAAATCAACTTTTTAAGTAATAATAATTCTTCGAACGCTGGCTCTAAATGTGAGATAAATATGAACAGTAAGCTATACACTGCAAAACTCTGAATAATTAGATAAGTTTATATTTATTTGCGAATTTTGGGAGAAACCAACGAATAAGTATTTGATAAATCTATTAAGAATTCTTTAAACTAAACTTTATATTATATCCGTTGTTGCAGTGAAAAATTTTAAACATTAAACAAACTGGCATTTCTTAACAAACAAAAAACTACTTAAACACAACACCATAAATATACAAACTTGCACAAACCCGTTTTCCGTCGTATATTAAACTCGTTCGTTAGATTGAAGTCATTCAATATCGAATGCAATGCAGCATGCACTGTCGTCCGAGTAATCCGGGATCATCCCATCCCTTCCCAGAATAACACACCCTACATGACCTACCTTATAACTATGAGAACAAGGTTGAAAGTTCCCTGGCAAGTTTCGTTAGTGAGCTAGTGAGGATAGTTGTCATAACAGCTTAATAGGCGTGTGGCGGACGGTCGGGCGGGATTAGGCGCGTTGTGTAAATGTTCACGTATTTTTATGCGAGTTCGTTTGAAGCCGGACACAATGTAGTTTGACGGCTGGAGCCGGATTAACTCTGATGGAGGTTGGTATTAAAACGTTCGATCTGAGTGCGATGGGGGATGCTAAAGGGTTTTCGAACATTTTGTTTGTTACCCTTATCAGGGTATCAAGCATTTATAACAAGCATTGGCTGCGGTAATCCGCGATGGGAATACATCTATTCATCAAACGTAAGAACCATGAATAACGCACTGACAATTTGACAGTTGGCACGCTCGGGTGGCGTACAATTTAAAACTTCTTTTTCTGTTTTTAACCCCCGCCGGAAAAAGAGGGGTGTTGTAAGTTTCACGTGTGTTGCTGTGTATCTGTATGTCTGTGTGTCTGTCTGTGGCATCATAGTGCCTAAACGGATGAACCAATTTTGATTTAGTTTCTTTGAAAGGTGATTTTGTCGAGAGTGTTCTTAGCTATGTTTGAATAAAATCGGTTCAGCCATTCAAAAGTTATGGGCGTTTTACTGTTTGAATCGGGGTGTTTTCGCAAGATAAATGTGTCGGGGGTTTTTTAAATTTTAAAATTTTACTTGTTCTATGACAATGATGTTTTCCGAATGATGTTTTATAATTGGCACAAATCCATACGCTTATCAGAATAGGCATCTATTACAGACTTCTTTAGAACTGGTCATTAGATCTAACATTATTCATACTCAGTTCCGTTGTTATTATTACAAGTAAAGTAAAAAACAACTCACGTTTCACGACATTGGTGAAAAAAACGGGCAACTCATTATTAACCGGGAACGACACTGCCAATTACGCTGTTGGCACAACCCTAGCAATTACTGAGATCTCAAATAAATTGAACCAATTTTATTGTTTTCGGTCCATCAGTAAGAACACTTAATTACCCGACTGCCGAAGGAGGGTAATGTGTTTATCAGTCTATGTATGTATGTATGTAAGTATGTATGTTCCTATATGGCGTTCCAGAGACCAAACGCGTTGGCCGATTTTGATGATTCATATGTCAATCAATTCGTCTTAACCCTGCGAGTGTCATAGGCTACATTAAAATTGGACAATAGAAAAATGGCGGATTTTGGGTGCCATATTGTGGGGGCCCAAATTTTTTTTTTCTTCCAAACCCATCGTGTGGGTTATTAAAATAAAGGGTTTTTTTATTATGTAGTTACCTTTACTAGAAGGACAAATTATTAGGCTACATGTATACTTAACACCACGTTTGTATTTCCCGATGGGTTGGGCAGAGGCACAAGGCTTCAACCAGGCACAAGGCTTCAACGAGGCACAAGGCTTCAACGAGGCACAAGGCTTCAACGAGGCACAAGGCTTCAACGAGGCACAAGGCTTCAACGAGGCACAAGGCTTCAACGAGGCACAAGGTCGGACTCCGGGCTGCTTCTGAAAATTTACAGATGGTAAAACCCAATGACAGGTTACCCGACCCGGGAATCAAACCTCATGCTTAGCAATAGCGCTTTTTTTTTTCTTTTTTTTTTTTGGAACAATCCCACCGCACTATTCCCAAACCACTGCAACTCCTGAAAGCCAGAATCAACAGTGGCGACCACCAGAAAAGCGCCGAGGCAATGAAGCTCGACGAAGTCCCGGAGAATGAATTTACCTGTCTTGGATCCCGCAACGAAATTAATCAGAAAAGAATAACGGAGGAGTAGGAAAAATGTAAATTTCCACTTCCCTCCATATCAAGCAGGAGACAGAACAAACAAGGCCAATAGGCACAAAGGGTCATATACAACTGGGATAAGCCCAGTTGCCTAGCACCACGGATAAAAAAAATTGCATTAATACATATTAGGGTCCTAACATTGTGAGCTGTTATATTTGGTTCCAATAATAGGTATGGCAAAAACGCTTGAACGCACGGAAATTTGTTCTAGTTTCCACAAGGTCCGTATAGTAAACAACTCCTGATGCAGCCTGTACATTATTCAACATAATATTACGTTCATTCTGCCAAAGAATACACTCCCATAAGATATGATGTGCAGATTGTACATCTTCGCAGTCAGATGTAGAACCCTGACATAAAGGCGAGGCAACGAGCTTGAAAGAAAATAATTTACTTTTAAATTTACCATGTCCCGTGAGAAATTGGGCAACACAGTTATCCACTTCCAGCCACGTGCTGGCCAGCCGCACGCGAACGGATGGAAAGAATTGGTGAAGGTGTCGGCCCTTGATAGAATTATCCCACCTACATTGCCATTCGGATAAAAGTTCCTCCCAGACGTCAATAGGTGGTTTAACTAATCTAGAGATTTTCTCACGGTCACTCCGTGTTAAAAAGTTCGCGTCCGCGGTCTCCCGTGCGGAATAGTACATTGCAGCACGTCGCTGCACTTCAAGGTCGACCGGAAGTACACCAGCAAGTATCGGTAAGGCCTCAGTACTAACCGTCCGCAATAGCGCTTCCAACCACTACACTAACGAGGCAGCCAATAGATATAAAACTAAATTACATAAAAATAATACTAATTTCCAGCACGACGTTAATCCCCAAGCACGCGACACATCTCACAGTTAACGCGACAAACAAAGACGCTGTCACACCCAGCGGCACGCGGCACTGTCTCGCGACGAAGGCGTGTTACAATACAGTACGTGGTGTGAGTCTCGATGCTCGGGGAATTAGGACAGTGTTGTTGTTCCAGCTTCTGTTTCATCATAATGGCCTTTGAGTCGGTGCGTGTGACCTTGACGAAGAGTGTGATGCGAAGAGACATGCGAGTCTGTGTTTACGTACGTAACATTACGCTTGTTTTACCCGAGGTGAGGCAGAGGTGCACATTTCACTAGTTATGTTTAAGAGCCATGTTCAAGGGGGCGAGCCTATTACCGGGCACGAGTTCAGACTGCGGTCTACCTATTGAGTACTAGTAGTAGTAACCTACTCCTGCCGCTGAGAAATTCCAATCCAACCCATTAACACATTGCCCGTCTGGGAAACGAATCCAGAACCAAATGGGAAGCAGTAGTGCTTGCTGCCACTAGCCCAACGTACTTTAGTGCCGAATGTATTTTTTCAATACTTTGATTAGTGAGTATGTCAGCAATAACTTATTTCAATACACCTACTGTAATAACAGTTCGTCAGGTGAAGTAATTTGCCTTGCATTTTTCAGAGGTAAACGTGTTCGCTAAAATAAGAATTAGGAGTAGGTACCACCCACCGTGTCTCGACCGCAAAACCAAATTAACTCAATGAAATGAAAACGGGCATGAAAATTATTAAATATTTTCCTTCTTTTTCATTTGAATGGCTTCCTGGCCGTGGCGGTGTAAGTTTTCTCAATTCAAGCTTATTTGTGCAAACATTCTAAATATAAATTATTTTTCTGGCTCCATTTTCTCTACCGCCGTCTCGCAATTAGTACAACCGCGCACAAAAATCGTCCCTTTAGTATAAATGTTAGTATTTGTTTAATGCGTGTTCGTCAGCTCGCCGCGTAATGACTAGGCGCACATGAACGTGGAGCGACGGCTCATATTCGTCTCCACAGTAATTACAGCTCGCCGCGACTGTACTTTGTGTGTCGAAGTTAAATACACGTTACAATCTAGCTTATATAAAACTGAAAATTACTTTAAAATGCAAAATGTGTTTAGTTGTAGCGATTCTTTTAGAGGAGCTCGTGGCTAAGTAAAAATTTTATAAGTGATCATCCATAACACGCAGAGATACATCGTGGGATCAAATTCAGGCAGACGCTTTACTTTGTGTAAATTATTTCATCACCACTGCTCTCAAAACGGTGAAGGAAAACATCGTGAGGAAACCGGCATGTCCTGTCCGTTCGAAGACATGTGGCATCCATTTACCCACACTGGGCCCGTGCGAGTGGATTAGGGTCCATGCGCTCAGGGTGAGGCCTGCACGCACAACGGACATAACGGGAGTCTGAGTGCGGAAAAGGGGTCCACCTATCCTATCATATCCTACCGCCGTGCCTCGGCAAGTACGCTAAACCGTTGCTCCCGACTATCATTTATGCATTATTTGACAGTCATTATTTGGAAGAAGTTGCGTTTGAAGGCCTCCCACCAGGTGGACCGATGACCTGGTGAAGGTTGCAGAAATCCGCTGGATGCGAGACACACGGGAACGATAAATGTGACGGTGAGGCTTGGGGGAGGCCTATGTCCAGCAGTGGACATCGTTCGGTTGATAATTATGATGATGATGATATGATGACAGTCTTATCAAAAGGTATCATGGTACCCAGCTGCAGTTATGTGGAGATCAGGTAGGCAAACGCTCCATGTAAGACCTGGTACTCAGCTGTATTCAGTTAGCCTAGAAGCCAAAAGTTGGTTGGCAAAGGGATTGTTTGGTTGCGCGGGTCTCAATAAATATTTTTCTGTCTTTTTTTATTTCTAAAAGGCCAGGAGACATAATCAATCTGCGGTCTCCGCGCCCGCTCGTGGTTTTCTTTTCTACGAATATTTGGATAAACCGTCTATACGGTCCGACACTGAGGCGTCCATCATCCAGTCCCCACAGCACTAGCAATTCTCGGCGTTTGGCAAACAGCGGTTATCACCCACTCAGCGCTTATCTCTGCTCATTACAGCCGACGATAAAAGAAAAATATTTGTGCCCAACGGTCGACGGCCGGACTGGCTGAAATATTAAAATGCCTGCAAAAACAGAAAAAAAACCGCGTCTGAAAGGCGGCGGAAACTTGTCGTTTTTTATTAAGTTTACATTTAATTTTGATTCTGTGTTGTAGGAAATAATTAAAATTCGTGTCAAGTTACTCGTTGCTGAAGACTTAGAAGATTATTTTTTTTACTCTAGCTGACAGGCGGGACAGCCCCATACTGGGATGCGCCTACATGCCAGTGAGGCGTACATATATAAGTAGTTGTATCTGGTAATTATAAGTTATAATAACACTAGTTTGTCTTTTCTTTGAATTTTCATAGCTGGTTTTTAAATTTTCAGACATTTTAATATTGAACATTTTATTTTTTTATAAATTTTATAATTGGACATTTTAATTTTCTGACATTTAATCTGCAATTTTCTGACATTTTTATTTTAAATTTGTCTCATTCTAGTTTCTAATTATTTTTTTTTCTTTTCATTTTAATTCTGTGTCATTTTTACGTTTTGTCAATTTTACGCGAATTTTAATTTTAAATTCCTTTATTAAAAATGTGTCTTACTTATTAAATGTATACTTGGAACCCTGAAATTATTATAAACTAGCTGACCATCGGGGCTTCGCTCTTGCAACTGGCTACCTACCTACCTTCCCTGCCCACCCTGCCTACCCTGCCTACCCTGCCTACCCTGCCTACCCTGCCTACCAACTATTTTTTATCTATCATCAATAGTTTTCACAGCGCACGTCAAAGAATGAATTTTTTAAGCAACATTTTGCTACCTTGGGTTGGTAACCCATTATTGCAAATTTCACAAGGATCTCTATTTTGTTTGAGTTAATGTATTATAGCCTATGACACTCAGGAATAATGTAGCTTTCTACTGGTGAAAGAATTTTCAAAATCGGTTCAGTCGATCCAGAGATTACCCCTTACAACGTCACAAACTCACAAACTATACCTCTTTATAATATTAGTATAGATTCTCTAAATTGTTTCCGTATCATGTAATGACTACTAACATTAATAATAAGTTTGTGTACTAACAAAAAACGGACTCTAAAATTGTCTGAATTTGAAATAAATTTAATTTGATTTAATAACGTGTACTTTTGGAAAAGGAGGGCCGCATTTATAAATACTTTTATCCACTTGGTTAGTTTAAGCACTGATTAGCAGATTCTTAATTCAAATTGGGAGAATGTACTATATAGGTGAGCCTCTGCCTAACCCTTCGGGGGATACAGACGAATTCAAATTCTACTACTAATAATATGGTTAGATTTGTTTCATAAATGAGGCTATCATTTTTTTATTTACCTCTGAAGTTGAAATATAATTACTCAAAAGGCGCTTCGTTAATAATTAAACAAAGAAAAAATACAGAAATCTCTTTGTACATCTGTTGTTTCGTAGGTTGTAGCAATTAACGAGATTGGCCGAAACAGAATGAGCTGACCCCGATGTCTTTTATCTTTTAAAACTCGCTGTCCCTTTATTCTCGCTTTAAATTTTATTATCTCTGGCAAAACAAACAAAAAAAATAAAATAAACAAAAGATTTAAAAAACTGTTTGGACTATTATTCAGCCTATCGTGTATAGTCTATGGTTGCTCATAACAGCTGAAATACTTTCCATAAACATACGCGGAGCGATAACACTACATAAAAGTTATTGTGATCAATATTTAAGTGCAGCCGTCCAAAAAGTCACTATGATATTAACCAGTGTTACAAGAACCGTGTGTTATTTGAGTCTGTATCGTGTAGTTCTCACATCTGCGTGGGCAGGGCTCTACGCCACCGGTCACCGCTCACGATCGCTCTTCGTCAAGACGACATGACAAGCGAATACCCCGGCGTCACTCCCCATATATTGATGACATTGTATCTCGTATCGCGCGTGACACAACATTGGAATATTGAAACATTAATCCAATAAAATTTTGATTTATCGCTCGGAGCAGTCAAGTGTGACCAAATTACTTATATTGAAGTAAATGTGCCACTCATTGCGCATGATCGATTAGCGATACGTCACGAAAATGTCACAGATTTATTCAATAATTCTGAATATTCTAAAAGTGGAATGTGTATTTGTAGCACCACTTCAAGTATATCGTTTTTACCCGACTGCCTAAGTAGGGTAATGTGTTTAACAGTCTATGTATGTATGTAAGTATGTATGTATGTAAGTATGTTTGTTCCTATAAGGCGTTCCAAAGACCAAACACGTTGGCCGATTTTGATGATTCATACGTCAATCGATTCGTCTTAACCCTGCGAGTGTCATAGGCTACATTAAAATTGGACAATAGAAAAATGGCGGATTTTGGGTGCCAAATTGTGGGGCCCAAATTTTTTTTTTCTTCCAAACCCATCGTGTGGGGTATCAAAATGAAGGGTTTTAAGAGATCATTACAAAAATATATCATAGTTATATGTTTAAATGTGTCTAATTCGAAAAAAAAACTAACTAAAAAGTTATAAATAAAAAAACTTAATTAAAAAAAAAATTAACCCGACTGCTTCAAAAGCGAACTAAAAAGTCGAAAACATGGCAGAAATCATGCTGTGCAGGCGGAGGATACACCAGATTTTAGTCAGCCAGCCCGCGAATATGTATCCTCCGACTGCACAGCATGATTTTTGCCTTGTTTACGACTTTTTAGTTCGCTTTTTACATTTGAGCAGAACATTTGTATTGTTCCTATAAATTCATGTTATATTGTTTGGGATACAAGCATATCTATAGTGCCATAAATCACGCTCTGTCGGAGAAAATATTCTTCTATCGGAAAACGATAGTCCAAATAAAATAGTAAGATTATCTCCAGCGGCCAAACAAGCTCTTAAATCTTGTCTGTACGAGATACATGAACAACCAGATAATATGAGTATTTATTCTCTTCACATAACACAGAGGCATGAAATACTATCATAATACTTATAAATAATCACCTCATACTTCTGTCGTCCTGGTACTAAATCCCTAGGTCAGCAAAATGAACAATTTTTGTAATAAAAACCAGAAACGGCGAGAGACTAAGATTTTTCCGATAACTGACAATAATGGCGGCCGTTATGATATTAGGGCCGCAATAATTACCTTCATTAAAGATACGTGATCTATCCTTTCGGGGTTCGTAGAGTTATTCAAACAAAAAGCTGAAATAATGTTAAACTGAAAGCGGCACAATCCGCCGTCAGACAAATATACGCGTCCTGGTTTCGGAACTGGTAAAAAGCGGTAATAACTGGAATATTCCGGTCGGAGCCAGTTTTTATTTGAGTTAGCCTCGTTAATGTGGCCTCAGCGGCAGATTGGTCCCATACAAACTTTGTGTTCGCCTCATCGCGGCGGGCGGCGGCGCCCTCTCGACTCACTTTTACAATTATATTTTTGGAACCGCAGCCTCTGATTACTCAGCGTTTGTCTATATATGAGGACCAAACAACCCCTGATATTTATAGCCTTTTCTCAAGTAAATTGGGATCGGTTTCTAGTCTAACCGGATCCAACTGAGTACCAGTATTTTACTTGGAGAGACTACCTTTCTGAACTCCATAACCCAGTAACTCCAACACGATACGCCTCCACTTGATTAATGTCAGATTCCCGGCTTCTGACTGTAGTGACAGTCAAAGATCCACAAATGACAGCCGGGACCAACAGCTCAACGTGCGTGCCGAGGCACCGAGGAATCTCGGTTTGTTAAGATGGTCAATCATCCACGGACCGACCTCGGCAAGCGTTGCCTTACCTTGAAGATCGACCTGTGTGGCTGTTATTATTTAGCCACGAGCTCTTCAACCGACTTACAATATTTACCGACTTAGTTAAAGCCAGTAACCAGTTATAAACTGAGGCTAATAGTCGAAGTATTCTCTCCGTGGTCTCTTTGTATAAACTGATAAAAGTGTACGTAACGTTGCTCGCTTCAAATGAACAGTCTTTAGACAAGTAAAATTTCAAAATTTAAAAAATCCTCGACACATTTATCTTGCGACAAGTAAAATTTCACAATTTAAAAACCCCCGACGCATTTATCTTGCGAAAACACCCCGATTCAAACAGTAAAATGCCCATAACTTTTGAACGGCTGAACCGATTTTTAACCCCCGCCGGAAAAAAAGGGGTGTTATAAGTTTCACGTGTGTTGCTGTGTGTCTGTGTATCTGTGTATCTGTGTGTCTGTCTGTGGCATCATAGTACCTAAACGGATGAACCGATTTCAATTTAGTTTAGAACAGTAAAACGACCATAACTTTTGAACGGCTGAACCGATTTTATTCAAACATAGCTAAGAACACTCTCGACAAAATTACCTTTCAAACAAAAAAAACTAAATCGATATCGGTTCACCCGTTTAGGCGCTATGATGCCACAGACAGACACACAGATACTCAGCAACACACGTGAAACTTAAAACTTATAACACCCCTCTTTTTCCGGCGGGGGTTAAAAACACCCCGATTCAAACAGTTAAACGCCCATAACTTTTGAACGTCTGAACCGATTTTATTCAAACATAGCTAAGAACACTCTCGACAAAATTACCTTTCAAACGAAAAAAACTAAATTGAAATCGGTTGATCCGTTTAGGCGCTATGATGCCACAGACAGACACACAGATACACAGATACACAGGCACACAGATGCACAGATACACAGGAACACACGTGAAACTTATACCACCCCTCTTTTTACGGCGGGGGTTAAAAAGAGAACGGTTTGAAAAGCAAGAGTTTAGTTACTGAAGCCGGTGAGTTACTTTTTCATCTCATTAAGTTGTGACATTTTCATAATTCTGCGGTTCGTCGGTCTGAGTCGCGACTTAGATAGACGGTAGAACAAAGGTCATATTGTTCTATTAAACATTCATCCGTTCGTAAGTTATTAATGAGGAGACCCGCAAACTGCAGCGCAAGCAAGTCATATCATCAATCTGCTTAACCTTTGCCCGACTTCGTCGGGGTCGCATGCAGCTGAATACCAGTATTTTACACGAAGTGACTTCCTATTTGACCTCGCCAACTGTACTGTAGTAATACTGTACGGCAATAAACGTCAACAAATAGCAAGAATATATAGAAATATTCTGACTATCCCTTACTACTGTCAAAGATGTGCAAATGACAGCCGACACCTACAGCTTAACGTACATTCCAAGGCATGGAGGTATACCGAGACTGTATAAAAAAGTTAAAGGTCACCCATCAACGGCCCAACCTCGACATGCGTTGCTTATCATTGAAGTTCAACCCGTGCGGCTGTTATTGTCTAGCCACGAATCCTCATCAGAAGTAATACCATAACTCGTTGTAATGATCTGTGTGTTGTCGGTTCGTACCCGGCTCCCGGCGGGAGGCGGCGAGGGACCAAACTTTATTACGTCAAAATCAAATAAAAGAATGAAAAATTCGTTTAAATTTTACACTCGCTTCGTAAATTTAATTATGAAGTTGTGTCGGAACAAAGAGTGCTAATTAACGTTGTGTCAATACGAAGCATGTGGGAGTAAACAGAGTTGTGTCGCTAGTAGTTGTGTGTTCGGACTGACGCGTCGGTCCAGTGCTCGCGAGCGCTGTTGCGGGGCGTGACGTCCTGAGGCACTAGACAAAGAGTCGTTCCTTAAGCGATGGCGATACTTGTAATCCCAAAACGTTAGGAATTCGTGCACCGTTTGATCACGTGACATTTCGATAGAGCTTGGCAATACCAAACATTTTTAACCCCCGCCGGAAAAAGAGGGGTGTTATAAGTTGCACGTGTGTTGCTGTGTATCTGTGTGTCTGTCTGTGGCATCATAGCGCCTAAACGGATGAACCGATTTTGATTTAGTTTTTTTTGTTTGAAAGGTGATTTTGTCGAGAGTGTTCTTAGCTATGTTTGAATAAAATCGGTTTAGCCGTTCAAAAGTTATAGGCGTTTTACTGTTTGAATCGGGGTGTTTTCGCAAGTTAAATGTGTCGGGGGTTTTTAAATTTCGAAATTTTACTTGTAGATACTTTTGTTGGTAGAATGAATTTGCGAAGCGTTATTGGGTTTCTATAAGAAGAGTTTCTCAGTAGCAGCCAAGAACCTGGCTGTTGTTCCTGGTGGATAGCAGTAGGCTCGCCTCCTATCACATGAGACTTTAAGATAACTGGCGAAATGTGGGTGTTCTATAGCTCCACCTCTGCCTAACACTCCGGGGAATACAGGCGTGATGATGTGTATGTTGTGGTCACTGTATAACTGTGTGAAGGGAACTACAGAGCTAGTGGAACTCTGCAGGAAGTCTGTGGTCGCTGCGGTCCACAGATTGGCGTTTCTAGTAGTTACAGGTATACGTGGGACACTCAGAAAGTTTTGCGAAACTAAAAAAAATTGTTCTATACGTACATATATTTTTATTAAATCTTTTCAAAGTACTTTCCACCAGCCTCTATACAAAGATTCATGCGCCTAAACCAGTTTTCAAAACACTTTTTCCAGTCCGCCGCAGACACCTCGTTTACAGCCTGCTCGAACGCAGCCAGCGCATCTTCCGGCGACGAAAATTGTATCCCTTTGAGCTGATTTTTTATTTTTGGGAATAAAAAGAAGTCACACGGTGCTAGATCAGGGCTGTAAGGAGGGTGACCCAGGAGTTTGACTGGCGTGCTGTCCAGGAAGTCCCTCGTTTTGAGTGCGGTGTGCGCAGGTGCATTGTCGTGGTGGAGCAGTAGCCCGCGGAGCCCTGTGTTTGGTCGCTTGTTGCTTATAACAGAGAAAACTTCTGGCAAACATTTGGTAGTATACCATTCGGCATTAATGCTTCTTTGATCCCGTAAGGGAATTGATACCAAGTGGCCAGTCAAATTAAAAAAGCTAGCGATCAAAATCTTACCCCCGCTTCTAGATCGCTTCACTTTGGTAGGCGTTGGCTCATTTTGAAACACCCAAACAGTCGACTGGCGCTTGGTTTCTGGGTCGTATTGATAAATCCAGGACTCATCACCTGTAACGATGTCGTAAACACGCCGAGACGAGCCTGCTTCAAATTTGTTAAGCATATCACGGCACCATTCCACCCGGGCCTGCTTCTGAGCATCGGTGAGGTTGTGCGGCACCCAGCGTGATACTATCCTCCTCACGCGAAGATGGCTGTGTAGAATCTCGTGAACGCTTCCCGATCCAATCTTCAATATGTGTTGAATCTCCTGATATGTAATTCGCCTATTGTCTTGGATTAAATTTTTCACTGCTAGCACGTTTTCTTCGGTAACAGCCGTCAAAGGGCGACCGCTTCTTTCGTCATCCCCCAAAGTTGGTCGACCGCGCTTGAATTCGTTATACCAACGATACACGGTTGCCTTGGAAGGGCCTTCATCCATGAATGCCATTTGAAGTCTATCGTACGATTCATCCGGTTTCAGGCGACACTTGAAATCGTATAAAATCATAGCTCTAAAATGTTCCCGGCGCAGATCCATATTTCAGTGAGACACAATACTTTGAATTAACTCGCAAAAAATGTGGAGGGAAATTTTGAAATTGGAACTTACTTATTTTTACTTATAAATAATCATATTTTCGAAAAACATTATAACTGGCCAGTCTCCCATATATAAAAACTTTTTTTCGCAATACTTTCTGAGGGGCCTGGTACAATTACCGTACATTCCGTGCGCGCGCGCTCAACGTACGGTTGTGTGTAGCGATTTAATTGCGTAAACAGTGACCAATTATCTATTTTGTTAATAAAGAACTAAGTGAAAGTAAAAATGGTGCAATGTAAGAAATGCAAACTATTTCTATCATTGGCTAAAGACGATATAGTGAGATGTAAGGGTGAATGTGAAAATGTTTACCATAAAAAATGTGCAACTAAAAAGTTCCTAATCAGTACACTCTGCGACGACTGCCAGACAAACAAAAGCAGCCCTAAACAACCCGCAGATGTTACGAAAATTACATTGAACCCTAGAGAAGAGTCTGGGGAGAACGTTCTGATTGAGGTAAATAAAAAGTTAGCGGTAATTTATAACCTTGAGAAGAAAATACAAGGACTTACCAGCAGCGTTGAATTCTATGGTGACATGTATCAGACATTAATTGATTTTAAAGAAGAAGCTCATAAGAAAATAAAGGCATTAGAACAAAAAAATGTTTATTTGGAGAAATGTAACAAAGCATTAGAAGAACGGGTACAGGAGTTGGAAATAAGAGACAAAGAGAAAAACATTGAAATTCATGGATTGGAGAAGCACGAAAATGAAAATACTATATTAGTAGTGCAAAAAATGGCACAGAAACTAAATTTAGACCCAACAGAAATTCAAGATGCACAGAGGGTAGGTCAGGAAAAACCAGACGACACAAAGCCCAAGACTGTGCTGGTCACGCTTCGGTCTAAATATGCTCGCAGCAGCTGGATGCTTGTAAAAAAGGAAACAAAAATAACGAATAATAAAGTCTATGATAATGGCAGCGAAAAGCGAATATATATTAACGAAGATCTACCAAAATACAAACGGCAGCTTCTGTGGACTGTAAAAAATAAACTTAAGCCTAAAGGTTTCCAATATGTTTGGGTGCAGAATTGTAATATCCTGGTCAAAAAGAGTGATAACGAAAAAAAGATCTATAATATTAGATCGGAGGATGATCTGAACAAATTCGATGAATGTAAATAAACACGCGTACATGACGCGGTGAGTACACACGATGTGATATTTAACAGCAACATTCAATCGTACAGATAGCTACTCCGGTAATATCAATTTTAAAAGATACTATGATATAATAGCTCTAAATAACGACCTATCCCAAAATATATGCAATACCCACATATTACATTTAAACATAAGATCACTTCGGAAACATTTTAACGAGCTATTAATAATACTTGATAAAAATAAATATAATATAGATATCTTAATATTAAGCGAAATAAATATAAAGAAGGAAGAACTTCCGTTTTATCAAATAGTAGGATATAGAACATTTATAAATACTAGAGAAACGAGCAGAGGAGGAGGGATATTAATATATGCGAAGAATGGATTGAATTTCGAAGCTAAAATCGTAAACTCAGAAGCAGTAGAAACACTTCATGGTCAATTGAAGCACGGGGAGAATAAAACACATGTAATCGCGATATATAGACCACCTGCCAAAAATAAATTGATATTTATTCAGCAATTACAGACGCTAGTAAAATCTGTACCAGCATCTGACAATGTTATAGTGATTGGCGATACCAACATAAACATATTAAGCGGCACGGTTAATCCTACTGTAACAAGGTACAAAAACGCCCTGTGTGAATGCGGCCTGATGTGTGTAATACCAAGCGAAGAGGTTACGCGCGAGGCGATCGCGGACGGCCGGCTTGAGGTGTCGTGCTTGGATCATATCTGGGTGCGAGCGGGATGGAGCGATCATGACGCATGCTCGTACGTGCTTGAATCACGAATCGCTGATCATCATGGAATCGGATTAATGTTGAACTTATATGTGAGTGGAAGCGAAAAACAATGTGTGAGTGGCAATAACAATCGTATGCGCGAAGTGTTAAGTGAAAAAATTGTTAAACAAAAACTAGATGAATATGAATGGGCTCAGTTAATAACAATAACGTGTCCAATATTATTATATCAGACGATGTGTAGTGTATTTGATCGCATCTACAAGGAAAGTACAATTAAAATTAGCACAGATAGTAAGAAAGTAATAAGGCAGCCATGGATAGATAAGTATTTATATACAATGTTATTGCGAAGGGATTATTTATTTAGAGTTTGGAAAGCGGATCCAAAGAATATGAATAAGCGATTAGAATATACAAAATATAGAAATAAAGTAAATAAATTAACAAATATGGCAAAAAATAAATATAGACAGGCACAAATTCTAAATTGTAATGGAGATTATAGGAAAATATGGACAAATATAAACATGTGGTTGGGCCGAAACAAAACTAGCTTGGACGATGTTATTATAAGGTACTTAGGAAAAACAGATTGTATAGAACAGATTTGTACAAACTTCTCTAAAACATTTACGGAGGAAATAAAGGGTATTAAACATGTATGTAACTTGAAGTTTTTAGATAGAAATAAATATGTAAAACCGAGTGAGGTAAGCTATAGATACAATAAGGTGACCGCGTCAGATGTAGAAAAGGTCATAAAAACATTGTCCTGTGAAAAAGCACCCGGTTCAGATGGAATACGAGTGCAAGACATTATATATTTGTGTAAGCAAATAAGCCCTATTATAGCTGCATTAGTGAATATGTCCTTATCTAACGGTATCTACCCAGACCAGTTAAAAAACGCAATTATACGTCCTATATACAAATCAGGCAGTCATTTAGAATATGGTAACTATAGGCCTATCGCGATATTATCTGTTATAGATAAAATAATCGAGAAAATTATTGTGGGACAGGTTAGCACGTTCTTAGAACAGCACAACATTTTGTGTGACACACAGCACGGTTTCCGGAGGGGGCGCAACACTGTCTCTGCCTTGTTAGGATTTTCAGACTATATTAAATGATAAATGATAAATGATAAATGATAAATGATAAATGATAAATGATTTTATTTCTGTAAGTTGGTTTGTACAAACACTTTTACATGTCGATCATATTTTTTAAAACTAGATGAGGTCGGCGTTTCCTATCTGACTACTCTGAGAAGAAAGGCCGAAACAAACTCAGAGGTCACAGTCTCTTTTAAAGTCTTGACAAAAACTTGGTTATATCATGTGAAGACCATGTAGACATATGTCTGAAATGGTCTTTTGAGGAAAGAACCAGCCAGATTGAGTGGACCTGTCCAGTCAGTGCACGCATTTGTCAATAACCGAGCAGCTCAACTCAGAATTTACGGAGCTCAACGATTCGACGAACAATACCAAAGAAAGGACATTCGGGTAGGCCGCATAAACTACTCAAACTGCCAGACCATGAGTAAAAACTAACTAAGTTATAATAAAAAACAAAAATCCACATAGTCTTCACATTCACAATAATAAAAAAATAAAAAATATAATACTTTAAAAAGTAAATATTCTTGTCATTGCAAGAAAACAAAAAAAAATATCAAAATTAAAAACAAAATTCACGGTGCAAAATATAAAAAAATCAAAATTAATTGGAGCAGCTCAATCCCAAGCCTTTTTGTCCTCAACGTAATCTTTAATAGTATAAAACGCTTTCTGACACAACTTACGTTTAATGAATGATTTGAATTTATTAAGACTTAGATCTTGTACGTGGCTTGGAAGCTTATTATAAAAGCGTACACATTGACATCTAAACGAGCCACCTATCTTCTTGAGCCTTGTTGTAGGTACTACAAATTTGTGTTTGTTCCTAGTATTTATGTTATGGATATCACTGTATTTTTTAAACAATTTTATATTTTTATGAGCATATAAAAGATTTTCATAAATATACTGAGAGGGCACAGTCATTACATTAATCTCCTTAAATTTCTCTCTGAGAGAGTGCCTCGGGCTTAATTTATATATTGATCGAACAGCTCTTTTCTGCAAAACAAAGATATTCTGGATGTCGGCGGCATTTCCCCACAACAGAATACCGTACGACATTACACTATGAAAATAGCTAAAGTATACTAAACGGGCTGTCTCTATGTCAGTTAAATTACGAATTTTTCTAACAGCATATGCTGCGGAGCTTAGCTTCTTTGACAATTTATCTATATGTGGGCCCCACTGAAGCTTAGCATCCAAAGTTAAGCCTAAAAATACTGTGCTATTCTCAGGATTCAATTCTTCGCCCTTTATCAACACATCAGTTTTCACCTGCCTAACGTGAGGTAGGGTAAACTTAATGCATTTGGTTTTTTTTTCATTAAGGAGTAAATTGTTAACATTGAACCAGTGAACTACTTTTGAGATCGCGCTATTTACTTCGTCAGTAACCAGCTGCTGCCGTTTAAGTTTAAACAAAAGTGAAGTATCATCTGCAAACAACACTATGTCATGGTTATCCTTTATGAGGTAAGGCAAGTCATTAATATAAATAAGAAACAAGAAAGGACCAAGAATCGAGCCCTGCGGGACTCCCATTTTTACTATAGATCCGGGTGATCTTTTTCCATTAACGTCAACAGTCTGAATCCTATTACTCAAGTAAGAAGTAAGAAGATCCAGAGCGCTGTTCCGGATCCCGTAGTGGCGGAGTTTCCTGATTAGCGTTTCATGAAGAACACAATCAAATGCCTTAGACAAATCACAAAAGATTCCCAGGGCATCGCACTTATCTTCCCATGCATTATAAATATGTCCTAAAAGCTCAACACCGGCATCAGTAGTTGAACGACCCCTTGTAAAACCGAACTGTTTGCTATGTAATAATTTATGCTTATTAAAAAATCTTTGCAACTGCTCTAAAATTAATTTCTCAAATATCTTACTAAAAGTAGGTAGTACTGAAATAGGTCTATAATTTGTTGGGTCTGATGTACTACCTGATTTAAACAAAGGTATTATTTTACTATTCTTCATTAGGTCAGGAAACTCCCCACAGTCGATACAATTATTAAAGATAATAGCTAAACTAGGTGCGACAACATCAATAATAGACTTAGCAACTTCTACAGAATGACCCCACAGATCTGCAGTCTTTTTAACATTTAAAGTGTGAAAGGTTTTAATTATGTCTCTACAAGTAATATGTTCAAAAAGAAATTCCGTATCGCAGACATTAACATTTTCTTTTAGCAAAGACTCAGCAACAGAAGGTGATGAGTTTAGGGATTTAGTAGTTGAAATGGGAATATCCGAAAAGTAATTTTCAAAGGCCACTGCGACTTGTGAGTCTGATTTTATGATGTTGTCATTAATAGACAGGCTGTAGTCAGTATTTCGGTTACCAGATCTTCCCGTTTCACTATTAATAATATTCCAAGTCGTTTTAATAACATTACTACTGTTTTTAATCTTCGAACTCAAATAATGCGACTTGGCCAAACTACAAACTTTTTTAAATAATTTTGAATAATTTCTAACATATAAATTAAATTCAGCAGTGTTTACATAAGGCCTTTCACTGTACAGCTCATAAAGCCTTGTTCTACTTTTATGAATACCAATGGTCGCCCAATCACCGAATGATGCGTTACTATTAACGGAGATATTCTTGGGAATAAAGGTCGAATTAAATTGTTTGCAGTATATACTAAAAAAATCATCATATAGGTGATTAGGATCAGCATGAATTGACAAAATTGGTAATTTATTAATAAGTTTAGCCTTAAAAGCTGCCAAACGACTAACAGTTTTGGGGTTAACAGTGATATCCTTTTTAGCCACTTTGTTGTTTAGGTTTTGTATAGTAATCCTCTGCCCACAATGATCAGAATCTAGTAAATTTATAATTTCTTTGTGGACAGGTATAACATTAGTATAAATATTATCTAAGCATGTGGCACTAGTAGGGGTTATTCTTGTGGGCTCCAAAAATAGGTTTACAAGATTGTAGGACTGAAACAGACTTATTATTTTACTACAAGAACCTGAGTTTTCTAATAAATTAACATTAAAATCACCACAAGTGATTATGGATTTATTTGAGTTACAAATCTTGTGTAACACTTCATCCATTACCTTTTCAAAGCAGTCATACAATCCTGAAGGGGGTCTGTATACACTTAATACAATAAACTGCTCCAATTCTATACAAGCTATTTCAACTGTCCGCTCAACAGATAGGCTCACAATATCCTTACGGTCCTTAAATTTAAGCTGGTTACTTACTAAAATCAAAGAGCCACCATGTATAGCATTAACTCTGCTAAATGAACTACCAACCTGGTGATTATTAAAATTGAACAAAAACTGGTGGCTTTTAAGCCAATGTTCTGTTATACAAAGAATATCAATGCTATTAAAATTCATAAATAAATCTACTTCTAAATCTTTGTTCAAAAATCCTTGAATATTTTGATGCACCAGGTTAATACTATTTACTGATTTTAAACTTTTATTTGATTCTTTTTTGCAATTTTCGTTATGTACAGTTTTGCAAGAGGTTGTCCCTATTGTCCTAATTTGTAATTTAAATTACTATCAATATCAATTTCTGATACCAAATTATTGGCTGAATTATAAAACACTTCTTGGCATTGCTCAATAGAAGCAAGTTGTTTAGCCAAATTCTTGGCTGTAATAGAAAAATAATATGATAGCGACACAGCTATCTGTCGTTTACAATACTTTGAAAGAAAGTACCTATCCATGAAAAATCTATCTCTTGTTAAATAAAAGTTATTACCAACATAATTGTTAGTGTCAATTAAATGGAATAAATTACTACTATATGTTAAATTATGTAATGTCCTATTCAATTCAAATCTAAGATTGTTTTCTTCCTGTGGCAAACTTTGGCTGTATGGGAAAGTGAACATCACAATTTGTTTTAAACTAAGGTCGCATAAAGATCTATAATGTTGGAGTAATTCTCCTTTGTTCACATTACCCCTATTACCAATAAATATTAATAATGTAGTATCCTGGTTAAAATTACATTTAATAACTTTTTTCATTATGTCAAATAAAGAACAACCAGGCATACAGTAGTTCATAATTGAGTGTCCTGGATATTTATTTGTCAACAAATGGCCTAGATCCTTTCCAATTTCATCACAAAATAATACTATTTCTGTATTTACATTAGTTTTAGGCAAACAGTTAGTAATTTCTAATGGCAAACTGGCACTAGACTGCGGTATGGTGGCATCACATATTGTCAACGAATGGTCCGGCGTGGGTTCAACAGATGGTGGTTGACACTGATCACATTTGTTGGATTGTGAGCTCACCAGCTCATTCATTGCCAATACATATTCCCTCATTTGGTTTTCAGAGGCTGTATACTTGATGGTCATAGAACTAAGTTTCTCCTGTAGTAGGTCAAGTTCATACTGCAAGTCTTCTGTGTCAGTTTGGTGTTTCCTATTACTTTTTTCTAAGTTATATGAATACATATCTAATTGTTTAAGTAGATGCAATCTTTCTCTATTAAGTTTTACATTTTTGATGAAGAACCTTTGTTTTTTGACCATTTTCTTGGTTTTAACTATGTATTTGTTAATTTTAATGTACTTTTTTATTTTATTTTTACTAGTAACTACCCTCAATGATTTAATTGATTTTGAATCATCATGACCTGTTAAATCTATTGTGTAAGAGGGGTTTATTGCAGTAACCATTGATGGGGCAACAGGCACCAATTCATTGAATAGACTTTGATTCAACGAGGCAGTGATGTTTAAATTTGTAGTTTCTAGTTGTTCAATCTGACTTTGAGCCTCATGTAGCTGCTGTTGTAATAAAAAAATTTGACTAAGAGCTTGTTCATACTCATTGCTACACTGGCTGAACCCGTCCACAACAACTTGGAGCCTGTCCCGGGCTGCTATGGCATCAGTGTGTTGAGTATATAACTGAGCCATTTCTGTTTTCAGTTTGCTATTCCTGTCAAGGACACTAAGGAACTCTATTTCGTTCTCATCCTTTTCCCTAATCAGTTGGTCACAGAGCTCCTTAGACGCTTTTAATTCGCTCAAAGCCTGACTGAGTTTGGACTCTTCTAGGCGAGCCCGCGCGCTGCGAGTCATAATCATGATTAAAGAGAAGAGAAAAGAGGTTGGAAAAGAGTAGTTGATTGAGTAACAGATGATTAGTTGAACGGAAAATGAAATTTAGATAGTAAAGAAAGAAGTTCTGTCACCAAACTAATTAAGGTTATGTTTACGTTTTATAGGTCACCGACATCAACTTGTAACCGTAATAAAAGTGATCCAATGAATCTTAGGCAAAATATTAGAACGTAAGCAATTCAATATCAAGTAAAATATATAGTATTGTACCTGATACCGCGACGAAAAAATACAACATTCACTAATCGCTTGAGCCGGTAACTGTCAACGAAACACAATGAAAATTTTTACACTTATTTTGCACTTGGTGCCCAAAATTTTACACAATACACTTAATTACGTATTAAACTAGTTAATAGATTGGAAATAGGCCTTATTATAAAGGAAAATTAATATTTAAAATTAAAATTGTTAGGACAAATTCAAATCAGCTGTTAGCTGTAGTGTTGCCACAGGAGGAAAAAAAAAAAAAAAAAAAAAAAAAAAAAAAAAAAAAAAAAAAAAATATTAATGATTGCTTAGATTCTGGTAAACAAATTATAGCACTATTCATAGACTATAAAAAAGCGTTCGATACTTTAGACCATGACATCTTATTACAGGCTATGGACGAATGCGGAATACGGGGTCCCACAAATAATTGGTTTAAAAACTACCTCACTAATAGAAAAATAAACACAATTATTGGCCGTGTGGCTGGGAAAGAGGTAGATGTCGATTTGGGTGTTCCTACTGGATCGGTGTATGGACCTGTAGGATATATAATGCATGTGAACAGTGTGTCAAATGTCGTAGGCAAATGTGAGGTATTCATGTACGCTGACGATATGTGTCTTGTTTATGCTTCCAAAGATATAGCTGAGGCACAAAATTGTATTCAAGGTGACTTTGAAAATGTATGCAAATGGGCACACGACAATGGAATTATATTAAATGTTACAAAAACTAAATGTATGCATATACACTCGCCATATAATCGGAATGCTAAATCTATAAATAATGAATATCTCACAGTGATAGGACATACATATGAATGTTTGCATAGAAATAAATTTAACTGTAACTGTGTAAAATTGGATTACGTAGACAAATTTAAATATTTAGGTCTAACAATAGATAAGAACTTTAATTGGAGATTACATGTAAATGATATTTGCAATAGGCTAAGATCAGTGCTAAGTAAGTTTTACCACTTAAAAAATGTATTAAACAAACATACGTTAAGAATGGTGTATTTTGCACTTGCCGATTCGCTAATAAGCTACGGACTCCTTGTGTATGGGCGAACCTTTATTACATATTTAAGAGATATTAAAGATATACAAATAAGACTGATAAAGTTTCTAGTTAGTAAAAATGTTAAAGATAAGTGCAACAAAGAGTATGATAAATTATTTCCCATCTGTAATATTATACCCATAGATAAAAAAGTAGAATATTTGATAGGTCTGGAATATTATTATAGTGATGATTATAAAGTAAATGTTAAAAACAAGTACAACACACGTAGGGCTAGAGAGAACAAACTGGTTCAACCACAGATAACAAATTATTACGGTAAGAGAACATCTAAGTATTTGGTACCTAAAGTGTTTAACAAAATAGATTTATTAAGAGAAAATGTAAAAATTAGTAAAGGATCACTTAAAACAAAATTAAAAAACATTATACAGGATAGCAAACTGAACTAAATAGGTACGTAATAATTAACCATAACAGTATACTATTAATATATAAGTAGTAGGTATGTAAGTGGTGCATTTGTGATGTAAAAGAGCGCCTCTCGCCATCAAACGTAAAAGTTTGGCGAGTTTAGAATTAAGTAACACCTCTGTATTAAAATATCATTGAATAAACAAATAAAAAAAAAAAAAAAAAAAAAAATTAAACAAACATTTATTGTATAATTTGAACTGAAACTTCAGACGTTACCTCGTTAAATGTTTCTAATTAAATTTTGTGTGTAATTATTTGCTTGAAGGTTATATTAAAAGTATTTGAGTACAACCACAAAGTACGCAAGCTGCGGCGCGACCACCGAGATTAGCGTTTAGATAATTTTCATATATTTAACGTAACCTTAAAACTGAAAGAATTTAATAAAATGTTTTACTTAAACTAATGGGCGGAATAGATGGAATTCCTTTATTGTATTCATTGGAATTCAAGCAAAGCTTGGCGCTTCCATACATTTTTTTTACTTTTTTTCCAATAGCTATCGCGACGCTTTCGTTAATAGAATCTATCTAGAACCACTGATCCTATAGCAGGAAATCGTATTTGTCCTTTCCATAATATTATTATTTTAAATAAATTTCCAAAGATAGACCGCAACAAGGAAAAGGAAGCAAATCTTATCAGAATATAGGAAAGAAGGGATGATGTTAAACTGTCGCACAGCCTCGGAATATGTAACGTAAGGAAGCTCATACAATATGCAGTAAATAAGCTAACCGCTTATTGTGCGTAGCGCTACGCTGTCAGCCGCAGCTACGCCGCTACGTGTTTTGCTACGGCGCTACGGGCTACGACGGTACGGTGCTACGAGACACGTGCTACGAGGCGCTAGTAGAGATGGACAAAACATTTCGATAAATATCGAATCCAACAGAGATAATATACAGGTTGAATAGTAGTTGTGTGCGTTCCTTAAAAGGTGATGTTGTAGAGCAGTTTTTCAACAATTTTTATTCCTATTTGAACGAACTCTCATGAACGACTAAATCCCTTGAGCAATGATTTTTCCAAAAATACCCATAACTTTGGAAATTAAGCAGGATAAAGCTCATACTGTTAACATTTCTTCCGTTTGTCTATACAGTTTACTCAAAATAAATGTCGATATTAATATTAAAGATATCAACGTTGATTGAGTATCTTTTATGTCCATTATTATAGGAAAAATATCGATATCGTGATATCATCTTATTTTGGCCATGCCTAGACGCTATGTCTAATAGACATCCCTTAAGGTTCGGCCCGTATTTGTTATGGACACATTGGCCACATGGACACGTCCGGACACAGCTGTCTTCGGGATTATTTCCGACTAAATTGCGTACACAGAATGACCGCTAAAAAATATTGAGTTTAACCATGTTCGGACCTGACTGGAATAATGAAGGCATTATTCTGGTTTCGTAGGTCTATTGTTGCACTAGCCTTTGCCCGCAGCTTTGCTCAAGTGACATATTTCAAAGGTATTTTTATATGATTAAAAAAAACGGACCTACTACCTTACTTTAGTTCCAGAGAGTTTCTCTTAAAAAACAAACGAATAAACTTTACCTCTTCTTTAACATTAGTTTAAAATTCTTTTTACAATAACGTAATTCTGCATATTTCTAAATGCATCAAATTAAGACAGCTATATTAAAATTAGCAAAGTAAAAGAAAACAACCTGCTTTTCATCTCAATTCTTTAACAAAAATGTAAACTGTTGGTTCATCTCTAAAGCACTTTCATTTCTGCCGTGTGTTCTCGACAGTTATTGTACAGAATGGAGACACAATTTTAAAATGCAATCGTCGAGCATAAGGAGAAGGACGGTCTGTTTGCGTCTTCTGTAAATAAACAAGGAATATAAACAAACAAACAGAACTAACGTCAGTGGAAGACTGCGCGACAGTGTCTCTTAA
Source organism: Orthosia gothica (assembly GCA_949775005.1). Classification (NCBI taxonomy): domain Eukaryota; kingdom Metazoa; phylum Arthropoda; class Insecta; order Lepidoptera; family Noctuidae; genus Orthosia; species Orthosia gothica. The sequence continues at coordinate 476,145 of OX459068.1, forward strand.
TATTGAAATGTTATTCATAAAGTTTACTTAGAAGAGAAACACAAACCTCGGTATAAATACAGTCACTGTACTATTTTGTTATTAATAGTATTATTTTTGTCCTCACTGTCGGTCTTATGTCTGTTTGATAGCTAGTAGTATATGTTGTAATCTGTGGTAAATATTATAATCTTGATTTTGTAATGCTACACATAGCGCCACCTATAGTCTTCTATCGTTCACTTGTTGAAATGAAATGAAATGAAATGAAATGAAATGAAATCGTTTATTTGCTTAATGTAGGTGTACAGATTAGATGTTCTTTTTGTAGAGAGTCCCTATACATTTTGCCTTACGGCATGCAAATTTTTGTATTTTTTTAATTTAATATACAGAAACACCAATATTTTTATAAATTATCATCACTCCAAAGCAGTAAACAGTCCAAACATAAAACATATAAAATGGCTTTAAACAAGGAAGAAAAGGAAATGAAAAATGATTTAGGTTATCATTAGCGAAACAATTTGAATACAACAATAATCAACAATATAGACATTAATATAATAATAATCAATCATAACAATAAATTTCGCCACAATAAATGTAAGTTATAAGATTGTTTTACTTACTTACTGTCATGGCCCCTTACGCTATAAACAATAAATTAGTTTTAGTTTCCTATTATAATAATAAAGTCGCTTAATATAACTACAAACCTAAATTTATTAACATCACCTAAAACTCCACAACTCCAACAGTATATTTAAAGTTCTGTCTACCTGCGGGCTTACCGAGTGGTTTGGTCGCTAAAGGAGTTCTCATTTTGAATGAAAGAGTTTTTATGATAACTAGAAAATATTTTGAAACATGTCTGATTTCTCAGCCAGAATTGGTCATTGTTTATTAAAAGAAGGAGTTTTTTTTTTGTTGAAAGTGTGAATCTACACTTATAAATGTTATTAAGGCCTTAAAATTTATTCAATGCTATTTTAAAGTTTTATCTTACACATTCTGTGCAATATGCTTATCTGGACTTTTAAAATATAATGCCACGCGGAAATAGATTCCTATGGCTTACGGCACAATTCATTCTACCAAGCTGGGAACATTCAAAAGTTAAGCATTTCTACTTCATCCTTTGTTAAATTTATTAATAGTGTTTTTGATTGTTGGTTTGTTCGCCACAAAATATTTCAAGAAGTTGTGAAGTGCAGCGTCATTGAGTAAACAACTAGCTCATCGTAAATAATAGTTAAAGCAATGAGTGCGTTCAGCAACTATTGCGCGAAAAGCCGATTCGAATCAGACAATGCCATTCGGAACAGTTTTGTTATTGATCAAAATAAATCGTTTGTCCAACATTTCTTTAGAGAACTATAGGCTGAGTAATGGAATTTCTATGCAACAACTATTAGGTACAACGTTCAACAAACCAAACAAAATTTGTGAAGACTTTGTTTTCGCAGGCTACTTACGGTAGTACCTAATAACACATTGGAGTATGGACATATTTTAGCAAGATGGCGTCGATAATAACGTCAGGCACTATAAAAGAATCGACGGTGTTCGCGTCTAAGGCTAATTGAAAACGATTTAGACGTACTGATGATGGTGATTCTGTGCTAATAGCGGTTTTGCCAACATTCAGAACGCGGCGGCAGTAAGTTCGAAGTTCGAGTCGCATCAGCAGGAATGACTCGAGCGGGAAGACACGAGTCAATCTCGCTTTTTAGCGAACTTGCGCGCCGACGCAATTTATTAATACAGCGAACATGTTTGTTTCTAGTACTTACTAGTTGGGGTCCGCGTGTACTGTTATATTTTACTATTACGTAAGATGAACGCACATATTGTATAGGAGTTCTAGTTATATTTGCTACGGTTATCCATAAAAGGAAAACCACAGCTTAAAAAAAATATTACCCGCAACTATTTCTAAGAGTTTACCAGTGCCATCCAAACCACCTGAGTTACCCGAATAGAGGGCCTCAAAAAAAAACTTTGTATTCAAGAAAAATAAAATTCAGGGTTAAATCAAAATCAAAATCAATAATTTTTATTTATTTTTTATTTTTATAGGCCTACATGGGCACTTATAAAACGTCGACAAAAGGTGCATGGTTCGGGTTGGTCGTTTCCTATGGAGAAGAACCGGCAAGAAACTCCATGGTTACTCTTTTAAAAACATTTTTTTGGTTTTACAATATTTCCATGTTACAGCAGTACTTAGATGGGGGGACAACGCAGGCCCGACAATAAGTCGTAAGAAACTAATACAAAAATGATTATATAATAAATAAACAAAAGATATAAAAAAAAGGTTAGGTATCATTTCTATATTTATTAGTAGGTACGTAATTCACTTGTCTTTCATAACGTGGATCAAACATATATAAGCCGCGGGCACCATGGATTGAACCATAAGCGTTTCTAAAAATACATCAAAACCGAACCCGGTTGGATACAGAATGCCGTCTATTATCCATGAAAGCCACCGAGGTGGATGGATCACCGGTATTGATGTCCTTTGTCAAAACTTTACCTGTTTAGTGTGTACATGCAAAATACGAAACGGAAGGAAATGATCACGGATTTTCTAAGAATACCTTTCATATTTTGTAGATAAAACATAATCAAAGGAAGACTGTATATTGAATCGATAGAAAAGATGTTATATGGCAATTTACAGGAAGCTGCCTCGTTGGTGTAGTGGTCGCAAGCGCTAACTGTTGAGCATGAGGTCCTAGGTTCGATTCCCGGCTTGGGCAAATTGTTTTTGGTTTTTTCCATCAGGAATTTCTTGTTAGCAGCCCGGAGTCTGCGTTCATGGCTCCCCTATTTCATGGAACTTAAACATAGTTTGTGAAATGTGGGTGTCCTAAAGGTTCACATCCACGTCTGACTAACCCAGCGGAGTAAGCGCAGAATAACGGGTAAAATTTTCCTTTTTGCGTGCGTTGCGTACAATCATGTATGTAGGATAGAGTGCATAGGAAGGTAGATAGGGTAGGGAAGGGTAGGTAGGTAGGTAGATTAGGGCAGGGTGGGTAGCCAGTTAACGGGAGCGAAGCCGCGGGGGACAGCTAGTTTTTCATATACCTATCGAACTAAAAGATGCGTATGTAACCAAGTGTGCATCAACCCTTCAAGCGCTGAAGCGCGGACGCTCAGACAGCAAAATAAGCTAAGATCAGTGACCCTCGCATTATTGCAGCGATGCAGCGCTGCAAGTTATGATAAGGTGCTTCAGAGGAATGTGTCGTCGCCTTTTAATTTATGTTTCGGTGTTTTCGCGAAACTTTGCAGAGTTTTAGAGATATTGTTTTGTTGGCTATCTTATTATAAGTTGTGGGGAACAAAAGGTGTTTATAGTTGTTGTTGCAATGAGCTGTATTGTGTACTTTGATAAATTGATAGCTCAGCAACTATGTAAGAATGTAAACAATGAAAGGCAAAATGTGTATTATAATTTATTGGAATACCATGCAGAAAATAAATTTTAACTAGCTTTTAGATGTGCACTATTCTGTCATATTGATGCGCCATCGGTACATGGTGGACATCCCTCCCATGCGCACTATACTTTTTGGAAATACTTTCGTTATGCGTATAGCTAAGGAGTCGAGTCTCTGCCGGAGTCTGAGTTGCCTGATAAATGCAATCCGTTTAAGTCAGTCAAGAGTGAATAGGTTAGTATTAGGCATACATGCTCCACTGTCGACCACATCATAACTTACCTTCAGGTTAGGTAGTGATCAAACGCGAGCCTATTAACAAAATATTAACAAGTAAAATTTCAAAATTACAAAAACTCCCGACATGTTTTTTAATAAAGTTTTTTATACTTGTTCTTGTCGCAAGATACCGACTTCCAAATAAAAACTACAAAGTGAAAAATAACTTAACTCTTGGAAGTCGGTGTCTTACGTAGGTACCATTTTTTTTCGATATGGACACCGACTTCCAAGAGTTAAGTTATTTTTCACTTTGCAGTTTTTCATTTGGAAGTCGATAGTATTTTTTTGCAAAAAAGTTTTTTATTTTTCCCTTTTTAGTTTTGCCTACCTAATAGATACGCAAGTTGTTTCATAAGGTCCCTATAACGCTGAATAGATTACCCGAATAACATGACACTTGAACATAACCGGTGAAATGAGAGATCTGCGTACCCCTTTAGAGCGTACTGGCGTGATGTTATGTTATGAAATGGTATAAACAATAAACAGACATGCGATTGCAGCAATCCCGAGAGTGTTGCCGTTATTTATTGAAGAGTTCTGTTGTATGTCTCCGAAGTTCTTGATCAGACCTTCACCAAATTAAAATGGGACCAATTTCAAAACATACTCTTCCAAACAAAAAAAGAATTTTCAAAATCGGTCCACAATTGACGGAGATATCGGTGAAAATACACAAAAAAAAAAAAACAAACATAAAGTCGAACATAGAACCTCCTCCATTTTGGAAAGTCGGTTAAAAATTTCAAAATTTAAAAACCCCTTACGCATTTATCTTGCGACAAGTAAAATTTCACAATTTAAAAAACGCCCGACACATTTGTCTTGCGAAAACACCCCAATTCAAACAGTAAATGCCCATAACTTTTGAAAGGCTGAACCGATTTTATTCAAACATAGCTAAGAACACTCTCGACAAAATTACCTTTCAAACGAAAAAAACTAAATTGGAATCGGTTCATCCGTTTAGGCACTATGATGCCACAGACAGACACACAGATACACAGCAACACACGTGAAACTTATAACACCCCTCTTTTTCCGGCGGGGGCTAAAAAGGCCAACGTTAGATTTATTTTTGTTTCTCCACCCGTGTTAAATACTCGTACATTTGTACAAACATATCTTAAATTAACACATTTATTTCACACATCGCCTTATTGACTCATCGTCACCTCACACACCACATCCTCTCAAGTACAATCACGCACAAAACAAACATTCTCCCGCGAACTCGATACAAATCTCGCTCATTGAAAACAAACAAGCGGGGCACACAGTCGCGCACAGAAGTGCCTCACGCACGTCACACTTAATTAAAATCGGGTTATCTGCGACTGCCACGCTTCACATAAAATGTCACTATCTTAGAAAAAAAAATTTTTTAATCTATGGGCTCGCTTTGTCCACAAGGTATCTCGCCTGATGTTAAGCGATGATGTTTTAGTTTTTTGATTCCGTCTTAATCAGAGGCTCTAGATAAGTGACATTCTTTCTTTCATTCATTAATCTTTTACTGAATGCGAAAAAAACTAAATGTCTTAAGTTCTCTTTACCAAATGTACCACAACGTGACCTAAATTTAAATCTTGACGGTAAAAATCTTGAAGTTGTAGCTGAAACTGTATTCTTAGGGATTACTATCGACTCAAAACTGCAGTGGGGCGCGCACATTAGAACTCTTTCGGGTAGGTTAAGTTCAGCTGCATATGCAGTAAGGAAAATAAGGCAGTTAACCGATGTAGCCACAGCTAGGCTGGTTTACTATGCTTATTTCCACAGTATTATGTCTTATGGCATTCTGCTGTGGGGATCAGCAGCAGACGTTGACTCAATTTTCATATTACAAAAGAGGGCAATCCGCGCGATCTATAAAATGGGTCCTCGCGAGACCTTCAGAGAAAAATTTAAAGAGATCGATATACTGACTCTACCTTCACTTTATATTTTAGAATGTATTTTGTATGTCCGCAAAAATCGAGGGCTTTTCAAAACTAGAAGCGACTTCCATAATTTAAATACACGCAGTAAACACGAAATTGTATTACCCAAATTCAGATTAACGAAAACTAGCAAGTCTTTTCTTATAAACAGTATACGCTTTTATAACAAGTTGCCAAAGTCAGTTATAGAACTGACCGACGGAAAGTTCAAAAATCACATCAAACGTGTCCTTATTAAAAAAGCATATTATAAAATCAAGGACTACGTTGAAGATAAAAATATTTGGTTTTAGCTCCTTCTGCACATGCGGCTTCCCTGGTAACTCATAAACGGCACAAATATGTGGATGTCTCTAACTATTCTCAATCTAATTTTTCTTCATTTAATAAGACTTTTTACAATGGTTTTTAATTATCTTTATAGCCCTTTGCTAAGAATAGTTACAGCACTGATAACAACATTTGTGCCACATGTTAAATTTAGTCTTGTTATACTTTGTATAGATTATTTTACCGATTGGTTTGTAAATGTGTGAACATTGTAGGCCTTCTAGATTGTTAACAGTTTATCTCGTTTTACTTTTTTTTAATCTTTTGTTTATTTATTATATAATCACTTCTTGTTTAAGTTTCTTACGACTTATTATCGGGCCTGCGTTGTCCCCCCATCTAAGTACTGCTGTAACATGGAAATATTGTAAAACCAAACAATTTTTTAAAAGAGTAACCATGGAGTTTCTTGCCGGTTCTTCTCCATAGGAATCGACCAACCCGAACCGTGCACATTGTCGACGTTTTATAAGTGCCCAGGTAGGCCTATGTGAAATAAAAATTATTGATTTTGATTGATTCTATCAACGAAAGCGACGCCATAGCGATTGTACAAAAGCCAAAAATGTATGCAAATGCCAAGCGCTATCGAAATTTCACTTGATTAATCCCTTATAATTTGGGATTTCTAAGAGTTTTGATAAGATTAAAAGTCATTGATATAAATTTTACAAAGTGCGCTATTATATCTATTTTTAACCCCCGCCGAAAAAAAGAGGGGTGTTATAAGTTTCACGTGTGTTGCTGTGTATCTGTGTGTCTGTATGTGGCATCACAGCGCCTAAACGGATGAACCGATTTTGATTTAGTTTTTTTTATTTTAAAACTAATTTTGTCGAAAGTGTTCGTAGCTATGTTTGAATAAAATCGGTTCAGCCGTTCAAAAGTTATAAGCGTTTTACTGTTTAAATCGGGGTGTTTTTAACCCCCGCCGGAAAAAGAAGGGGTATTATAAGTTTCACGTGTGTTGCTGTGTATCTGTGTATCTGTGTGTCTGTCTGTGGCATCATAGAGCCTAAACGGATGAACCGATTTTAATTTAATTTTTTTTGTTTGAAAGGTAATTTTGTCGAGAGTGTTTTTAGCTATGATTGAATAAAATCGGTTCAGCCGTTAAAAAGTTATAGGCATTTTACTGTTTGAATCGGGGTGTTTTTAACCCCCGCCGGAAAAAAAGGGGTGTTATAAGTTTCACGTGTGTTGCTGTGTATCTGTGTATCTGTGTGTCTGTCTGTGGCATCATAGCGCCTAAACGGATGAACCGATTCCAATTTAGTTTTTTTTGTTTGAAAGGTAATTTTGTCGAGAGTGTTCTTAGCTATGTTTGAATAAAATCGGTTCAGCCTTTCAAAAGTTATGGGCATTTTACTGTTTGAATTGGGGTGTTTTCGCAAGACAAATGTGTCAGGGGTTTTTAAATTGTGAAATTTTACTTGTCGCAAGATAAATGCGTCGGGGGTTTTTTAAATTGTGAAATTTTACTTGTCGTAAGATAAATAATAATATATAATAATAATAATAACGTTTATTGTTTCAAATAAATTATGTTAACAATATGAACACTGTCACTTAAACTAGGTTAAGGTACCTGTGCTATAAGCAACAGTAACAATTCGTGGTTGATCTATTTACTAAAAAAACAATGATTGTGCAACACCCCGTTATTATCATAAATTAGTTAATTAGGTATTAGGACATAATTAACTTTACAGCTAGACAATAAAAAATAAAAAATAGAGTAACTAAAAGTAGAATATTTGGATGAGACGTGTGTATGTATGTGTGTGTGCGTGTGTATATGTGTGTGTGTGTATGCTGCGTGTTTTGGAATATATATTTGAGTTAGTGTAGGTAGATATATAGGTATGTGACATGTAGATTAGAAGTTGCTTGTGTTGAAGGTTACCCAGGAACACTTAAGAGGTTTTCAGTTTCTTGGTAATTTAATACAACTAACAAGTTTTTAACTACTTTTTTAAATTTAAAATGCCGTATTTTCTTTAGGGACAATGTTTTACTAATTTTATTGTAAATATAGGGAGCTATTATATAAGGGAATCTTTTTGCAAAGATTGTCTTGTGAGGAATGGTTTTGAAAACAATATCTTTTCTTCTTCTATTATCTATTTGGGAGCTGTTATTCGGTAAATGGGTGTGTGCATAAATAAGATTGCGTAATAAAAACAATTGACGCACAGTGAGGACATCAAATTCCCTGTAAAGTCTTACAGTAGGATATAGCCTTGGTTTGGACATAATTACTTTGATAGCCGCTCTTTGTGCTCTCTCAAGCTTGAGAAGAAATGTCTTGTGAGACCCTCCCCAGACAGAAATACAGTATCCCAACACTGACTGACAAAGTGAATAGTAAACTATTTTCAGAACATTTAGATCCTCTATATGACGTAGCTTTTTAAAAACGGGCATTAGTTTCCGAATTCTATTTGTCAGAAGTTCAATATGGTGATGCCAGTTAAGATTTTCATCAACCCAGACACCTAGATATTTAAGCCTATCAACTCGATCGAGCTGAGTACAGTGGCATAGAGTGCTGTTATTACTATCGCAGGTGTGGGCTCTTATTTTTATTTTATCTTTTTTTGGCGCTCCTGGTTTTGTAATAGAGAAGGTGAGATATTTAGTTTTATTAAGGTTAATAGTTAGCGTATTTTTATTGAGCCAGTATAGAATCTGCTTAATGCCACTTTCTGTGATGTCAGTTACTTCATCCCAAGTTTTACCGTGAAATACAACTGCCGTGTCATCTGCAAAGGTAACAATTTTTGCATTGTGAAGATGAAAGTTGCACAGTTGATTAATGTACATTAAAAACATTGGGGGGCCAAGTACACTTCCCTGTGGGACTCCATATGTTATTTGAGCTTCTTCACTTATATATGAGCCAATTTTTACACGTTGGGTTCTTCCATTTAAGTAACTAGTGAATATATCCAAGGCTATACCCCGTATTCCCATATGTTCCATCTTAGCAAGTAGTTTGGGTATAGAAACAGTATCAAATGCCTTCGCAAGGTCCAAGAATACTCCAATACATTTATATTTACTGTCAAGTGATTTAACAACAGTTTCAGTCAACGTTCTTAGAGCATCTTCTGTGGATTTACCAGAAATAAATCCAAATTGATTTTTTGACAACAGTTTAAAAGTTCTTAGGTAATTTGTTAATCTTTTGTTTAACAGCTTTTCGAGTATTTTGGACATCGCTGGGAGGACCGATATAGGTCGATAGTTGTTGACACTGTATCTATTCCCCGACTTAAATATAGGATGGATGAGCGCTGTTTTGAAAAGCTTGGGGAACACTCCCAAGTGAAGACTCAGGTTACATATATATGTAATAACAGGAGTTAGCACACCACTCGCAGCTTTTAGTAACCTATTTGAAATACCATCTGTTCCTACAGCGCAATCATCTTTCAGGTTCATTATAATAGACAGTACTTCTTCATCGTCAGTGTCAAACAAAACAAAGGAGGTTGCTGACTGTTCACCTAAGTCTTGCTTCGATATACCATTTCCATCCATGTTGTCAATATTTTCAGCTAGTTTCTGTCCTACTGTTGCAAAGAATCTATTTATTATATTAACAGATTCATGGGGGCTTGGATCAATTTCTAATAGGGTTTCGTTATTATCTTTTTGTTTATTAAGAGATGCTATTGTTTTTATTAATTTCCAGGTTTTTTTTGAATTATTTTTGGCCTTTTTAAATTCTAGGTTTTCGTATGCACATTTTACTTTTTCAAGAATGGTTTTGAAGAAATTTCTGTATCTAGTGTAAATAATTTTAATTTCTATGTTTTCTGGGTTCTTTCTAACTTTAGTATGAAGCTTATCCCTGTGTCTAATGCAGCGTAACAAACCCGGTGTAATCCATGGTTTAATTATATTTTTTCTATGACTAGTTGTTTTAGTTGTAGTGTTGTTATTTATTATTTTCGTAATAGTATCTATAAGAAATTTTAATGCAATATCTACGTCATTACAACTGTAAATGTGATTTAAGTTAGATTTTTCTAATTCCGAGATGACTTTAGGATAGTTAATGTGGGTTATTGTGCGTTTGTTACAGTATTCTGATATTTTTTTGCCCAGCGACAAACAAACTGTATAGTGATCCGTTATAGTTGTGCTTATTACTGTCGTATTACAGCATAGTACAGATTTTATCATCACATGATCCAGGCAATTTTGTTTTCTTGTTGGAAGCAGGTGACCGGGTAGTAGACCATGTGATGCCATTAAATTTAAATATTCGTGAGATCGCGGTTCGTTACCGATTTCTTTTATATTTATATTAATATCGCCATATCGCCTATGACAATAATGTTTGGATAGGAAGACAGTGATTTCAACAGACCATCCAATGATTTCAGGAACCTTTCAATAGTGTGGATAGGAGGTCTGTACACTGCAACAATAACCATATCAGTTTTAATTTTTATGATTAAGCAGTTAGCGTCCTCCAAAATATGCTCAAACACGAAATGCTGAACACAACTCTTTATGTACACAACTACACCTTCATTTTGGGTCTCATGGTCCTTCGTGGAATAATATGTATAGTTATTTATTATAGGTAGGGTGTTAGTATTTTTTAGCCAACATTCAGTTAACACTATTAGGTCGAAATCCAGCTGTATTTGTGTTAAAAGTATTTCGAATTGTGACATATTACATGAAATGCTTCTGATATTCTGGGATATAATGTTGAAACCACTATGCATGGAGTTTAAATGCGATTTAGCCTCTTGAGTATTGCATAACTTTATTTTTGAGACTTTGTAGTTATCTATCTCATCTGTTATTTCTTTTGAAGAACTCATTAAAAATAGTATAATGAATGAGGCACGACTGGGGGTTTAGTTTTTAACTTAATTACAGCCCGATTTGAGTGTAATATATGTTTTATAATTAAATAATATTTTAATGTGATCACGTGGTTGCTTTGTAAGTGTTGATCTGGGACGTATACATGTGTTACTAGTATGAGTGGGTGTGTAAGTGTCAATGTATGTGATAGGTACTTGTTTGAGTTAAGTTGTTTTTTTCTTACATATGACAACATTTTTAAAATAGAGGCAATAATACCTGTAATATTTTCGTTAACATAAACCAACTTGTTAGGAACCATAAGATTAGCGTACAAAATAATATAATAAAAAAATATTATTAGTCATTTACGTTCTTTCAGTGACTCCAAGTGTTTTTCTGTTCGAACAATCAAGTGGGGGTCTCCTATCTTCTTGCGCAAGTATATCTTACCGTTAGCAGTCCATGCAAATGTGTAATTCTCAGCCTTGGCAAATTCACGAGTTAGATAAAACAATTTTTTGGTTCTGAACGTGAGGTATTCTGATACGAATATAGGTTTTGTTTCATTTCTTTTATCTATGCAGGAGGTATTCAGGGTTGTGGGTTTGTTCTTTGTATTGTATTCCCTCACTGCCTTCAGAACATTTGCTTTTATTATTGGTGTAGAAACATCCACAACCACCACAGAGTTAGGTTTGTTTTTGCTAGTCTTGCGGTATATATCTCTCACGTTGCTGGGGTCAAGGTTTGAATTTACTGTTTTTGAAATACATAATACTGCCTTCACAAGATCACCCTTAGATTCTTGATCTTTTTGCGGAATATTTCTAATCTCCAGTTTTGATAAGCAGGACACACGTTCGAGTTCTTCGATTTTTTCCTCCAATGTTTGTATTTTTTCGTTTTGATCGTGTTTTATTTTTTCTATTTTATCTATTTTCAGTTTAATCTCATCATATTGCTTAGACACAAACTGTATAGAATTTTTAATTTCCTCATTAGTCTTCTGGATATTGCTGAAGGTATCTTGAATCGATATATTTTGAAATTATAAATGCGTCGGGGGTTTTTTAAATTTTGAAATTTTACTTGTTTTATATCAGAAATTCTAGCATATAACTTATAGTTGATAAACAGCATCGATTTTTAACCGACTTACAAAAAAAGGAGGAGGTTCTATGTTCGACTTTATGTTTGTTTTTTTTTTTTTTTTTTTTTTTGTGTATGTTCACCGATATCTCTGTCAATTGTGGACCGATTTTGAAAATTCTTTTTTTGTTTGAAAGAATATGTTTCGAAATTGGTCCCATTTTAATTTGGTGATGGTATGATGAAGAACTTCGGAGATACACAACAGAACTCTTCAATAAATAACGGAAAAACTCTCGGGATTGCTGAAATCGCATGTCTGTTTGTTGTTTATACCATTTCATAACATAACATCACGCCAGTACGCTCTAAAGGGGTACACATATCTCTCATTTCACCGGTTATGTTCAAGTTTCATATTATTCGGTTAATATATTCTGGAGTTATAGGGACCTTAATAAACAACTTGCTATTAGGTAGGTAAAACTAAAAAGGGAAAAATAAAAAAACTTTTTTGCAAAAAAATACTACCGACTTCCAAATGAAAAACTACAAAGTGAAAAATAACTTAACTTTTGGAAGTCGGTGTCCATATCGCAAAAAAATGGTACCTACGAAAGACACCGACTTCCAAAAGTTAAGTTATTTTTCACTTTGTAGTTTTTCATTTGGAAGTCGGTAGTATTTTTTTGCAAAAAAGTTTTTTTATTTTTTTAATTATTTTGTAGATTTTATAAACACAAACCTAATTAGCCGCGTCGAGCGGCATGTGTGTTTAACGGCATGCCGCATGAGTTGCTGGCGACGCGCAGTGGCTTGTTAACCCCCGCCGGAAAAAGAAGGGGTGTTATAAGTTTCACTTGTGTTGCTGTGTATCTGTGTGTCTGTCTGTGGCATCATAGCGCCTAAACGGATGAACCGATTTCGATTTAGTTTTTTTTTGTTTGAAAGGTAATTTTGTCGAGAGTGTTCTTAGCTATGTTTGAATACAAGTAAAATTTCACAATTTAAAAAACCCCCGACGCATTTATCTTGCGAAAACACCCCGATTCAAACAGTAAAATGCCCATAACTTTTGAACGGCTGAATCAATTTTTTTAAATTGTGAAATTTTACTTGTTTATTATTATCGGCCAGTTATTCTAAAGTTCTGTGTCAGTGTCTTCACGTCTATCAGCAGTCCCCATGACTGCCTATTTGTTTTTATTTATTGTCTATAATAACTCAAAGTATGATTTTGTCAGATAAAGCCATTACAGCTTAAAGCCGGCAGTGTGCCAAGTTCAGGCGACAACTCGAAGGATCACGAGAGGAATGTTTCTGAGCACTTTTGTTTACAACGTTACTTGAAAGGGCGGAAATGTCTTATCAGTGAGAGCAGAGAGACAGGATATTTTAAGTTCGGTCGTGTTTCTCAACTTATTTGTGTAATTAAGGGCGCCAAATAAAAATATCTTCGAAATGTTCTTAATGTTGTAAAGAAAATCTGCGACGGAAGCTTTTTGTATTTAACAAAATAATGAAAACAATTTTTGTGATTCGTGGAATACGGATAATAAGGATTGGGACTGAGTGCTTTAATGTAGCTTAGTGTTATTTTGAAGTTTATCTTATTTTGCTTTATTTAAGCGGGTCCTTAATAGGTTAAGACGATGTCTTTATTTGTCGGATTTTATCTTCATTTTAGAATTAATTGGTCGGCCTACTCTCAGACTCTCAAATCAGTCCACCAATCAGTTTTGACAATGGTGCAATGGGGTATTGTGTTACTCAGATACTGGGTTGTGGAGGTCAGATATGCAATCGCTCCATGTAATTTTATTTATTTTTTATTTTATTTTTTACATTTTAAGAAAGCTTACAGACTAATAACATTATAATAACAATAATATATAACTAAAACACTAGTATTAAGCTGAATCCTGTATGTCTGGACATAGAGCCCAATATAGCTGGGCAAAGACTAAGCAGATTGAGGTTATTCATGTAGAAATTGAACAATCTGTCTATGTATATAAAAGCGACAGGTCACTCACTCACTCATCACGAAATATCGAAAACCGCTTGACGTATAAAGATGAAATTGGCAGAGAGGTTCCTCAAGTGATTTTGGTAATTCCACCCGTAAGGGGGTAAAAATCGGGTTGAAAGATTGTATGAAATTTCTATAGATTGTAAGTTGATCACGTGAAACTTTAGATTTACGCTCTTGATTTATAAAAAGAATTCATGCATTTATTGGTTATTGGAAATGCCACCCGTGAGGGCGTGAAAAGCTGGAAATTGGTTGGGCTTATATATTTGAAACTTTGCATAAATACTTACCTAGATTTATTTAATGAAATCTTAACTATTTAGTAAAGGCATTCATTATTAGTTTTTCAAAACGACTCCTAAAAGACGATTTCGAGGATGTTAAAGGTTTTTGAAGAATTTAGTGCTAGTAGACTATATTATTAGTAAATATATAATGTTTATTACCTTTACAAAAATTCAGCTCAGATTTATATCGAACTGTCCCACATACAACCTAACACAGAAACTCCAATAACATGTTATCAGCTCACGAGCTCGAACAGGGCGCGACAAACAAACGCCCGGCCGTACAGCCGCGCGCAGTAACGTGACAGTTATAAGTCGCACAAAGACGCTCGCTATGACTGTCGCAAGCAGTACTTGTGTACGTGACTGTACCAAGACTTTTATGTGGCGTTGTATCTGTCTGTGTATCACAAGTTCGTACATGTGAGACAGGGAGACTATTGTTCTAGTTTGTGTGACGAGTTATGGTGCAGAATGTTGTAAAGTTTTACGTACTTCTACTTTGTTTGTTGATTTACAATGTTTTTTATCCTATATAATTCGCTGCATGTAGCTGGCTGGACCTCGCTCTACGTCAACCCGTTGTTCATTACTTCTACCAACACGGTGCGTCGCTTAGTTCGACTTTGACGCCGTAGGCTAGGCTAGGCTACCTTTTTCTTGAGAATTTCAATCCATGGCCTGTTTAGGAGTGTGTGACCAATTCATCTCTATAAAGGACCGCGGAGGAGATGGCCGATTTATAATACAATAGGATAGATTAATACTTTGTTGTTCACCAAAAAAGTTACACATCTTTTTTGCAAAACATTCAATTATATGGGTACAACGTGCTGCAATGTAACAAGTAAAATGACAAAATTTAAAAAAGTTAAAAATATTCACCACCGTTTAAAAGAATAAACAAAAGACACTTTTAGTTTAAAATAAATAAAGCACCCGTTGTTTTTATTAACCCCCGCCGGGAAAAAGAGGGTGTTATAAGTTTCACGTGTGTTGCCACAGACAGACACACAGATACACATCTGTGTATCTGTGTGTCTGTCTGTGGCATCATAGCGCCTAAAAGGATAAACCAATTTTGATTTAGTTTTTTTTTGTTTGAAAGGTGATTTTGTCGAGAGTGTTCTTAGCTATGTTTGAATGTAATCGGTTCAGCTGTTCAGAAGTTATGGCCGTTTTACTGTTTGAATCGGGGTGTTTTCGCAAGATGAAAGCGTCGGGCGTTTTTAAATTTTGAAATTTTACTTGTCAGAACACAATCTTAAACTACTCAGTGCTCAAAACACTGAATAGAGCAAAGTTCAAACCACTTATAACATTCGAGTGTTTTCCCAAACCAGCCAGACACAGTCCAGCTGTAGCTGAACGATACAATAACACACAAAACCCCGTTATCCCATAAATATTGAAGTTCCAATTAATATGAATACATGACCATTGTCACATGATTATTATAATTGATGTCATAAAGTGCACCGCCGTGTGAACATTGTGAGTTTCTGACGTGACGGCATACAGACGTGCGTGACGAACTGACAGATGACAGGGCGGGTGACGCCGCGCGCCGGTTGCCGCCGTTCACCGAGTAATTAAATGTATTGGACGCGTCACATTTCATCGATAATTTGATTATCTGACCGATGTCAGATGTTACCCTCGGATGATCAATTATGAAGGGTATTTTAACTGCACGGCAGATAATGTTAATTAACATAACGTCACGTGTTTCGGCCCAAACGTTCCGTTACTATTTTTGTTATTATGTTGCAACACTGTGTTAGCTCGTCTGTCATCGATTTGACAGCTTTTGGATTGAGTTGGATTGACAGTTGACATTTGTCTACTTGCGCACCGCGAAATCGGGTTTTTTGCTAGGATTATTCTAATCGTTAAATAATCAACCCCAGATTCATCGGAATTGCATCCGCGATTCGTGATTTGTATTTTGCGGCGTCTGTGCAGTAGGGTTTCGTGTTTATTTCACGCGCAACGAAGTACTTTTGACGGGAACGTGTCTGTGTCTGCTCGGCGGCTGGACCCCGGCTCAGAATGCGTTTGTTGTCCCATCCCATCCTTGTTATCCTTATTAATTGTCCTTTATTATTTATATTATTCCTGAAACCCTCGCCCAGGCACGGTACTGAACGAGGAAAAGAAGAACCACCACGAAGAATTCAGGTAAGCGACTAATATTACCGCCCAACCCTTGTATTCAGCAGGAAAGAACGGACCTCTAGCTACCGCTGCTGCGCGTACGGCAGTTTCATGGGTATAGGACCTGCGGATCCAGGAGTTGCAGGACTGCTATGGGCCGCAGTCTTGGCCCTTCGTTGTGATCCGCAGACCTGTATCAAACATCACGCCTGTATTCCCCGAAGGGTTAAGCAGAGATACACCTATAGAACACTAACATTACCCCAATTATGTTTAAGTCCCCTGTAATAGGGGGCACACTCCAATTCCTTCTCCTTCTCTCATCCCTTTGCCATCAACCGGGCACATTCCGCGCTGTTACTGAGAAATTGTAGATTGAAAAACTCAATAACACCGACCCGGAAATCGAACCCAGGAGCTCACGCTAAGAAGTAACGCTTGTGAACACTAATACCAACGAGGCAGTCATCACATTGTAATACCTATTATTTTTTACTCACAAAAAATGCGAAACTACGTTATTCTTGTAAAAAGTTAAAAAATGTTCTTTGCTCCAAACTTTACAAAAGAAAAGTTCTCTCAAATTGTTATGTTCGTAATTTGAAGCGGAATTGTTAATGTTCTTGGACTTGCGCCCGTTAAAGTGAAAAAAGAACCTGAGAATTGATAAAACTATGAGAAAAGCGTGTTTTGTTGCCAACAAGGAACTGCGATCTGTTTCACTTAACTATTCACAACTAGCCGCGCGAACAAAACGTTTGTTCGTGATGTTTGAACAGTTCGTACGCTACCGGACACTCGCGCGCTAACTCCATTATTATTTTAATTCGAGTGTGGCTTGCAAACAGTCACGTGGCTATTCGATTACATTTTCCACACGACTGCTAAGTGCGATGACCGACACTCTGCATGCATTGTGCGGTGGACTCAAATCATTACGTGAAACTGTTGACGTGGCGCATAATGGAATGCGTGCAGTAATAAAATACGCCGCACATACAGTCGCGCCAGGATCGTGACATGAGCGTGGCACGCCGTTTGCCCGGTCGCCGCTCAGTCCACATGAAGGAGGATCTGGTAGGGTTTTTGAGCATATTCAAGGCACGAAGTGCGAGCAGAGGCTTTGTCTAGAGTCTGATTTATATCTGTTTTTGGTTAATTTGAGGTTCAAGTGATTCTGAAGTTCGACAATACAAGTGTCATTCGATGTCAGAGATAGTGAAGGTAGAAATACCAAAATGTAAGGAATTGATCACGGAACTTTTCGATACCGCTTGAGAAGGTGCAGCGGTAAAAAGTCTTAAGTAGTCAGATTTAGAGCAACCCAACAATATATTCGTCGGATTGGCTTATTATGTAAAACCACATCCAACTTAAAAGAAAATGATCGGGCCTACATGTAAAATGTCCTTTTTAACCCCCGCCGGAAAAAGAGGGGTGTTATAAGTTTCACGGTGTTGCTGTGTATCTGTGTATCTGTGTGTCTGTCTGTGGCATCATAGCGCCTAAACGGATGAACCGATTTTGATTTAGTTTTTTTTTGTTTGAAAGGTGAATTTGGCGAGAGTGTTTTTAGCTATGTTTGAACAAAATCGGTTCAGCAGTTCAAAAGTTATGGGCGTTTTACTGTTTGAATCGGGGTGTTTTTAACCCCCGCCGGAAAAAAGAGGGGTGTTATAAGTTTCACGTGTGTTGCTGTGTATCTGTGTATATGTGTATCTGTGTGTCTGTCTGTGGCATCATAGCGTCCAAAAGGGTGAACCGATTTTGATTTAGTTTCTTTTGTTTAAAAGGTGACTTAATTTAGAATGTTTTTAGCTATTTTTGAATTAAATCGGTTCAGCCGTTCAAAAGTTATGGGCGTTTTACTGTTTGAATCGGGGTGTTTTCGCAAGATATCGTGTCATAATTACGTGTTCAATAGATTGCCGACCGAAGCGTATCTACTATGTACAAGATAAATTATGTTGCACGAAAAAAAATATGTCGGGGGTTTTTTAATTTTGGAATTTTACTTGTTGAAAATCTGGAAATGAATCCCTGACCAAAGAACTCCTATCTGAAACTTTTCAGAATCCTCGGTGTTCTCTCAGCAAGCCGAATCTACTCAACTATCTATTTTTCACTATGAATATGCTTGTCAAAAAACCCTGCCAGCTCCCCCTCTATCACACTGCAGCAGCAATATTAGATTTGGGCGCTCGGGCCGAGTCACCAACTCGCCGAGTGCCCGCGAGTCCGCAATGGATACACATGTAACACAATTCCACGCCAAATTACAGACACGTATCTTGCATTGAACTCCCGCCGGAGTTTGATGAAGCCACGACCACAGAGCAAAAACTAGTGAAACTAAGAATGAGAAATGTACAGTCTTGAGCTAGTTTAATCAGAAGGTTGCGAGTTGTATCGCAGTTGGCGCGCTGCAGTTTTTCACAATGAGCTGGTAGAAGTTAATGTTATTCCCGCTGGTGAAACTTGTTTGAAGTTTGTTTTAACTTGTTTGAAGTTTGTTTGAAGAATGTTTCTATATTCAATGGAAAGTTACTGTATGGTTCTTATTAAATGTTAGGTGAGGCTAAATGAAACAAAGGAATTTTACTTGTTGAAAATCTGGAAATGAATCCCTGACCAAATAACTCCTATCTGAAACTTTTCAGAATCCTCGGTGTTCTCTCAGCAAGCCGAATCTACTCAACTATCTATTTTTCACTATGAATATGCTTGTCAAAAAACCCTGCCAGCTCCCCCTCTATCACACTGCAGCAGCAATATTAGATTTGGGCGCTCGGGCCGAGTCACCAACTCGCCGAGTGCCCGCGAGTCCGCAATGAATACACATGTAACACAATTCCACGCCAAATAACAGACACGTATCTTGCATTGAACTCCCGCCGGAGTTTGATGAAGCCACGACCACAGAGCAAAAACTAGTGAAACTTAGAATGAGAAATGTACAGTCTCGAGCTAGTTTAATCAGAAGGTTGCGAGTTGTATCGCAGTTGGTGCGCTGCAGTTTTTAACCGACTTACAAAAAAGGAGGAGGTTCTATGTTCGACTTCTTGTATGTTTTTTTTTTTTTTTTTTTTTTTTTTTTTTTTTTTTTATGTATGTTCATCGATATCTCCGTCAATTGTGGACCGATTTTGAAAATTCTTTTTTTGTTTGAAAGAGTATGTTTCGAAATTGGTCCCATTATAATTTGGTGAAGGTCTGATGAAGAACTTCGGAGATACACAACAGAACTCTTCAATAAATAACGGTAAAACTCTCGGGATTGCTGCAATCGCATGTCTGTTTGTTGTTTATACCATTTCATAACATAACATCACGCTAGTACGCTCTAAAGGGGTACGCAGATCTCTCATTTCACCGGTTATGTTCAAGTTTCATGTTATTCGGTTAATCTATTCTGGAGTTATAGGGACCTTAATTAACAACTTGCTATTAGGTAGGTAAAACTAAAAAGGGAAAAATAAAAAACTTTTTTGCAAAAAAATACTACCGACTTCCAAATGAAAAACTACAAAGTGAAAAATAACTTAACTTTTGGAAGTCGGTGTCCATATCGCAAAAAAATGGTTCCTACGAAAGACACCGACTTCCAAAAGTTAAGTTATTTTTCACTTTGTAGTTTTTTTTTGGAAGTCGGTAGTATTTTTTTGCAAAAAAGTTTTTTATTCACAATGAGATGGTAGAAGTTAATGTTATTCCCGCTGGTGAAACTTGTTTGAAGTTTGTTTGAAGAATGTTTCTATATTCAATGGAAAGTTACTGTATGGTTCTTATTAAATGTTAGATGAGGCTAAATGAAACAAAGCAGCAGCTAAGTAGTTTAATTTTTAACCGACTTACAAAAAAGGAGGAGGTTCTATGTTCGACTTCTTGTATGTTTTTTTTTTTTTTTTTTTTTTTTTTTTTTTTATGTATGTTCACCGATATCTCCGTCAATTGTGGACCGATTTTGAAAATTCTTTTTTTGTTTGAAAGAGTATGTTTCGAAATTGGTCCCATTTTAGTTTGGTAAAGGTCTGATGAAGAACTTCGGAGATACACCACAGAACTCTTCAATAAATAACGGCAAAACTCTCGGGATTGCTGCAATCGCATGTCTGTTTATTGTATATACCATTTCATAACATAACATCACGCCAGTACGCACTAAAGGGGTACGCAGATCTCTCATTTCACCGGTTATGTTCAAGTTTCATGTTATTCGGGTAATCAATTCTGGCGTTATAGGTACCTACCTTACTAAACAACTTGCCTATTTTATTTAGGTACAACTAAAAAGGGAAAAATAAAAAAAAATTTTGCAAAAAAATACTACCGACTTCCAAATAAAAAACTACAAAGTGAAAAATAACTTTAATTTTGGAAGTCGGTGTCCATATCGCAAAAAAATGGGAAAAAGGAAGACACCGACTTCCAAAATTAAAGTTATTTTTCACTTTGTAGTTTTTTATTTGGAAGTCGGTAGTATTTTTTTGCAAAAATTTTTTTTTATTTCATTTCTCACCTTTCTAACTTAAAGAAAATGCAGGAATAACTTTTTATTCGTTTTTTTTTTTGAAGTATAGGAATAATTTATTTTGTTAGATAAATCCCAGCTAAATAACCGACTTCAAGAAAAAGACGAGGTTAGTAATTCGTCTGATTTGTTTAATTTTTGTTTTTTTTTGTTTTAGGACTTATTTATCATGGTAGTATATTCCCTTGGAATAATTACGGCCTTTTACACTAACTACTTATTTACGGGCAGAATCCAGTATCATATAATGATGAGTATATGCCAAAAAAAAACTGCGTTACTCTACTCAGCTTATTTCCTTACTTTAACAGAATCGGGCTCGTCTACTGTATCAATAAAATACTAAGTTACGTCCAACTTAAAGTACATCACTAGGAGACACTGTGCAGGATCAGCTAACAACTAATTCGTACCAACAAAAACAGTTACGACTAAAAGTTGTCGTCAAATTGAATTCCTCAGCCTCACAAGAAACGCTGGAAACTTCGCCATACAGAACGTAGAGGAGTAATAGCATTAGTTGACGACGTTGCCAGACAGTTGGCACGCCAGCCAGGCAACTGGCTTGCACAGGCGCTCTGGCATTGCCTCTTCATATTAGATGGACTGTTAATGCTCGGAGGTACTTATGCACACAAAGGATGCTGAGTTGAACTGTGTTCGATTAATAAGGACTATTGAGTTTGCAGTTGAAGCTGGCATTTCTTAGCCTTAGTAAAACCACACCTACTATATCTGATTGAAGTTTGGGGCAGTGCGGCCAAGACGAAGCTAGCAAGTCTTCAAGTTGCACAAAACAAATTAATAAAAACCGGCCAAGTGCGAGTCGGACTCGCGCACGAAGGGTTCCTTACTTGGTAAATTGCGGTTTACGATTTATGACGTATTAAAAAAAAACTACTAGCTAGATCTCGTTCAAACCAATTTTCGCTGGTAGTTTACATAGTAATGTACATCATATATTTTTTTTAGTTTTATCATTCTCTTATTTTAGAAGTTACAGGGGGGGGGACACACATTTTACCACTTTGGCAGAGTCTCTCGCGCAAACTATACAGTTTAAAAAAAAATTATATTAGAAACCTCAATATCATTTTTGAAGACCTATCCATAGATACCCCACACGTATGGGTCTGATGAAAAAAAATATTTTTAGATTTAGTTTCAAGTATGGGAACCCCCAAAATGTATTGTTTTATTTTTATTTTTGTGTGAAAATCTTAATGCGGTTCACAGAATACATCTACTTACCAAGTTTCAACAGCATAGTTCTTATAGTTTCGGAATAAAGTGGCTGTGACATACGGACGGACAGACAGACAGACAGACAGACAGACAGACATGACGAATCTATAAGGGTTCCGTTTTTGCCATTTGGCTACGGAACCCTAAAAATGATTTTTAACTACCCATATTTGACATCAACGTGCAAAATCCACGAAGAAACCAAAATAATGAACATTAGACAGTTATATATTTACAATACATGTATTTTTATTCATAAGGCACTCAACAAAAGCATACAGACTAATTTATCGTTTAAGAAAGTAAAACAAGTAACTCAACGTAGCAGTCGCCGAGCTAGTTTTCTGATTTTACCGAAGATGAGAACTAAGTTTGGCAAAAAAATGTTAACTGTTGAAGGAGCACAATTAGCATAAAGCTAAAGCTGAATGCATTGCATGAATGCATCATTATTGTTGCCGTGACGTCTGTGACGAATTTTATTTTATTTTATTTACTTTGAGTATTGTTCTCATGTAAGTGACTTTGTGTCTTTTTTGAGAATAAAATATCTTTAAACCTATTTCTATGGAATGAATGAATTAATATCTAATTCAACATTGTGCTTATGATGCACGTAGTTTAATATTTTGTTAAGTAATAGTATGAACCCGTGCAAAGTACCTACTCGACAAATGAGACGAGTCACTGTCCACAAACTTTTGATTAAATACTGAAAATATAATTAGGTTTAGTTATTATAATGTTGCTATCATTAGTGATTTATTAACACCCGCCGGAAAAAGAGGGGTGTTATAAGTTTCACGTGTGTTGCTGTGTATCTGTGTGTCTGTCACCAGTTCACAGGAAGTACCCTGTAGGTTTTGATTCCCTTGCGTGTTGCGAAAATTTGCGCCATAAACGGCTGTATCTTTTAATTGCGTTGGCTTAGAAGTTTGATATTTTCACAGCTTTAAGGGACAGTAGATCTGAGTATTTGGTATAAATTCAGCTTGATGCCTCGACGCGTTCCTGAGAAAAAGGGTCTTGACAGACAGAGGGACGGACAACAAAGTAATCCTATAAGGGTTCCGTTTTTTTACTTTCGAGGTACGGAACCCTAAAAAAGGAAATAAATAAATAATAATAATAAGAGTTTCACAACTTAATATAAACAACGAAATATAACAGTTTACAGTAAAAGTAAACAATCCGCACTATCAGTTTACTACAACTTCACCGGATCTGTAGCTCAACCTTTCTCTCTAACTACATACAAAACTTTGGTCTGTTTTGAATAAGCGTAGGTATCTGAGAAACTTTCGTGTTTATATAAATCCTCAAATGAAAGTTTTGTGTGTACTTTATCTTGAGATACAGTGTTTTGTGGTACTTTATAATTGAAGTCCTTAATTGTGCATGGTTATATAGGATGGCATGGATAAAGTGAGAAGTCTATTAGACGAAGTTTGAAAGTGGCGCCAGGGACAGAAAAGTTGAAAGGAAACCGTTTGTCCTGTTATGGTCATGTTATGAAGAGGGATGAAACGCATGTTACTAAAAGAGTAACGAATATAAATGTGGATGGATGGAGACGGAAGAGACGGCCAAAGAAAAGATGGATGGACTTGAAAGAAAAGGGAGTCAGTGATGGCGTGACGGGGGATAGGACGGTAGGGAAGAAGAAAATGTTTTGCGACCCGAAGTAAGTGGGAAAAGGGCAGCAATATGATGGCATATTTCGAAATTTTATAAAAGTCTTCACCGTGATCACCAGAAACACACATACTTATAAAATAAAAAAATACAATCTAAACAACCAACAAAGAAGAAGACTTTCTTCTTAGCATTTCGATGACAAACACAGGCTCTTAGTTAAATCTCCTGCCTAACCCAATATTCGGCCACGACAACGCCGTACGCTGACGCAGGCATGATTGGTTCTCACGTGAACAGATCGAAGAGCATGCGTCGAAAGTTGCAATAAACTTAATAGCGTGAAAAGAATAGTTTCTCACGGCTTTGCTGAAAAAAGGTGGTTCTAAAAAAAAAACGATATATCAAACACCCGACTGTTTAAGAAGCGAACTAAAAAGACGTAAACAATAAGAAAATCATGCTGTGCAATCGGAGGATACACATATTGACGAGCTAGCTGACCCAAACCAGATGTATCCCCCGACTGCACAGCATGATTTTCTTCTAGTTTACGTCTTTTTAGTTCGTTTTTGTTTTTTGATTTTCTTTTTATAACTTTTTAGTCAACATTTATTTTTCGAGTTGGGTACATTTAGACATATTAGTCTTATATGAAATCACCTCTTAAACCCTTTATTTTGATATCCCACACTATGGGTTTGGAAGAAAAAAAATATTTGGTTCCCCACAATGTGGCGCCCAAAATCCGCCAATTTTTTATTTTCCATTTGTAGCCAATGACACTCGAATCGATTGACGTAAGAATCATCAAAATCGGCCAACGTGTTTGGTCTCTAGAACGCCACAAAAGAACAAACATATATACATACATACATACATAAACTGATAAACACATTACCCTCCTTCGGCAGTCGGGTAAAAACAGTTAATCCCGATTTCAGTAAATGCTTCTTTTCCAAGCCGATAAATTCAGAACTTATTCTTCTAACATTAAATATATCATGAAAACCGCAGATCACAGACATTGCATTCTTCGAGAAATAGCTCGCGTATGTCGGTCATCTATCAACGTCCACCTCGCCTTCGCCCTCGCCAGTATGAACCGGTATGAGCTAGTATGAACCAGTATGAAGTACGATGGCGCGGTCGGTATCCTCCAATAACCATTCATATTGCGCTGCAATGCGCTCCGAACCCGGACCACAGAGCATGAAATAGACAGCTTCTGGTACAATTTCTGACACAGAAAGTGAGTTTAGTGCATAACTTATGTTGTGGACCGTCAAAGTCGTCAGCTTTTATTACAAACTTTTATTTAGCTTGCCTCGTTATTATGTTGACACGGTTGGCGAAGTGGTTGAGCGATCGGCTGCTGCGCTGCGTGTCGTGGGTTCGATTCCCGCACGGAACAAATATTGTACGGCCTACAGATGGTTGTTCCGGTTCTGGGTGTTGTGTATGTTAGTTTAAATGTTTGTAAACGCATCCACGATACAGGCAGAAATGCCTAGTGTGGGGCAACGTTTTATTTAATAAAAAAATATTTAAAAAAAAATGTTCATGGCCAAAAACGTACAGAGGCGGACTTAATGCCTTAGTCTTTTTCTACCAGTCGACCTTTAGGTGAAGCAGACAAAAAGTAGAAGTAGTGTTAGTAAGTATGTGTGGCTCAAATCTTGCAGCAGAATTTTAAAACAGTTATATCTAATAGTATAATAATAAATCCAATATAGCCTCAAAGAGAAAACTCTTTAATACATGTATTCTTCCATGCCTAATTTACGGCTGTCAAACATGGGCATTGACTCACAGAGCCGTTCAAAAAATTAATTCTTGCCAAAGAGGCATGGAACGTAGCATTTTAAACTTCAGGAGAAGGGACAAAAAGAGAGCTAAAGATCTTAGGAAGATTACCAAACTGAAAGATGCTATATTCCATATAAAAAGAATGAAATGGAGATGGGCCGGGCATATACTCCGTGATAAGAAAAATAAGTGGTCTACGGCTATAACAGAATGGCAAGTTAGAGATGAATCAAAGAGAAGTAGAGGTAGGCAACGCAAACGCTGGGACGATGATATAGCGGCGATAGCTGGTGCCTTGTGGGCCAGAGGTACACGAGACCGTGACAAGTGGAGGAGCCTGGGGGAGGCCTATGCGTCAAGAGACGCACTGATGGACGACGCCGAAGTGCATTTTTTTTTTTTTTTTTTTTGTGTATGTTCACCGATATCTCTGTCAATTGTGGACCGATTTTGAAAATTCTTTTTTTGTTTGAAAGAGTATGTTTCGAAATTGGTCCCATTTTAATTTGGTGAAGGTCTGATGAAGAACTTCGGAGATACACAACAGAACTCTTCAATAAATAACGGCAAAACTCTCGGGATTGCTGCAATCACATGTCTGTTTGTTATTTATACCATTTCATAACATAACATCACGCCAGTACGCTCTAAAGGGGTACACAGATCTCTCATTTCACCGGTTATGTTCAAGTTTCATATTATTCGGTTAATCTATTCTGGAGTTATAGGGACCTTAATAAACAACTTGCTATTAGGTAGGTAAAACTAAAAAGGGAAAAATAAAAAAACTTTTTTGCAAAAAAATACTACCGACTTCCAAATGAAAAACTACAAAGTGAAAAATAACTTAACTTTTGGAAGTCGGTGTCCATATCGCAAATAAAATGGTACCTACGAAAGACACCGACTTCCAAAAGTTAAGTTATTTTTCACTTTGTAGTTTTTCATTTGGAAGTCGGTAGTCGGGAAAAAGTTTATTTATTTATAAATCCAATATGGTGGACCAATTATTTTTAATGCGCCCTCTTGATATAAGGTGATATCAAATGAAAGAGTTTGGTGAGAGGAATACGAAAAAATGGTTTTAAATTGTTTTTTAATAGGTACACATATAATGAACGAAGGCACGCTTGGTTAGTATATAAAGTAGAGAGGATACCGCATCCAACAGGGGCCGACGAGTCTTCGCCATGCTCTGTGCCTTCTCCGTATTCGAGTCGATATCGGGTGCACTCGATGCTCCGCCAATTGACTAATATTCGATATTCCACAACTAAGTCAGTAGGAGCGATTGAAACTCAAGTAGCGAGATATCGTTACTGTATATTGCAGATTGTATCGCGATCGTCGATAGTTCATCGTTAGCAAGGTCTGTTTGATAGTACGAATTGAGAGGGTTTTTTATGCAGCCGAGTGTAAGTATGAGCTAAAAATTTCTGTATGGTACAATTTATACCACCGGTTCGATTCACCGGTAATTTTACCAAGGTAAAAGCCAATTACATACAATGGCTACATTTGTAAAAACTCTAAGGCTTGTACTAAATCTTCTTTTTACCCGACTGCCGAAGGAGGGTAATGTGTTTATCAGTCTATGTATGTATGTATGTATGTTTGTTCCTATGTGGCGTTCCAGAGACCAAACGCGTTGGCCGATTTTGATGATTCATACGTCAATCGATTCGTCTTAACCCTGCAAGTGTCATAGGCTACCTTAAAATTGGACAATAGAAAAATGGCGGATTTTGGGCGCCATATTGTGGGGTCCCAAATTTTTTTTTTCTTCCAGACCCAGTGTGTGGGGTATCAAAATAAAGGGTTTTAAGAGGTGATTTCAAAAATATATAACACTTATATGTTTAAATGTATCTAATTCGAAAAAAACTTAACTAAAATTTTATAAATAAAAAAAGTTTAATCAAAAAATCAAAAAACCCGACTGCTTCAAAAGCGAACTAAAAAGACGTAAACAAGGAAAAAATTATGCTGTGCAGGCGGAGGATACACCAGATTTTGATCAGCCAGCCCGCGAATATGTATCCTCCGACTGCACAGCATATTTTTTTCCTTGTTTACGTCTTTTTAGTTCGCTTTTGAAGCAGTCGGGTTTTTTGATTTTTTGATTAAACTTTTTTTATTTAAATCGGTTAGTTTTACGTTTTTCTCGACGTTTAACTGCAATACGACCATTTCAGTTTCACTCCTGTTTCCCTAATCGGTAATTTTGGGTGAAAACACCGGTACTTAATTCTAAAGGGTAAAAATAACAGTGGCATTAGATTTACCTTCAAAAGGAAGAGTTCCGTGGAAGTTCGCGATAAAAGCGTATTTACGTAACCCTGAACCTTGCAGATCATCCGGCTTTGCCAGCGAAGAGATTTAACGTCCAACTTTATTATACTTATGTCGGAATTAGAATAACCCTTCTGCGCGCGAATCTGGAAAGAAGCTAAATGTTTACCTTTACGTTTTTAATTATTTCTGGATATTTATTTATTATTGTGAACATATAACCACTTCTAGGTATAGGTACGTGTACAAAACCCTCGTAATTAGTAGGTTCGTAATCGATCTTTATTATGAAATGTTTGATGATTTGTATATATGGCACCGGATAATTGTAAATACAGTAAGATTATCAGAAAACTTGAGAAATTGAACATTCTTCATATATTGTGAACAGATCATTTCAAATACAATAAATTTATTCGAAAGTCGATAGCATATAGAGTTTGTAATTCGACGCGATTTTTTACAAACTATTTGCTTCTCTTTGCGATAATCCGGTGTCAAGTAGCCCTACACCACTACTGTGGTTACATTAAAACGAAAGCACATAATTTAATAAGATTTCAATGGTTTAGTGACAACTCTCCATCCTTTCACAAATCTTGCCCCTCACCGGGCACACTACTCAGATTCCACACAGCTGTCGTAAGGCAAGGTCCCTCGCCTTACGACGCGCGGGACACTGCTCATATTTCACGAGCTACACGTCGACTGACTAATATCGCAAGCATGACAAATGTAATGTGCAGAAGGTCTACAGTGTGTGCAGTTAGGGAAATGTAATATACCAGAAGATCCGCTGGATGTAAGAGTGTGTGTGTCGGAAGTGTTCTTAGCTATGTTTCGTTAAAATCGGTTCAGCCGTTCAAAAGGTAACCATATTTTTTTACTCTTTGAATCTGGATTTTCTCGTAAGATATCTTGTCATAATTAAGTGTTGCGACAGATTGTCGATTGAAATGTGTCTACTACTAGGTATATTATATGTAGTTTAAAAAGCATAAAATAAAATTTTAATTACAAAACAATAAAAAATAACCTTGTACTCGCGTCGGAGAACCGCCAACATTTACAGCAGTTTATTGTTTTTGCTTTGCGGTTCCCTGACGCGATTTCGAGACATCCATACCGTCCTGTCCCCTGTCAAGCTGTCACTGACTCCCTTTTATTTCATAGCACTCCTCACCCATGACAGTCCATCTATCTTTTCTTTGGCCTTGCCCTCCCTCTCCATTCATCCACATGTATATTCTCGTGGATCACCTGGAAAAAGGAGGAGAATAAATTAATACGTTCCAAAATATATACTTTTGGTTTTTAAACTTTGCTGGGACCAGTAGTATATTCACTGACCACCCAACTGTTCAATGGAAACAAAATATAACATTTATTTTCGTCAGCTAGTTTGCCTTGTGTATATTCTCGCCCGCTCCACTACTACCGCTATATTTTTCCAACGACCATCACCGCCTCTTGTAGGGTGTATATTAAGTGTCGCACAAATAGAGCCTGTCTTCGTGTATGTATGTATGTTATATGTAGACAAACTGAAACTAGCGTCCGCGTAAGTTCACGAGTTCCAAGTTTTATTCGGTTTCATTGCTTTACTTCTTTTTGTTGGTTGTCTTTTCCCGAGGCTAGTTATATAGCGAGCTCTGAATAAATAATACCAGTTACAGTATTGGTTTATTTTTGGATTGGCAAGAGTAGTTTCTTATTTTTTTCTGAGCAAGTGGAGGTCGCGGATTCGATTTCCGTTCGGAACTGATATTTGTACTTCCAATATTAGATAGTTTTTTCGGTTCAGGATGTTTGTGTTTATGATATTTTGCAGATATGTCTGTCAGATACCTACATACGTACTTAATATTATTGCTACAAGCAAGTAAGTGGCTTCAAGTAAGGGGCAAAAATATATTCAGTTTTGGTAATCGAAAAATAAAACAATATTACATTTTTGTTGACTGACAATAGCTTAGAGCTATACAACCTCTATTCATAACAAGAAAGGTAAATAGCAAAATATATAAAAAAATCTAAAAAGATAAGACAAATTGACAGTCTGGAGACTGCTCGGCCCAAGCGGCCCCCGGGGAAATAGCGTCGTATAGACAATACGTCACAATGACAGCCGTATCGACCGATGACGGATTGACGAGAATGTACGGGAGACGGGAGATTATATTGGAATGAGTTACGAGAGAGAATCGAGTGGAATGTCGAGACAATGGGGGAAAGAAACTGATAAATTACTTTATTAAGATTGATCACGTTACACCCTTAAGAAGGCGCTCGTTCTTGCACAATGTGCATTTAAGAAAATGCCAAAATCAGAAAACACTTATGAGGTACAAATAGCATTTTATTAACCGACTTACAAAAAAAGGAGGAGGTTCTATGTTCGACTTTATGTTTGT
Source organism: Orthosia gothica (assembly GCA_949775005.1). Lineage (NCBI taxonomy): Eukaryota > Metazoa > Arthropoda > Insecta > Lepidoptera > Noctuidae > Orthosia > Orthosia gothica. The sequence continues at coordinate 506,467 of OX459068.1, forward strand.
TTTTTTTTTTTTTTTTTTTTTGTGTATGTTCACCGATATCTCTGTCAATTGTAGACCGATTTTGAAAATTCTTTTTTTGTTTGAAAGAGTATGTTTCGAAATTGGTCCCATTTTAATTTGGTGAAGGTCTGATGAAGAACTTCGGAGATACGCAACAGAACTCTTCAATAAATAACGGCAAAACTCTCGGGATTGCTGCAATCGCATGTCTGTTTGTTAACCGACTTACCAAAAAGGAGGAGGTTCTATGTTCGACTTCTTGTATGTTTTTTTTTTTTTTTTTTTTTATGTATGTTCACCGATATCTCCGTCAATCGTGGACCGATTTTAAAAATTCTTTTTTTGTTTGAAAGAGTATGTTTCGAAATTGGTCTCATTTTAATTTGGTGAAGATCTGATGAAGAACTTCGGAGATATACAACAGAACTCTTCAATAAATAACGGCAAATCATTCGGGATTGCTGCAATCGCATGTCTGTTTATTGTATATACCATTTCATAACATAACATCACGCCAGTACACACTAAAGGGGTACGCAGATCTCTCATTTCACCGGTTATGTTCAAGTTTCATGTTATTCGGGTAATCAATTCTGGCCTTATAGGTACCTACCTTACTAAACAACTTACCTATATTAGGTAAATACAACTAAAAAGGGAAAAATAAAAAACTTTTTTGCAAAAAAATACTACCGACTTCCAAATAAAAAACTACAAAGTGAAAAATAACTTTAATTTTGGAAGTCGGTGTCCATATCGCAAACAAAATGGGAAAAAGAAAGACACCGACTTCCAAAATTAAAGTTATTTTTCACTTTGTAGTTTTTTATTTGGAAGTCGGTAGTATTTTTTTGCAAAAAAGTTTTTTTTGTTTATACCATTTCATAACATAACATCACGCCAGTACGCTCTAAAGGGGTACACAGATCTCTCATTTCACCGGTTATGTTCAAGTTTCATATTATTCGGTTAATCTATTCTGGAGTTATAGGGACCTTAATAAACAACTTGCTATTAGGTAGGTAAAACTAAAAAGGGAAAAATAAAAAAACTTTTTTTTTTTTAAAAATACTACCGACTTCCAAATGAAAAACTACAAAGTAAAAAATAACTTAACTTTTGGAAGTCGGTGTCCATATCGCAAAAAAATGGTACCTACGAAAGACACCGACTTCCAAAAGTTAAGTTATTTTTCACTTTGTAGTTTTTCATTCGGAAGTCAGTAGTATTTAAAAAAAAAAAAAAGTTTTTTTATTTTTAGTTATGTAGATAGTGTTTTTATTTATTATTATACACTACCTCACATGATGATATGCGATGATGTGGTCGACGGTGAAGCATGCTTACCTAAAAATAACCTATTCACTCTTGACCTAAGACTCAGTTGTAGCGATTGGGAAACACAGACTCAGCAGGGAATTCCACTCCTTAGCTGTACGCACAATGATAGTATTCTCAAAACGTTTAGTGCGTATGGCTGGCATGTCCACCATGTGTCAATGGCGCACCGCCGTACGTCTGGTAGTCCGATGATAAAACGGGCTAGGTGGAATTAGGTCGTGTAATTCCATCGCACACTCGCCGAAATGCAGCCGATACGCTGGCAAATCGGTGACGATGTTCAAGGATTTGGAGCTTTGATTCGACCAGTGCTCCATTGCTGATGAGACTGTTGGCCTTGTACCTATAATAATTACACCTTATTGTACACAAAAATAGTTACACGCCTCTTTTAGAAAAAAATGTAATTCTATGGGTACAATCTTGTAGTGAAGTGGTCTTATCGCTGTCAACGATATCTACCAAAACCCCTTTGATAGACTGAAAGTACTAAAATACAAAGGTTTAACTCAGCACCAGCTACAGAAGTAAAATCACAATTATCTTGTAAGAAGATAAGAGTGCGGATCAAGGCAAGCTAGTTCTCTATACCACCGTACAAAGTGAGCAATCCTTCATGCACTTTGGTGCACCATTAATACTCATACTCGTATTATATTTCCTATTCCTCTCAATGAGAAACACGGCACACTCGTGTTGTAAGACTCATAAACTATACAGTAATATATTCGAGAACATCGCAGTACATCGCCGCCTTGCAGTAAGGTACTATCAGCAAGCTTATTTCATTACCCGTCATAAGCGTTTTTTAACTGACTTACCAAAAAGGAGGAGGTTCTATGTTCGACTACTTGTATGTTTTTTTTTTTTTTTTTGTTCTCCGATATCTACGTCAATTGTGGACCGAATTTAAAAATTCTTTTTTTGTTTGAAAGAGTATGTTTCGAAATTGGTCCCATTTTAATTTGGTGAAGATCTGATGAAGAACTTCGAAGGTATACAACAGAACCCTACAATAAATAACGGCAAATCATTCGGGATTGCTGCAATCGCATGTCTGTTTATTGTATATTTTTTTTTTTTAGAAATTGACTCACACACTGTTCCGTTGTTGTTGAATTAGGTATTTTACCTATGTTTGTAATATTTGTAAGTATGTGAGAACCATGTTCCTACTTATCAAATTAATTAATTTTCCTGTTAATGCTTTTTAATACTATATACCTGTGTGTAGAGCTATTCTGGGTGCATCGTCCTCACATATATTAATGTATGTACGTATGTTAATATTGTAAAACACCAATTTTTTTTTTTTTTAAAAGAGTAAGTATGGAGTTTCTTGTGCGTTCTTCTTCATAACAATCTACTTTCCGAATGCACGGTAGAATCATTTTTTTTTTTTTTTTTTATCTTATTTTTTTTTTATTACTTTTAAATTTATTTTTTATTACTTTTAATTTTTAATTTTAATTTATGTGACGTTCAAAAGTGCCGTTTATTGGCCTAATTGAATAAATATATTTGACTTTGACTATATATCATTTCATAACATAACATCACGCCAGTACGCACTAAAGGGGTACGCAGATCTCTCATTTCACCGGTTAGGTTCAAGTTTCATGTTATTGGGGTAATCAATTCTGGCGTTATAGGTACCTACCTTACTAAACAACTTGCCTATTTAAGTAAGTACAACTAAAAAGGGAAAATTAAAAAAACTTTTTTGCAAAAAAATACTACCGACTTCCAAATAAAAAACTACAAAGTGAATAATAACTTTAATTTTGGAAGTCGGTGTCCATATCGCAAACAAAATAGAAAAAAACACAGACACCGACTTCCAAAATAAAAGTTATTATTCACTTTGTAGTTTTTTATTTGGAAGTCGGTAGTATTTTTTTTGCAAAAAAGTTTTTTTACTATAAACATTTCAAAACCATCACTTAAACTTTTGCTTATTTGACGTTTTGATTTTTGATGGTCAAAATTGCACAAACGTATGCCCCGTACTTACACGGTTTTTACAATACCAGGCCCCTCAGAAAGTATTGCGAAAAAAAGTTTTTATATATGGGAGACTGGCCAGTTATAATGTTTTTCGAAAATATGATTATTTATAAGTAAAAATAAGTAAGTTCCAATTTCAAAATTTCCCTCCACATTTTTTGCGAGTTAATTCAAAGTATTGTGTCTCACTGAAATATGGATCTGCGCCGGGAACATTTTAGAGCTATGATTTTATACGATTTCAAGTGTCGCCTGAAACCGGATGAATCGTACGATAGACTTCAAATGGCATTCATGGATGAAGGCCCTTCCAAGGCAACCGTGTATCGTTGGTATAACGAATTCAAGCGCGGTCGACCAACTTTGGGGGATGACGAAAGAAGCGGTCGCCCTTTGACGGCTGTTACCGAAGAAAACGTGCTAGCAGTGAAAAATTTAATCCAAGACAATAGGCGAATTACATATCAGGAGATTCAACACATATTGAACATTGGATCGGGAAGCGTTCACGACATTCTACACAGCCATCTTCGCGTGAGGAGGATAGTATCACGCTGGGTGCCGCACAACCTCACCGATGCTCAGAAGCAGGCCCGGGTGGAATGGTGCCGTGATATGCTTAACAAATTTGAAGCAGGCTCGTCTCGGCGTGTTTACGACATCGTTACAGGTGATGAGTCCTGGATTTATCAATACGACCCAGAAACCAAGCGCCAGTCGACTGTTTGGGTGTTTCAAAATGAGCCAACGCCTACCAAAGTGAAGCGATCTAGAAGCGGGGGTAAGATTTTGATCGCTAGCTTTTTTAATTTGACTGGCCACTTGGTATCAATTCCCTTACGGGATCAAAGAAGCATTAATGCCGAATGGTATACTACCAAATGTTTGCCAGAAGTTTTCTCTGTTATAAGCAACAAGCGACCAAACACAGGGCTCCGCGGGCTACTGCTCCACCACGACAATGCACCTGCGCACACCGCACTCAAAACGAGGGACTTCCTGGACAGCACGCCAGTCAAACTCCTGGGTCACCCTCCTTACAGCCCTGATCTAGCACCGTGTGACTTCTTTTTATTCCCAAAAATAAAAAATCAGCTCAAAGGGATACAATTTTCGTCGCCGGAAGATGCGCTGGCTGCGTTCGAGCAGGCTGTAAACGAGGTGTCTGCGGCGGACTGGAAAAAGTGTTTTGAAAACTGGTTTAGGCGCATGAATCTTTGTATAGAGGCTGGTGGAAAGTACTTTGAAAAGATTTTATAAAAATATATGTACGTATAGAACAATTTTTTTTAGTTTCGCAAAACTTTCTGAGTGTCCCACGTATTTCAAATTTCTTAGGTGCACCACTAGTGCCGTAATAAAATAACTTTCATTTTTGAAGTTTTCAAAGAAACAATCGGCAAATGGGTCATGAATCAAACAGTTTGACTGTACGTACATCAGTACAATGCACACGGGTACTCAATAATTCTCTCCGCGCTTCCACTTGTAGCGGCTGATATGCGATCGAATAGTTCCGAACAATACCGAACTTAGACGAACCCATTATATGCACCGATTGGGTTCCAAGTTCTCCGATGAGACGAGTTGGAACGCTTTGCCGATAACCGATGTACCGCGCACCCGCCTTGTGAAGTGTGCGAAGTGCAGGGAATCAAGACACGTCGGGGTATGAAGAAAACAGAACACACACTTGAAATAGACAGTAAAACGTGGAAAAAAATGCCTAGGATTAACAGCACTTTTATCTAGTTAATAAAGCTAAAGGTGAACGAGTAGGTCAGTAGTGTCTGTTTTCAAAAATGGCCTTTTCTGAGTACAATTAAGACAAACTACTTTGACTTTTGTTATGTAATCTTGTATTTTCTTAAACGTGTCAGCAAGCAGAGGTGAACATTACTTCTTTTTCAAATCGCTGTCAAGACAGTAGGTAATACAAATTGTTTGGCCCAAAACTTTGCCACTTCCACGGCATCGTCGAGCACATAAATCACTTTGGCTGCATATTTTGGGGCACAGAAAACCAAAACCACACTGCTCTTATTCCGTCAAAGTGGCCTCACTTTACGAGGTTGGAGTTATATCTTTCTACTTGTGTTCTGAGGCGGTTCAGGGATTTCTAAGAGGACCACGTAAGGTTAGACTCTGTGTGAAGATAAAGTTTGCCTCTGTATGTACGTTTGGTTGGAGGGTTATTTTCACGAGTGAAAGCATCTAGATTAATCATTCAACCTTCTAAATCTAATATGTGTTACCAAAGATAGCGGATCAATTATTTTTATGCACCTCATGATGAATTTATAACTTTTATTTTAATGAGATCTCGTCTTATTACTACTCTGAGGTAATTCCTGTTAAGTACTGATGAGTGAGTTTTCTCGCGTGTACAGGAGTGTAGAAGTTTGATGAAGTTTTGTTGTTATCCCAGGAATGATCTTTTCACGTTTCTAGTACTACCTATCAGCAATTTCGAATAGTTAGATTGCGTTCCGAGTTTTATTGCCTGTATGATACTTAAATATTGTTTAAATGGAGTGAAATAATGTAAGATGTTACAAATAACAAGTAAAATTTCAAATTTTAAAAACCCCCGTCACATTAATCTTGCGAAAACACCCCGATTAGAACAGTAAAATACCCATAACTTTTGAACGGCTGAACCGATTTTATTCAAACATAGCTAAGAACACTCTCGACAAAATCACCTTTCAAACAAAATAAAAAAACAAAATCGGTTCATCCGTTTAGGCGCTATGATGCCACAGTCAGACACACAGATACACAGGTACACAGATACATAGATACACAGCAACAACGTGAAACAACAACAACAACGTGAAACTTATAACACCCCTATTTTTCCGGCGGGGGTTAAAAATAGCTACCTATGTAAAGTTCGGTAAGGTACAAACTTAGCGAACTTTAACATATAAGTTATTTTTATTTTTGAACTTATTTCGTTTTTAACCCCCGCCGGAAAAAGAGGGAAGTTATAAGTTTGACGTGTGTTGCTGTGTATCTGTGTGTCTGTCTGTGGCATCATAGCGCCTAAACGGATGAACCGATTTTGATTTAGTTTTTATTTGTTTGAAAGGTGATTTTGTCGAGAGTGTTCTTAGCTATGTTTGAATAAAATCGGTTCAGCCATTCAAAAGTTATGGGCGTTTGACTGTTTGAATCGGGGTGTTTCCGCAAGATAAATGTGTCGGGGGATTATTAAATTTTGAAATTTTTCTTGTCGCAAGATAAATGTGTCGGTGGTTTTTTATATTTTGCAATTTTACTTGTCGCAAAAGAAATGTGTCGGGGGTTATTTAAATTTTGAAATTTTACTTGTATATTATTTCGATGAATAAACCATAATTGAATTTGCAATAGATGATGACTTCCAAGTTATTAAATATTTTGTTAAATCACAAACAATCTGAATCAACCAACTTATAATTCTCAATCATAAATTCAGCAGTAAAGTTAAGATGAAGAAAACTTGAGAGTTAACGTTCGAGAATGTTAATGAGATGTTTAACCGCAATACGTTTTAGAACTTGGGAAATAAACAACGCTGGACTTAGAGAATTTACCAGAAAAATCAAAAGATCTAAAATAGTATTATGATGATGTAAATGTTGTTCGTTAGGAAATAATCTCTAGAAATGCAAATCTGTTTTGAAAAATCGTCATACTTATAGATAGCCACATTATCATCATCATTTTCCTGCTCCGTGTTCCTTTGGGTCGCCGCCGGCATATCACTCCTCACACAATCCATCCATATTTTGTTCAGCGTTCCTCTCTCTCCATCCATCCACCTTTATATTCATAAGTCTTTTATTAACATGCGTTTTATACTTCCTCATCACATGACTTGGACATTACAATCTAATGTAGATCGAAAGTGTCATAAATAAGCTACTTTTTACCTCGAAAAATCGCATGTTTCTTGTAGGATAAGCAACGGGAACGAAGCCACGGAAAAAGCTAGTCGGCATTTAATATGAAAGGCAAAAAGTCTGTATTTCAAGGGTTTTGTACTTCAAAACATTGTATAGAATAGCAGCAAAAAGGTAAGACCGACAAATTAATGATGTTGTGAGCAAGAAACGATCTCATTTTCCTACGCCTACCCAAAATGGCGCACACTCGCACATGCGAACACAGACATGATTTTATTACATTATAATTTACGTAGACGCGTGCCGCACCTTTGTGTGGTCTCTAATTATTTGGGCCGTAGCGTATTCCTTAACAAGGTAGGCAGAGTACCCGAACGTAATTATATGACATATACAGCTTTTTAAAGGCTGTCGCCTAGATTTTTTTGTATTTAGTGAGGAGGCAGCTCATCACCTCGACCTTACAATCCCTCTGGAAAGAGTAAGTCTAGAAGGTTCCTTTACCCCTTGTTTAAAAGGGCTATGGGCAGGAATCAGAAGCTGGCAGGGAGTTCTATATGTATAGAAACAAAAAATCTAGAAGTATCTTATAGGTGTTTTCGGCCAGAAAGAGACCATTCTTTAACGAAATTGTCGCGAATGTCAAAAATGTTTGAGAATGCAAAGCGCTATCAAAATGTTCCCGTGAAAAATTACTTACATTTTTACCCGATTGCCGACGGAGGGTAATGTGTTTATCAGTCTATGTATGTATGTATGTTTGTTCCTATATGGCGTTCCAGAGGCCAAACGCGTTGGCCGATTTTGATGATTCATACGTCAATCGATTCGTCTTAACCCTGCGAGTGTCATAGGCTACATTAAATTTGGACAATAGAAAATTGGTGGTTTTTGGGCGCCATATTGTGGGGGCCCAAATTAGGAGGGGGATACATCTGGTTTTGGTCAGCCAGCTCGCGCGTATGTATCCTCCGACTGCACAACATGATTTTTTCCTTATTTACGACTTTTTAGTTCGCTTTTGAAGCAGTCGGGTTTTTTGATTTAATTTTTTTTTTCATTTCGAACATCGCCAAGCCTGATTGAATGAGATTTTGTCTAGAGCCTCTGTTCGGGCGCTTTCGACGATCTACTGCCGGCGGCGCAGGCGACGGTAGGAGACAGCGGGAGGCGCGAGCCCGCGGGACTTGCCACTTCACTACCGAGCTCCGACGAAAACACACGCGCGTTTCATTTATTTTATTGTTACCTATTCTATACTACCTTCATTATATCAGTTTATACAGTCCACTGCCCTCGAACCATGACGTGTCAAAACTATCATCAAACGACTGTAAAAAGGGACAGATGTATACTAGTCATATACATCTGTCCCTTACGCACACTCAAAATAACCTCACTCTAAGAGCTTATGGTCACCCCCCTGTAATTCAAAGTGTTCTAGAAAGGTCCCTAACAGCCTCTGGTATTGCAAGTATTTCGATGCCGAAAAGTGTTAACACATTATTAACACTATTCATTTTTAACCCCCGCCGGAAAAAGAGGGGTGTTATAAGTTTCACGTGTGTTGCTGTGTATCTGTGTATCAGTGTGTCTGTCTGTGGCATCATAGCACCTAAACGGATGAACCGATTTTGATTTAGTTTTTTTGTTTGAAAGGTGATTTCGTCGAGAGTGGTCTCATGTTTGAATAAAATCGGTCCAGCCGTTCAAAAGTTATGAGCGTTTTACTGTTTGAATCGGGGTGTTTTCGCAAGATAAATGTGTCGGGGGTTTTAAATTTTGAAATTTTACTTGTGAATTATTGATAATAAGCATGATTGCCGATGTCCTAATTAATTGAACTCAACGATAATGTTGTATAATCAAACTATTAGGTGTTTACCTTTTTTACAAAAAGTTATGGTCTTGTACTCTTTAGTCTCTTCAAGTTTATTCCTTCAACACAGATGCTCCTAACTTAGATACTTCTTTCATGGATGCTGAGGATGCTGATGTTGAAATCAATGAAGCAGAAAATTCAGAGGTTAACAATGTTGATGATCAGCAGTCAAGTGAATCTACAGATTCCTTAAATGAATCTAGTCGATATCCTTCGAGAGTTCGCAAACCACCAGATTATTTCTCTTATAATACCCTGGTAGATGATGGGTGCGATGATCCAAATAATTATCTGGCTGCCATTAACAGCGATGAGAAAGATAATTGGATTTTAGCGATGAGAGATGAGTATAATGCCTTAGTCAGAAAGGGCACATGGATTTTGGTAGATAAGCCAAATCTTAAGACTTGTATTCCTAGCAAGTGGGTCTTCAAACTAAAGCGAGATGCGAAAGGTAGCGTTGTTAGGTATAAAGCGCGCCTAGTAGCAAAAGGTTTTCGACAAAAAGAAGGTGTCGACTACCACGAAACATTTTCTCCGGTTGTACGCAACTCGTCGTTGCGAACCCTTTTAGCGCTTGCAGTGCAGGAAAATTATAAGGTCCGCCATGTGGATGTGGACACAGCCTTTTTGAATGGCAGTTAAGAAGAAGAAATCTACATGACACAGCCAGAAGGTTTCGTAAGGGAAGGGGAAGAGTCGAAAGTGTGTCTTTTGAAACGGTCACTCTATGGGTTGAAGCAGGCACCAAGAGCCTGGAATACAAAGTTAAAACAGACTTTGTCAGTTCTTGGTTTGACTCAAACATGTGAGCCGTGTATTTTTAAAAATAATGCGGACTCAGACTCTTTGGTTCTGGCTGTATACGTCGACGATCTAGTTATCTTGTATAAAAATGAAAGTACGCTTGACAATTTCAAACGTCAACTTGAAAAATACTTTTCATTAAAAGATCTTGGACAAATTAATTTCTTTACGGGAATAAATATTTGCCATGATACTTATGGAATGAAGCTATCTCAGAGTACATACATTGAAAAGTTACTGAAAAGATTTAACATGCAAGATTGTAAGGGTGTTCCCACCCCACTGGTCAAGAAAAATCTTGAGCCTGGTATAGGTGAGTGTGAGTATCCTTACAGAGAGTTAATTGGCTGTCTAATGTTTTTGGCTGTAAATACTAGACCAGATATAGCCTACACCGTAAGTTACTTGAGTCAATTTAACTCTAAATTTGATCAGTCACATTGGAATATTGCTAAACGATGTCTACGTTATCTGAAAGCGACAAAAGATAGTGGTATTACATATAGTAAAGAAAAAGGTAATACTACAACTTTGACGGGTTTTTCAGATGCAGACTGGGCAAATTGTCCAACTGATAGACGATCTTACACAGGGTTCTATTATGAACTTGCAGGCGGCCCTATTTCGTGGGAAGCTAAAAAAAGGCCCACAGTGGCTTTATCGTCCGCTGAAGCTGAATATATGGCGTTGGCTACAGCAGTAAAGGATGCGTGCTTCTTAAAAAGACTGATATCCGATATAACAGGTAGGTCGCTTAATATAGTTTTGTATACGGATAGTCAGAGTGCACAAAAAATTGCCATGAATCCTGTACATCACAATCGGACAAAGCATAAAGATGTTAAGTTCCATTTTGTCCGAGAAAAAGTGAACGATAAAACTGTTGAACTTAGGTATATGCCCACCGACAGGTTACCTGCAGATGTTTTGACGAAACCTTTGGGTCCAACAAAGCATCGCAGTTGTTTGCAAATGATTGGTATATCCACGTTTTGTTGGTTCGTAATGTTTTTCTATACTGGTTATTTATGACTTTGTGTTATGAGTGCAATACGATTAACTTTTTGAGGGAGCATGTTGTATAATCAAACTATTATGTGTTTACCTTTTTACAAAAAGTTATGGTCTTGTACTCTTTAGTCTCTTCTTGTCATATATCTATATTTTTCTTACTAAGAAAACTGTACCATTATTTTTGATTCTATTAAATAAAATTCAATACCAGCTACTTCTAGTCTCTTCAAGTTTATTCCTTCAACACGACTTCTAGTCTCTTCTAGTTTATTCCTTCAACAGATAATAATACATAACGTGTCGATCACAAAGAGAGGTAATTAAATCATGATTATCTGTTCATTATTATAGTTTCATTCAACAGTATCACCACAACTCATACTTACATAATTGCGGTCTCAATTGAATGTAAAAGAGTTAAACTAGCGTAACGAATCAAGTATTATATATCGTGTATTTTGTATCATTACGGCCCTTTCACACGATATCTGATTCGGCGAGAAAATGTTCGCGTCACCCAAATTGATGGCGCACGAAGCCCGCGCCACGTAACTACGTTTGAATTCCACGAGTGAAAAAGCTAATTGTAGATACACGTCTTTTACTGGCGTACTACAAAATAAAATAATGGCTAGACTAGCTTCTTCTTTTCGTGTGCAAGTCACCTCTGGGAACCCATATTATTATATAGATAATCTTAAAGTATGGATACTTCCAGGATACCTACTCAGTCTTTATTAAAAGTGTATCTCGTTAGAAGAACATAATAACATCACGCCTTATTCCCCAAAGGGCTCGGCAGAGGTGCATCTTTAGTACAAACATATTTCACCTGTAATGTTTTCCAGTCCCACGTAATAGCGAGCCTATATTGCCATCAAACGGGCACAAGACAGAAAATACTAATAGCACTTTGCCCTATCAGGGAATCGAATCCAGGATCTCATGCTCAGCAGTAGCGCTTGCGACCAAATTAAAACATTTTTTTTATTTAATTCTATATTTTCTTAATTAAATAAAAATCACGTAAATATAGCTGCCACAATGACATTCCAAATTACGGTAACACGCAAATAAAAGCGGTGTATTAATCCGATCCTAACTAGCGTGAGCAGACGATCTTAGTGGGCAATAAATACAGCATCGCATGACGTCAGGCGATTTCATACCCGCTATCAGATAGCCAAAGATCCGACTGCGAAAATTGGCAGGTAATTTACTGATTAAACTTAATTTTCATAAATGATACTTGATAGTAGAATAGATTGCTGCAAGGTTGCCTGGAAATATCTAGCTGCAATTAACTTAATTAAATAAATTGATATTTATTTTTGACAGTTAAGAGGAAACGGGGGTGGTCTTTTGTCCATACAAACGCTCTCGTCTGTTTTCTCTCTGGTTTATGAACTTAAAGCAATGATTTTTTACAGTAAAATAAATATCAACTTCTTCTATGTCCCTATGTTTTCCTTTTTGGTGATATATTATCCGTATAAGAACTAGAACCCTCTCAAAATGCTCAAAATTGTCTGTATTGAGTCGCTGTCTTCAGAGCCTTGGTGTGCAAATTTGACAACTATTAATGAAAAAAGGAAAACATAGGGACATAGTAAATATCCTTCTCATTCAGTTTATGAAATATCTTCTAAATCGGTCCAATATTGGAGGAGAAAACAGACGAGAGCCAAACCTCAAATTATGACTTTTTACTTAAGAAAATTTGTCGAATCTGCAGTTGTCCTTATCGCACGAATTTGTGGGCGGGGTGAGACGCAAGGGGTCTGCATAATACGTACACAGACGGAAAGGTGATGCGTAGTAGTTGAAAATAATATCGATATACTAGTGTTGTAAACAGTTATCGATAAACACATTTATATTGTTTACATGTGCTGTTCGTGAGAAATACAAATAGAAGTATTAAAAAGTATTGGATACAAAATAAAATAAAGTGCATGTCTAAAAATGTTTATTACAAAAAAAATTCAATACAAAACAATAAATTGTATATCGGATAGGTATCCGCAATCTCTTGATCGCCTACTATCAGCGAAATTAAATTTATTTCAACGTCAGCCGCACGGGTCAATCGATCAGGTTAAGCTTTGCTTGCCGTGGTTGGTCCGTGGATGGGTGACCATCTTTATATACCAAGACCCGTCCGTGTCTCGCCAAGCACGTTAAGCCGTTGGTCCCGGCTGTTATTTTCGGCTTTGACAGCCCGAAAGTCTGACCCGTTTTACCAAGGGGTTGCATATTACCCAGTAACTGGTTGTGGAGGTCAGATAGGCAGTCGATCCATCAAAATACTGGTATTCAGCTGCATCCGAGTCTAACTTAGATGGGAAAAGGCTAGGCAGATTATGACGACGTGCTTTCTCTCACTGGTTTATTCTTTGATATCCAACCGTCAATGATTTCTGGTAAAAGGCTAATGCCTTAGGCTTGCCACTAATGTGGTAGAACTTTTCAAATCAAATCAAATCTATCGAACTTTTCTAATAATGGTTCCATTTTTATGCCTGCATCGTCCCTCTTAATATTTTGAAAAATAAAACCTTTTGGGACTCCATAAAATAAAATAACAGAAATCTCGACGAGTTATGTGTAGTTGGCCTTGTACTTGGTAGAAGTAATTGTGATTATGTTTTAATTGTAACATTTTGCCTTTAAACATACATAAATCTATTTCATCACGTGCCCTGCCCTCTGCCACTTAAGTTTGGCAATTCTCGGGTTTGCCAAATTCTATTGCTCGGGCTATGTCGGTAACCTTGGTTCTCTTGCGGATTTCTACAATCTGATTCGACTACGCAATGATACTCCGAGCATAGCCCTCTCCATTGCCCTTTGGGTGACTGTAAGCTTGCTGGTGAGGCCCATAGTAAGCGACCATGTCTCAGAGCCATATGTCTGGCAACACACACTGGTCATAGACTTTCGTCTTGAGACACTGTGGTAAGTTGGACGAGAAGATACCTTAACTTCCCGAACACTGCCCAGCCATGTCGGATTCGACGGTTGACCTCTTTCTCGAAGTTGGCCCTACCCAACTGGATCGTTTGTCCCAGGAAGACATAGTCACCCACAACTTCGAGTGTAGAGTATCCGACCTTGATTGGAGTGAGTGTAACATGGACATTCAACATCACCTTGGATTTGTGCATGTTCATCCTAAGACCCACTCTTTAGGAAGCTCTACTGAGGTCATCGAGCATTGTACATCTCAGCCATGACCACTATATCGTCGGCAAACCGAAGGTGAGTGATGTATTCGCCATTGACATTTATGCCTAGCCCTTTCCAGTCCAGAACCCTGATCCTTGATTGATTCTGATTCTTTTTCCTTGCCATAATTGGTAGCCACGGTTCCTTTAAATTTGTTATATAATAACGTTTCTCATATTTTGCGAACCGATGTTTTCGGTCGCATCTTACAAGCCAGCTCGCCAGCCCAAAATTCGATGCCGTAAGCCTCTTTAGTCTTTCAATTTCCCATAAGCTATTATCGCTTTGGCCCCCACTATTTTCTTTGAACATCCTTAGTTGAGAGCAATCTTTCAAGAAATTTATTTTTCTTTTAATTTATATAAATCCAAAGGCATATCTTCTTCCAACTCTAAGCGACCGTAGTTTTAACAGGTTATGTAGTTCTTTTTATTTTGCTCGTTCCGTCTTTGGGATACGTCAGTTTCCTTTTTCGGTAAATCTCTGTGATTTTTTTCGAACGCTGCTTTAGTTCTATATTTTTTTTTTGTATATTGGCCCGGACTGCAGCCCTGTATTTTTTTTGAATGCGTGCATGAATAGCCCTTCGCTATTCCATGAAGTTACTACTCCATAACATCTTGTCTGATGTGATATGAGCCACTTCCTGCAAAGTTAATTCTTTTTCCGCCAATAAATTTAGCAATTACATTATTAAACTGCTCTACAGTATTATTAGTCACGTCCAAAAAAAGATTTTCTGCGTTTGCTGTTAAGAATAACAGATATTGTTGGATATCTGTCCACAATCCACAACAACAAAAGTAACGAGTGACTGGGGCGATTACAAGAAATACGCGAGCCGCGGCCGGGAGCGAAGGCACGCACACACTGTCAACTAACACACACATGGATAGGGCAGCCGGGCGCCACGCGCTCGCAGTTCGCAGAGCGACAGCGATAGTTTTTTCAAATACCTATTTTTCAAAAGTCTCTCCGCCCGTATTTCCTCTTAATCCCCAATATACAACTGTTTCAAGTGAATCCAACGCCATTTGAATGAATATGGTGTAGAAAATAGGAAAAAATTAGGTTACCAGCTCTCAGCGGCAATCTGTGGGTGATCAGTTAATCTGCTAAAGCTGGCAACCCATGAATGGCGGTTAGCTAAGAGCTGGAAGATATTGCATTCGCACCTACGCTACAGAAGATTTTTTTATGTATTTTGTTTTTGTATTTTTTTATTTTTTTAACTTAAAAATAACATACAAAAATCTAGCTGCGGCTAGATACGGCCAGGTAACCCTCCAGTAATCTATTCTACTATCAAAAAAAATATCAAAATTTAAAAACCCCCGACACATTTTATTTTGCGAGAACACCCCGATTCAAACAGTATAATGCTCACAACTTTTGAACGGCTGTACCGATTTTATTCAAACATAGCTGAGAACACTCTCGACAAAATCACCTTTCAAACAAAAAAAAACTAAACCAAAATCGGATCATCCGTTTAGGCACTATGATGCCACAGACAGACACACAGATACACAGCAACACACGTGAAACTTATAACACCCCTCTTTTTCTGGCGGGGGTTAAAAACATTCAAAATCAAATTTTATCAAAATCAACATTTCTGCAGTTTTTTCCCAGTGGGATCTCACACTAAGAGGGCTCCACTTAATAACATAATTAATACCGCGGCCTCGCCTTTGTTTTCATATAAAATTTAATTTCCTCCGCTGAGACCGCTGCTCATTATTTTACGAGATATTTATAATTAGTGAATCTTTTGCGTTCTGCTGGGGTTTCATTATTATGTTATTGTTTTACCAGGCCTCATATTTTATGGACACGTTTCAGCTACAGGTTAGTGATTTAATTGTATAATAAACCTATTCTAGAAATCGGTTAAGCTGAGACAATCGCCTGTCACAGATTCAGAAATAGAAGACGAAAATGGATCCCTTGAGTGATTATCTCAGTTTTGTGTTACGCATTATAGCCGGCATTGGAGAACTATTTATTTAGTCACAATGACCTGGGTGATAGCTATTGGAAGCATACCTTATGGGCCATGATGCATGACAATAGATATATATATTTTTATCGAAAATGTATCGGAATGATAAACGCTATCAAAATGTCACATGACCAATTGACTTGAATTGAATTGAATTGACAATATTATCTATTGACATGCCACCCTAATTGTAATCGGCATGCCATCTTAATAACTGATTGAGTATTAATGTGTTTAATGACCTTTTTTTTACCTAGTTGACATATTTTAAATTGTTTTTTTTTATGTAATCTATTGACATGCCACCTTAATAATTGTAATTGCTTGTTTATTTTATTTTTGTGCGCCAGATATTGGCAAAAGATAGTGCACATATTTTAACATTATACCTACTATCTGTAACTATACCTACCTATGTTTTACATAAAAAAACTTTTTTGCAAAAAAATACTACCGACTTCCAAATAAAAAACTACAAAGTGAAAAATAACTTTAATTTTGGAAGTCGGTGTCTTTATTTTTCCCATTTTGTTTGCGATATGGACACCGACTTCCAAAATTAAAGTTATTTTTCACTTTGTAGTTTTTTATTTGGAAGTCGGTAGTATTTTTTTGCAAAAAAGTTTTTTTATTTTTCCCTTTTTAGTTGTACCTACCTAAAATAGGCAAGTTGTTTAGTAAGGTAGGTACCTATAACACCAGAATTGATTACCCGAATAACATGAAACTTGAACATAACCGGTGAAATGAGAGATCTGCGTACCCCTTTAGTGCGTACTGGCGTGATGTTATGTTATGAAATGGTATATACAATAAACAGACATGCGATTGCAGCAATCCCGAATAATTTGCCGTTATTTATTGAAGGGTTCTGTTGTATACCTCTGAAGTTCTTCATCAGATCTTCACGAAATTAAAATGGGACCAATTTCGAAACATACTCTTTCAAACAAAAAAAGAATTTTCAAAATCGGTCTACAATTGACGGAGATATCGGTGAACATACATAAAAAAAATAAAAAAAAAATAAAAAAAAAACATACAAGAAGTCGAACATAGAACCTCCTCCTTTTTGGTAAGTCGGTTAAAAATAAATGATTGATTGATTGATTGATCAATCCTGTGCATTTTGAGTGTCGCTATCGCTGACATCGCTGACATCGAATGACACTTGTCTAGAGCCTCTGTTATAGATCCTGAAATAGAATGTTACGAAGACACTACCGCGGGACCGTGAGATTAAAGACAAGTGACATTCCATCAACGAAACTGTCGCGATAGCAATTGGTAAAATGTCAGAAATGTATAGGATTGTCCAAAAAAATCGAAATATTACGTGATGAATCCCTTTTTTAACCCCCGCCGGAAAAAGAGGGGTGTTATAAGTTTCACGTGTATTGCTGTGTATCTGTGTATCCGTGTGTCTGTCTGTGGCATCATAGCGCTTAAACGGATGAACCGATTTCAATTTAGTTTTTTTTGTTTGAAAGGTAATTTTGTCGAGAGTGTTCTTAGCTATGTTTGAATAAAATCGGTTCAGCCGATCAGCATTTTACTGTTTGAATTGGGGTGTTTTCGCAAGACAAATGTGTCGGGGGTTTTTTAAATTGTGAAATTTTACTTGTTGTCATTTCCTCGATCGCCATCGCTGATCAAATAATAATTTGTCTGGAGCCTCCGATTATGACGTTTTTATCAAAAATTACTCAAATATAATCTCAGAACAGCATTTCGTTGACCATCCCAGCAATAACGCGGCATGTTTAACAAATTACTGTTAAATCCCACCCGTCGAGACCAACCACTAATTATTCTTCGTAATATTTATAATGACTGAATCTTTGTCCGCCACGGATCCACAGTGTATCCGCAGGGATCCGTTGGGATCCGTAATGAACGCCGCGGGTGAACCCGCCGATTGCTCCATAAAGATTGTTTAAACAATTAACTGCGACCTCCCCTCGCGCCCCCCAGACTCCCCGCCACTCCCCGCACCCTTGAGAGACGACAATGTTTATTGCTCCATTCCCTTCCAAATCTCTCCCTATATAGTAGACTGATAATACCACAGAGTAATAAGTCAATGGAGTGTTTTAAGATCTCTCAACTCACTTATCCACTAGGAAACTTAACTGCCTTTAGTGGAAATCAATTGCCGTAATTTTTTAGGGTTCCGAAGTCAACAAGAAACCCTTATAGTTTCGCTATGTCCGTCTGTCCATCCGCAGCTTAGCTCAGAGACTCTTAGTACTAGAAATATATAATTTCGCATGGATATACATTAATATGACTGGATATATTATTATTCCGACAAAGTGGTAAAATAAAATCATGAAAAAAAGTTTTATTTGGGGTTCCTCCTTTATACGCTAAGTGGAGATGGTTTTTTTCTCGTCTATCCCATGGTAAAGGGTATCGATGGATTGGCCATTCAAAAATATTACGTGTCGGTTAAAACCATGTTTCGATTTAGAGATCCGTTTGCGTAAAATTAAGCTATAAATTGAAAATATTTTTGTTAGACTCAAGTGTCCCCTCCCCTTAACAGCGACCATTTCGCCGGTAAGGGGGGGGGGGCTTACCAGAGAAATACTTCTGGATATGTGAAAACAATTTTTGTTTAACAATATCGGCACAGATCGAATAGTAAAACTGTTTGTTGTTAGGCTGAATAGGCAGGGTCTCGAATTTTAAGAACATTACTAGCATTGTAAAAGGCAATAAGGCATTATTACTTTACATTTTTATATTTTGTGCCCCAATATAAGTGCTCATTCAGTTAGCGGGTCGCGAAGTAACAGAGATGCCATAAAAACTCCTCGCAGCTTGTTGAGCGATAGCAAAAGAAGGCATTGTTGTTTGCATGACATCCGACGTAATGACGTCATGGTGGAATTCAAGGGCGATGGAACGCAAATATTCAGCTTATTTACTGTTTATCTGGTGGTGTCCCTTGGGAACAATGATAGAACTCATAACAGTTTTATTTTCCGTATTTTTTCTAGTTAACGACCCATAACAAAGTTATAAAATAAAAACATTTTTATTTACTTTCTTTTTTTATTCAGGTTTTAATAGTAGGTAAATTCAAATATCGCTAAATGTAAACAAGAAAAATTTTAAAATTTAAAAAACCCCGGACACTTATCTTGCGAAAAGTAAAATTTCACAATTTAAAAAACCCCCGACACATTTATCTTGCGAAAACACCCCGATTCAAACAGTAAAAGCCCCATAACTTTTGAACGGCTGAACCGATTTTATTCAAACATAGCTAAGAACACTCTCGACAAAATTGCCTTTCAAACAAAAAAAACTAAATCGAAATCGGTTCATCCATTTAGCCGCTATGATGCCACAGACAGACACACAGATACACAGCAACACACTTGAAACTTATAACACCCCTCTTTTTCCGGCGGGGGTTAAAAACACCCCGATTCAAACAGTAAAATGCCCATAACTTTTAAACGGCTGAACCGATTTTATTGAAACATAGCTAAGAACACTCTCGACACAAATCACCTTTCAAACAAACAAAACTAAATCAAAATCGGTTCATCCGTTTAGGCACAGACAGACACGTAGATACACAGATACACAGACACACAGATACACAGCAACACACTTGAAACTTATAACACCCCTCTTTTTCCGGCGGGGGTTAAAAAATGTGTCAAAGAAACGTATTAAATTCTTACAACTCTGCCAAAGACAAAACGTCTTGTGATTTTATATGTAAGACGGAGAGGCAAGAATGGAAAAACTCAAACAAAAAATCACGTACCTACAGTCGAACCATATTGATAGGAATAAGAAAGGAAGTGTTCGGAGCGTGATGGATCTCCGCAAAAATAGGATTGAATAAAGGAAAACTCCATTCAATATGTAGTTTTATATAATACTTTTCTTATTCCCAGAAATATATTCGTTGGCAACGAGTCACAGTTACACGTGTTCATACATTGTTTCGCTCCGACCGCTCCGCTCGCTCGCTCAGCTCTCGAGAAATAAATCACGCGGGCAAAATATAAAATATTTTGATCAGATCGGATCCCGCATAAAGTTTTGTGTATAGAATCAGATATGGCTGTGTTCCATCTGTTCGGACACTGCTATTCTTCCACCCTACAGCTAGAGTGTCACAATATGACATTTCACCGATTTTGAGTTTTTTATACCTAAAAAATCAACAAAAATAGAATATCGATGTATATGCAGTATTTTTCTATTCATTATCAATAGATTCTGGATAAAAAATTATGAAGATACAAACCTATTTTGATTAGATTAAGTGATTGCTTTAAACTAACAATATACCTATTCGAAAGTGCATAAGATTTATAGTTGTTAAAAAACTACTTTTTAACAAAAAAATACTACCGACTTCCAAATAAGAACACACCAAAGTGCAAAATAACTTTATTTTTGGAAGTCGGTGTCTTTGGTAGGTAACAATTATTGCGTTATGGACACCGACTTACAAAAATAAAGTTATTTTTCACTTTGTAGTTTTCTGAGGGTATTTTTTTCTTAAAAAAGTTTTTTTATTTTTCACTTTTTAGTTGTACCTACCTAATAGGCAAGTTTTTAGTTAGTTAACTTAACGCCAGAATAGATTACCCGAATATCATGAAACTTGAACATAACCGGCGAAATGAGAGATCTGCGTACCCCTTAAGAACGTACTGGCGTGATGTTATGTTATGGAATGGTATAAACAACAAGTAAAATTTCACAATTTAAAAACCCCCGACACATTTATCTCGCGAAAACACCCCGATTCAAACATTAAAATGCCCATAACTTTTGAACGGCTGAACCGATTTTATTCAAACATAGCTAAGAACACTCTCGACAAAATTACCATGAAACTTATAACACCCCTCTTTTTCCGGCGGGGGTTAATAAACAGACATGCAATTGCAGCAATCCCGAGAGATTTTCCGTTATTTATTGAAGAGTTTAGTTGTATATCTCCGAAGTTCGTCATCAGATCTTCACCAAATTAAAATGGGACTAATTTCGGAAAAAACTCTTTCAAACAAAAACATAATTTTCGAAATCAGTCCACAATAGACGGTGATATCAGTGGAAAAAAAAAACATACATAATGTCGAACATAGAACCTCCTCATGTTTGGTAAGACGTTAAAAAGCATTAATTTTTATTGTTTCGCGGTTTTTTTTTTTTTTGTCTATAACTCAAAATATGGTTTTGTGAGATAGTGACACTAGCTATAGGAGGGCAGTATTGTAATTCTGTCCTTGGCTGTACAATTGTACAATATTGTACGTAGAACGAAGTCACTGACATTGGGAACTTGTTTACTTTATTCCGCTTTATTGCTTTGATCAAATAAACATAAATCTCTTGGAAGTTCAGTCTGAATGCTGAAAGTGAATCCGCCCAGCTCAACAATATAGGTCAACAGTTTCGCCCGGTAATTGTTCCACTAGAATATATATCCTGGGGTGTAAGCTGTGTTGGTGATAGTGGTTGTGAACCTGGCTAATTATTATGAGGGTTGAGAATTTGGGATCTTAGGTCAAACACACAATAGAGTGACTTATTAAGTCTTGGACACGAAATTACCGCAAGTAAGACAAATGAGACGTTTCACAATAATAAATTTTCTGTCCTACCAATCACACACATTAATTTAAGTACTATAAAAAAAAAAAAACTATACGTTGAAATTTATAAGTTTGTCAGTTTCTGTGTCGTTCAATTTTCTTTCATTATTTTTCTTCGTTTAGATAGAAAAGTAAATATAAATTTTATATAATAAAAATCTTTCTGCGATTTAGTTTCTTTCGTGGATATTTGTCGCTTTCAAAAATATATTTTTTCCATTTTCCATCGCCTATGAGCTGCTGGCTTATACAACAAGCTGAGAAAATGTTTTCTTATAGGTACGTAAACTGTCAGACTAACCGAACTTGGAAGCTTGCCCGTACAGATATGTGGGACAACAATGAAACCTAATAGCAGTGCAATATAAGCATACAAAGCTATTCAATAATGTTTTTGAGTTAAATATGGTTAAAAATAAAACAGAGAATATGGTTTGAATGCTTAAGTTACGTTTTGAGATTTTCATATTATAGGCAATTGCAAAACAATTGCATTCCAATTTTCAAAACCTTTCACAATTTAAAATTTTAGGCAATTTTCCTTCAAAGTATTTTACATTAAAAATAAATATATTTATTTATTCTTAAGTTATACATATTTCACAGTAACAGACCGGAGTCTGGATTCGTGCTCGGTTGATTGTAATAAACTTGCCCCCAATTACTTGCGACTTCAAATATAACTGACGAAATGTGCACTCTGGCTGACCCTTCGGGGAAAACTGGCGTGATGTTACATTACACACACAAAGTAGCTTAATAACATTATAGCCAGTATTATTAACGTGAAATTTCAAAGTAATAGTTCACATAAGGTTCGACTACAGCTCACAAAATTACCATACCATTGCTAACTCCTAAGCAACTTTTCCCCAACTGTATAATGTCACACGTCAGCTTTCTACGAACTTGCTGTAAAATTCAAAAACTCCTCGCAGTCAGTAAACATCTGGTGGCCGGCTATGTATGGCTATGGACGACTATGCCAGGCTCGGGGCATCAGTCGCTTGATATTCGCGGCGGCAGCACTCTGCCCACACGACATGAGACAGGCGGGCCCATAGACAAACAACCGACCCGATGCTCGCTAACAACTTTTAGTATACTTGTTTATGTGTAGAAAACACTGGCCTTACCCTGAGTTAGTGTGGTAGAAAGACGCAAACTTATGGCGGCCCGATTTTTTTAAAGAAAAAGTTTACGTATTCTAAACTTAAGTTGAACAATTGAATGAAATTTATATGATTCGGGTACTAAAAAAAAGGTAATCAGAGATGGCATGCAGTGAACAATTTATTTTGACTTTTAATAAACATTTTGATCCGGTTTGGCGAGACAGTTCTTGACGAAAATGAAAAATAAAATGTGTCGCGTTGCAAGACCCCAAATAAACCAGACAAGGGCTGGAAGTTGACGATAGTGTTTTATAAGTTTTTAGTGAAACAATACACTCGGCAATAGGATAAAAGTGACTAATAAAGTTTTGTTTATAAAGCGATTTGTCAATCTTATCCTGTTTCGGTGTTCTATTTAAGGGCCTGCCACCGCTTTAGTGCCGTAAAACGGTTACTTTCTAAAGCATACTCCTTAGTAGCGGCTAGCATAAAAGGTTTGAGAAAAAAATATATTCATCTATCTATCTAATATCTTTAAACGAACAATTCTTGTATATATCTATAGATTACATTACGCATTATATCTTTATTCAGAAATTAGAAAGGTAAAACACAGTTTTAATCTTAGATAACTAATGTAGGTATAATAATGTAAGATGCCTGTACTAGGTAATCCTGTATCACAGGCTATAGGAGCTATAAAAATATGCTTATCGTAGGACAACAGAATTTAAACAACAATGTAATTTGTAAATTAATTTTAATTTACTAAAAACTATAAACATAGAATTAAATTACTAGATCATAATATTACTTAATGTCTTATTTACCTATATTGCAAAAAAGCGCACTTTGATTAAACATAACTGAAGATTGAGAAATAATTGTAAAGTCAATATTGCAAAATTAAAACATATAGGCACTTAATTTTTGCAACTAACGAATAATGTGCTTAGCCAGCAACATATTGACGGTTAGTAGGCCATTGCAGTGTCAGCCGCAGACGTTCAACGCGTGTGACCATGACTTACTAGATGCCCTCATAGTCGATAGAGTTGATGTGCCTGTATTCCGCTATTTTCCTAGCAGGGCACTCAGGATCACCCGTTTTGTGGTTGTTGGGCTTTTTAAATCGAGAACAAGTTGCGCATTTCGATGAATCCGCTTTCTTAGTGCAATCAGACACCGAGTGTCCAGCTTCACCGCACTGAGTAAACACAGAGTTGACCTCTCTGCATGATTTTGCTGCATGATAAATGATAAATGATAAATGATTTTATTTCTGTAAGTTGGTTTGTACAAACGCTTTTACATGTCTAACATATTTTTTTTTTAAAAACTAGATGAGGTCGGCGTTTCATATCTGACTACTCTGAGAAGAAAGGCCGAAACAAACTCAGAGGTCACAGTCTCTTTTAAAGTCCTGACAAAATCTTGGTTCGATCATGTGAAGACCATGTAGACTGATGTCTGAAATGGTCTTTTGAGGAAAGAACCAGCCAGATTGAGTGGACCTGTCCAGTCAGTGCACGCATTTGTCAATAACCGAGCAGCTCAACTCAGAATTTAAGGAGCTCAACGATTCGACGAACAATACCAAAGAAAGGACATTCGGGTAGGCCGCATAAACTACTCAAACTGCCAGACCATGATTAAAAACTAAGATAAATTAAAAAACAAAATAATGATCCACATAGTCTTCACATTCACAATAATTAAAATAAAATAATATAATACTTTAAAAAGTAAATATTCTTGTCATTGCAAGAAAACAAATAAAAAAAAAATTAAAAATTTAAAAAATAACAAAATTCATGGTGCAAAATATTTAAACAAAAAAAAAAACTAAATTAATTTAATTGGAGCAGCTCACTCCCAAGCCGTTTTATCCTCAACGTAATCTTTAATGCTATAAAACGCTTTTTGGCACAACTTACGTTTAATGAATGATTTAAATTTATTAAGACTTAGATTTTGTACGTGGCTTGGAAGCATATTATAAAAGCGCACACATTGACATCTAAACGAGCCACCTATTTTCTTGAGCCTTGTTGTAGGTATTACAAATTTGTGTTTGTTCCTAGTATTTATATTATGGATATCACTGTATTTTTTAAACAATTTTATATTTTTATGGGCATATAAAAGATTTTCATAAATATACTGAGAAGGCACAGTCATTACATTAATCTCCTTAAATTTCTCTCTGAGAGAGTGTCTCGGGCTTAATTTATAAATTGATCGAACAGCTCTTTTCTGCAAAACAAAGATAGTCTGGATGTCGGCGGCATTTCCCCACAACAGAATACCGTACGACATTACACTATGAAAATAGTTAAAGTATACTAAACGGGCTGTCTCTATGTCCGTTAAATTACGAATTTTTCTAACAGCATATGCTGCGGAGCTTAGCTTCTTTGACAATTTATCTATATGTGGGCCCCACTGAAGCTTAGCATCCAAAGTTAAACCTAAGAACACTGTGCTATTTTCAGGATTCAATTCTTCGCCCTTTATCAGCACGTCAGTTTTCACCTGCCTAACGTGAGGTAGGGTAAACTTAATGACCATATAATTGGCATTTGTAGCATCTGGTAACCAGAGTGAAGTCCCTAACAGGGCAGGACGTCCAATTTATAAACAGCCTTGATGTGGAAATTAGGGTTTCACGTATATTGGCTGAAATTTCAGTAATGTAATTACAGCTCGATGCATCTTTCTTCCCAGATTTGTGGCTTAATTTAACAGAGGCCAAAAAGGACTAGACATCTCTGGCAACTTATCGAGAATATTCTGTTCGTAAATGCACCTGAAGACTTCAGTTTTAGCCAGGGAAGACGGCACTCCTACAATCACGATCCGTGGTTTCGATTGTTGAACTCGTCTACGTTTAATCCAGATGTAGAAAGCTGGACGGCGATCATGATTTTTTCGGCGTCATGCTTGGTCTCTATGCTAATAATAACATCTCCATTTTTGGTCTTGCGGACACCTCGTAAATGCAACTTCATTTGATCAGGTCGTATGATTTTTGTTATCATGTCTTTAGTTTCGTGCCAGGTTTCTTAATCGTCTGCTTGAGCTCCGAGATGTGTGCCATCAAATTGCACTTTTCTTTTAAGGCATCAATCATATCGTGTGCTACAATTGCGTTCTGCTTCAGAGATTGGTATAGGACTGCCATCTGAGAGGTACCAGATCCTATTTTACGACACAAGTTAGAAAATTTCAGTTTCTGTGCCGAGTTTAGTTTGCCTTCCGAGGCAATAGAGTAAATCTCATTTAAGTGCTGCTCTATGCTTGACATCCATCTTTGTATGTCGGGCGTGGAAGCAACTTCAATCGAGAAATCTGATTGGGCTGGGATTTGCGTCGTCGACTTTGCTAGCGAGGTGGAGGCTAGCACACGGCCGCTTGAATTACAGGGACTGTTATCCATTTTATTTGATAGTCACTTCACTGTTTCTAAGTTTTCATTATAATGTTTACAAAACTACACAGTAGGCAAACATGTATACAATAAAGAAGGTCACTATTATAATTGTTTTAATTAAATATTGCTAACGAGCACCGTCTGTATGCTACGAAAGATATATATATATACATATATATATATATATAATCTGAATATTGTGATATTTATTCCACATCTGCTTACGTTTCACAACACTATACAAACCATCTTCATATCTTTTGATATTGTATTATTTTTTTGTGCCTCTTTTTTTATATATTCTTTGATATTTTTATTACCTGTAAAGCATATTTTAGTTATCTTTGATTGTTTAAATATCCTAAATTTAATTATATTGTGAATTTGTAATTCTTGCAATAATTTTCTATTGTGACATTTTCATCTGACATGACATCTGTCTGTCTATTTTATTTTCTTATGCCATAGACATAACATAGGTACCATGGAGTACCTAGACCTTTCCTTAAGCTAGTTGTACATTATTGTAAGGGCAGCGCAGACTGCCTTTGAAAAGCCCTTTTGGTCTTATTGACATTTGAATTTAAAATTTAGAAGGGATGGCAGAACGAGTAAAAAACGGGCGTCAGCTTTTTAGTTTTGAATCTGGACTGAACGCCGAAAGTCGGTTGACTAAAAGTACTAATAAAATTGTAATGAATACTGTTTGTGAAAGAGTGTTATAAATCCCTGAAGGCTTTAAATAAATAAAAATTTTACACTCAACTGAACTTTTACTGCTAAAATAATAAGATGTGCCAGTCTGGCACGAGGAGTTTGAACTACGGCAGACAGGACCTTAGCGGCGTGGGGGCATGCGCGCTGAGGCCACGCGCGCCCTCCATCAGCACGCGCTGGGTGCACACGCTGATTACGAGGGCCCACATGACACGATAACGCACCACCTACCGTCACATCACACCGTGCCACGCCTCCCTGGTCGTCCTGGTTGCTCCTTCACTACTTTGAAGAGTTTCTGCCCGTCCTGCTGATTGCCTAACTACAGGCAGCTCTCCGGAGCTAAACGTAACGTAACAATCTCTGAAACGGCTCCAACAATATTCATGAAATTTAGTATGCAGGGGGTTTTGAGGGCGATAAATCGATCTAGCTAGGTAATTTTTTTATAAAACGTGGTTTTCCCTATTTTCACCCAAGCAGAGATCGCTCGCCCAGGTACTGTACATTATTGGTGAAACATGGTTTTATTCATGTAACTAATAGTTTTGTTTTAAAAAAACAATTATAAACACGATATTTTTTCGCTACTTTTAGATACTACTCCAAAACGAGTTGGATGTTTTAAAATATTTGTACACAGAAAAAATCATGGCTAGAATTTCTTTATTACTGAAATAGCTTTATGTAAATCAAAGAATATTTTACAAACAAAACTGTCCCAAAGGAGGTTAAATATTGATATTCTGACTCCGAGCGGGCGCACGGCCAGTACTGCCTTAACATTGGGATATATATACGCCTTAAGGGCCGGCAATCAATCAACATTGCCTATCGTTCTTCGCTTTCCGAAATAGGAATCTACTCCTATAATAAAACTAGAATGATCATCAAAGTTTAGGCTTTAGGTTTAATATAGGTGTGAAATGTAACAAGAAGTTCTTCTAAAGCTTGTATAAAAAGTTTATTCAGCAATTTTACTTTGCGTGAAGTCAGTTTATGGTCGCAAAAGTAAAATTGTGGATCGTTGTTTATAGCTTATAGCCTGTTCTTCGTATTAATGTTGGAGCTATACAATAAACACTTTATTAGCTCAGTAATATTTATTTTCTTGTAACAATTGTTTACGTTAAAATTTTGACATAAAAAGTTAACAGTAGGGATGACACGGATATTGACACACTTATTAAATTTCTCAGTTGACAGGGCCCAACCTGTATAATTGACGTGCGTGCGATAACTACGCCGTGGGGATATATGTTTCAATTGCTATTTGGTCTTGTCACAACACACATCATCATCATTTCAACCAAAAAACAACCACTGCTGGACATAGGCCTTCCCCAGGCGTCACCACATTGACCAATCCCGTACGTCTCGCATCCAGGGCATTCCCATTCATTCAACACACATTATTTGTTAATTTTCATATCAAATTGTGGTACTTAGTGTATATATTGTATATAATATTGTATATCTTAAAAAATATCAGTGTTTTCCTTGATTTTTTTACGAAATGGCACCATTTAATACAAGTAAAATTTCAAAATTAAAAAAAACCCCGCCACATTTATCTTGCGAAAACACCCCGATTCAAACAGTCAAACGCCCATAACTTTTGAACGGCTGAACCGATTTTATTCAAACACTCCCGACAAAATTACCTTTCAAACAAAAAAAACTAAATCGAAATCGGTTCATTCGTTTAGGCGCTATGATGCCACAGACAGACACACAGATACACAGATACACAGCAACACACGTGAAACTTATAACACCCTTCTTTTTCCGGCGGGGGTTAAAAATATCACCTATTTGGGCAATTTGTAGTGAAGACCATATACTGGCAGTTTTTAGGGTCCCGTTTTTACCCTTTGGGTATGGAAACCCAAAGGGTAAAAACGGGACTCCATTTTTTTTTTTTTTTTTTTTTATGTATTATAGGCTCGCGCTTGACCACTATCTCACCTGATGGTAAGCGATGATGTGGTCGACGGTGAAGCACGCTTGCCTAGAAGTAACCTATTCACTCTTGACTTAAAGACTCCTAGATTGTAGCTATCGGGAAACACAGACTCCGGCAGGGAATTCCACTCCTTAGCTGTATGCATAATGAAAGTATTATTAGACTCCATTACTAAGACTCCGCGGTCCGTCTGTCTGTCTGTCTGTCTGTCTGTCACCAGGCTGTATCTCCTGAACCGTGATAGCTAGGCAGTTGAAATTTTCACAGATGGTGTATTTCTGTTGCCGCTATAACAACAAATACTAAAAACAGAATAAAATAAATATTTAAGTGGGGCTCCCATACAACAAACGTGTTTTTTCTGCCGTTTTTTGCGATAATGGTACGGAACCCTTCGTGCGCGAGTCCAACTCGCACTTGGCCGGGTTTTTGCTCTCACGTGGTGGGGAATGAAAGAATTCATTTTTTTGCTAAAATAAATTTTCTCATGAATAATAAATATCATTTGGTTTTTTTTTCATAATTTGGTATTCGGTATTCGACCGAATGGATCACACAATCATTATTTTGACGAATATCAAATACTAACAAGTAAAATTTCACAATTTAAAAAACCCCCGACACATTTATCTTGCGAAAACACCCCGATTCAAACAGTAAAATGCCCATAACTTTGGAACGGCTGAACCGATTTTATTCAAACATAGCTAAAAACACTCTCGACAAAATTACCTTTCAAACAAAAAAAAACTAAATCGAAATTGGTTCACCCGTTTAGGCGCTATGATGCCACAGATAGACACACAGATACACAGCAACACAAGTGAAACTTATAACACCCCTCTTTTCCCGGCGGGGGTTAAAAAAGCAGCCGAACAGGCCGAATACTGTATATTAGCCGAATAATCGGGGTTTCCTTAGAACAGTATTTTATGATACTACAGCAGCTGCTGTCTGGGACTCTGCCCACATATTGATTGGTACTTTTTTATAAATTAAAGCTTACATTTTATACTGATTTATAAGTCATATTACTGTAAAGTTTCATCAAAATCCGTTAAGCTGTTTTTGGTTGAAAGAGAAACAAACATTCATTTCAACTTTCGCATTAATAATATTCCATTCAGCTAATTGGACTGTCTCAAACGGCCAATTACGTTCCCCCATATTTCGTTGGCACGTATTCTGTAGACCTCGCCGTGTGTATCGAGACATCCCCCCGGTGGAAGCTGACTCATCTGCGGAACTTGACCTAGTTGGCGAGATGTGAGATGACGTGGAGTATCGCGACACTAAGGCTGACTAATCTAGTTCTAGAATATGGTGTAAAATGGTTGTTGCTTTTGTATTTTTCGTCTTTTTGGGGTTGATGTATGTCCCATTGATTGGTGTTTTAATATTCTTCTTAGGTGTTACATTAGAAGATTTCTTTTTTAAAATTTCATGATTGTTATTGCCATTATTATCAATACGCTTTGCTTGCAAGTATGGTTAGTGTTTGGAACTAAATAGAACAGACTAGCTTGTTTCCACGGCCTCGCTTTCGTGTTCTAATTCTTGTTTGACGTGTACTTTAATCCGAACTGTATGCATTGTCCTAGTGAACTTAGAGAGCCCTAACACTCATAACACAAGTTCAATCTTAGCTTGGGTGTCATAACTCTGTGTTATGTAGAATTTTCAATTTAAATCTTAGTTTTGTTTAACCACATAGTGACATTGAAATTGTAATCTGGCAATACATTTTTATTATTATGTCCTTTAATTAATTTAATTTCTTATTTTATACATTTTTAAATATTTTTACAAAACACATACAAAAAAGAAAAACATTTAAAAATATAAAAAAAAACTTAATTCAAAACTTAATGCAGTAGGAGGATACATATTCGCGGGCTGGCTGACCAAAATCTGGTGTATCCTCCGCCTGCACAGCATGATTTTTTCCTTGTTTACGACTTTTTAGTTCGCTTTTGAAACAGTCGGGTTTTTTGATTTTTTTAATTAAGTTTTTTTATTTATTTATTTATTTAAACTTCATGTACAATGGTGATACATAGGCGGACTTAATGCAGCAAGGCATTCTCTACCATTTATAATTTTTAGTTAGTTTTTTTTCGAATTAGATACATTTAAACATATAAGTGTTTTATATTTTTGAAATCAACTCTTAAAACCCTTTATTTTGATATCCCGCACGATGGGTTAGGAAGAAAAAAAATTGGGTCCCCACAATATGGCACCCAAAAGCTGCCCTTTTTCTATTGTCCAATTTTAATGTAGCCTATGACACTCGCAGGGTTAAGACAATACGATTGACGTATGAATCATCAAAATCGGCCAAAGCGTGTGGTCTCTGGAACGCCATATAGGAACAAACATACATACATACATACATACTTACCTACATACATAGACTGATAAACACATTACCCTCCTTCGGCAGTCAGGTAAAAATAGAGGCCCACCGGTATCGGGAACAGGGTCCAAGCTACCGGCGGTCAGGGCTCCAAAGAGAGGAACATCCTAACAATACGAGCCGTGTCCAGCAATACTGCTTTCTGTATCAGGTCCTTAACCTGGGTTAAGCCAGCCGCCTAACGAGAGTCTCCTTAGATGTTGGTCGAGGCTCGTGGCTATTAAGCCATTGGCCGACACGACAATCGGTACAATGATAGCTGTGTCCACATCCCACATGTCGACAACCTCGCGAGCCAAGTCAAGATACTTGATTTGCTTATCTTTCTCGGCTTTCACGAGGTTCCCGTCATGCGGGACGGTAATGTCAACAATCATTGCACGCCTCTCAATTCGGTCCACCACCTCTATATCAGGCTTATTAGCGATAATAGTCCTGTCAGTGATGATGGACCGATCCCAGAACAATGTGATATTGCCATTCTCGAGAACTGGGTCAGGCAAATACCTGTAGTACGGCACCTCCGATGCCACAAGAGTGTATTTCAGAGCAAGTTGCTGATGGATAATCCTGGCTACAAGGTTGTGCCTATGCAAGTACTCTTCGTTAGCTAGACGAGAACAACCAGAGATAATGTGGCGGATCGATTCACCCGGCCGGTGAAATGCCCGATAGATGTCAACCGTGCCATCCTTCACAATAAATCTCTGGTAATTACTCGTATTCGTCATGATAACTTCATCCATAATTGCACAGAAAAAATCTTCGGTTTCCCCAAAGAGGTCACCGAAACGCAGCCAGGCTACGGACGCTGACTGATCTACATCGGACCCATGTAGGGCCCGGGAAAAACGTCCGTGAAGCTCCTTACTCTGCCATACCTCCCTGCGGTCGTTAGTGTCACACTACAGGCTTGTACGCCAGTTGTCATTCGCCAAGGAGAGCGGGGTGAGTCCCTTGTCCACTGCTACTACATCTCGATGCATTCCCACGTCGGCTTGTAGAAAATATTCCCTGAGATTGCATATCTCGCGGTTGTGGAGGTTCTTGGCATTTAAAAATCCTCGGCCTCCACACTTCCGCGGGTTATACAATCTCATGACCGACGATCGTGGGTGATGCATTCGATATGCAATCAGCAGTGTACGGACCCGCCTATCCAGGGCGTCAAGATCCGTTTGAGTCCATTTGAGTATGCCGAAAGAGTACATCAACACCAGCATGACCCAACCGTTGAAGGCTTGTTTCGCTCGCAGCTTGTTTCCACCCGAAAGAAGGCTATTGAAAACCTTTTTCAGGTGGCCAAAGAAGCGTTCCTTCAGCGATTGCTTCATGTTAGTAGTGCTGATACCTAACGCTTCTGACTTACCCAAATACTTATAGGTTTCGTTTGGAGAGAGGGATCTCAGGTTCATGGAATCTGCGAGTTGAATTCCCACGGATTCCACAATCTCCCCTCGCTTTACATGCATGACCGCACGGTTGTCCACACTAAACTCCTGATGGCAATACGAGTACTAAAAGTTTCAGTTACCTTCAGTAGCTCCATCAGCTGAAGATTGCTGGGGGCAAAGAGCTTCAGATCATCCATGTAAAGGAGGTGAGATATAACCTGACCACCTCTCTTCTACCGATAGCCCAGTCCTGAATTCTCCAGCAGCATTCTTAGAGGATTCAGGGCTAGGCAAAACCAAAGTGGACTCAAACTATCGCCCTGGAATAAACCTCGATCCTTACAGGTTCGCTATTCCTCTGGAAAGCGAAGAACTGTGCTCCATTGCCCCATACACGACATCAGGAAGGTGCGTAGAGTTTATTTATTTATTTATTTAGGTTAACCAACAATTGTTTACACGATGTACATTTCAGACTTAATGACTAGAGTAACATTTACAAGTGCAACAATTAATTACAGGTTAACACCACATGCACAAAAAACGGTTTTACTTAACATACCTACTTATATATTATTGCCATTAGAGCTTATACAAAAAATTAATTAAAACAAAAATAAAGAAATACTATCAACTCATTCATCCAATGAGTACAGTACAATATAATAAAAAAAAGACATTGGGATATAAAATTACTGAATAGAATTATAATTGACTAGCTGACCCGGCAAACTTTGTTTTGCCATAAAAATACCAAACATTTATCTACCCTACCCTACCCTACCCTACACTAACCTACCCTACCCTACCCTACCCCAAACCTACCCTACCCTACCCTAACATACCCTACCCTACCCTAACATACCCTACCCTACCCTACCCTACACTACCCTACCCTACACTACCCTACAATACTCTACCCTACACTACCATACCCTACCCTACCCTACCCTACCCTACCCTACCCTACCCTACCCTACCCTACCTATATAGCCTATGTCCTTTCCCAGGTCTCAAACTATCTTCATACCAACTTTCATCTAAATCGGTGCAGCGGTTTAAGCGTGAAAAGGTAACAGACAGACAGACAGACAGACAGAGTTACTTTCACATTTATAATATTAGTATGGATTAACAATTGTGATTGATTTATTGGATTATGAATAAATTTAGCGACCTTAAATTGATAACAAACTACAATTAAAAGATCAAAAAACAATTATAAATAAAAAAAACCCAAGGAATAAACCAAGAAATCGAAAACAGGTGCAAGTTTAAATTAAATTGCCATTGGATTATTTACAAAAACTCGTAGGAATTTATTTATGCTATCATGATGCACATCTACTAAGTCACTGCGATCATTAAGGATTTTACACAATCTAGGTATCGGAGAATTCGCACCAAGCACAGACTTTCGAAATGGCGGACACAGGGGTGTTATCTTATTCCTAGGATATCTTGAAGGCGCACGGAATCTAATAAGCTTCAGTAATCCAGGGCAGTCGATCTTATTACGCAACAGTTTGTAAAGAAACAAAAAATCGTTTATATCTCTACGCATAGTCAACGACTGCATCTTAAAATGGCATAGACGGGCTTTATAAGAGGGCAGACGCTTTGATTTCCCTTCACTGAATGCTAGATGCCACACAAAACGTTTCTGAACCCTTTCCAGACGCAACAGACACAGACAGTTGTATATATTTTATACAATTCTAGCACCCTCATGGGCCATATATGAGGCACCGATTATTATAATCTATCCAACATGTCGACAGATCCTTTATGAAACGCCGAACCTGTTGGCTAATGGCCATATCTACAAGTAAAATTACAAAATTTAAAAAACCTCCGACACATTAATCTTGCGAAAACACCCCGATTCAAACAGTAAAACGCCCATAACTTTTTAACGGCTGAACCGATTTTATTCAAACATAGCTAAGAACACTCTCGATAAAATTACCTGTCAATCGAAATCGGTACACCCATAAGGCGCTATGATGCCACAGACAGACACACAGATACACAGATACACACACACACAGCAACACACGTGAAACTTATAACACCCCTCTTTTTCCGGCGGGGGTTAAAAAGGAGTAGCTCCTTAGTACCGCGGGACCCGTTCCAACATCCATTCTGAGAGACCGACATGATGGAGTTATCGTCGACGTGTTTATTAATTTTGACTCTCAAAATGGATGTACGAACCTTATAGACCGTTGGTAAACATGTAATAGGTCTATAATTTTTGGGTTCCGCGGTGCTACCAGACTTGTGAGACAGGTGGATTATTCCTGTTGTAAAGAACTTGGGTAGCGAACCAGACCCTAAGGCTGCCTGGTACTGAGACGCCAAACGAGCGTGCGACCTTTGTAGCCACTTTATCCAGATATTGTGCAGCCCGTCTGGCCCTGGAGATTTTCAGTTTGGCAACGGACGGACTGCATGGGCTACATCTTGGAGACTGATCGTGATAGCCCCCATTTCTTGTATTGCATCGCACGCTCGTTCGACCTCCCGAGTCCATTCACCTTCGGTGTGACTGACAGGCACCGACCAGATGCAGCGCCAGAATGAACACATGGCATCATCATCCGGCAGGCGCGTATCAGTTATGCCTTGGTTGGGTTGCTCCCAAGCCCGATAAACCCACCTTTCATTACTTTGGAATGTACGATTCTGATTGTATCGCTCCACTCTCCGCCTATACCTACACACACGGTTTGCCCATGCAAACTTTTTTTGTTTCTGGAAGTCGATACGCTCTGTGACATGGGATATATACTCGGGGGCTGACATCAGTCCCCAAAAACGCCCGTCTCACAAAGCGCATCACTCTTGGGCGATTATTGCCCTCCCTGAAACAAATTAGTTTGACGATGAGTGCTCTGGACCTACCAATACGACGTTTGATCCTGCACTGCCAAGCCGGTACGGCTGGTTTCGGTCGTGTAGCTATGTTATCTACAAATTTGACGTGAGCTACACGACATGCCGCTACAGCCGCGCAGTACATGATCGAATGTGTATCAGTGAGGTCTTCGCAGTCATCAAAATAGTTTGACAACTGCGAATCCAGAACAGCCACCGGCGCCCTATTTTTGTTATGCATGGGCAAACGAGGTAATCGTGGCCTAAGTTCGGGAGGCATGTAGCGATACTCCCGAATAGCACACTCCAAAGCACTCCTCAATTGCTCATTGTACTGGGTACTTACGTTTGTAACCCTGTCACTACTCTCCTCGTCAGCGTGGTTGGACTGTGGTAGCACCACAGCCTGCGACGATGGGGCAGTGACACGGTTACCCATTTCCGTTCGGAGGCGATCAAGTATTATTATTATGGTTTTTAAACTTAAGTTTCCCAAATATATTATTATTATTTTCCAGATAAAATGACACGCGCGGCACGCGCTGGCCGCGAGTGTTGGGTTCAAATCCCAACAATAGCCAATGGCTTTATGATAGTGTACCTAGCTATTTATCAGTTAAAGTATTATCTGTAATTGAATTAGTAGTAGCAAGCAATTAATTCAAATTCATTCAAATTCATTTATTTATTGTTTGTCACAGGTGTAAAGGCAGTTCTTACAATCGGTATTTTTGTATCACTGTTAAATACTCATTTTTCACATCCCGTACAATATTTATATGTATGTCAATATTATTGGCTATGTTAAGAATAATTAATAGTATAACAAATACACTCCTAATTGCTGGTTGTTATCCATTGCATTGATTGTTTAGTCAACCTCATTTTACATCAATTATATTATTATTATTATTTTATACATGATTATTACAGTCACACAATTTACTTTTAAACTAGACATAATTTTACGAAACTCGACTTAATCAAATGCACATTCCAAGCACAAATTCGTACATTCCTAAAATAAAGCATTAATTTAAACGAACACTTGTGTTTTATTTAAACTACAAACCTATCTGTGTATCATTGTGACTGTAGCAGCTTCGTAGCACTGTCGTAGCAGTTACGTAGCGGCGTAGCAACTTAGAAGCGTAGCGCCGTAGCACGGCTACGATATACTACGCTCCGGGGACGGAACAAGACATTTATGTTTATGAACGCTAAAATGAGAAATTTAAATGTTACATAATATATACCTTTTAAAAGAGAAGTATTTTACTTAAAAAAAAAAAGTATTTTACATTAATAGAAAATAACCACTGATATTCGACTTAACTCTGCCTAGAAACATAAAATTGTAAGTTACAGCATGTTATTTATTGGCTTTAATTGAGAGTTTTATGGCGACTGAGTTGAGGAGGTTCTCAAACTGACTAAGAATATGTGCCTAAAGTTTTTAAAGTAACAACAATTATTTAATTTGACGTTATCGTTACCATATTGTTATTATATCATCAAGCACGTTTAACCGGTAAAAAAAAAGACTTTTCTACAAACATATCTCGTGTTAAGTCAGTACAAAATAAATAACTGACGAAGCTTAAAAACAAGTCGACAGAAAGAATCTTCGCTTTTCCTTTCAAACTATGAATACTAAACGCGTGCGACGTTCAAAATATAAATGTTCTCGTATTTGCCGCACTTCGCCAGAATCCGCCATTTAAAGCCACTGAATAGAATTTATTTCCTTTGAATTCACGCTATTTTTTATTTACACAGAGTTCCTCACGGATATAACCTAACTAGATACTGCAAGTACACAAGAGGAGCTCGTGGCTCAATAATAACAGCCGCACGGATTCATCAAGGTTAAGCAACACTTGCCGAGGTTGGTCCGTGGATGGGTGACCATCTGGATATACCGAATTACCTCAGGGCCTCGGATAGCACCAGTCTTGCCCAGACGTATCGTGTTACCCAGTTACTGGGGTTTGGGGGTCAGATAGAGTAAAATACTGGTACATAGCTACATCTTGTTACAAGTAAAATATCAAAATTTAAAAAACCCCGACACATTTATCTTGCGACAAGTAAAATTTCAAAATTTAAAAAAACTCCCGACGCATTTATCTAGCGACAAGTAAAATTTCAAAATTTCAAAAACCCCCGACACATTTTTTTTTCTGCTACATAATTTATCTAGTACATAGTAGATACGCTTCGATGGGCAACCTATTGAACACGTAATTATGACATGATATCTTGCGAAAACTCCCCGATTCAAATAGTAAAACACGCATAACTTTTGAACGGCTGAATCGATTTTTAACCCCCGCCGGAAAAAGAGGGGTGTTATAAGTTTCACGTGTGTTGCTGTGTATCTGTGTGTCTGTCTGTGGCACCATAGCGCCTCAACGGATGAACCGATTTTGATTTAGTTTTATTTATAGGTTATTTTATGGAGAGTGTTCTTAGCTATATTTAAATGAAATCGGTTCAGCGGTTCAAAAGATATGGGCACACACACACAGATACACAGATACACAGACACACAGATACACAGCAACACACATGAAATTTATAACACCCCTCTTTTTCCGGCGGGGGTTAAAAATGGAAGCCGACACCAAGCGTACCACTTTTTTACAAACAATTTCAGAACAAATTTACTTATCGACGAAAAAATGTGTCCTTTTTCTCGGCAAACTTTTTTATCCGACTGCCGAAGGAGGGTAATGTGTTTATTTATATAGATTCAAAGCTCAATTTTTTTTTTTTAATTTCATTATTTTTCAATTTTGCGTTTTTCTAGATTTTGGTTAAAGTCCGGTGTCGATAACGCTAAATGAAACAGCTCAAAGTAGCATTGCTCTCAGTTTCACTCCCTTTTTAACCGACTTACAAAAAAGGAGGAGGTTCTATGTTCGACTTCTTGTATGTTTTTTTTTTTTTTTTTTTTATGTATGTTCACCGATATCTCCGTCAATTGTGGACCGATATTGAAAATTCTTTTTTTGTTTGAAAGAGTATGTTTCGAAATTGGTCCCATTTTAATTTGGTGAAGGTCTGATGAAGAACTTCGGAGATACACAACAGAACTCTTCAATAAATAACGGCAAAACTCTCGGGATTGCTGCAATCGCATGTCTGTTTGTTGTTTATACCATTTCATAACATAACATCACGCCAGTACGCTCTAAAGGGGTACGCAGATCTCTCATTTCACCGGTTATGTTCAAGTTTCATGTTATTCGGTTAATCTATTCTGGAGTTATAGGGACCTTAATAAACAACTTGCTATTAGGTAGGTAAAACTAAAAAGGGAAAAATAAAAAACTTTTTTGCAAAAAAATACTACCGACTTCCAAATGAAAAACTACAAAGTGAAAAATAACTTAACTTTTGGAAGTCGGTGTCCATATCGCAAAAAAATGGTTCCTACGAAAGACACCGACTTCCAAAAGTTAAGTTATTTTTCACTTTGTAGTTTTTCATTTGGAAGTCGGTAGTATTTTTTTGCAAAAAAGTTTTTTATTTTACACGTGAAGTATACACACGCGTCATCTAGTTAGATTTATCTCTGTGGGCACACAGACTTTCTCCTTCGTACCAAATTCTCGCATGTGAACGTGACGTCACTCCGTCAACGGTTTTACTTCTAATGCCTTGTGACGTTTGTGGTTTTTTTCCTAAAAGCTATCACATGTGTCTCGTGAATAATTCAGCATTTCTCAATTACCTGGATTGTTTTTCGTAATGGTTTTTATCCTTGAAAACATTTACAATGAGCATTATAAAATTGCTTCAGAATAATGTTGTATTAAGGGTCTTATGTTTAACTGCCCTAACGGACTTATGTGACCGTCGGAAAATATCCCAAGGAAACACTACCGGGATTAGAAGAAAAGCATATGAGTTATTCCATATTATCTATAATCTATATCTGTGAGGAGCTCGTGGCTAAATAATAACAGCCGCACGGGTCGATCTTCAAGGTTAAGCAACGCTTGCCGAGGTCGTTCCGTGGATTGGTGACCATTTTAACATACCGAGTTTCCTCCGTGCCTCGGAAAGCACGTGAAGCCGTTGGTCCCGGCAGTCATTTGAAGATCTTTGACAGTCGTTACGGGTAGTCAGAAGCCTGAGATCTCACACCAGTCTTGCCAAAAGGTTTCGTGTTACCCAGTTACTGGTTTGTGGAGGTCAGATAGGCAGTCGCTCCATGTAAAACACTGATACTCAGCTTAATCCGGTAAGACTGGAAGCCGACCCCAACATTAATTGGGAAAAAGGCTAGACAGATGATGATGATCTATATAATCTATCTCTGTGCCATATTTCATCCAGATCCATTCTGGCGTGATTGATTAACAAACATCCATCCATTCAAACTGCCGCTTTTAAAATATTAGTAGGAAGTTGGATAGGAAAATCTTATAAATGATTAGTACTAATACGCAGATTCTAAATAGAAATTACACTATACAGTGTGTCCGGACTCGTAGTAATAACACTTTAAGGCCGTAAAAAACACTAAATTTTATCGATATAAACACACCACATAAAAGGTTTATTTCCCATATTTTTAATTGAATTTCCTAAAATTCTGACTCAGAGCTGTGATTATTTTGTTAGTGTGTAGAAAAACTCAAAGACTAACAAAAATACCAATTAAAGACGTGTTAAGCCCAAAAAAATTGCCAAAATTAAAAAAAAATGCAATGAATACTTGTGAAATTAAACTTTTAAAATTAATATTTTATGGCTCAATACAAAAATATCTTATCTTATGATTGTTAGTTGAATATTTTTTTAGATTATCTTTACTATGCACGCCTGAGATCTAGGTCCAAAGTTATGGTTGTTACACTATGTGGATATCGTAATAAGTAAGTCGCGAGTCGGACTGGCGCCCCGAGGGTTCCGTACAAACCTCAGCTTAAAGGTATTATAGACCTGAGTATTTGATATAAATTTCAATTTAATACCTCGACGCGTTCATGAGGAAAGGGGTAAGTTTAAAATTATTAAAAATATCTTTAGTATATGATGGAACTTAAAATTTACGGTTTTTGCAATTACTCCTTTAATTGTGCTATAAGACGTTGCTTCGTATCAAATTTCAAGATTCTGAGTTCACGGAAAGTACCCTGTAGGTGTTGATTTCCTTGCGAGTTTGCTGAAATTTGCGGCATAAACGGCTGTATCTTTTGATTGCGTTGGCTTAGAAGTTTGATTTTTTCACAACTTTAAGGGACACTAGGCTTGAGGATTTAATATAAATTTGAGCTTGATAACTCTACGCGTTCCTGAGAAAAAGGGTCTTGACAGACAGACGGACGAACGGACAACAAAGAGATCCTATATGGGTTTGGTTTTTTCCTTTCGAGGTACGGAACCCTAAAAATAAGACTGTTAGTAATAAAACATTTACCTCGAGATGATTAAGTCCTTATTTTCATCATTCTGTATATTTCTGAGTAAAAGCAAGGGAAAGAAAAGAAAAATAAATATTTTTCAAACACATTCATAATTAATATTTGATTGCTTCGTCTCGGAATGTTTACAGAAACGTAACTGAGATGAAAGTTGATTTGCTAACAAAGTAACAAAGGCGCCGCCACCGACGCAACAAACATCAGCCGGCATTAACGGCGCGGTATTTATGTCTTTCATCTTTTATTACAAAAGAAAAACTCCGCCGTTCTAACAAGAACACACACAAACCATCATTTACAATCAAACACACACATACCAGGCCCCTCAGAAAGTATTGCGAAAAAAAGTTTTTATATATGGGAGACTGGCCAGTTATAATGTTTTTCGAAAATATGATTATTTATAAGTAAAAATAAGTAAGTTCCAATTTCAAAATTTCCCTCCACATTTTTTGCGAGTTAATTCAAAGTATTGTGTCTCACTGAAATATGGATCTGCGCCGGGAACATTTTAGAGCTATGATTTTATACGATTTCAAGTGTCGCCTGAAACCGGATGAATCGTACGATAGACTTCAAATGGCATTCATGGATGAAGGCCCTTCCAAGGCAACCGTGTATCGTTGGTATAACGAATTCAAGCGCGGTCGACCAACTTTGGGGGATGACGAAAGAAGCGGTCGCCCTTTGACGGCTATTACCGAAGAAAACGTGCTAGCAGTGAAAAATTTAATCCAAGACAATAGGCGAATTACATATCAGGAGATTCAACACATATTGAAGATTGGATCGGGAAGCGTTCACGAGATTCTACACAGCCATCTTCGCGTGAGGAGGATAGT
The DNA here is from genome assembly GCA_949775005.1 of Orthosia gothica. Taxonomy (NCBI): domain Eukaryota; kingdom Metazoa; phylum Arthropoda; class Insecta; order Lepidoptera; family Noctuidae; genus Orthosia; species Orthosia gothica. The sequence goes on from OX459068.1 coordinate 548,484, forward strand.
ATCACGCTGGGTGCCGCACAACCTCACCGATGCTCAGAAGCAGGCCCGGGTGGAATGGTGCCGTGATATGCTTAACAAATTTGAAGCAGGCTCGTCTCGGCGTGTTTACGACATCGTCACAGGTGATGAGTCCTGGATTTATCAATACGACCCAGAAACCAAGCGCCAGTCGACTGTTTGGGTGTTTCAAAATGAGCCAACGCCTACCAAAGTGAAGCGATCTAGAAGCGGGGGTAAGATTTTGATCGCTAGCTTTTTTAATTTGACTGGCCACTTGGTATCAATTCCCTTACGGGATCAAAGAAGCATTAATGCCGAATGGTATACTACCAAATGTTTGCCAGAAGTTTTCTCTGTTATAAGCAACAAGCGACCAAACACAGGGCTCCGCGGGCTACTGCTCCACCACGACAATGCACCTGCGCACACCGCACTCAAAACGAGGGACTTCCTGGACAGCACGCCAGTCAAACTCCTGGGTCACCCTCCTTACAGCCCTGATCTAGCACCGTGTGACTTCTTTTTATTCCCAAAAATAAAAAATCAGCTCAAAGGGATACAATTTTCGTCGCCGGAAGATGCGCTGGCTGCGTTCGAGCAGGCTGTAAACGAGGTGTCTGCGGCGGACTGGAAAAAGTGTTTTGAAAACTGGTTTAGGCGCATGAATCTTTGTATAGAGGCTGGTGGAAAGTACTTTGAAAAGATTTAATAAAAATATATGTACGTATAGAACAATTTTTTTTAGTTTCGCAAAACTTTCTGAGTGTCCCACGTATAAGCACATCTCCATAAACAGGCATGGGTGTCTTCAGAGACGGGTCTTGGGTTCAATTCCCGGGTAGATGAAAGTGTAATTGGGTTTTTTAACCGACTTACCAAAAAGGAGGAGGTTCTATGTTCGACTTCTTGAATGTTTTTTTTTTTTTTTTTTTTTTTTTATGTATGTTCACCGATATCTCCGTCAATTGTAGACCGATTTTAAAAATTCTTTTTTTGTTTGAAAGAGTATGTTTCGAAATTGGTCCCATTTTAATTTGGTGAAGGTCTGATCAAGAACTTCGGAGATACACAACAGAACTCTTCAATAAATAACGGCAAAACTCTCGGGATTGCTGCAATCGCATGTCTGTTTGTTGTTTATATCATTTCATAACATAACATCACGCCAGTACCCTCTAAAGGGGTACGCAGATCTCTCATTTCACCGGTTATGTTCAAGTTTCATGTTATTCGGGTAATCTATTCTGGTGTTATAGGTACCTTACTAAAAAAAACTCGACTGCTTTAAAAGCGAACTAAAAAGTCGGAAATAAGGAAAAAATCATGCTGTGCAGTCGGAGGATACATACGCGCGAGCTGGCTGACCAAAACCAGATGTATCACCGCAAAAAAAAGGTTCCTACGAAAGACACCGACTTCCAAAAGTTAAGTTATTTTTCACTTTGTAGTTCTAGAGTTTTTTTAGTATCAGCCCGGAGTTAAGACTCGTCTCCGGTTGCAATAGGCTCACCCCCTTCTACATGGGACTGAAAATGTAACTGGGGCAATGTGGGTTTAGTATAACTCCACCTCTACCTAACCCTTAGGGAAGTACAGGCGTGATGTTACCTATAAATGTTTAAGGTTCTGAAAAGAATACACAGACACATACAAACATGTACACACACATATGCATATCTACATAAACAGATATCTTGCGAGACGTTTGAGAAGCCTTGAGATATTTAGATGTTTGCAAACGCCGAGCATATTTCTGTATCAGCTAAACTCTTTCTTTTCATCTTAGCCAGTTTGGTGTTAGTATTTTTATTCGTCAGCTCTACGTTATTTAAGCCTTTTTGATCCGCTTTGATGTGTTATGTTCGACACTTAAGTGATTTGAGATATTTTATATTTTTGCCTTACTGCCTCGTTGGTATAGTGGTCGAGAGCGCTTCTGCTAAACATGAAGTTCTAGACATGATTCCCAGCTCAGACAAAGTTTTGTTGGATGTTCAAAGCACAATTGTAAAGTAAAAGTAGTCAAATGGCTATCAGCTCAAGACTATACACAGACTGGAGCTCTCCTGATTCTCTTACTATAAATCCCTCTTAATTACTCATCCAGGCGCATCACATACATACAAATTACACTAAACCACAACTAGACACACACTTCTCACAAGCACATACATATCAACACTCTTCACAAATCTCTCGTGAATATTTTAATTTTTAACCACCGCCGGAAAAAGAGGGGTGTTATAAGATTCACGTGTGTTGCTGTGTATCTGTGTGTCTGTCTGTGGCATCATAGCGCCTAAACGGATGAACCGATTTTGATTATTTTTTTTTGTTTGAAAGGTAATGTTGTCGAGAGTGTTCTTAGCTATGTTTGAATAAAATCAATTCAGCCGTTCAAAAGTTATGGGCGTTTTACTGTTTGATTCGCGGTGTTTTTAACCCCCGCCGGAAAAAGAGGGGTGTTATAAGTTTCACGTGTGTTGCTGTGTATCTGTGTATCTGTGTGTCTGTCTGTGGCACCATAGCGCCTCAACGAATGAACCGATTTTGATTTAGTTTTTAACCCCCGCCGGAAAAAGAAGGGGTGTTATAAGTTTCACGTGTGTTGCTGTGTATCTGTGTATCTGTGTGTCTGTCTGTGGCATCATAGCGCCTAAACGGATGAACCGATTTCAATTAAGTTTTTTTTGTTTGAAAGGTAATTTTGTGGAGAGTGTTCTTAGCTATGTTTGAATAAAATCGGTTTATCCGTTCAAAAGTTATGGGCATTTTACTGTTTGAGTCGGGGTGTTTTTAACCCCCGCCGGAAAAAGAAGGGGTGTTATAAGTTTCACGTGTGTTGCTGTGTATCTGTGTATCTGTGTATCTTTGTGTCTGTCTGTGGCATCATAGCGCCTAAACGGATGAAATGATTTCGATTTAGTTTTTTTTGTTTAAAAGGTAATTTTGTCGAGAGTGTTCTTAGCTATGTTTGAATAAAATCGGTTCAGCCGTTCAAAAGTTATGGGCCTTTTACTGTTAGAATCGGGGTGTTTTCGCAAGATAAATGCGTCGGGGGTTTTTTAAATTGTAAATTTTACTTGTCGCAAGATAAATGCGTCGGGGGTTTTTTAAATTGTGAAATTATACTTGTATTGTTTGAAAGGTGGTTTTTAACCCCCGCCGGAAAAAGAGGGGTGTTATAAGTTTCACGTGTGTTGCTGTGTATCTGTGTATCTGTGTAACTGTGTATCTGTGTGTCTGTCTGTGGCATCATAGCGCCTAAACGGATGAACCGATTTCGATTTAGTTTTTTTGTTTGAAAGGTAATTTTGTCGAGAGTGTTCTTAGCTATGTTTGAATAAAATCGGTTCAGCCGTTCAAAAGTTATGGGCATTTTACTGTTTGAATCGGGGTGTTTTCGCAAGATTAATGTGTCAGGGGTTTTTTAAATTGTGAAATTTTACTTGTGTCGAGAATGTTCTTAGCTATGTTTGGATTAAATCGGTTCAGCCAATCAAAAGTTATGCGCGTTTACCCAGGTAGCAAAATGACGTCTGCGACGAAAAAATGACGTCATCCTAAGGTCATATTAGGGTCCGTAGTTTATTCGTCAAATAAGTACGTCACACTGACGTCATTTTAACGTCTGGTACTCAAGGGAACGTCCTGGTGACGTCGATTTAGCGTCAATTCAGTGACGTCCTATGTTGGTCATGATTATGACGACGTAGCAACGTCCATATAAGGTCAATTCTGTGACGTCCTGTGTTGGTCGTGAATGTTACGTCCTAGTAACGTCCATTTACGGTCAATTCCGTGACGTCCTGTGTTGGTCAATAATAAGACGCCCTAGCAACGTCCATTTGGGGTCAACTGTGACGTCCTGTGTTGGTCATTAGTAAGACGGCGTAGCAACGTGCATTTAGGGTCAATTCTGTGACGTCCTGTGTTGGTCATGTATTATACGTCCTAGCAACGTCCATTTACGGTCAATTCTGTGACCTCCTGTGTTGGTCAATAATAAGACGCCCTAGCAACGGCCATTTGGGGTCAACTGTGACGTCCTATGTTGGTCATTAATAAGACGCCGTAGCAACGTGCATTTAGGGTCAGTTCTGTGACGTCCTGTGTTGGTCATGTATTATATGTCCTAGCAACGTCCATTTACGGTCTATTCTGTGACGTCCTGTGTTGTTCCCTAATAAGACGCCCTAGCAACGTCCATTTGGGTTCCATTCTGTGACGCCCTGTGTTGTTCATTAATAAGACGCCGTAGGAACGTACCTACATTTAGGGTCAATGGCGAAAGTTCGTAGTGTCTATGTACAGACTCGCCAAGATATTTCGGCCGTAGTGTACTTACCTACGTACTATTTATTTAGTGCATCTAAAGGAATGCTCTAACACGTAGGTACTACTTAATACCTGCTTAAGGTAGGTACCTAATTGCAACCGATAAAATTAATATTCATCGTCATTAAATAAATTATCAGTTTAAATGATAAATGATTTATTTTCTGTAAGTAGGTTTGTACAAACACTTTTAGTTAGAAGTCCACTGCTGGACAGGCCCCATATACATAGAAATGCCACGACGAGCGGTCTTGAGCCGCCTCGATACCTACAGAAACATCCACCACTGACTTCCATTCGTTTGACTAGCAGAATAAACGGGAACCTACTTATGATGCTATGGACATTCAAGCATATTATTATTATTATGGGAATCAGAATAAAACCTAATTAAGTAAGGTAGGTATATGAGCTAGGTATGCCATTATCCAAGAAAAGAAACATAATTTTATTCTAGGAGAGTACAACAGGTGCCTACCATGCTCAAGCAGGCACGATTAAATTAGCTCTAACAACATAACTATCATGCGGCTAGCGAACGTTTTTTTGTATTAAAATATAGGTACTCTGTAAAAACTTTAACTCGACAGTAAATAGTCCATTTTAATAATTTAAAAATTATCACCAGAGTTTATCTTTCTTCCAATCTGCGAGGAACGGAACGCATTGATAGCATGTTGTTTGTTATTATTTTATTAAATTATTATTTTTTACATTTGTATTTGTTATGTAACTCAATGAAAAGAAATTCAGCTATTAGTCTATCATCAAACATTAGAAAGAACCAATATAAGATAGAAAAGGCTGATTAAAAATATAAATATTTAAAAAGTAAAAAAAATATATTTTTGTTTGCTTTTGTTTATTTCGGAACGGAACGAACGAACGCGTTGACGGTTGGTTGGTATCCCGCGCTTTTTTTCTTTCTCAATTCTCTGTGTCAAACAAATGTGTAAATTCTCATGTTTTTTTCTTGCTGTTGTTATAGTACGTATCACAGCACATAAAAGGATTGTAAATTATGTATAGTGTCGTTCAGTTCGCGGAGAGTGAGGGTGGCACTGTGGCTGTGGTCATCAATAAATGGATAACACCTAAAAAAAGAGAAATCTATTGGCCTCCCGTAAAGGAGGCGAAAGCATTTGATAAACTTCTACAGAGGTGTTCGTCTCCAAATGAACAATGGAAACTATACGAGATCGATAGAGTTTTCTATCAGACTGGTAAGTTTTTTTTATGAGTAGGTAGTGTAACACTACCACACACAACTATTTTAGCAGCTGGTGGCTTGAGGGCAGTTAACTTTACCATGCTTTAAGCCTGGGCACAGACAGACTGGCCCAGAATTTAATTCTAGTAGGTGCTAGTGTTTTAAAACCTAACTAAAAAAATACACGGTGCCATAACCTAAAAATCTAAGGATTACGGCCGAGCTGAAGTTGACTGCAGTTTTGATGCGCACAGAAAAAAAATATTCAGATTGCCCAAGATCACAAGACAGAACTGCTATTTTTAGGTCATGGCGCCGTGTGTAAACAAGCAGCAGCGGCGACAGCAAGCAAGCAACAGATAAGTAATCATTTCCAAGAAAGTGTGTTCACAGGTGTTTGGTTTTGTTTGTTTTCACAAATATTTGTTGGTCTTGTCTTATAATTATACATTGTATAACATACATAAACCTGGTGGTTAGGTGGCCACCGAACCACCAGGGGTATGTATGGGGGGTATGTACCCACATCCACCTAGAATGTGCCCTACATAGCATTGTGTTGTGTTCATTGCAGTCTCATGTGCCTGTAATCTCACCACCATACCATATCAAAACAGAAACAAAAGCATAGTAAATTATATAAGTAATGGCAGTACTATTAACTACTAGTAATGAGATAGAACTAATGGATTAATAAGTGCTGGACTACCAAGCTTGTACGGCGTGGGTGTGTTGCATGGCGTGACTAACTTTAACTTGCATGTTGTTTTGATATTAACTGTGTTGGTGTTTTATGCTTGTTCTATAGATGAATTGGATAAGGCAAAGAAAAAATTAAAGTTGGTGGAAGACACATCAGATATACAGACTGAGGAGGAAAATTATATAAGTAAGCCACCTAAACGCAAAACAAAAAAAACTAGCAGATACATTTCATCATCAGATGATAATGATGATGAGAAAGGGTGTGAATTCCCTCGTCCTCCGCCTTTAAAGAAACATCTATCCAATTGTAATTATACCGGATGATACATTAACTAAATTATTTTGAACATAATAATATTTCCTTCCATTATTTTCTTTTTTTTTTTGCTTTTTAGATATAAACCTTGAACCTTCAAGTACAAGCACAATTTACAGTGATTTGGTACTAAATCACAACTCACAGATGAATAAACCTGATGCACAAGAGAAGGCTTCTAACAGTCATCATGATCAACCATCTGGTTCACAAAGTATGACACTCGATGAAATTGTTGCCAGCAGTGCTTCCAATAACTGTGGTAAATAGTAAAAATCATTTTGATTTTTTTAAATCTATAGCTGCCTAACTAGATTCTTTGCTAGATACTACCTTATATGCATGAGTATAGTTTTCGACGATTATTTCTATTTTTTGGTATAGTGGTGGTGGTGGTGGTTGGTGTTAAGATTATTATAGACTGTAATACCTACCATACTACTTTTTTCATCCAGATTGTCAAGGCCAAGTTGTTTCACTACTTGCCAAAATAAAAGCCCAAAATGATGTCATCCTAGCAATTTTGAAAGACAGAGCAGGAAATACCAATGCATTGAAGCCTGAATTCAAATTTCCCTTGGAAACTTTTCAAGATTTAGAAACAGTGGAACAGTTACTGACTAATACAGAAAACTGTGCTAACCTGGTAAGTGTTTACTTTTAATAAACAGGAAATGCCTATTGAGCAATTATAATTAATTCCTACTTTACCATAAGAAAGCTTTTTATTACATGGGTACCTTGCTAGAATGAGTTAGTTTGTTTGTGAGTTTGGATGTAGGAGTTAATCATCGGAACTATTGATTCAATTCTGGGAATTCAGTCACTAATAGCAAGCTACATTACCCCTGACAGGCTATGTTTTATTAGCTTCTGCTCACATTATGTGTAGTTAATTCCTAATAATTTTGGCCACTGCTTCACAGTGGGCGATTAGAGGGCTGAGATGTGAGGTGTGGGTTCAATTCCTGTTGCAACACAAATATTTGCTCTAGGTCTGTGTCATGATACCTTGGCACTCGTAGTTCCTGATACCTATGACAGGGAATCCTATAGTGTGAGCTCAAGATTATGTATGTGACTGTTGGATCTTATGTTAATTCTAGTGTGTACTTATAGAGATATATGTGGATGTTTATTGCTATCAATTAATATTTACAGACAAGCTACCTAAAGAGCCTTGGTGGGCATGATTTAAAAAATAAAGTATCGAGAGTGATGAAATATACATTGTCAGACTCGTTGGCAAGCAAGTTCAACTTCTATGGTAAAAGGTCTGAGAAGAAGCCTTTTTCAGAGCTACGTCTCCGTGAATTTATTGTTGGTATGTGTCTATTGTCTTTCATATGATTAAATTTATTCTTTCTAGATCTCATCTATAATACAAAATAAGTGTGCTATGAAATACCTAAATAATTTCAAAAGATACATATTCCTTGTGTACTGGCAACTGGTTAATAATTGGCATGTTTTATGTAGGTGGCTAGGTGGGGAGACTCTTAGTACTAGAAAGCTGTAATTTGGCAAGGCTATATATAATAATAATCACGTCAATTAACTGGTAAAATAAAACAATTAAGTCCACATAATTATTGCGACGGGCTTACTACGGAACCCTACAATGCGCGTGATCCAACACCCACTTGACCGGTTTTTAATTCTCCGTTAAAAATAATATTTAACACCAGTTGTGTCGCGACTCGCGAGTCGCTGTGTGAGAGCGACCCGTCATCTGACCCCACAGAGCGTTGCAGGCATTTGGGCTATTCTTATATTCACAAACTTTTTTGTTTTCAGAGAGCTTAAAGAGTTCCTCTCCAAGGATTACAGAAAAAGACATTGAAGACGATATAAAGGTGTGGCTCAAGCACGCACCTGAACGAGCAAAAAAGCGATTGTCAAAGGAAAATAACAATGTCATCCTCTAGGAAGAAAAAAAATGTAGTAGGTGAGCGTCAAATGTATAGAAGGATTTTGGCAGAAAAACGAAAAATTATTTTAGAAATACAAAGAAGTACATTACAGCCATCATTAAGTGATTTGCCATCTTCACCACAATATACATCCACATCTATAGCTACGAGTAACAGTAGTATTGACAACAATACTTTAAATGAAAACTGTTTAAGGACATATAAAGAGAATATTTTTTTAGATGAAAATTGTCAATCAACATTGTTTGAGGATTGTTTTATAGATAATGATGATTCACGATCTGACGATGCTAACGATTTGCCATCGCAATTAAGACATTGGGCTACCGTAGAACATAAAATTTCCCACAGTGCTCTAGATAGTCTTCTAAAAATTCTAAATCCTTTTTGCCCTAAATTGCCTAGAGATAGCAGAACGTTTTTAAATACGCCAATGAATATATCAAGTAACTCTTTGCAATCTGGTGAATTGGTGCACATTGGTCTCATAAATCAAATACAAGCACAATTAAAACTGTACAGTGGGTTCAACTTTAAAAATAGTGAAATATTGTTGTCTTTTAATGTTGATGGTTTGCCACTTTTTAAAAGCACGAATACTCAACTATGGCCTATATTAGGTTTGATCAAAAACTTTAATTGTGCACAGCCATTTGTAATAACTCTGTTCTGTGGAAACTCTAAACCTTCACCATTGAATCTGTTTTTGGGGCCATTTGTTGAAGAACTGTCTACATTACTTAATGATGGAATAAATTTTGAAGATACTCATTATATTGTAAAAGTACATAGTTTTGTATGTGACGCTCCAGCTAGAGCTTTTATCAAATGTACTAAATCCCATGGTGGATACTCATCATGTGATAAATGTGTAGAACCTGGTGAGTATATTCAAGGTAGAGTGATTTATACAAGCGTATCTGCGAGTAGGAGAACGGATTCACAATTTCGTTTACAGTCTGATGACGACCATCATGTTGGTGAATCTCCACTTTTGACGCTTCCCATAGATTTAGTTTCATTGTTTCCCATTGATTATATGCATGCTGTTTGTCTGGGAGTCATGAGGAAACTTTTAAATGTTTGGGTTGGTGGTGATTTAAATGTTCGTTTAAATAGCCGTTTAGTAAATGCAGTTTCTGAAAAATTACTTAGCTGTGCAAGTTGTATACCTGTTGAATTTAACAGGCGACCGCGAAGTATCAGTGAGTTGGCTCGCTGGAAAGCCACCGAATTTAGGATGTTTTTGTTATATACTGGACCAGTTGTTCTAAAAAATATCCTTCCAACCTCCCTGTATGAAAATTTTTTGTTATTTCATTGTGCTATAACAATTCTTTGTAGCCCTAGAAACATCAATAAAGTAGGTACATATTTAGCACATGAGCTATTATTAATGTTCATAAGACATTCCGAAACTATTTATAGCCGGAAATTTTTAATTTACAATGTTCATATGTTATGTCATTTGTGTGATGACGTTCGTTTATTTGGTGATTTGGACAGTTATTCCGCCTTTCCTTTCGAAAATTATTTAGGCATGTTAAAAAAATTAGTTAGGTCACCTAACAAACCGTTGCAGCAAATTTATAAACGATTAAAAGAAATGGAATCTACTTTTCCTCAAAAACTGATTGACGAGGTACCAGCGGTTTTTTATTACAATAGCTTAGGACCAACGCCTGTTGATAACAATGCTTATGAATGCTTTAATAAACTTGTTTATAAGGGTTTTGCAATGTATACAAAATCTGGTTTAGCTAATAATTGTTACTGCTATGCAAACGGCAAAGTAGTCGAGATACATAATATTTTGAGATGTAAGATTAATGGAGAGGTTTCCTTGTTCGTCTATGGAAAAGAGTTTGTACATTATGATTCCTACTATACGTATCCTTATGATTCTGCTGTTATTGATATTTTTAAAGTTTCGGAACTCTGTTCAGCTTACAAAATTGTACCTGTTTATGATATTATTTCAAAATGTGTTGTTATTCCTCAAGAGGCAACTAGTAATTCTTTTATATGTTTTCCTATGCTCCATGGTTATAAGGATTAAAATTCTCCATTTATTAATTAAGTTGTGATAGTTAACTCGTTATAATAAATAATACTACAATGCAAATTTGTGTTTTTAATGTTGACCTTTCAGAGTTACTTGAAGACTGTGGCTGGATGAATTGCATCGAGGCCAAATTGATCCCGGATGACGTCATATTAACGCTTCAGATAACGTTATATTAATGTGTCTGAAGACGTTAATAGACGTTATTATAGGAGGTCTTCACAATACGTGGTATTGACGTCTTCTGGAGACGTTATCTGGCGACGTTAAGGTGACGTTATCTGGAGACGTTAATATGACGTTATCTGGGGACGTGAATAAGTCGATATCTGGAGACGTTAATATGACGTTATCTGGAGACGTTAATATGACGTTATCTGGAGACGTTAATATGACGTTATCTGGAGACGTTAATATGACGTTATCTGGAATGACGTTATCTGGAGACGTTAATATGACGTCTTCAGAGACGTCGCTGAGACCTGACATTAGGCCGTCATTTAGTACGTCTGTGGGACGTTTTTTACGACGTCATTTACGTCGAAAATGACCGTGAATGGACGTCGTCATGACGTAAAATTGCTACCTGGGTAACTGTTTGAATCGGGGTGTTTTCGCAAGATAAATGTGTCGGGGGTTTTTAATTTTTTAAATTTTACTTGTCGCAAGATAAATGTGTCGGGGGTTTTTTAAATTTTGAAATTTTACTTGTATATTGTTTAGTGTTGTAACCAAATATTCAGGCACTACCTCCAAGTGCTCTTATAATATTGTGTCATATATTAAAGACGAAAATACTAGATCCCACGACACAGGGTATCCTAGTGTGAGGTCTAGGGCTACTTTAATGCACGTAATGTTTGTATTTTCTTGTACATACTATAATATTTGTTTTATTTTCGTTGTGCTTTATGTATGTATAGAATGGTGTCTCTATAAAAAAAATATTATTATATTTTATTGCTTTATTATTATTATCCATCTAGAATGTCTCAGCCCGGAGACTGAACTTGTGTCCCATTGATTGCAGTAGGTTCACCCCCTATTACATGGAACTTAAATTCTATAACAACATACCTTGTTATATAATATTGAAACTAAATTAAAGTAAATGTTAAAGTTTTGTTGAAAGCACACTTTCTAAACAAGCATATTACAAATAAGATTATTATAATTATTCAAGATAAGAATGCTTGGCAACATGCTGGTCATGCTCTATATATATATCCTTAGTGTAGACAAAATCTTCTGCCAGCGGCGTCGCCCGCGTGACAAGTATTTCATCATCCCAAGGGAACATTATACCGGGATAAAAGTATCTTATGTGCTATTCCTGACTATAACCTATCTCTGCGCTCAATTACATCCAGATCCGTCCAGCCTTTTGAGCGTGAAGAACTTTCACCTTTATATTTGACCTAAAAAAAAAATACAAAGTGAAAAATAACTTCATTTTTGGAAGTCGGTGTCTTTCTTTTTTCCCATTTTTTTGCGATATGGACACCGACTGCCAAAAATAAAGTTATTTTTCACTTTGTAGTTTTTATTTGGAAGTCGGTAGTATTTTTTTGCAAAAAAGTTTTTTATTTTTCCCTTTTTAGTTGTACTTTCCTAAAATAGGCTAGTTGTTTAGTAAGGTACCTATAACGCCAGAATAGATTACCCGAATAACATGAAACTTGAACATAACCGGTGAAATGAGAAATCTGCGTACTCCTTTATAGTGTACTGGCGTGATGTTATGTTATGAAATGGTATAAACAATAAACAGACATGCGATTGCAGCAATCCCGAGAGTGTTGCCGTTATTTATTGAAGAGTTCTGTTGTATTTCTCCGAAGTTCTTGATCGTATCTTGACCAAATTAAAATGGGACCAATTTCGAAACATACTCTATCAAACAAAAGAATTTTCAAAATCGGTTTACAATGTGAAAAATAACTTCAATTTTGTAAGTGTTGCTGTTTTTTAACCGACTTACCAAAAAGGAAGAGGTTCTATGTTCGACTTCTTGTATGTTTTTTTTTTTTTTGTGTATGTTCACCGATATATCTGTCAATTGTGGACCGATTTTCAAAATTATTTTTTTGATTGAAAGAGTATGTTTCGAAATTGGTCCCATTTTAATTTGGTGAAGATCTGATGAAGAACTTCGGAGATATACAACAGAACCCTTCAATAAATAACGGCAAATCATTCGGGATTGCTGCAATCGCATGTCTCTTTATTGTTTATACCATTTCATAACATAACATCACGCCAGTACACTATAAAAGGGTACGCAGAACTCTCATTTCAACGTTTATGTTCAAGTTTCATGTTATAGGTACCTACCTTACTATAAAACTTGCCTATTTATATAAAAAAGGGGTGTTATAAGTTTCACGTGTGTTGCTGTGTATTTGTGTATCTGTGTGTCTGTCTGTGTCATCATAGCGCCTAAACGGATGAACCGATTTCGATTTAGTTTTTGTTTCAAAGGTAATTTTGTCGAGAGTGTTCTTAGCTATGTTTGAATAAAATCGGTTCAGCCGTTCAAATGTTATGGGCATTTTACTGTTTGAATTGGGGTGTTTTCGCAAGATAAATGCGTCGGGGGTTTCTGAAATTTTGAAAAATCAAAGACACTACCCGACCCAGAAATCCAACTCAAGACCACATGGCCAACTGTAACTGACCTCGACCAACAAAGCAGTCTACACAGGATTAAATTAAACCCAAATTCCATACATTATTTGATAATAGAGGTCTGGATGTTTGATACATGACGGATAGGATTACATCCACATTCCTTATATTATTCACTAGCTGTCCCACGCGGCTTCGCTCACGTCGTCTGGCTACCTACCTACCCTACATACATGCATGTTGCGTAACTTCAACCACTTACGCAGCGCACGCGACGGAAGCTCGCAAAAAGGAATATTTTTGCCCGTTTTTGCAACATTTTTCATTTATGCTCCGCTCCTAAAAGTCGTTGTGTTATGTTATATAGCCAATAACCTTCCTCAATAAATGGACTATCCAACACAAAAATATTTTTTTAATTCCAACCAGAGATTAGCGCGTTCAAACAAACTCTTCAGCTTTATAATATTAGTATAGATATTGCTTTTGTGTTGTTTAAGAAATTGTTCCATTATTGTTGAAATAAGTATGTTTCCAATATTTGTAAGTGTGAAGACCATGTTCCTATTGACTAATTAAATGAATTTACCAGATTATAAAATTTCATACCTATACGTAGTATAACATTAGTGTTATACTGCGTGCATCTTCCTCACGTATATTAATTAATGTATGTATGTAAATATTATAAAAAACCTTTTTTTTTATAGACTAAGTTTGGAGTTTCTTGTCCGTTCTTCTCCAGAACAACCTATTTTTGCGAATAGACAGTAGAATAATTTTTTTTTTCGTTATCAAAAGTGCCAATTGGTGGCCTAATTGAAATAAATAATTCTGACTTTAACTTAAACATAAGTGGCAATAAGTGGGTGTACTTTAAGTACACCTCTGCCTAGCCCTTTGCGGAATTCAGGATGACGTTATGTTATTTTCTACTTTTAGCAAAAAAAAAACCATAAGTCATTCTCTAATGGAATATCAACGCTTGAATAGCTTCAAGAGGGTTTAAGAACATTACACGTATTTTCAACACATGAGCGAATAAATCTTGAGAAAGAAAAATGCTTACAAAACAATTCGGATGTTTGTCACGAGTTTTATTAAATTCCTGAATGTCGATAACGACTTCTCAAAGTGTGTATGATAGGGTTTTAGGGCTTTTCTTTATGTTCAGATTGATATTATTTGATCGGACTAAAAGTATGGTTACAAAAAAAATATGAATTCAGTAAGTACCATTTAAGAACGTGTCAAATCTCACTTTTGCACCTTTATTTTGATAGCTTTTCAGGCTAAAATAGAGTTTTACAAATAAATGATTTTAACTGAAGAAGATGACTGGTCGAAAAAAAATTCAAAAGTCAAATCTTATCACAATTGCGACACACTACTGTCTGCATAATATAATTAAACCTAAGAATAAAACCAGCATCCTACTGTCCCATTGCAGGGCAAAGGTCTCTCCTCAAACAGAAAAGACATGAGCATTAAGGTCGGCACAAACTATCGGACGCGGCTGACAGACGCGACTGATATTTGTGCATAGACAAAAACATCCCAGTGGGTCAGATGTATGTCGGACGCCCGAACACCCAAGGTTACGTCCGCGAGTTACGTCTGATAATTTGCCCAATTTATTGTACATTCATTACCCAAATACTCTATAAGTCGCGGCTGTCAGTCGCGTCCCTCAGCCGCGTCAGATAATTTTTGTCCAGCTTTATTCACCACGCATGCTTAAGACGTATAAACACACTAAAAGAACCCCAAAAATATGAAAAAACTTAAATTGTCCAAAAATATGCCTCATCATCTGCCTAGCCTTTTCCCAATTGTTGTTGGGATCGGCTTCCAGTCTTACCGGATTCAGCTGAGTACCAGTGTTTTACATGGAGCGACTGCCTATCTGACCTCCACAACCCAGTAACTGGGTAACACCATACCCCTTGGTAAGACTTGTGTCAGATCTCAAGCTTCTGATTACCCGTAACGACTGTCAAAGATCTTCAAATGACAGCCAGGACCGGCTTAGCGTGCTTTCCGAGGCACGGAGGAAACTCGGTATGTTGAAATGGTCACCCATCCACGGACCGACCTTGGCAAGCGTTGCTTAACCTTGAAGATCGATCAATGCGGCTGTAATTATTTAGTCACGAGTTCCTCAACCCAAATATGCCTAAATATGCCTAAATATCTATAAAGTATATATAGCAATACTACCTGAAGTAATATAAAACTCGTAAGCACTTGGAGTAATATTTCAAGGATAGATAGAATACGTTTCGACTACCCATTACGTGTCCGCGTGGTATAAGTCCACACCCTTCCATTGTCTCAGCGCCATACATTTGAATACGGCAGCCATAACGCACCTTACCAAAGACCTGCCATAGAGAAAGCAGAACAGTGACACAAGTACACTCGAAGAATTTTTTTATTGGGATTTTTCAACCTAATTAAACCAGTCTTGGCAAGGGGTATCGTGGAGAGTAGTAAGCAGGTTAAGGAGGTCATATACCCGGTTAGACGGAAACCGACCCCAGCATGGTTGGGTTAAAGGGCCGATAGATGGACCATCTTCTTGAAAAGTGGAGTTGAATGAAACGAAGCGTGTAAAAGAAGTGTTCTATAAATCAAAAAATCAAAAAACCCGACTGCTTCAAAAGCGAAATAAAAAGTCGTAAACAAGGAAAAAATCATGCTGTGCAGTCGGAGGATACATACGCGCGAGCTGGCTGAACAGAACCAGATGTATCCTCCTCCTGCACAGCATGATTTTTTCCTTGTTTACGACTTTTTAGTTCGCTTTTGAAGCAGTCGGGTTTTTTGATTTAACTTTTTTTATTTATAACTTTTTAGTTAAGCTTTTTTCGTATTAGATACATTTAAACATATAAGTGTTATATATTTTTGAAAACGCCACTTAAAACCCTTTATTTTGATAACCCACACGATGGGTTTGGAAGAAAAAAAATTTGGGCCCCCGCAATATGGCGCCCAAAATCCGCCATTTTTCTATTGTCCAATTTTAATGTAGCCTATGACACTCGCAGAGTTAAGACGAATCGATTGACATATGAATCATCAAAATCGGCCAACGCGTTTGGTCTCTGGAACGCCATATAGGAACAAACATACATACATACATACATAGACTGATAAACACATTACCCTCCTTCGGCAGTCGGGTAAAAAGGAGTTCGTACATGAAAATAAAATTAACAAAAACCCTTTATTCTAATAATTTATATAAATATTTCCTATAATTACTTACACTAGATTGTATTTCCAATTTTTTTTTAATGTTAAATCAAGAGTGTATATCACGCCTCTAAACAGTACTAGCCTCTTTGTAGTAGGCTTCCATTTATTCCTGCCCTAGCTTTATTCATCCAACCAGATCCACCTTTCTCCCAAAATATGTCTGCCCACCTTTTCTTGAGCCGACTTCTATTTCTTCATTGATCTCTTAGTATTCACTCAGTTACTTTTTTGGTTCATCAACTATTCTCTAACCTGCAGACATGACCAGCCCAGTTCCACTTAATTTGCCTTATCCTCTTTACGACGTCAACTAATGTTGTCTACTATCTGACAATTTTATTGTTAAGTCTTTCTTTCTGCTTTATTCCCAAAGGGGTTCTTTCAGCGTAAATCTTCGTAATCTTTTCCTGACTCTGTTGGGGTCGGCTTTCAATCCAACGGATATACCTAGATGAATACCAGCGTTTTACATGGCAAGTATCTATCTGACCGTCACATCCGCTCCAAACTGATGCGAAAAAAGAGAAAGTAAATTACTTTACTACTTCCCAACTATACATAGTTTGCATTTTAAAAAAACCCGACAGCTTCAAAAGCGCATTAAAAAGTCGTAAACAAGGAAAAAATCATGCTGTGCAGTCGGAGGATACATATTCGCGGGCATATTTTTTCCTTGTTTACGACTTTTTTGTTCGCTTTTGAACCAAGTTTTTTTTTGATTTTTTGAATTAAGTTTTTTTATTTATAACTTTTTAGTTAGGTTTTTTTTCGAATTAGATACATTTAAACATATAAGTGTTATATTTTTTTGAAATAACCTCTTAAAACCCTTTATTTTGATACGCCACACTATGGGTTTCAAAGAAAAAAAAATTTGGTCCCCCACAATATGGCACCCAAAATCCGCCATTTTTCTATTGTCCAATTTTAATGTAGCTTATGACACTCGCAGGGTTAAGACGCATCGATTGACGTATGAATCATCAAAATCGGCCAACGCGTTTTGTCTCTGGAACGCCATATAGAAACAAACATACATACATACATAGAGTCGGGTAAAAAGCTTGTAAAAACCTCTTATGAATGGTCTAATATGACAAGCTTATTCTTTGAAGTTGAATTACTGTTTCTTGCTTTCCTATCGTAATGCCTTGAAATTCGAATGAGGCATTCTATCGGTAATGTTTTAGATAAAGGTTGGGCAGCCCGTTTGAGCGAGAGAATGTTTTTGTATGAATTATGGAAACAGATAGAATGTGCGTTAATGTGCCGGCGGCCGTCGGGCGAGGAATGTTCGGATCTCCGAGAAAACACTAGAAGTGGCGGTCACGCTGTGTTGGCTTAGCTCTTACTTCAAGAGCTCTTCTATACAGAAAAAAATATATATCTTTGGCTTATCTCGTTTTCTTTGAAATCACAAAGCCTTTTTCGATAGTTTTCTCTTGGAAACTAGACAGTATTATTAAAAGCTATATTTGAAATGTGATAGTTCTTTACTAGATTTATTTTCATTCATAAAATCTCATAGAATATCAACATTGAAAGATAAAATTTACTGCTAAAATGAAAAACCCGATTTACGTAGACCGCCTTTACCTGTATTGATATACTTGAACAAACTAGTATTAACTATTAAACTAGAACATTGTGTAACAGCAGGCGGCGTGCTCATAATTATTTATTGGCCTCTGTGTTACAAACGACGGGCCGTTACAAAAGAATTTGGCAACAAAAGAATCTAATAACAGTTTGCAGTACCCAAATAAATACTCTAAATAGATAACATTACAGTTTATTCCACACTGTTGCCAATTTAAAAACATTTTCGAAGGATACACTCAACAAAACAAAAAGATGTTATTTTAAAAACAAACACATAACAGTAATGTGTATCTGTGCAATATTAAAATAAGTTTTCAATTGGAGGCGGACGAGAGCCAGTGGCATAGCGAGGGTATCAGCCGCCTGGGGCGGAGGAAAATTTTGCCGCCCCTTATTTCGGTATTACAACATAAAATACTAAAGTTCTCGTATATAGTAATTCCATATAACTCGTACTGTAACCAAGTATGCAGGTGTTACCGTACAATATAAAACACTATTATTTAAGATTTTACAAGATATTATTATGTTTATTCATTTTTACATGCATACTAGCTGACCCGGCAAACTTTGTTTTGCCATAAAAAGACCAAACATTTATCCACCCTACCCTACCCTACCCTAACCTACCCTACCCTACCCTACCCTAACCTACACGACCCTACACTACCCTACACTACCCTACCCTACACTACCATACCCTACTCTACCCTACCATACCCTACCTATAAACCTCACGGAGCCCGAGACCTTTCCAACGAATGCAAAACCATGGAAATCAGTTCGTGCGTTCTGGAGTTATAGCGTCAGGGAGGAAAACCCGACTTATTTTTATATATTTTTTTCACAATTTTACACAAACACAATACTGGTTTGTCACTTGAAATTAACTGATCAGAGAACAATTAGTAGCTTTCAAACAATGTATCACGCACCGGCGCCATCTTT
This sequence comes from Orthosia gothica, assembly GCA_949775005.1. Taxonomy (NCBI): domain Eukaryota; kingdom Metazoa; phylum Arthropoda; class Insecta; order Lepidoptera; family Noctuidae; genus Orthosia; species Orthosia gothica. The sequence goes on from OX459068.1 coordinate 567,494, forward strand.
GTAGTACATGCTATGTATCAGAGATGGCGCTGTATGTGAAAAATGATTTTCCCGCTTGAAAAGGCTTTTTTTTTAATTTTTCCTGAATTTTCTTTGCTATAAACCTCACGGAGCCCGAGACCTTTCCAACGAATGCAAAACCTTGGAAATCGGTTCGTGCGTTCTGGAGTTATAGCGTCAGGGAGAAACCCGACTAATTTTTATAGGGTGGTATTTAATACTGTAATTCCCCTTTTTTCAATCAAAATATTCGAAATTACTACCAAAAATACTGAATTGCACACTAAATGTGCTCATCAAATAAATGAATTATACTATACTGCTAGATCTTTAAAGCTTAACTGTTTTACTGAATAACTATCTGTTAACTAAAAGTAAATCTAATAATTCTTCGAGTGCAACAAAATATTTAAGTTTTAAGGGAGGGGGGGAAACGAAACAAAGTCGACGGAGCCCCGCTGCGCAGGGCTCCTATTTCTGTCTGCAGGGTCTAAAGTAACCTAACATGAAGGAGATGACGGGAGCTGAGTTCGCTCGCTTTGCTCGCTCACTTCAGCTCCCGTCATCTCCTTCGAACCTAACCTATCCGTGTCGGGGTGCCCTAAGCTCCCGAGCTCGCTTCGCTCGCTCTTGGACTAATTCACATTTATTTTATATTTAATTGAATAATTTGTGTGCAAATCAGTATTTTTGTTTTACGGTGAGTAATATTGTTTTGCAGTAGGTTATTAGTGGAGATATTTTGTTTGCTTAAATTTCTAAATAGAGGTGCAGTTAAAAATTCCCCATTTTTATATAGTAGATTAGTTACATTTTTGAATATTTCCTATGGGTAGGCAGAAACAACAGAATTCGACCTGCTAAGATCCCTACATACCTTTTGTTCTAATGTTTCTTAAAAAGAAGATATTTACGTTATTTTTTGTGAAATTTTGCCGCAACTAAAAGAGCCGCCCGGGGCGATCCGCGCTTGTCCTCACTACGCCACTGACGAGAGGACGCACTTTTGTGAAACGACTCGTTTTATTTACTTTTATGAAAACAAACTGGAATCTAAACACACGAGTGAGCTGTTATTGTCGTATTTACATAGAAACAACGTTTACAACGAGGCTATTGCGACGTACACGTAGATTTCAGGGAAACCGGCGGTTTTATTTGATATTATTTGTGGGCACCGTACCGCATGATGACGCTCTTTGTTGGAGCTATTGTTATCACGCAGCGCTGTCCACTGATATTAATTTTCTGAGAAGCGGCTGCTCCAACACTGGGACTGCCCGTTAGGTTAAAGGGAATATTAATTATATCGATCTCTGTAGGCTCAGCAGACTCCTCAATTCACTCCATAGTATACTGGTATTCAGTTCCAGTTAGACTTGTTTGGAATGTAGGGCTAATAGCCGTGTAGTGAAAATTCTTATATTATTCTGTGTAATAGCCGTGTACTAAAAATTCTTATTATACTTATCGTTTTTAGGGTTCCGTAGCCAAATGGCAAAAAACGGAACCCTTATAGATTCGTCATGTCTGTCTGTCTGTCTGTCTGTCTGTCTGTCTGTCTGTCCGTCCGTATGTCACAGCCACTTTATTCCGAAACTATAAGAACTATGCTGTTGAAACTTGGTACGTAGATGTATTCTGTGAACCGCATTAAGATTTTGACACAAAAATAAAAATTAAACAATAAATTTTGGGGGTTGCCATACTTGAAACTAAAACTAAAAATATTTTTTTTCATCAGACCCATACGTGTGGGGTATCTATGGATAGGTCTTCAAAAATGATATTGAGGTTTCTAATATCATTTTTTTCTAAACTGAATAGTTTGCGCGAGAGACTCTGCCAAAGTGGTAAAATGTGTGTCCCCCCCCCTGTAACTTCTAAAATAAGAGAATGATAAAACTAAAAAAAATATATGATGTACATTACTATGTAAACTACCAGCGAAAATTGGTTTGAACCAGATCTAGCAAGTAGTTTTTTTTTAATACGTCATAAATCGTAAACCGCAATTTACCAAGTACGGAACCCTTCGTGCGCGAGTCCGACTCGCACTTGGCCGGTTTTTTTTTTAAAGCAATTTTCAAAAAAAAAAATAGATTTTTTGCTGTATCGTCGGGGCGTTTACAAAAATTTAAACTCACATACACAAACAGTTAGACCCAGAAGAACTATCTGTATGCCATAAAAATATATTTTTCGTGCGGAAATCGAACCCGCGACGCGCCCTCGCAGCTGTCAATCGCTTAGTCACTGCGCCAACCGTTCACTTCTTAGTCAAAGTGACAAAAATAAATTCATGGATCTTTTTATCTTTATCCTAACGCTTTTATCTGAGAAAGCTATAAAAGTATCAAAGCAATTCCTGTTAATCGAATTGTTGTTAAAAATAGCCTTCTAAAGAAATCCAATTTTTGTCAAAGTCTATCATTTTATTTAAGGTTCCATTCTCTGTAATGTTTCGTTGTAATGATTGACGGAACGTGGGTGTTTGCCCTTTATCGTCAGAAAAACTCTTACAATAATACATTATTCCTGGAAACTCCAAAGTCAAGAATGTCAGATTTTCCAATATTCTAAGATTACATCGATAAAAGAACGATCGAGCCGTACTTCTTTGTTATAAAATAAAGCCAGAGATCGTTATTGTACCCTTAAATCCATATTACAGACTACTTAAATGTTATACGGACTGCCTCGTTAGTACGAGTATAGTGGATAAAATAAAATAAATTTAAAATTAATTTATTTCAGGTCTTAAACCCATATCAGACCACATCTTTAAATTATTCAATAAAAAAGCTTTTTTGCAAAAAAATACTACCGAATTCCAAATAAAAAACTACAAAGTGAAAAATAACTTTATTTTTGGAAGTCGGTGTCTTTCGTAGATACCAATAATTTGCGATATGGACACTTCCAAAAATAAAGTTATTTTTCACTTTGTAGTTTTTAACCGACTTACCAAAAAGGAGGAGGTTCTATGTTCGACTTCTTGTATGTTTTTTTTTTTTTTTTTTTTTTTTTTATGTATGTTCACCGATATCTCCGCCAATTGTGGACCGATTTTGAAAATTCTTTTTTTATTTGAAAGAACATGTTCCGAAATTGGTCCCATTTTAATTTGTTAAAGATCTGATGAAGTACTTCGGAGATATACAACAGAACTCTTCAATAAATAACGGCAAATCATTCGGGATTGCTTCAATCGCATGTCTGTTTATTGTTTATACCATTTCATAACATAACATCACGCCAGAATACTGAAAGGGGTACGCAGAACTCTAATTTCACCGGTTATGTTCAAGTTTCATGTTTTTCGGGTAATCTGTTCTGGCGTAATAGGTACTTACTAAACAACTTGCCTATTAGGTAGGTAAAACTAAAAAGGGAAAAATAAAAAACATTTTTGCAAAAAAATACTACCGACTTCCAAATGAAAAACTACAAAGTGAAAAATAACTTAACTTTTGGAAGTCGGTGTCTTTCGTAGGTACCATTTTTTTTGCGATATGGACACCGACTTCCAAAAGTTAAGTTATTTTTCACTTTGTAGTTTTTCATTTGGAAGTCGGTAGTATTTTTTTGCAAAAAAGTTTTTTTATTTTTCCCTTTTTAGTTTTACCTACCTAATAGCAAGTAAACATTAAGGTCCCTATAACTCCAGAATAGATTAACCGAATAATATGAAACTTGAACATAACCTGTGAAATGAGAGATCTGTGTACCCCTTTAGAGCGTACTGGCGTGATGTTATGTTATGAAATGGTTTAAACAACAAACAGACATGCGATTGCAGCAATCCCGAGAGTTTTGCCGTTATTTATTGAAGAGTTCTGTTGTGTATCTCCGAAGTTCTTCATCAGACCTTCACCAAATTAAAATGGGACCAATTTCAAAACATACTCTTTCAAACAAAAAAAGAATTTTCAAAATCGGTCCACAATTGACGGAGATATCGGTGAACAAAACATACAGAAAAAAAAAAAAAAACATACAAGAAGTCTAACATAGAACCTCCTCCTTTTCGGTAAGTCGGTTAAATATCACTAATAGATAAATACAAACAAATAAATACAACATCAACACATCAAAAAATAAATTCATATTCCATAATTATCATCGAAGAAGGATAGTAGCGCTACTGCTGAACATTAAGTCCTGGGTTCGCATTCTTGAGTTGGTTATTCGGTTTTCCATCTGAAATTTCTCAGTAGTGGCCCGTCGTCTAGTGACTTTCTCGCGTAATACAGACGTGATAAAATCCCTTAAATCCATACTAACATTATACTCGTAAATGTGAAAGTTACTCTGTCTGTCTGTTTAACTTTCACGTCTTAATGGCTGAACGGATTTAGATGAAACTAGGCCAGTAAGCTCTGACCTGGATAAGGTCAAATGATACCTTTTTAACCCGGCAGTACGTTCTCCTGATACAAATTTCTGACTCTTAAGTTTCAAAGCTTGCTTTCAAGCAAAGTTTAGTTTCTGTAGACCTGTATTCACGATCTCCATTGAATTTCTGTTTAAAGTAGAACTGTGAAGACAATTCCAAATTCGATGCAATGTAGTCTGCAACTAGCTGGCTACCAATTATCTTATCGCAATTAGCACACAAAGCCGCTGCATCCTTTGAAGTTTTGACTTCACTGGACGCGTAGCGCTTAAAGCGCTTTGCTGTTTGTCAGCGAAGTCGGGAACAAATATTTGGAAATGTGGAAGATAAAATAAATAGGATCAGAAACTCTGTTACATTAATTTAATATTAATTGTATGTGTGAATGCATAAATAAATAAATTTATGGAATCTTATTCACAAAAACTTATTTTCTTTCGTCCTTTATAATCTGATTGGAGTCTGGCTAAGTTTTAACAGCCGTATGAATTAATCTTTAGGGTAGGTAGTAACAACGCTTGTGACCATCAATAGCATATCGGACATTCTCCGTGCCTCGGGAAGCACGTTAAGCCGTTGGTCTCGGGTGCAATTTTTTGATCTTTAAAGGTCGTTACGGTAGGCCGAAGCCAGATAATCTGACACCAGCCTTGACAAGGCTACGTAAAGCCTTCTGAAGGCTGGACAGATTGATTAAGGTCAGAGAGTATTTGCTTTTTTAACTTTTATTGACCATCAACGATTATTATAACACTATTAGACCAAATCTAACATATAAGTTTTCGCGTAGAACAGTTTATCAGTCCTTAGCCTTGTCACAATACATCACAAAGTATGTAGAAGTTATAAGATTTTCGGGCAGAACGTCGAGACATAGTCTACTAAGCAATAAACATATAAAAGTAGTTGTTATTGTTAGGAAGAAATGAATGCTGTCATCACATACTAACATCACGCACCGGACAAGTTGCGTGGTTTTATTGTTGCCGGATGAATCATATCTGTTGTCATGGAGTCTGTGCCTTTGTCGTAGTTAGTTGTGTAAGACAAAAAAAACCGGCCAAGTGCGCGTCGGACTCGCGCACGAAGGGTTCCGTACCATTTTCGCAAAAAACGACAAAAATATCACGTTTGTTGTATGGGAGCTGCACTTAAATATATATTTTATTCTGTTTTTAGTATTTTTTTGTTACAGCGGCAACAGAAATACATCATCTGTAAAAATTTCAACTGTCTAGCTATCACGGTTCATGAGATACAGCCTGGTGACAGACATACAGACAGACGGACCGTGGAGTCTTAGTAATAGGTTCCCGTTTTTACCCTTTGGGTACGGACCCCTAAAAATGATTGTATAATTAGACACTTACATGTCATGTGTGTTATTCCGTTAACATTGCCTTTAAATTATGTATCCAATACACTAAATAAGCGTACAGTTAATTTACCTAGCCTTTGCCTTATTATGCTGGGGTCAGCTTCTAGTCTAACAGAATTCTGTTGGATACCAGTATTTTACATCGAGCGACTGCCTGTCTGACCGTCACAACCCAGTAATTGGGTAACACGGTACCCTTTAGCAAGACTGTTGTCAGAGTTTATGGCTTCTGTCTACCGTAACGACTTTCAATAATCTTCAAGCGACAGCCGTGGCAAACGGCTGACGTGCTTTCCAAAGCAAGGACGAGTGAATGTAGTTAAAGGACGGTCACCCATGCACGAACCGATCTCGACAATGTTGCTTAGCCTTGCGGCTGTTATTATCTAGTCACGAGCTCCTGTAAATAATTTACATAATATGGAATAGTTATGTGCCCTCTAGACATAGTCAATGAGACTTAAAAGTCCCAATAAAATAAAAATACGATTAGATCTTTTCAAACTTACACATTGTAATTTTAGCCCAGGTAACTAGACAGTTTGTTTACATAACTCTATGTCTCTCCATAATGTGCTGAAGTAAAAGGCAGAAATAGGTTGGTTGATTAAATAGCAAAATAATTTTGAATTGGCTTTGAATTTTACAAATTATCCAATTTACATATTATCCATGTAAACAATAAAAATATACATATAAATAAGTACCTACTTTTATAGTTCTTCTATTTTCTCTAGCCACGTAAACGATTTGTAATATTGAACGTCAAACTGAAGCATAAAGACCAGAGTTCTTTGACGTTATGTACAAAATGAATAAATTAAATTCCGAAGAAACAATTGATTCCCGCCGATAAAGTTTAACAGAGCTTTAACTTTGCATTTATTTGAACAGACTCGTAATGCGAGCAGATATTCTGATATTTCAAAGCGTCTTATTTTAAATGCCACTGAGTAGACAAGCACAGAATTCTTAATCGGAAGAACGTACCGTCATACAAAAATGGGTGTAAGTAGCTATGTTTTTCCCGAAGCAAAAAAGAGGGTGTTATAAGTTTAATACACATCCTCCCCTCGCGTCGTGTTCCTCATTACTGAGGATCGAAATTTCCCCGAAGGGAGATCAAACTTTCTCTTATAATATTCCACCACCTGTCTGTCCTTGACGTCGTGGAGTGCATCGTGCATGTTCGTGTTGAGCGTTGAACACATAAAGATACACAATTATAGTCTTTATCGATATCCATCGACTTAAAGTCTGGCCGACTTAAAATCGCCAGTACTCTTTGTATCCAGCAGAGTCCAGCGGCCGTTACCAGGTCATCGATACATATTGTGGAGAACACTGCATCTTCCTAAACGTTATCAGATGTTAATAATCTCAACATGGATATAAATAACACACTGGCAACTTCAAAATCATGTATGTCGTTCGACGACTAGATCTTCTGATAATTGCTGCGTGTTTTACCTACAACCGTCTTTTCCTAACGCGGGGTAGAGGAACCGGTTATCGGCACTGAATTCGAACGTTGATGTGCGGATGCTGGCTCGTGGCCAAGCGTGAGTGCACCGCTATCTATGTGACGTGGTAGGACGATATGTGGCAGTGCTACCCTACCACTGGAGATTGGAGGTAGGACGATATGTGGCAGCGCTCCCCTACCGGGCGTTGCCGTGCGATTGGAGCTCGCATGCTAATGTGCAGATTTATAAGACTATCACATTTTATTTCCTTCATATTTCTGTTCATAAATGTGTTAAAACAAAGTTTATTTGAATATGCAAGGCGATTTATGCATTATTTTTAATGTTCTGTCAAATAAAATAAAATGAAAAATATATAGGCAGTCTTTAGTTAAACAAAATAATAAATAGGTATCTCGGCAATACTGGTCCACGTCAATCGAAAAAATATGGACAACAATTTGTGTCCATATCTTCAATCTTTTCCAAAAATTATTTAGTACAGTTTTAGCAAAACGGTAACATAAGTTTGAATCCAAGATAGCATAATGCGTCTGTTTCTCCGACAACCGGTGCGCGGTAGTAAGGTACCGACTGCCGTATTGCCGTCCTCAAGCTATAATGCCACTATCTGACGTATTTTGACTTATAGGGAAAAGGAAAACAATCGCGAAATCTTAACAAATATTATAAAGAGAGAGCCCGAATTTTGTCAGTTTGTTTTGACGTGAAGGGTAAGAAAGAAAGAAAGAAAGAAAAAAAACCCAACTGCTTCAAAAGCGAACTAAAAAGACGTAAACAAGGAAAAAATCATGCTGTGCAGTCGGAGGATACATATTCGCGGGCTGGCTGACCAAAATCTGGTGTATCCTCCGCCTGCACAGCATGATTTTTTCCTTGTTTACGTCTTTTTAGTTCGCTTTTGAAGCAGTTGGGTTTTTTGAATTTTTGATTTAACTTTTTTTATTTATAACTTTTTAGTTAAGTTTTTTTCGATTTAGATACATTTAAACATAATAGTGTTATATATTTTTGAAATCACCTCTTAAAACCCTTTATTTTGATACCCCACACGAAGGGTTTGGAAGAAGAAAAAAAATTTGGACCCCCACAATATGGCGCCCAAAATCCGCCATTTTTCTATTATCCAATTTTAACGTAGCCTATGACACTCGCAGGGTTAAGACGAATCGATTGACGTATGAATCATCAAAATCGGCCAACGCGTTTGGTCTCTGGAACGCCACATAGGAACAAACATACATACATACATACATACATACATACATACATACATACATACATACATACATACATACATACATACATACATACATAGACTGATAAACACATTACCCTCCTTCGGCAGTCGGGTAAAAAACGTTTATTTGCGCCAGGCACGACGCATACCATAAAAATCAAAAGGAAAGCTTAAATACAAATACAGAGTATGCGTCACAACCACGCAAAACGGTCATCGGTAAACTCTAGAACATATTTGAAAAATCTTTCACCATTTGTAAGATACATTATTCCAGATGGTTATAGACTGACGACCCAGGCAAAGCCGGGGCGGGCCACTAGTATGAAATATTATGATACGTTATACGATGTTGTTTCTGAAATATAAATCATAAAATATCCAAAAGATTTCGGTGTCAAAAAATCTATCTATGTGCGCATTTTTAACCCCCGCCGGAAAAAGAGGGGTGTTATAAGTTTCACGTGTGTTGCTGTGTATCTGTGTGTCTGTGTGTCTGTTGGCCAAAATATAGCATGCAATAGTACAAGTTTTTACACTTAAGATATTAACTAGGTAAATACATTATTTCAATTTATGTGTATATTTAAAAGTTGAATATATCTGTGCTTCAGTGTATAAAATGCACATACATTTTATACGCATAGACATATTTAACTTTTGTGTGTGTATAAAATTTACAGGGACACTTTTGAAAGAACTTATCTCGATCTCGAATAGTAACATTATTAGTTTATATTAATAACGTAATGTTACCAAAAAATGGGTTCTAAACATAACAATTTGGGGCTTTTTACTCGGTTTCTACTGGTAATAAAAAAAAAATTGCTTAGAAATATCGATATAGATTTTTTTGATGATTACGATTGCATTCAAATATTACTACACACTACTTCTATTATATAGGTACACTTCTGCCTAACCTTCCAGGGGACACAGGCGTGATGTTATGTATGTGTGTTATAAATTAAAAATCAACGAAATGTTAAATAGTAGCACTTTAGCTTAAAGCCGGCAGCATACTTACCGCTGGTTTCAAATAAATCTCGAATGGAGCGATAAGACAAAGGATTGGCGTGCCGCGGCTTCTCTTTGATTCCAGCCAATAGCCGGCGGTATCGGACGTTTTATATTTATTCTTTTTGAGAAGCTTTTTGTGAAATAGTTCTACAGGGGTAACTGCAGTATTTGTTTCTGCTGCAAAGCAGTGCCGTTTGAACGGTGAAAACGGTAAAATTATGGACACTAAAGCTGCAGTTTTTAATTAACCCCCTCCGGAAAAAAAGGGGTGTTATAAGTTTCACGTGTGTTGCTGTGTATCTGTGTATCTGTGTGTCTGTCTGTGGCATCATAGCGCCTAAACGGATGAACTGATTTCGATTTAGTTTTTTTTTGTTTGAAAGGTAATTTTATCGAGAGTGTTTTTAGCTATGTTTGAATAAAATCGGTTCAGCCATTAAAAAGTTATGGGGATTTTACTGTTTGAATCGGGGTGTTTTCGCAAGATAAATGTGTCGGGGGTTTTTAAATTGTGAAATTTTACTTGTTATTAAAGGTAATACTAGTAAGTTTTATAGGCACAAGAGTGTTTTACTGGTTTACGGGACGTAGTTGTTAAAACAATAGTTTTAAAGAGGTGAACTTGTTTGTTTATTATAAAATTCTTGCATTTATTTCTCTGAAAGTACTGATTCGATGCCGGCAATTATTTCACTGGTAGAAAGCAATATTGCTTAAAGTGCAAAATTCTATTTATTCCGCAAACAATTTCGATTCCTGTGTGAAGAACCACGGTAGTGATTTAACCCATACAAAAAACATTGCAAGTTGATACAAAACCTTGTAAAAAAGCGGATATGAAATATCAATCAATCCAACCTCGCACTTAACAGTTAAGTAGGACGTAGAATTTTTTTAAATTAGAACCGCAAAGTTCATTTCTCAACCTACCTTTGGCAGGCCATCGGACCATTTACAGTGGCGACAACCCACGCCTCGTTTTCAAAAATATTATGTGCAAAAAGAATCTAACAATGTTCAGATACTTTGACAGCCTTTTGTGGAAGTTCTACAACTGCAGACTGATTATCCAGTAAGAAGGCATATTACAATTTTGCAAAGTTGAAGTACTCGTAGTGAGACAAAGTTGGGCGGAGTTATGCACAAATATTAGTGCAGGCGTGTGGTTGGTCCTAGAGTGTGATTTTGTGTGTGGGATACGAGAGGAAACCAAGTATCGGTGACTTCAATTCCATGTCCTCAGCAACAATTTGCAGCATTTATATGCTGAGCTAGGAGCCTTTTTGACCTCGCACAGGTTTTTTTAGGGTTCCATACACAAAGGGTAATAAGTAAAATTTCACAATTTAAAAAACCCCCGACACATTTGTCTTGCGAAAACACCCCGATTCAAACAGTAAAATGCCCATAACTTTTGAAAGGCTGAACTGATTTTATTCAAACATAGCTAAGAACACTCTCGACAAAATTACCTTTCAAACAAAAAATAAATAAATTGAAATCGGTTCATCCGTTTAGGCGCTATGATGCCACAGACAGACACACAGATACACAGATATACAGCAACACACGTGAAACTTATAACACCCCTTTTTTCCGGCGGGGGTTAAAAACGGGACCCTTCGTGCGCGAGTCAGACTCGCACTGGGCCGGTTTTTTTATTTTGTTGGTTATATTCTTTGTTTTTTTTTTTTTTATTCATCCTGTATCACTAATTCTCTTCGTTTTATTTTTATTACTTATGGGATTTTTTATTTTATAATGTTTTCATTGCTAACATGTATTCGGTGAATAAGTGTACTTTGCCATAATGTTTAATTCCATGTAGGTCTTTAACCAGGCACGAAACAAAAGTCAGGCTGCTACTGAGAATTCCTGATGGACAAACATAATATCTGTGACTCCTCGTCTCTATTCCGGGCAGACAGAGCGGACTGTTTTTAATTATACCCCATTTCCAGGATGGAGTTCTTTTTTTATTCTTACTAATGTTATAAATGTGAATGTTTGGACGGATGTATGTGTGGAAGTGTGGATGCATGTTTGATGCTCAACCAAGCCAGAACGGCTGGTCGGATCTGGATGAAATTTGGTACAGAGATAGATTGTAGTCTGGAATAGCACATAGGCTACTTTTAATCCCGGTATCATGTTCCCTTGGGATAAGAAAACAGAATTAACGCGGGCGAAGCCGCCAGCAGAATCTAGTACATCATAATTTGAGTACACAAAATAACTCATAGTTGTTTATACATAAAAGTGACATTGTCTTTCACACAGAGATAGCCTTATTTATAAAAAAAAGTCTGACCATATTATTTGTGTGCAAACTGATAACATTAGAATTTAATTTTAATTCTGCAGTGAAAGTGAAAAGTTCGAATGAAACATGAATGTAACATAACGGCTGACCGAACTGTCCGAGCTGCTTCTCGGCCCCTCCATAAGATAAGAACATCACGGCTTCATGCCCCGAAGGAATAGGCAGAGGTACATATAGTACACCCACTATTCGCTTCTCAATTTGAATAGAAAATCCAGTGCCTAAACTAACCGTATGGTTAAAAAGTTTTTATAAATAAAGCCCTTAATATCCAAATATTGTTTGTAATACGAATTCACTGATAAACAACACTAATAAATTATTATAAAGTTTGATAAGCTGCCCTGAATATTTGATTATGTCACTCCCACACAAATTGGCTCTAATATCTCCAATATTGGAGTGGGCGAGGTGTAACCTTATCTACCTCTATTTTTAACCGAATTACCAAAAAGGAGAAGGTTCTTTGTTCGACTCTATGTACGTTTTTTTCATTTTTTTCTGTATTTTCATCGGTATCTCCATCAATTTTTGTTTGAAAGAGAATGTTTATTTGGTGAAGATCTGATGAAGAACTTTGGAGATATACAACAGAACTCTTCAATTAATAACGGTAAATCTCGGGATTGCTGCAATCGCATATCTGTTTATTATTTATACCAATTCATAACATAACATCACGCCAGTTCGCTCTAAAGAGGTACGCAGATGTGTACAGTTCACCTTGATACACTCTCATTTCACCGGTTATGTTCAGAGTCATGATATTCGGGTTATCTATTCTGGCATTATAGGTACCTTACGTAACTACTTGCCTATTTAGGCACAACTAAAAAGTGAATCATAAAAAAACAACTTTTTACAAAAAAATACTACCGACTTCCAAACTACAAAGTGAAACATAACTATAATTTTGGAAGTCGGTTTTTTAACGTTACATCACGCCTGTATTCCCTGAAGGACAGTACAGGAGTGCACGTATAGTACACCTACTCACATTTAGTAAACCTACTCACATTTCGCCATGCAGAGTCCGGACGCTTCCGAGAAATGTCAGAAGGAAAAACACTTCGCTCGACCCAGGAATCAACCCAAGACCATAAGCCCAGCTGTAGCGCTTGCAACCACTAGATTAATAAGTCAGTCAAAATTACTAACAAACATTTTGAAAAGAAAATTGACAATTATTAATTTTGACACCGCTGAGCTCTGTTTATCAAAACAAAAAATAAATACGTCAAACTTTGTATTCATTGATCTTCATCAAACCAGCCGACCGGTTATAAAATCCCTTCAATTTGTCAGCGAAAGGAGTAAAAAATTGGTATCTATTAGCGGCGAGTCAAGTTCGGTCACGCTTCGTCGCGCGGCACTAACTTGGTCGCGCGCTGTGATTGATTCGCTCGACATTCACTTATTAATCGAATGCAGGGGTGAAACGATCTGACTTTTAATATTTTTAAACGATTTCTTAACGCTGTTTTATTAGAGTTTTTACTTCTTCTTATTTTCGAGTCGATGGGCAACTCTTTATAAATTTTGGGCCCAGTAGGTGGCCACGCCGATTGCGGCGTCAGTGGTGAGCATAAGGACTTCCAAAGTGCAGAATATGGGCACTTGGGACACTGCAACATGTGTGCCATATTTTGCAAAGGGGCACCGCACTCACACTGAGTATCAGACGGGTTTATAAATCCCCACTTAAATAACAAAAACAACCGCTTTAAGGCCACGCACCACTGTCTTTCTAAGCCTGTACTCATTGTAACTTCAGATTGTTTACTAACTGGTTCGTAAGTCTAGTGACCGAAAGAGCTAATGTTGAGCATGAGGTCCTGATGGCTTTCATCCTCGGATCAGGCAAAGTGTTATTGTATTTTCCCAGCTTGAATTTCTCAGTAACAGACCGAGGTCTAGACTTGTACCAGGTTGATGGCAAAAGACTCACCCCCTACTAAATGGGACTTAACAACATAACTGGCGAAACATGGCTGTAATATGGAACTTCGGGGAATACAACCGTGATCTACAAGTATTATGTTTTTCCTTAGTTCGGTCACCGGATCATTCCAAATATCGTGAGTTCATGAAATCTATGGAATTGCTCGATCTAATTCCGCCTAGCCCGTTTCATCATCGGACTACAAGACGTACGGCGATGTGCCATCAGTACATGGTGGACATCTCACCCATACGCACAAAACGTTTTGGGAACACTTTTATTATGCGTAAAGCTAAGGAGTGGAATTCCCTGCCGGAGTCTGTGTTTCCCGACAGCTACAATCTAGGGTCTTTAAGTCAAGAGTGAATAGGTTATTTCTAGGCAGGCGTTTTCCGCCGTTGACCACATCATCGCTTACCATCAGGTGATATAGTGGTCAAGCGCGAGCGTATACAACATACAAAAATAATCTCTCTAGATTAAAAACTCTCTTAAAAAATAGTCTTGAGTTATTGATTTAACAAGTAAAATTTCACAATTTAAAAAACCCCCGACACATTTATCTTGCGAAAACACCCCGATTCAAACAGTAAAATCCCCGTAACTTTTGAACGGCTGAACCGATTTTATTCAAACATAACTAAGAACACTCTCGACAAAATTACCTTTCAAACAAAAAAACTAAATCGAAATCGGTTCATCCGTTAAGGCGCTATGATGCCACAGACAGACACACAGATACACAGCAACACACGTGAAACTTATAACACCCCTCTTTTTCCGGCGGGGGTTAAAAAGACCTTCTTTTTCTGTCTTTCTCATTCAAATCATAACTTAAATTAGACATACATAGCAGTTCTTACACCCCCATACTGGCTGTTTAAAAACACGAATTAAATAAAATTAATGTAAATCAGCCAGCCCTGTCGAATGTCAGTTGTGAAGCGCACTTTAATCAGTCTGCCTTCTCTTCTAAAAGCCCTGTCGCTGTACTATAGGAGCGACCGAGAAGAATATAATAAACGATGGGAACGAACGCTCAAGTTATTATTTTGTTCGGCTTAATTGCTCTTGATTAGTTGGCACAATTTTTTGGGTAGGGAAGGAAATTACCAAATTAGTTTTTATTGATCGGTTGATGTTGAGTGGTAATCACGGAAAACATGTTGATACCATTGCCTTGCTTAGAATTATGTGATCGTAGTTTTTAGCGACCAGTTTTTACTTTGTCTGTGGCTACAAAACTGTCGCAATAGCGATTGGAAATAGTCAAAAATTTGTGAAGACTTGGAAAGTCAAGCTGTCAAAATGCCCACCGCCATGATAGAAATGACATTTGTCTTGTAACAGTCCCTCAGGAAAGACACTGTAGCGTGAAAACAGAAAGCTTTCGATACATTGTTGAACAAAATTTAAGCTCATTTGAGCATTTGTGGGTTGTATGAGCGTCAGATCATAGTCAGACATTATGCTGAGCTGAGGCCCATTTGTTGGAAGAACAAGTTTTGCTTCGCATATTTTAGTTTTCTTCTTCGCGACAGTGTCATCGATATGCGGCGCCAAATTCTTATACAATAAAAAAACTTTTTTGCAAAAAATACTACCGACTTCCAAATGAAAAACTACAAAGTGAAAAATAACTTAACTTTTGGAAGTCGGTGTCTTACGTAGGTACCATTTTTTTGCGATATGGACACCGACTTCCAAAAGTTAAGTTATTTTTCACTTTGTAGTTTTTCATTTGGAAGTCGGTAGTATTTTTTTGCAAAAAAGTTTTTTTATTTTTCCCTTTTTAGTTTTACCTACCTAATAGCAAGTTGTTTATTAAGGTCCCTATAACTCCAGAATAGATTAACCGAATAATATGAAACTTGAACATAACCGGTGAAATAAAAACTTTTTTGCAAAAAAATACTACCGGCTTCCAAATGAAAAACTACAAAGTGAAAAATAACTTAACTTTTGGAAGTCGGTGTCTTTCGTAGGAACCATTTTTTGCGATATGGACACCGACTTCCAAAAGTTAAGTTATTTTTCACTTTGTAGTTTTTCATTTGGAAGTCGGTAGTATTTTTTTGCAAAATTAGTTTTTATTTTTCCCTTTTTAGTTTTACCTACCTAATAGCAAGTAAGCAAGAATAAATTAACCGAATAATATGAAACTTGAACATAACCGGCGAAATGAGAGATCTGCGTACCCCTTTAGAGCGTACTGGCGTGATGTTATGTTATGAAATGGTATAAACAACAAAGAGACATGCGATTGCAGCAATCCCGAGAGTTTTGCCGTTATTTATTGAAGAGTTCTGTTGTGTATCTCCGAAGTTCTTCATTAGACCTTCACCAAAAAAAAAATTTAAAGTGGGACCAATTTCGAAACATACTCTTTCAAACAAAAAAATAATTTTCAAAATCGGTCCAGAATTGACGAAGATATCGGTGAACATACAAGTCGAACATAGAACCTCCTCCTTTTTTTGTAAGTCGGTTAAAAATACAGTTATCCCAAAGTTATAAGTATTCACTTCTGTTTGACTGTACATTTTTCCAATAGACACAATTTCTTTCATTCTATTTTCACTGCCTCATCATATTATTTTAGAACTCAGTTAAATAAAACTGCCACTATTTTTATTCAAAAAAATATATTATTACTAAAATAAAGAAAATAAACACTATTCTGAAATGGTTTCACTTAATCTAGGCTCCATTTCAAAGTGCTACAATAACTAGACGACTAATTGCCAACCCTTTGTAAGCAAAAGAGTTTTAGTAACGAAAACCTTTTCTTTGTATTACTTACAGAAACCTTGTTAAGAAAACGGAGTAAATGAAACATAAACTACTTACTTATTAGTTTATTTTCTGAATAGGTAATATTACTGGTTATAAGAAAATCTGGCAGTTAGATTATCTACAAGTAAAATTCCATAATTTAAAAAACCCCCGACACATTTTTTTTTCGTGCAACATAATTTATCTAGTACATAGTAGATACGCTTCGATCGGCAATCTATTGAACACGTAATTATGACACGATATCTTGCGAAAACGCCCCGATTCAAACAGTAAAACGCCCATAACTTTTGAACGGCTGAACCGATTTTATTCAAACATAGCTAAGAACACTCTCGATTAAGTCACCTTTTAAACAAAAAAAAACTAAATCAAAATCGGTTCACCCGTTTGGACGCTATGATGCCATAGACAGACACACAGATACACAGACACACAGATACACAGATACACAGCAACACACGTGAAACTTATAACATCCCTCTTTTTCCGGCGGTGGTTAATTAAAAATGGATACGTAATTTTTGAATTGTGAAATCTATAGAAATTGAAAAAGATAAAGCGCATGAAAATTCAGGACCCCGCTTGTGACGTCACTTTTAAGTAAAAGGACTACAAGGTGTGATGTTACATCGAAATTTCAATGCACTGTATTGTCGTAATTTTTGGTGATACAAGAAAAACGACATCCATTTTTTTTATTCTGCCTTTTCTTCTTCTTTGTCAAACCCTCTGCCTAGTTTAGCTGGGGTCAGGTCTCCTTGAACGTTTGTGCCAGAGATCTCTGTTTTCAGAGCTCAGGTTCTCTCTCAGCTATTTCTTTATACCTGACAGACAAAAAATATTTTTAGTCAACATCCCTATTCCTTATTAATTCACTGGTTCTGATATGAAACCTAGCGTGTCCCAATACCGGGCAACTAGTGCAATGAGCACACTCCGTTAGCCCCGCGTCGCTTGCCGTCGGCATTAATCGACGGAAATATTAATCGGGACAGATTTATGCGAGAATTGGTTCCGGACTGAAATAACTTGCCCAGGATCGAAATATTGATGATTAATAATATTAATTTAATTCAAATTGATGTTAGGTAGTGAAGTGATGTTGATATGATATATATTAAGTATATCAGAAGATGCTGGGACAGATCAGGAACAGAAGATGGTTTTAGCAACTTTTTAACCCCCGCCGGAAAAAGAGGGGTGTAATAAGTCTCTGTGTTGCTGTGTGTCTGTGTATCTGTGTGTCTGTCTGTGGCATCATAGCGCTTAAACGGATTAACCGATTTTGATTTACTTTTTTTTGTTTGAATGGTGATTTTGTCGAGTGTTCTTAGCTATGTTTGAATGAAATCGGTTCAGCCGTTCAAAAGTTATGGCCGTTTTACTGTTTGAATCGGGGTGTTTTCGCAAGATAAATGTGCCGGGGGTTTTTAAATTTTTAAATTTTACTTTTCGCAAGATAAATTTGTCGGAGGTTTTAAATTTTTTAAATTTTACTTGTATATGTTATGGTTTGCAATATGTAATTACAGGCCTATAACATAAAGTTACATACCTGAAAATATGAAAAACCTGATACCGATACAGTGTATTAGTGTCAGACGTATATAATTATTTACATATATTTTATATACGTATAGGTACCATCCATCCAAGCTTGGTACGCGATTAGCCTATCTGTCTGGCATGGCTAACAATTCGCCTGGGAAAAATAGTATACAGTGAAAATAAAAAAAAAACGATTCCTTGGGTAGGATAATGACTGCAAATTTAATTTGGATAAAAAAACATTTAAAAAAAAAATACTATTGACTTCCAAATAAAAACACTACAAAGTGAAAAATTACTTACTTTTTGGAAGTCGGTGTCCATAACGAAAATTGGTACCTGTCAGAGAATTTTTTTTACACTTTTTAGTTGTATTTAAAAGGTAAGTTCTTTATTAAAGTACCTGACATGCCAGAATATCATATCCGAATATCATATAACTTGAACATAACCGCTGAAATGAGAATGTACCAAAGCGAACTGTACACATCTACGTACGCCTTTAGAGCGTAGTGGCGTGATGTCCACAATTGACGGAGAAATCGGTGAAAATACACAAAAAAATACAACCATAAAGTTGAATAGAACCTGGTCCTTTTTGGAAAGTCGATTAAAAAAACTTTTTTGCAAAAAAATACTACCGACTTCCAAATGAAAAACTACAAAGTGAAAAATAACTTAACTTTTGGAAGTCGGTGTCTTTCGTAGGAACCATTTTTTGCCATATGGACACCGACTTCCAAAAGTTAAGTTATTTTTCACTTTGTAGTTTTTCATTTGGAAGTCGGTAGTATTTTTTTGCAAAAAAGTTTTTTATTTTTCCCTTTTTAGTTTTACCTACCTAATAGCAATAATTTTTAGTTTTTTTTTTTAAGGTCCCTATAACTCCAGAATAGATTAACCGAATAACATGAAACTTGACCATAACCGATGAAATGAGAGATCTGCGTACCCCTTTAGAGCGTACTGGCGTGATGTTATGTTATGAAATGGTATAAACAACAAACAGACATGCGATTGCAGCAATCCCGAGAGTTTTGCCGTTATTTATTGAAGAGTTCTGTTGTATATCTCCGAAGTTCTTCATCAGACCTTCACCAAATTAAAATGGGACCAATTTCGAAACATACTCTTTCAAACAAAAAAAGAATTTTCAAAATCGGTCCACAATTGACGGAGATATCGGTGAACATACATAAAAAAAATAAAAACATACAAGAAGTCGAACATAGAACCTCCTCCTTTTTGGTAAGTCGGTTAAAAAGACAGAAGGAATTCCTTCTGCCCCCTTCGTTGAGGATGAAATTCGATGGTTCTAAATAATGAGTTGAAACCCAAACCATTTCAAAACAAGATTCAAATCCCAATCCATCGTGCTAACCACACCTATAATATCAATATCCAGTCGACCGACTCGATCGTAGCGTAAGTCTGAGCGGTAGGTAGGTCCTGGCAGGTTGAGCTAATGGCTTTACAAGTCGGAACTATCGACGGCGAGAGTTATGGCCGGCTGAGACACGGCAGGTAAGCGGATTACTATTGTTCTGCATAGAGGGGAGTTAGTCGCGAAGGGGCAAGACTGATGACGTCTTCTTGGGTATTGCCAAAGGTAACGACACTTAATTAACTAGTAGAAAGTAGTTTAAAGTAAGATCATTCTATTTCATTATATTATTGATTAAATTATGTACAGTTAGGTAAACGAAACATTACCGGTACCTAAGGTTGAATTATGCCTGAACACAATAAGTAAACTGTCGGTAATTTGCTTGGTAGAGAAAAGATTTTGACTTATATATAGTCCATAGCTTCTGTTCACCCGCGTGAAAAGTGTTTTATTATCCCAAAGGAACATTGCACCGAACAAAAATATCATATGTGCTATTCCAGACTATTTCTTTACCTGTACCAAATTTCATTCAGATCCATTTAGCTCTTCTGGTGTGGCTTTGGAGTTTGGATGTATGGATATCCATCCAAACTATCGCATATAACATATTAGTAAGTTTAAAAACATAACATCACGCCTGCATGCCCAAAAGGGTAACTCAGAGATGCACCTTTTTTACCCGACTACCGAAGGAGGGTAATGTGTTTATCAGTCTATGTGTGTATGTATGTTTGTTCCTATATGGCGTTCCAGAGACCAAACGCGTTGGCCGATTTTGATGATTCATACGTCAATCGATGCATCTTAACCCTGCGAGTGTCATAGGCTACATTAAAATTGGATAATAGAAAAATGGCGGCTTTTGAGTGCCATATTGTGGGGGCCCAAATTTTTTTTTCTTCCAAATCCATCGTGTTGGGTATTAAAATAAAGGGTTTTAAGAGGTGATTTCAAAAATATACAACACTTATATGTTTAAATCTATCTAATTCGAAAAAAACTAACTAAAAAGTTATAAATAAAAAAACTTAATTCAAAAAATCAAAAAACCCGACTGCTTCAAAAGCGAACTAAACTGTCGTAAACAAGGAAAAAATCATGCTGCGCAGGCGGAAGGTACACCAGATTTTGGTCAGCCAGCCCGCGAATATGTATCCTCCGACTGCACAGAATGATTTTTTCCTTGTTCACGACTTTTAGTTCGCTTTTGAAGCAGTCGGGTTTTTTGATTTTTTGAATCTAGTTTTTTTTTGACATTCTTCCAATCATTAACGTCTCGCTTACGAAGATAGAATGTCACTTGTGTAGGGCTCTTGATTTCTAACTCACCAACAAGCAACTATGAAGGCAGACATAATGGTCCATACAAGTAATGTCAATCGCCTATCCCTAGTAGACCAAACTACTTACAAATATTATGATACTGGTTTCGGCCGTTACTACAAAATTGGTAACTAGTACTAAGCTTCGACCACTCTATTTGATTGTATCGCCGGTTTAATTAGGTACAGTAAGATAAACATTACATTACTTTCGCCTGAAGAATCAAAAGGGGGTAGGTAGGCATTTATGTCTATAACACCCACATTTTTAACCCCCGGCGGAAAAAGAGGGGTGTTATAAGTTTCACGTGTGTTGCTGTGTATCTGTGTGTCTGTCTGTGGCATCATAGCGCCTAAACAGATAAACCGATTTCGATTTAGTTTTTTTTTACCCGACTGCCGAAGGAGGGTAATGTGTTTATCAGTCTATGTATGTATGTATGTATGTATGTATGTTTGTTCCTATGTGGCGTTCCAGAGACCAAACGCGTTGACCGATTTTGATGATTCATACGTCAATCGATTCGTCTTAACCCTGCGAGTGTCATAGGCTACGTTAAAATTGGACAATAGAAAAATGGCGGATTTTGGGCGCCATATTGTGGGGTATCAAAATTAAGGGTTTTAAGAGGTGATTTCAAAAATATATAACACTTATATGTTTAAATGTATCTAATTCGAAAAAAACTAACTAAAATGTTATAAATAAAAAAACTTAATTCAAAAAATCAAAAAACCCGACTGCTTCAAAAGCGAACTAAAAAGTCGTAAACAAGGGAAAAATCATGCTGTGCAGGCGGAGGATACACCAGATTTTGGTCAGCCAGCCCGCGAATATGTATCCTCCAACTGCACAGCATGATTTTTTCCTTGTTTACGACTTTTTAGTTCGCTTTTGAAGCAGTCGGGTTTTTTGATTTTATGAATTAAGTTTTTTTTTGTTTGAAAGGTAATTTTGTCGAGAGTGTTCTTAGCTATGTTTGAATAAAATCGGTTTAGCCGTTCAAAAGTTATGGGCGTTTTACTGTTTGAATCGGGGTGTTTCCCCAAGATAAATGTGTCGGGGGTTTTTGTAATTTTTCTTGTCGCAAGATAAATGTGTCGGGGGTTTTTTAAATTTTTAAATTTTACTTGTACTAATGTCTATAAAACAAATCTAGATGCTAGTATTTTGCCCAACCAGTAGAGACCGGACGGTCTACACAAAATTGAATTTCATAAGCGATGGTAATGGTCGAAATGACAAAATTTAAGATATTGATCACGTGACATTTGGATTGCGCTTGGTGATCGAACACATTTTGACAATCCAATACATAGCGCAATGCTTCAGTTGTACTTGTAGAGAACCTAAATTATCCAAATAGTACAAATCATACCTTCAAATTCTAATTTTGCCAATTTTACTGAATCACAAACCTACGCATTCTATTCTCATTCGCAAATTATAATCTCTCCTACACAAGTGTCCGTATTCTGAGACTATCTTTTTACTCAATCGAGTCGCTGCTCAATTTAACCCCGACCCATTCTGTCCCATTCTCCGGCAAATTCTAATTTGTCATATACGTAAGTGTCCGTATTCCAGAGTCGCTCGCTGGTTACTCGCAGACGCCGAGAGTGTCACGCGCGCTGATAGAATTGGCCCGGATCGTGACCGCACTCACGATTCTACGGCCTACGTGACGACTTACGCAAGAGTATGGAGTAGCATGTAGAGCGCAACTTAAGATTAAGATTTCTGAAAAAAAAGTGAGTTTGACATTAATTGTGTCAAAAAAAAGAAAGATTCAATCAATCTGCACAGGCTTTTCACAACTTTGTTGGGATAGGCTTTCAGTTTAACCGGATGCAGCTGAGTATCAGTATTTATATGAAGCGACTCCCTATCCTATCCGACCAGCACAACCCAGTGACATGATACCCTTAGGCAAGACTGGTGTCAGATTATTTTGCTTCTGACTACCTGTAACGATTGTCAAAGATAGATCTTTCTCAAATAATAAACCGAGACCAACTGCTTCGTGCTCTCAGGCACGGTTGACGACCTCGGCAAGCGTTGCTTAAGCTTGAAAATCGATCCGTGCGGCTGCTTCTATTAGTCCACACTTACAATATAGAAGAGTTATTCAATTGAGCTATTATGAAAATGGTACACTGCTAAACGTAGGCTTCCTAAAACGCAAATAGCTGGCCGCCACGACAAGCGGCGGGAAATAACGCATATTTACATAATCGCAGCTTTTGTCCGGTGTTATGCTGAACTGGACAATTTGCCGCAGTGTGCACATTTTACCTATTTTTTGTTACATGCCTTTTGATTGTGTTTTATGTTGATATGTCTCTTTTTGTCGCTAAACAAGCGTTTGTTCTCTATTTGTGAGGTTTCCAATCACAAACCACAGCTTATTCTGTATTTATACGACTCGAAAACCACTGAATACGTATGTATTTCTTTATGTTCTTGACAAGCTTTTGTGCAGTAAATTATGTTTTTGTAAATTTTAAATTTAAACTTTGTTTAGAATAGCAAAATATAAGTAATAGAATAGAAACATTTATTCGACACAACACAAAGTTATAGAGACTAAAGACTTAAGTAAAAAAACACAATAAAACATTGCTCTGAGCGTGCACATACCGAAAGTGTTACCAACTCAGCATTTGCTGGTCGTCAACACACAACGCTGATTTTCAGTTGGCACTCCGCTATGGCTTAAGGTTACACTAGTCGATCATTACTTCATATGATCATACATCTGGACTTATCGCCAGACTACGTTTGTATGGAAATACAAACGTAGTCTGGCGATTAGTCCACTGTTTGACGATGTAGGTTCAATAAAAATATGATATCAATTTGTCTCATCATTATCTAGCCCTGTATGGAAACAAAAAATTGGAAGTTATGAGCGTCGTAAGTTCCATAAATCAACACTAATTTTAATGCATCTTTGGGTGGAAATATATACCATAAGAAGAAGGAAAAATGCAAAACGGCCACGATTCAGGGATAGATTAATAATTAAACAATGCAAAAAAACATATTTTGAAAATATATATTTAGTCGTTTTTTCATGATATCTAGACTACCAAATGTCTTTTTTTTAGATTTCGCGCGCTTGTTTTCATCCTAAATCAATCCTTTTCGCTACAAACTAGCAAAAGTGCTAATTTGTACGCGAACTAGCTTCTTACTGCTCATCACAGCATCTATTTCCTTCACAAGTGTTGTCGGATGAGATAGCATGCATTTGAACCCCACGCACAAAATAACGCAACCTTAAGAGGAAACGGGGGTGGACTTTTCTCCATACAAATGCGCTCGTCTGTTTTCTCTCTGGTTTATGAACTTAAAGCAATGATTTTTTATAGTAAAATAAATATCAACTTCTTCTATGTCCCTATGTTTTCCTTTTTGGTGATATATTATCCGTATAAGAACTAGAACCCTCTCAAAATGCTCAAAATTGTCTTTATTGAGTCGCTGTCTTCAGAGCCTTAGTGTACAAATTTGACTAGTTGTCAAATATGTACAATGAAAAAAGGAAAACATAGGGACATAGTAAATATCCTTCTTATTCAGTTTATTAAATATCTTCTAAATCGGTCCAATATTGGAGGAGAAAACAGACGAGAGCCAAACCTCGAATTATGACTTTTTACTTAAGAAAATTTGTCGAATCTGCAGTTGTCCTTATCGCACGAATTTGTGGGCGGGGTGAGACGCAAGGGGTCTGCATAATACGTACACAGACGGAAAGGTGATGCGTAGTAGTTGAAAATAATATCGATATACTAGTGTTGAAAACAGTTATCGATAAACACATTTATATTGTTTACATTTGCTGTTCGTGAGAAATACAAATAGAAGTATTAAAAAGTATTGGATACAAAATAAAATAAAGTGCATGTCTATAAATGTTTATTACAAAAAGTTTTCAATACAAAACAGTAAATTATATATCGGATAGGTATCCGCAATCTCTAGATCGCCTACTAGGTACATCAGCGAAATTAAACTTATTTCAACGTCAGCCGCACGGGTCAATCGATCAGGCTGTGCTATGCTTGCCGTGGTTGGTCCGTGGATGGGTGACCATCTTTACATACCAAGACCCGTCCGTGTCTCGCAAAGCACGTTAAGCCGTTGGTCCCGGCTGTTATTTTCGGCTTTGACAGCCCGAAAGTCTGACCCGTTTTACCAAGGGTTTGCATATTACCCAGTAACTGGTTGTGGAGGTCAGATAGGCAGTCGATCCATCTAAATACTGGTATTCAGCTGCATCCGACTCTAACGTAGATGGGAAAAGGCTAGGCAGATTATGACGACGTGCTTTCTCTCACTGGTTTATTCTTTGGTATCCAACCGTCAATGATTTCTGGTAAAAGGCTAATGCCTTAGGCTTGCCACTAATGTGGTAGAACTTTTCAAATCAAATCAAATCTATCGAACTTTTCTAATAATGGTTCCATTTTTTTGTCATAATGCATCGTCCCTCTTAATATTTTGAACTGGGACTACCTAAATAAAATAACAGAAATCTCGACGAGTTATGTGTAGTTGGCCTTGTACTTGGTAGAAGTAATTGTGATTCTGTTTTAATTGTAACATTTTGCCTTTAAACATACATAAATCTATTTCATCATCATCATCG
This sequence comes from Orthosia gothica, assembly GCA_949775005.1. Classification (NCBI taxonomy): domain Eukaryota; kingdom Metazoa; phylum Arthropoda; class Insecta; order Lepidoptera; family Noctuidae; genus Orthosia; species Orthosia gothica. The sequence continues at coordinate 593,000 of OX459068.1, forward strand.
TCATCATATCAGCCACTGCTGGACATAGGCCTCCCCCAAGGGTCACCACATTGATCGGTCCCGTGCGTCTCGCATCCAGCAGATCCCCGGCACCTTCACCAAGTCATCGGTCTACCTGGTGGGAGGCCTTCCAATGCAACGTCTACTGTTTCGTGGTCGCCACTCCAGATCCTTTCTGCCCCATTGGCCATCCATTCTGCGAGCAATGTGCCCTCCCCACTTAAATGTGGCAATTCTAGGGCTTGCCAAATTCTATTGCTCGGGCTATGTCGGTAACCCTGGTTCTCTTGCGGATTTCTACAATTCTGATTCGACCACGCAAGGAAACTTCATGCATAGCCCTCTCCATTACCCTTTGGGTGACTGTAAGCTTTCTGCTGCGGCCCATAGTAAGCGACCATGTCTCAGAGCCATATGTCTGGCAACACACACTGGTCATAGACTTTCGTTTTGAGACACTGTGGTAAGTTGGACGAGAAGATACCGCAACTTCCCGAACACTGCCCAGCCAAGTTGGAATCGACGGTTGACCTCTTTCTCGAAGTTGGCCTTACCCAACTGGATCGTTTGTCCAGGTAGACATAGTCATCCACAACTTCGAGTGTAGAGTATCCGACCTTGATTGGAGTGAGTGTAACATGGACATTCAACATCACCTTGGTTTTGTGCATGTTCATCCTAAGACTCATTCTTTAGGAAGCTCTACTGAGGTCATCGAGCATTGTACTGAGGTCCTCCATAGTCTCAGCCATGACCACTATATCGTCGGCAAACCGAAGTTGAGTGATGTATTCGCCATTGACATTTATGCCTAGCCCTTTCCAGTCCAGAACCCTGAAGACATCCTCCAGTGCAGCGGTGAACAGTTTTGGAGATATTACGTCTCCCTGTCTCACACCTCGCTGCATAAGGACGGGTTCCGAGGTCTGATCCTGGAGTCGAACTGACATGGTAGCGTTTTTATACAAACATTTCAACACTTCAATGTACCGGTAGTCAATTTGGTACCGTTGGAGAGACTGCAGTACAGCCCAAGTGTCGATCGAATCGAAGGCTTTCTCGTATTCCACAAACGCTAAACAGAGAGGCAGGTTGTACTCTTCGGTCTTCTGTATAACCTGCCGCGTATGTGTGTGGTCTACGGAGACGTTTAGTGATGACCCTTGAAAACAGCTCTAAATCCATTTATTTTTACCCGACTGCCGAAGGAGGGTAATGTGTTTATCAGTCTATGTATGTATGTATGTATGTATGTATGTATGTATGTATGTATGTATGTATGTATGTATGTATGTATGTTTGTTCCTATGTGGCGTTCCAGAGACCAAACGCGTTGGCCGATTTTGATGATTCATACGTCAAACGATGCGTCTTAATCCTGCGAGTGTCATAGGCTACATTAAAATTGGACAATAGAAAAATGGCGGCTTTTGGGTGCCATATTGTGGGGGCCCAAATTTTTTTTTTTCTTCCAAACCCATCGTGTGGGGTATCAAAATAAAGGGTTTTAAGAGGTGATTTCAAAAATATATAACACTTATATGTTTAAATGTATCTAATTCGAAAAAAACTAACTAAAAAGTTATAAATAAAAAAACTTAATTCAAAAAATCAATAAACCCGACTGCTTCAAAAGTGAACTAAAAAGTCGTAAACAAGGAAAAAATCATGCTGTGCAGGCGGAGGATACACCAGATTTTTGTCAGCCAGCCCGCGAATATGTATCCTCCGACAGCACAGCATGATTTTTTCCTTGTTTACGACTTTTTAGTTCACTTTTGAAGCAGTCGGGTTTATTGATTTTTTGAATTAAGTTTTTTGATGAATTCCGTCTTCTGGTGACATACTTGCAATTTCATAAGGACAGTTTCTCTATTATCGATTCTTCACCTACCAGACCATCCGGGCTTGCCGCTAAAAAGCGTTTGTTTTCATCGATAAACATTCCACACTCTAATACCTCTAGGCCCGTGTGCTTGATAAATTGATCGATCGCTTCAGATTCCTTTTGCCATAATTGGTGGCCACGGTTCCTTTAAATTTGTTATATAATAACGTTTCTCATATTTTGCGAACCGATGTTTTCGGTCGCATCTTACATATTCGCCCCAAATTCGATGCCGTAAGCCTCCTTAGTCTTTCAATTTCCCATAAGCTATTATCGCTTTGGCCCCCACTATTTTTCTTTGAACATCCTTAGTTGAGAGCAATCTTTCAAGAAATTTATTTTTCTTTTAATTTATATAAATCCAAAGGCAGGAAGAAGATATTTCTTCCAACTCTAAGCGACCGTAGTTTTAACAGGTTATGTAGTTCTTTTTTTTTTGCTCGTTCCGTCTTTGGGATACGTCAGTTTCCTTTTTCGGTAAATCTCTGTGATTTTTTTCGAACGCTGCTTTAGTTCTATATTTTTTTGTATATTGGCCCGGACTGCAGCCCTGTATTTTTTTTGAATGCGTGCATGAATAGCCCTTCGCTATTCCATGAAGTTACTAATCCATAACATCTTGTCTGATGTGATATGAGCCACTTCCTGCAAATTTAATTCTTTTTCCGCCAATAAATTTAGCAATTACATTATTAAATTGCTCTACAGTATTATTAGTCACGACCAAACAAAGATTTTCTGCGTTTGCTGTTAAGAATAACATATATTGTTGGATATCTGTCCACAATCCACAACAACAAAAGTAACGAGTGACTGGGGCGATTACAAGAAATGCGTGAGCCGCGGCCGGGAGCGTTTCGGAAGCACACACACACTGTCAACTTACACACACATGGATAGGGCTGCCGGGCGCCACGCGCTCGGAGTTCGCAGAGCGACAGCGATAGTTTTTTCAAATACCTATTTTTCAAAAGTCTCTCCGCCCGTATTTCCTCTTAAGAACACATAAGTAGAGGATTTTCCCAAGCTTGTCTCATTAATACTCAAACACATACCCCTGTTTATCGAGCCTACCTTATTCTCGTATCGTTAAATGAAATAGAATACCCGCAATACAGTTTTCATTCGATTACATATCCACTAAGTAATTGTGGCTACGTTTTACGAATATATAGAAAGGTTTAGTAAACTGTCCGTCCCAACTGTAAGTGATATTGACGCTACATTCTTTTCTAGTTTCGATTTGAAAGGCTTTACGTGCAACGCATGTCGATGTATTGTTTAACCATTTAGCGAAAAAACTGCTCAGTTAGATTTTATATTGCTGTAAAATCGTATCATGTTTTGATAGCCCCACAATTCCCTATTGAATCCGATGTAATCCGATCCCGCTAGCGCCGTACATACGCCTGTAAATGAAAATAAAATTGGGGAAAAGCTTTGAAAAAATAAATAAGGCGAAAAGCGATGACCGTGGGGGTTTAGGGGGTTCCGTGGGGTCATTACAAACCGATTGGAGTCCATATATTCGGTAGATCGTTCGTTCTCAGCTTCAAGTCGTAATTTTCCGTCGAGCGCGCGGCGCTTTTGCCGAGTCATGCAAAAATTTTAATTTCCTCCGCCGTACGCGCCTGGAGTAAGGCTCACTTACGAGCAGAGCGGTTCCGTGAAACTAGAAATTTGTAATTGGAAGTGTCTAAACACCGTGTAATACGCGTCGCATACACGTTAAAGCCAAACTACCCGCGGCCGCTGCGATCGAAGTAGTTTGACAAGGCGCTTAGGACCTTCTTACCGCGATATACAGTATCGCGGCGTTCGCATCGCCGGAGTCTCTTTGCTCGGAAGTGGACCTGTAGGTAGGTACCTCGCTCAGGCAGCAGGCAGGAGGCAGGAGGCGCGTGTGCGATGACGTCACGCTATAAATCACGCCAAACTTTTCACCCGATCGATCGCCGTAGTGACGTCAGCATACGGAACAACAGCGAAGCTCTGAACGTAAAATACTTTTTGGGATAAAATACGAATTGTTTATGTGAGTGATTTTCGTTGTCTCGAACAAAAAAAATTGTAGTATCGATAAAAGATTGTGTTCGCAAACAGGTCTGTTTGAAATGCAAATGTTTCTCATCGTTCACCAGCGAAGCCACGTGCGTCGACTGATTGGCTTGGCTCCTCTCCTGTCACGGTTTATCACACGTTTGATTCCCTACATATAAAACTCAGCTGAAAAGCTGCTTTTTAACAACCCTCAGTCGTTACCAACTTTACGACCTTGAATTGTGTTTAAAGTCAAGGACGTATCTGAGCTCGCAAGGGCGTATAAAAGACTTATGGAAGAGCATTCGTTCGAATAGCTCAGCATTTTGTAAGATTCAGGACAGATATAAACATGCTTACTCACATTCTTTGATTCAGAATTGACCGAATGTTCAAATACAAATACAGAAATAAATTGAAAACATACACATACAACCTTTTTTTCCATGCTCCATAGGGCAATCTTTGGTGTAGGCAAAGTCGAATTTATATTCCTATTTATAGTTATTGTATTCATTGCTTTTTTTTTGAAATTGTCTCACACACTGTTCCGTTGTTGTTGAATTAGGTATTTTACCTATGTTTGCAATATTTGTAAGTATGTGAGAACCATGTTCCTACTTATCAAATTAATTAATTTTCCTGTTAATGCTTTTTAATACTTTATACTTGTACGTAGTATAGTGTGTAGAGCTTTTCTGGGTGTATCGTCCTCACATATATGAATTTATTAATGTATGTACTTATATGTAAAACACCTATTTTTTTTTAAAAAGAGTTAGTATTATTCTTGTGCGTTCTTCTACATAACAATCTACTTGCCGAATGCACCGTGCATTCGAAAAGTAGAATCAATTTTGATTACTTGTAAAAAAAATAATTTTAATTTATTTGACGTTCGAAAATGCCGTTTATTGGTCTAGTTGAATAAATATATTTGAGTTTGACTTTGACATGGTGATAGGCAAAAACTGCAGAACATTACCTGCTACGATCCTTCCATACTCGTTCATACATCTTATACGCCGGATAAGAGTATCTACTACGCAATTGACTATTCTTCAGATCTGATTCAGATAGATTTTTTCAGATTTTTCGTATCTCCTTCTTGGGCGTCCTTGCCCGGCTTTTCTGTCCACGTCTAAATTGAGAACGTTATCATAAAACATCATAGACTCAGTCTTATGTCTAAAAGAATTAACTAAACAACACTAATAACGTGATAAAGTCCTCGGGCCATAAAGGCACAAAATAAAAGTGCGTCGTGTCCTCAATGTCGGCTAGTTCGTTCTCTCCTATAACTAGTTTTATGTCCACAGTCGTTACGCGAGCGCGAGCGGTGGAGGGTTCATAGTAGAGATGTCACGGAGGTGGGTGTATCGGAACTGGCATCTGAGTCGGTGTTTATAAATATGGTTTGTTGCAGACAGAAACGAAGTCAGAACCGGATGCGAAGGCGAAGGGAGGAGTGAGTTGTGTTAAGATTGATGAGGGCAGATCTAATAATATAAATAATACAAATATGAATCAACCCGTTTCATTACATTCCAGATGTTATGATGAGTCAGATGTAGAAAATAAAAATATTCAAATCTTAAGTAGTTATTTAGGTCCATCCAATAATATTGTAGCGATATATGTATATATATTTATTCATTTATTATAATAGTATTGAATTAAGATTTTTGAAAAAAAATAAAAGAGTTGTGTAAGTTTTTCGGTGTACAACAAAGTATTTTTTTAAATATTCAGTAGGCTCGCGTTTGGTCACTATCTCACCTGATGGTAAGCGATGATGTGGTTGACGGTAAAACACGCTTGCCTAGAAATAACCCATTCACTCTTACCTTAAAGACTCCTAGATTGTAGCTGTCGGGAAATACAGACTCCAGCAGAGAACTCCACTCCTTAGCTGAGTGTATATTCTATTCTATGTAGTTGTAAATTAAACCTATTTGTACCCTCCGATTTAATCATATCGGCGCCGAAGTCGGAGTCTGACATGTAATATCAATCAGATATTGCGACTTTTCGTAATCGAACTCGAGCCTCCGTAACATCCCTAGTTAGGTAATAGTCGGCGACCAACTAATATACTCGAGCAGGAAATAGCCATAGACTACAGAGGGCACTTCATAATCGTTATCGTTTTCTTTATGGTCATTATTGTTAATTAATTACTGACGATATTAACGTTGGCTTTTGTTTCGTTAGGATGTAGTTTGGTGTTAGAGGAAATGTTACATCTACTGTGGTATGTGTTAGGAGACTGGCACTTTAACACCGTAAATTACTTGTATGTGAATAAAAAATATAAAAAAAAACTTTTTTGTCGGTGTCTTTCGTAGGAACCATTTTTTTGCGATATGGACACCGACTTCCAAAAGTTAAGTTATTTTTCACTTTGTAGTTTTTCATTTGGAAGTCGGTAGTATTTTTTTGCAAAAAAGTTTTTTATTTTTCCCTTTTTAGTTTTACCTACCTAATAGCAAGTTGTTTATTAAGGTCCCTATAACTCCAGAATAGATGAACCGAATAACATGAAACTTGAACATAACCGGTGAAATGAGAGATCTGTACGCGTACACCTTTAGAGCGTACTGGCGTGATGTTATGTTATGAAATGGTATAAACAACAAACAGACATGCGATTGCAGCAATCCCGAGAGTTTTGCCGTTATTTAATGAAGAGTTCTGTTGTGTATCTCCGAAGTTCTTCATCAGACGTTCACCAAATTAAAATGGGACCAATTTCGAAACATACTCTTTCAAACAAAAAAAGAATTTTCAAAATCGGTCCACAATTGACGGAGATATCGGTGAACATACATAAAAAAAAAAAAAAAAAAAAAAAAAAAACATACAAGAAGTCGAACATAGAACCTCCTCCTTTTTTGTAAGTCGGTTAAAAAAACAACTATCGAGGAATGGATTGAATTGATAATATTTAAAAAAAAATGTCTGACCTGTTAGAAACTGATAGGCAGATTCTGAATTCAAATTCTATATCGAAAATTCGAATAAAGAATCTGCAATTTTTATCAGAAGCTTAAGCGCCCCTTAGACGGCCAAAAGTTTGATTCAAACCGTTTGACCGTCTGATGTGTTTGATGCAACCGTTTGATGCCAGTTTGAAGGCTAATCTAATCAAATTGTGCAGTTTGGTTCTGTACGCCGCCCCCGCCGTAATCAGACGATTGTGGCGCAGGTAAATTGTGAAATGCCGTCGAACAAGTATAGTGATTTCCTTACGTTTATTACATTAATCTCCTGCTTAACATGTTATAAAATTTTATGCAGTCGATTGTATTTATTGTAAAAAGATGGATCCCGTTGGCCCTTAACATTATCATGCTTACATCGATGGCGATTGTAAAAATGCGAAAACTGAAGGAATTGATCCTGTGACATTTTGGTGTGTTTGGCAAAGTTAAATTAATGTATGAAACATTTTAACTTTTTTCTAATCGCTATCGCGACACTTCTTTTAATAGTATGTCACTTATAGACTAGAGCCTCTGCTTACAGATTTAAAGTTTTCATGACGTAAATGTCGCATTTTGTTGAATGTCAACTGAAAGCATAGCAAAGCCACGAGACACATAATTAACCATTAAGCAAAAGCAGTTTACGCAACAAATTATATACTAAGGTACCTTAAAGAAACATGATTTCTCGACCGACCTGCTCACTAATCGATCCAAAGGTCAAACACTAGCCCTGACCCCGCTCCAGCAAATCACTGTCACGCGCGAATACTTCCGAACTTGTCCCTCGCGATATATTTACGTGAAACAACGCCTATAGCTGGAGTGTGATGCTCCATACATCTAAGTCGTGACGTCATCAATCAGGCTTCCTTTACTCGTGATGTTGCTTTTTAACCTTCTACGGTGACCTTTGTTAAGAAATATAGACATGAAGAATGGATTGAACGTTCCTTACTCAAATACATACGGGTGTGTTAGAAATGGATACGTCGCCGCAGACTAACTACCCCTTGTACATGTGTCTGCAGCATTAAGTCCGCCTTTTTACTTGTGCATAAAGTTTTCTATACCAAACTATAAAGAGGAAAGATTTTTTGTTTGTTTGTTTGTTTGTACCGAATAGGCCCCGAAACTGCTAGACCGATTTTAAAAATTCTTTCACCTATGGAAAGCTACGTTATTCCCGAGTAACATAGGCTATAATTTTTAAGGGAGCGAAGCCGGGGGTCAGCTAGGATTAAATAAATCGAATTCTGATTCGTCGACTTTGAAATACGGTCCCATTGTCTCTTTGTACAGATTCGTAATTTTTTAGGGTTCCGTACCAGTAGGGTCCAAACGGAGCCCTATTACTGTCACTGACGTGTCTGTCTGTCTGTTCGTCGTCTGTCACACAGGTTTTACATCCAAACGGTTGAAGAAACACTCTTAAAATGTAAACAGTATAAGCATCTTGTTGACCCAATGCCATACAAATTGTCAAAAAACGTTTTCAAATGTTTTTAAGGGCGGTCGAAAAAAAAATTTGACCTTCCCCGTCGAGTTGAGTATCGTTGTTTAGAACTTGTTGAGTAAAAAATATTGTAATTTTTTTAATATTAGTTGGTAAGCAAAGGAAAAAGAGGGGTGTTATAAGTTTCACGTGTGTTGCTGTGTATTTGTGTATCTGTGTGTCTGTCTGTGGCATCATAGCGCCTAAAGGGATGAACCGATTTTGATTAAGTTTTTTTAGTTTGTAAGGTGATTTTGTCAAGAGTGTTCTTAGCTATGTTTGAATTAAATCGGTTCAGCCGTTCAAAAGTTATGGCCATTTTACTGTTTAAATCGGGGTGTTCGGGGGTTTTCTGAATTTTGCAATTTTACATGTTACAAAATTTTGTTCAGAAGAATTTTCTAACTTCTCATTGACCTATGAACTTCAATTTTGTTGATAATTTTTATTATTACGTAATTATGTTTTACAAAAAAAAACAATAAAAAAAACTATTTCTTTTTAATTTCCTCATTTTTAACCCCCGCCGGAAAAAGAGGGGTGTTATAAGTTTCACGTGTGTTGCTGTGTATCTGTGTATCTGTGTGTCTGTCTGTGGCATCATAGCGCCTAAACGGATGAACCGATTTGGATTTAGTTTTTTTTTTGTTTGAAAGGTAATTTTGTCGAGAGTGTTCTTAGCTATGTTTGAATAAAATTGGTTCAGCCGTTCAAAAGTTATGGGCGTTTACCTGTTCGAATCGGGGTGTTTTCGCAAGATAAATGTGTCGGGGGTTTTTTAAATTTTGAAATTTTACTTGTCGCAAGATAAATGCGTCGGGGGTTTTTAAATTTTGAAATTTTACTTGTTCATATTACAACCAATTTGATTTTGCGGTTTGGTATGGAAACCTAAATGTGCAAAGTTCGACACGTACTTGGCTGGTTATTTTTAAAGTGTTGCTCAATGCTCAATTCATTCTCTGTGTTTATGATAAGAATTATAAGAAGATGAACGAACTTCCCTTCATTCGTTCACTATTCACTCACACAAAGGCCTTTCACACAAAAACAAATGAAAATTGAGAATGAAGCCTCTCTCTGTCCCTGCAGATTCTGCGTGAAAAATACTCGTGTATGTGTGAGTGCGTAACATTCTAATGGGAAGTTAAGTTTATGTGTTATGGACAGCGACCACGTTATGGAAGATGTAGACCTTACGTGAGTGTGACATATAAATATGTCGGGTTTAGTCAATAGAACGGAAGTCAAAACAAATCATAAGCACCCCATCTGGCGGCAAAGCAACAATAACTACGCATTGGCGCGCTATTTACGCTAACCACTTGCGTGGTGGGGAACACAAAATAGAGCAGTTGAGCATCTATTATATATTAGTCTATGCAGTTGAGTACTGACAGGCTTAGAGCGAACACGTCGTGTCGTAATATAAGTAAGCAAGATTGTAACTGTGAATATTTGAATAAACCCAGTGTATCGAATAATTTGTGTGATTTCATTTGCACGATTGTACCCACCGACCTGCCCACACACGATGTCTTAACCTAAGGGAAAGCATCCTGACTTTCCGATGGTTTACATCTATCGGCCAGCCTTGATGCGACAAATATAATATATACATATATCCTACTCTTGTAGTATTTATTGCTCAATAATTGTATTGCTGTCTATGGTATCTATTACTTATAGTATGTCTATTTATTGAATTATTTTCGTTTAAGGTAAGGGCTGTTATTGTTTACCAAATAATCTTACAAGAAAAAAAACCGGCCAAGTGCGAGTCGGACTCGCGCACGAAGGGTTCCGTACTTGGTAAATTGCGGTTTACAATATATGACGTATTAAAAAAAAACTACTGACTAGATCTCGTTCAAACCAATTTTCGCTGGTAGTTTACATAGTAATGTACATCATATTTTTTTTTCAGTTTTATCATTCTCTTATTTTAGAAGTTACAGGGGGGGGGACACACATTTTACCACTTTGGAAGAGTCTCTCGCGCAAACTATTCAGTTTAGAAAAAAAATATATTAGAAACCTCTATATCATTTTTGAAGACCTATCCATAGATACCCCACACGTATGGGTTTGATGAAAAAAAATATTTTTGGTTTTAGTTTTAAGTATGGGAACCCCCAAAATTTATTGTTTTATTTTTATTTTTGTGTGAAAATCTTAATGCGGTTCACAGAATACATCTACTTACCAAGTTTCAACAGCATAGTTTTTATAGTTTCGGAAAAAAGTGGCTGTGACATACGGACGGACAGACAGACAGACAGACAGACAGACAGACAGACAGACAGACAGACAGACATGACGAATCTATAAGGGTTCCGTTTTTTGCCATTTGGCTACGGAACCCTAAAAAGCAATGTACTTATTTGTTTTTCCATCTAGAATATCTTCATTTATGGCAGTTTAAGGGCAATAGGCTTGCCCCTAAGTATTATATGGAACTGATGGAACTTAGCATAAATAACAGGAAATAAATTCTGATTGATATTGTATATTTTATATCACATCTCTGCCTAACTCTTCGGGGAATACAGGCGTCATATTTATTTATTTATTATATACTTTATTGTACACCAAGATAATAACATTACATACGGAAACCTTAAAATAACAACAACATACAACAGGCGGCCTTATCGCGATCTGCGATCTCTTCCAGGCAACCCTGTCATAGTATGATGAATGCCTAAAGTTATGCCTATTGTATGATTTCCAAATAAATAATGTATACCTAAAATAACCATGATCGACAGTTAACCTTTAACGGTTTAACATAAAATCGATATCCCCCAGGCGTCCTCAGGGATAAAGGAGAAGCGCCTTATAATATCAAATAGGAATGATACGCCTTATTGACGTACTTTCATCGAATGTCACTTTGATAAAGTGACACGAATTTATGTATTTTAGCTAACTTTCTTGTATGTCTGACTAGTTGCGTTAGAAATTGTTTAGGTATATAAGATGTTAATGAAATAACTGTAAGAATTTTAAGAAGTTGTGTAATATAATATTTGAAAAATAATCACGAAAAAAATGGAACCGTTCCAAAGCTATGCAATTGTTTGTATTACGCGTATATGATTTAATTTGCGCACCATACAACGCCCAGGTAGTCAGCCGATTTGGCGGTCAGGGACCCGCGCCACAAACCGCAGTAGTTACTGGAATACATAGGTAGTGTACGTAGATAGGTAGGGTATTTATGCGAAGTATTAAAATCGGTTTTTTTTTGTTTGTAATCATTTTGTTTATCGATATCGAATATCCTCACGAAATTCTTAAGGTGTATTTTTAACACCTTATATAAATCTAGTGTAATCAACTTGTGACTCCAGTTATTCTATCAATAAATCTGCCTAGCTTTTAGCCCGACTCTATTGGGCTTCCACCCTAACCGGAGCCTATTTGACCCTCACAACCCAACTGGGTAATACGATTCTCCTGGGCACAAGTAAAATTCCAAAATTTAAAAAACACCCGACTTTTTTTTTTTCGTGCAACATAATTTATCTAGTACATAGTAGATACGCTTCGATCGGCAATCTATTGAACACGTAATTATGACACGATATCTTGCGAAAACACCCCGATTCAAACAGTAAAACGCCCATAACTTTTGAACGGCTGAACCGATTTTATTCAAACATAATTATCTAAGAACACTCGATTAAGTCACCTTTTAAACAAAAAGAACTAAATCAAAATCGGTTCATCCGTTTAGGCGCTATGATGCCACAGACAGACACACAGATACACAGATACACAGCAACACACGTGAAACTTATAACACCCCTCTTTTTCTGGCGGGGGTTAAAAATTAACGGCCCGTGACAATTCTAACGTCACTTGTGTTTCGTGCACATTGCATGGTCTCAATAATATAATCGATCTAGATGCATCTAGATTTCGTGAACTATACTCTAAACTAGCTGTACCCACGTATGGCTGGCTGTGCTTATGTATGTTGTGTATTGTATACTCTAATTTTTCGAAGAACCTTTGTTCTTTGTTCTATAAAAGTCTGCTCTATGATTAGCAATGAAGCTTGCAAATTGTGCAGAATTTTTCACATCCCACGCTGCAAAGTATAAAGTATCTGATAGCGAACATGAGCATATTCTGTGCTTCACAGAAGAGATAGAATGTAGAACAATCGCGCAGTTTTATATTTTGAACGAAAATAGTTAAAGCGGAGAGCGAGGGGCTAAGGGAGCAGGGGGGGGAGGAGGGGCTGCCCCCTGTCTGCACAAAAGAGCCGCTATTTAACATTCATTGAGTTGTAATTGAAGCCGAGCAAATAGCAGAGCCATGTAACATGTAGTGGTCAGAAGTTCAATTACAAATTGCGGTTATATTTTGTTTTTAACCCCCGCCGGAAAAAAAGGGGTGTTATAAGGTTTCACGTGTGTTGCTGTGTATCTGTGTATCTGTGTGTCTGTCTGTGGCATCATAGCGCCTAAACGGATGAACCGATTTTGATTTAGTTTTTTTTTGTATGAAAGGTGATTTTGTCGAGAGTGTTCTTAGCTATGTTTGAATGAAATCGGTTCAGCCGTTCAAAAGTTATGAGCGTTTTACTGTTTGAATCGGGGTGTTTTTAACCCCCGCCGGAAAAAAGAGGGGTGTTATAAGTTTCACGTGTGTTGCTGTGTATCTGTGTATCTGTGTGTCTGTCTGTGGCATCATAGCGCCTAAACGAATGAACCGATTTCGATGTAGTTTTTTTTTGTTTGAAAGGTAATTTTGTCGAGAGTGTTCTTAGTTATGTTTGAATAAAATCGGTTCAGCCGTTCAAAAGTTATGGGCGTTTCACTGTTTGAATCGGGGTGTTTTCGTAAGATAAATGTGTCTGTGTGTAAATTTTGAAATTTTACTGGTGGCAGGATAAATGTATCGGGGTTTTTTAAATATGAAATTTTACTTGTTATAATAATTATTTTTTTACATCGTAACAAGACAAATTGTAGTCTGACCCCAAAAATATACCGACCAAGGATGACGGCACTTTAAAGATAAAACTGGATGTCTAACATAAACTAAGTTAGCTGTAAGAATGCAACGCTCCGTAAACCACACCAGCTACTTAGCATTTTCTCAGTCCATTACCCACAGAAAGTAGCCAACTTTGCAGACACAGAGCAATTCTTATAAACCTTCTGCAGCTGCTTGTTCAGTGGCCCTGGCTACACGGAGTATGGGCAATGTGTTATTTTAACTTATGTATGTGTGTGATGTATGCAGTGGTATAATATTTAGTTGAGTGCAGCTCTTTTGTGGTGAGCTGTGTTCACAGCTTTAGCTATGTTGTGTTATGGTGACCCCAAGGTTGTAGCTATCAGGAAACAAAGACTCCGGAAAGGAATTCCACTCCTTAGCTGTGCGCACAATGAAAGTATTAGCAAAACGCTTTGTGCGTATGGGTGGGATGTCCACCATGTACCGATGGCGCATGGCCGTACGTCTTGTAGTCCGATGATGGAAAGGGCTAGGCGGAATCAAATTGTGCAGTTCCGTCGCACACAGGATGTTGCATTGTTACGTTTTTCCAGACTGGTCTTAATTCAGTCTTACAAAATTATAAATAAAATAAATATATAGTATTAAGGTACATTTTTAACCCCCGCCGGAAAAAGAAGGGTGTTATAAGTTTCACGTGTGTTGCTGTGTATCTGTGTATCTGTGTGTCTGTCTGTGGCACCATAACGCCTCAACGGATGAACCGATTTTGATTTAGTTTTTTTTGTTTGAAAGGTGATTTCGTTGAGAGTGTTCTTAGCTATGTTTGAATTAAATCGGTTCAGCCGTTCAAAAGTTATGCGCATTTAACTGTTTGAATCGGGGTGTTTTCGCAAGATAAATGTGTCGGCGCTTTTTAAATTTTGAAATTTTACTTGTTATATATGTGGGAAAAAGTTTCTGCAAAAAGATGCAATTAGTGTCAGTTTTCGTTTCCAGTTTTAAAAGCGTATTTTCTACATTCTTGGTTTTATTCCACTGCTTTCAAGATCACAAAGTAAAGTATAGTTATCGGCACGTAACTTGGCAAGGTTTTGGCGTAGTGGGGGGTAGGTTCGCGTTTAGTGCGCGGATTGACCAACCATCATATAGAGCGAACGGGACGTGGACGCGACACGATTGGTCAATTGATCCTTGTGTCAACTGACCAACCTATCGCGCGCTCGGAACGGTGCTACACGTACCCCGCGTCCCGCTTGGTAACCAAAGAGACCTAAACAACGACTTGTGCGTATCTAACTACTCTTGCCAAGTTACGTATCGTTGACTAAATTTCACATGCGTGCATTTTACTTGCCGTATTACACTTGTGTGATTATGTCACAGCACAGACCTTCTTTATCCATAGTCCAATGCCTACAATATTCAGCAAAGTAATTAATGCCCCGTGTGGTGTCTGGGCCGTAGAATTACACCACCCCATCTCATCCCGTGGGTGTCGTAAAAGGCGACTAAGGGAATAAATGCCAGAGGACACTTCTGTTTCCTTCTGTGCGGTGCGAACATCTCACCCCCAAGCTAAGGTCGCCGTGCCGAGAGCTGCATGGCTAGGGGAGAGCCTAAGTCGCGAGCGTGCCTGCTGTCTGGGACCGGGCGCCCCCAGGCACTATCCAGCCTTACCTCTACAAGCGGGGCTCTGTAGAGCGTGGACATAGTTTCCCTTGCTATTCGTGGGAACAAAATGAGGCTAAATAATTTACTCGGCGACGGCGGTGATGCTCGCCACACACCACGTCAATTGTTCTCATGGGGCGAAAAGCGAGCTGCGGAGTGTCGCTTAGCTACGCTGAATGTGCAGGGAGGGATGATAGATAAGATGGATGAAGTATGTGAAATAGTGAAGGACAAAAGGATAGATGTGTTATGTGTGAATGAGACAAAAAGAAAGGGAGTGGATATGTCTAAACACGGGTCCCTGACCGCTATCTGGTCTGGTGTTCAAGAGACACAGAGGGTCTGTCAGGGTGTGGGGATTATCCTCTCAGAGCGGATGATGAGCTGTGTAAAAGATTACGCTTGTGTGAGCCCTAGGATTCTGTGGGTGAGAATTAAGGTGGGCCTACACCCTATTTTTATTTTGTGCGTGTATGCACCCGATATGGGATGCTCACTTTCTGAGAGAGAAGAATTCTGGGGAAGTCTAGGAGATATAGTGAATGAATGTAGGTCTAACGAGAAGATTGTTATGCTCGGCGACTTTAATAGTTGGGTTGGTGTGAAGAGGAATGGGTTCGAAAGAGTATTAGGGGCATTCGGGGACAATAGAGTGAATGAGAATGGGAGGAATTTACTAGAAGTATGTGTAGAGAAGGGCCTGTGTGTAATGAACACTATGTTTGATCATAGAAAGATCCATAGGTATACGTGGGAAAGGCAAGACAGTAGAAGTATGATTGATTTTGTTATTGTAGATGAAAGATTGAAGAGCAAAGTTGCAGATACAAGAGCCTATCGGGGTGCTAATGTGGGGACTGATCACTATCTGGTTATGTGTCGGGTGGCTGGTCTGTTCAAGCATTGGCGTCATCGAGTTCAAGTTCCTGTGACCGCGTTAGAAAGAATAAAAGTAGAAAGATTACAAGAACTAAAAGTAAAGGAGGAATATAAGAGGCAAGTAAAACAGAAGACGGATAAGATATTTGATGATATGAATGATTTCAGTTTAGAGGATGTGTGGGAAATAGTGAAAAGTAGTATGGTGAACGTAGCCGCAAAGTTATGTGGTGTAGCGAAGAGGAAACGTGGTAGTAGTACGAATGATACTTGGGTAGATGATGAAGTAAAAGAGGTGGTGAAGAAGAAGAAAGAGGCTTGGCTTAATGTGTTAGCCGGTAAGGCCCAAAATAGAATGAATGAGGCAACAAACGTGACGGATGATCTGGCAAGAGTGAAAGTAACGTACAAGCAAATGAAAGCGAAAGTCAAAGAGGTGGTAAAAATGAAGAAGGATGAAAAGGAAGAAAAATATAACAGGAAGTTCTCCGATAACTTCAGGGCCAATGTTAAGCTGTTCTGGAAACAGGTAAGATTGGCTCGCGGAGTAACAAAAACATCGAGTATGAATGGAATAAGAGCAGAAGATGGGTGCTTACTGAGTGAAGAATGTAAGGTCTTGGAACGCTGGAAGGGATATTTTGAAAGTTTATTTAGTTGTCAGGATAGTGTGCAAGGAGTGGGTAACTGGGCAGAGGCAAGTTTTCAAGACCCAAACTCGGACGAAGAGCAAAAGCATGAAAATGAAATAGGAATGGATGAGATTATAAAAGCACTGAGTGGGATGAAGATTGGTAAAGCTGCAGGGTATGACCGAGTATCTGCTGAAATGCTGGAGGGCGGTGACGGGGTGGTAGCGAGCCTGTTGTGCCGGATCTTTAATATGTGTTGGAGATATGGCCGCGTGCCGGATGACTGGTGCAAGGCTGTAATCGTACCACTATATAAGGGAAAAGGCTCACAGCAGGAGTGTAAAAACTACCGCGGCATTAGTCTTTTAAGTGTTGTCGGCAAATTATATGCGAAAGTTTTAATAAATAGAGTGGTAAAAGTGACGGATGAACAATTATGGGACGTGCAAGCAGGATTTAGAGAGGGAATGGGCTGTATGGATCAGATCTTCTCCTTGAGGAGCATAGCTGAAAAACATCTGGCTAAGCACAAAAAAGTCTACTGTGCTTTCGTGGACTTGGAGAAGGCCTATGACAGTGTGTGGAGGGATGAACTGTGGTCGACGCTATCCGGGTACGGTGTGGACTGGCACTTGGTACGGGCACTGAAATCTCTATATAGGGATTCCAGTGCTTGTATTAGGATTAATGGGGCGTATACGAACGTATACGAACTGGTTTTCATTTCAAGGGGTGTTAGACAGGGCTGTGTAGCGTCACCGTGGTTGTTCAACTTGTACATGGATAGTTGTCTGATAGGTTTGAAAGAGCATGAGTGCGGATTGAGGATGAATGAGTTGTCTGTCAAATGCCTTCTCTATGCAGATGATCAAGTTTTACTTGCATCGTCAGCAGAACAGTTGCAAGACATGGTGACTGTGATGAATGAAGCTTTTTTAAGTTAAAAGGGATGAGTATAAATGTGAACAAGACTAAGGTAATGGTGTTTGAAAGAGAAGAAGATGTATCGAAGTGTGAAGTGAAAATAAATGATAAGAGTGTGGAGCAAGTGAACGAGTTTGTATATCTGGGAAGTATGTTCACAAGGGATGGAAAGATTGAAGAGGATGTGGAAAGGAGAGTGAATGCAGGGAATAAAGTGAATGGTGCTATGCATGCAGTTGTGACCAGCAAGTCGATGTCTCCGGAAGCTCGACTCGCCGTTCACAACAGTGTGCTGGTGCCTACACTTATGTATGGAAGTGAAGGCTGGGTATGGCAAAAAAGACATGAAAGTAGGATTAATGCAGTAGAAATGCGCTCCTTGCGGAGTATGTGTGGTGTAACTTTAACTGATAGATTGAGGAATGAGGTAATAAGACAACGTTGTGGTTTAAAAGAAGATGTAGTGACTAAAATTGAAAAGGGTATGTTAAGATGGTTTGGCCATGTTGAGAGGATGAATGAAAGTCGACTTACGAAAGGTATTTACAAGGCAGACGTGAATGGAAACGCCGGGAGGGGACGCCTTAGAAAGACATACATAGACCTTATAGGTGATGTTCTTCAGAAAGGCCAAGTGCGCAGTACCCATAACCGGCGCGTGTGTATGACTAGATGTATGAATGTGTGTGAAGCAAAAGAAGTATGTAAGGATCTTAGCAGGTGGCGTTCTGTAGTTTCTGCCTACCCCCATGGGAAAAAGGCGTGAGTTTATGTATGTATGTAGTATGTAATTAATGACAAAAGTGATTCCCTATTCACTGTTGGAATTGCATTTAAAATCAATTGGGTAACACAGAGCAGTTAAATAAAAGTGTTAGTTCACTTGTCCCATGTAGTCAATATTTCCCACAACATTGTAAATTGCCCGAATATTTGGCTCAGTTCCATCCCCCAGTTCCGTTCACAAAATATTATCCGGGATGCAACTGCTTGCTAAGCGCTAGATTATAAACGCTTTGCACATCAAGCGTTTCTTTTGGAATGTGTTTGTAATTATCTCGCGGTAGGAATTTACTTTTGTTTAAAGAGTATTACGTTGGCGAAATTTAAAAAAACTTAATTAAAAAATCAAAAAAACCCGACTGCTTCAAAAGCGAACTAAAAAGTCGTAAACAAGGCAAAAATCATGCTGTGCAGTCAGAGGATACATATTCGCCGGCTGGCTGACCAAAATCTGGTGTATCCTCCGCCTGCACAGCATGATTTTTGCCTTGTTTACGACTTTTTAGTTCGCTTTTGAAGCAGTCGAGTTTTTTGATTTTTTGAATTAAGTTTTTTTATTTATAACTTTTTAGTTAGTTTTTTTTCGAATTAGATACATTTAAACATATAAGTGTTAAATATTTTTGAAATCACCTCTTAAAACCCTTTATTTTGATACCCCATACGATAGGGCTTGGAAGAAAAAAAAATTTGGGCTCCCACAATATGACGCCCAAAAGCCGCCATTTTTCTATTGTCCAATTTTAATGTAGCCTATGACACTCGCAGGGTTAAGACGAATCTATTGACGTATGAATCATCAAAATCGGCCAACTCGTTTGGTCTCTGGAACGCCATATAGGAAAAAACATACATACATACATAGACTGTTAAACACATTACCCTCCTTCGGCAGTCGGGTAAAAAATAGCGGATTTT
The DNA here is from genome assembly GCA_949775005.1 of Orthosia gothica. NCBI lineage: Eukaryota > Metazoa > Arthropoda > Insecta > Lepidoptera > Noctuidae > Orthosia > Orthosia gothica. Next base: position 612,197 of record OX459068.1, read on the forward strand.
GGGTGCCATATTGTGGGGGCCCAAATTTTTTTTTTCTTCTAAACCGATCGTGTGGGGTATCAAAATAAAGGGTTTCAAGAGGTTATTTCAAAAAATATATAACACTTATATGTTTAAATGTATCTAATTCGAAAAAAACTTAACTAAAAAGTTATAAATAAAAAAACTTAATTCAAAAAATCAAAAACCCGACTGCTTCAAAAGCGAACTAAAAAGTCGTAAACAAGGAAAAAATCATGCTGTGCAGGCGGAGGATACACCAGATTTTGGTCAGCCAGACGGCGAATATGTATCCTCCGATTGCACAGCATGATTTTTGCCTTGTTTACGACTTTTTAGTTCGCTTTTGAAGCAGTCAGGTTTTTTGATATTTTGAATTAATTATATGTAACGAATTAACTTAAAAACTACTGGAGCGATTTCAAAAATTCTTTTACCGTTGGGAAGCTACACTATCTTTAACCCAGTATTCCCACAGGAACGGGCACTACGCGGGTAAAACCGCGTCGCGTGCGCTATTTAAATAATATAGCCTATTCAATCTATTTTTTAACCGACTTACAAAAAAAGGAGGAGGTTCTATGTTCGACATTATGTTTGTTTTTTTTTTTTTTTTTTTTTTTTTTTTGTGTATGTTCACCGATATCTCTGTCAATTGTGAACCGATTTTGAAAATTCTTTTTTAGTTTGAAAGAGCCTGTTTCGAAATTGGTCCCATTTTAATTTGGTGAAGGTCTGATGAAGAACTTCGGAGATACACAACAGAACTCTTCAATAAATAACGGCAAAACTCTCAGGATTGCTGCAATCGCATGTCTGTTTGTTGTTTATACCATTTCATAACATAACATCACGCCAGTACGCTCTAAAGGGGTACACAGATCTCTCATTTCACCGGTTATGTTCAGGTTTCATATTATTCGGTTAATCTATTCTGGAGTTATAGGGACCTTAATAAACAACTTGCTATTAGTTAGGTAAAACTAAAAAGGGAAAAATAAAAAAACTTTTTTGCAAAAAAATACTACCGACTTCCAAATGAAAAACTACAAAGTGAAAAATAAATTAACTTTTGGAAGTCGGTGTCCATATCGCAAAAAAATGGTACCTACGAAAGACACCGACTTCCAAAAGTTAATTTATTTTTCACTTTGTAGTTTTTCATTTGGAAGTCGGTAGTATTTTTTTGCAAAAAAGTTTTTTTATATATGTTACTAGCTGACCCGGCAAACTTTGTTTTGCCATAAAAAGACCAAACATTTATCTACCTTACCCTACCCTACCCTACCCTACCCTACCCTACCCTACACTACCCTACCCTACCCTACCCTACCTATATAGCCTATGTCCTTTCCCAGGTCTCAAACTATCTTCATACCAACTTTCATCTAAATCGGTTCAGCGGTTTAAGCGTGAAAAGGTAACAGACAGACAGACAGACAGAGTTACTTTCACATTTATAATATTAATTATGGATTAAATGGCAGTCGAGCAGGTATCTTAGGACATGTGTAATTCATAGGAGAAGCTAATGTTTGTCATCCCAGTGACAAAGCTTGAACATAACATAGCATGATGCCTGTTGTCCCCGAACGTGTTATAACCTTTCGAGGAATAATGCACCCACATGTCGCCAGTTACGTGTAAGTCCCATGTTCTAGGGGGCGAGCTTATTGCTATCAGCTGAGCACAAGTTCTGACTTCAGGCTGCTGCTAAAAATTTCGAGATGGAAAGACCCAATACTTACCATTTTTCCCAGCCCAGGAATTGAACCCAGGACCTAATGCTCAGCAGTAGCGTTAGCGAAAACTAAACCAACGAACGACCAAAGCTTGAAATACCTAAGTCTGTAATTACACCGGCCCACATACCCTTCAAACTAAACACATCAAAGCTGGCTGGCGGGACAGGTACGTTATAATAATCCTTATAAAAATTTAATACCTGAAACTAAAGTTCTTACATGATGAAGTCCCCCGAGTAACCTCGTAGTTGAACCGAGCAACTACCGTCCAGCCGTACAGCGTACTACCGTCCATAAGCTAAAATGCCACTATCTGACAATTTACCGTTTTTAATTTTTTGATGCCATCGCAATCAGCAAAAAAATCCGTCGGTGCTCCGTAGACCAATTCAAATTTGACCAATTGGTCTATCGGGAAAATGACATGTTTCCATCGCCCAATTACCAACTGGGCTATGGAGAACACTGGACGTAAACCAAAACTATGTTCCATTATAACATTATAACCCCGAGTTCACACCATTTTCCTATACTTTGGGTTCAAAGAAGCCTTTGTTATAAAAAATCTCTATCAATCAGTCTAAATAATATATTTTTACTCTATCAATAAATGCCGAAAAAGTTCCGATAAGTTTTTTTTTAAATTTATTATTGATAGGCTCGCGCTTGACCACTATCTCACCTGATGGCAAGCGATGATGACGGTGTAACACACTTGCCTAGAAGAAACCTATTCACTCTTGACTTAAAAACTCCGAGGTTGTAGCTATTAGGAAACACAGATGGCAGGGGCAGGGAATGCCACTCCTTAGCTGTACGCATAATGAAAGTATTTTCAAAACGTTTAGTGCGTATGGGTGGGATGTCCACCATGTACCGATGGCGCATCGCCGTACGTCTTGTAGTCCGATGATCAAACGGGCTAGGCGGAATTAGATCATGCAAGTTCCCCAAATTGCTATGTTTACAAACTTATTTTTAGTAAGACTAAGTCGAGTGAGTGTGAGTGTGTTGAGGGTTGAGGCAAGTATTAGTAGTTTTAGATATTACCTTACATTGTGCCTATTTTGAAGTGAGTAATTAGATTTTTTTGACCCAAGAAACTGTTGCATATGATTCACAGTTACCCAATAAACGGCATCTATTTTTAATTATTTCGCGGTTTTTTGTCCTTAACACAAAATACGATTTTCTCAGATATAGCCTGTGGCATTATAGCCTGAGGTCGGCACCGTAACACTATAATATGGCGGATTTAAAGTTCAGCCAGCTAGTTATCCCTGGCCGCTCGTCGCCTCCGAGGGAGTTTCCAACTTAGTCCCACGTGTTAGCTGATATTATAGAAGGTGCTGTGTTAATCTTCGATGTATTAGCAAGTTTGTCTATTGATGCGGCGAGCTAGGTAAAAGAAATTTTGTCAAATTAAGGCGGACGATTGTAGTACTGTAGCGTTCTGTAGTTTCTTTCTAACATAACCCATGGGAAAAAGCCGTGAATGTAGGTTTTGGTCCTATGAAAGGCAACTTTGAGGACTAGATATACCAATTTACTGATTTGTCTTGAAACTGGAGGCACTGTTACAGTTCCTTATTATCATAAAGTATATACTAAAGCTGGGCTTTAGAAAATCCATCCCCTAAAGGGATTAGGTACTAAAAAAAGATACATGAGTTCAAAAAATTGTATGGAAGTTCTTACTTTTCACCGACATGATATCCCATTGGGCATTCAGCTTTTTAATTATTAAAGACCAAAGCTGGTGGCTTAGTTTAACTCAACTATTAATATGCCTTTAAATTATACACCACAGTCGGATGATTGTGACCAATTATCACATACGGCTAATTGGTCTGGTAGGCCAGGACAGACCTGAGCACAGCCCAAAGAGATCTCTAAAAACTGCAGTGGTTTGCTTGTGTTGTAATCCCTTGCAGTATGAGAACCACAACCACTGCCGCCCTAAAGGCAATGCTGGGCTGCCCCCTCTGCACCTTATCGTGTGGGAGGAGGCAGCCCTGGCCGCTTTTAGGCTCTATCAATCAGAAACCCTAAGTAAAGACTCCAGACAGCACACACGCACAAAGGAAGATGCGATGAAACGAAGACCAATGATGGCATCACCTTGCGACACAACCTCAAAAACACACCACTTTCATAGGCACTACAACATAATACTTACACAAGAACAGTGTGACTACTCAGGCCCGAAAGAGATGAGAGTATACACCGACGGATCGAAGACTGACTCCGGTACCGGAGTTGGAGTCTTCTCACACGACCTCAATATAAATATATCCAGCCCGCTAGGACTGTTGAACACCGTCTATCAGGCTGAGTGTGTGGGCATCATACAAGCACTCCACGCCCTAGAAGCCAGGAATTTTACGGACACGACACACTCACGACATACTCTTTGATAGCGCCTCAGTCCTCCAATACTCACGGAAAAAATATTACCTCGAAGCTAGAATGTCACAACGCACTAGAACAAATAACTGTATCTAGCAGTAACACGGTGACACTGCAATGGGTAAAGGGACACAGTGGATCGCTGGGTAACGACGCGGCTGATGAGCTTGCAAGACGGTGGTATATGGACCCAAGCCTACCCATCCCGTGAACTGGTGTACCTCGACACCGGGCTGCAGGCACTCCAAAGAAGCTTTGCCATGCTTGGATAGTAGGCTAATCATGCAGGCATTTATTACGCCTGCACAGGAACGGCCTGCGCCTGGTGACGGGGACCATCACGGGACACTGCTCACTTAACAAACAGTTCCACACAATAGGCATAACGGACTTTCTTCTGTGCAGGGCGTGCATGGAGGCTGAGGAAACCGTCGCACACTTGCTCCTGAATGCACAAGTGTCACCCAGATTAAAACACAAACTCACGGTTCACCCAGATCTTACACAGTCGTCTGAGCAAACCAGTAGCTTTAATTAACTTCTGGAAGGAGGTTGGCTGGTTGGAATAACCACCAAACGGCCGCCATGGCCCACGCACAATGGTCTACCTGAAGGACTAATTGCGGTAACCAAACCTCTTAACATAGAACATAAAATCCATATTCTAAACTAGTTGTCTCAGTGCATTTAAGGTTCATAAACCATATCAACCATACAAAAACTTGGTCATGAAAAGATGACAATGTCTGTCCTAGTAAGTTATCAAACAAAAACTTCATGCGATTGTTTCACCAACGAAGCAAACATAAAATAATGTAAGAAAATATCCCCGTAGCTAGTTTACGGGCCAGTGAGAAGAAATGCCGGCTGATGCAAGTACTTATCGTATGCTTTTAGAGCGACACAACACTGCTCTCACCACTCGCTCCGCTCCCATCGCTTTCGCTCCATATAACGCGATGTCTCCGAGAATGGACGCATTTGCGACTTGCTTACCTTACTGAGTTTTATTATAGGTATACGGAAGAGTGATGCACTGATTTAGGTAACAAAAGGTATGCGTTCTTTTTCAGACAAAAAATTATAACCGTTTTTTTTTGTAGTTCATTGAAAATATTTCAGGAGATGAAATAACATGCATACATGAACCACTTTAAAACATGCAATTGTTTAGCTTTTTATAAGTAACTTGACAAAATGTAGAGCGAACAGTTGGATATTTTCGCGATTTTGTTGGGTGTATGATAGTGAAAACTGTTCACATTTAAATTGAAATTCAAATTATTTATTTCTAAAAACATTCGTACAATATAATAAGATCTAATGAACGAAACTGAATTACTGAATTATAAAAAAATCAGCCTGTGTATTCCGGCCATGGAATTGAGAGAAACTCAGAAAATCTCAACAAATTTGTGTTTTTATCTTCTGTCCGTAGGTACATAATCTGTGTGTTATGGTGCTCCCACATTGCCGTTAGAAAATGTTTAATAACGTTAGTAAACATTTGTTAGCAAACATTTATTTAACATTTATTAAATGTTTTGGTGTTATAAAATGTTTACAAACATTTTATAACGGCAATGTGGGAGCACCATTAGGTGTAAACATTTAAGGTACTAGGGGTCCATATATCGCGCGCAGTTCCCTCGTTACTGTGCGACGGAGCGGAAAGGCTAGATGTAGTCGATGGCGATGTCGGGCGACGAACACTAAACTTGTTATACTTTCTTCTTCTTATACCTTCCTAGTGACTTAGGTTGCGTCCACATTTGACCATTCAAGTAAGAATACGCCGAGACAGTGACACGTTACGTTGCCAACTCCAAAATTGTGTGTCATTAACCCCCGCCGGCAAAAGAGGGGTGTTATAAGTTTCACGTGTGTGTCTGTGTATATGTGTGTCTATCTGTGGCATCATAGGGCCTAAACGGATGAACCGATTTTGATTTAGTTTTTTTTAATTGAAAGTTGATTTTGTCGAGAGTGTTCTTAGGTATGTTTGAATAAAATCGGTGCAGCCGTTCAAAAGTTATGAGCGTTTTACTGTTTGAATCGGGGTGTTTTCGCAAAATAAATGTGTCGGGGGTTATAAATTTTGAAATTTTACTTGTTTTGACACACAACAACATAATTTGACACTGGTTGTGACAAACACTCCTGGTATAAATTGATAGTACAGTAGACAATCTTAATTTGGACAGCGATCGTCGCAGTCCAAATAAAGCGAAGCTAATACTGTAATGCAAGAATGAAGACAATGTCAATTATTACATTAATATAAACGCAGAGGATTACATCCCACCTGCATTAGCAGATGCACCTTTGTCACATTTCGCAAGTTATGGTTGAGTCTCATGGTAATGGCGAGGCAATTGCCACCGACAGGGTACAAGTAAAGACTCGGAGCTGCTACTGAGATATTCTAGAAGAAAAAACCCAATAAAACTGAATCATGCCCGATCCGGAAATCAATTCCTCACGTTCAGCAGTAGCGCTAGACCAACGGGCCAGTTCGATAATTATTTCAATAAAATGTCACGTGCTTAATCCCTCATACTTTGACATTTCGATAATCGTTAACACTGATTTAATGTCACTGTGTCTAGAGCCATTGTCACGGACTCACGAAGCATCGTCGATTAAACTGACACAATTGTAGACGCAGCTTTATGTCACATTGACGCGGCACCGAACGGGCAATGTCAGCGGTTTGGAGCCGGTTTCAGTGGGGTGATGGGAAATGGGGAAGTTCGGCTTTAAAACTAAGGTCCTTTTATAGGGGGGCAATGGGGTGTCGATTAAAGGGAATTTGTGCAGGTTCTGTTTCTGAATGGCACGTAGTACCTGTATAATTTTATTTGTCTGAAAGCTTGGAAGATATGGAAACATTTAGGCTTAGACTACCCTACGATTTAAGTATGAGAATAGTCGAAATAGTTGAACACTAAAATGTACATATAGCTAATTTTTCGTTTGGTATGGCCGTAAAGATAAGGTTATACTGGTACACTTATGTCAATAACTGGCACAAAGTAACGCCTGTATTCGCCATTAGTTTTGTAAATGTTGCGCATATATAGTATATGTAGCGCACCCACATTTCCCCAGTAAATATAAGTCCAATGTGATGTGGAGAACCCCATGCCAGCAACACTACCCGTTATACCTTCTTCACAACTGACTCATGATTCGATTGCATCGACTACGTAATATGGTGCCTGATATTCAATGGGAAACCTGCTCTTAGTAACAAGGCCGTACCGTATAGCCCCAAGCTCTGACACCATCTGACCGTAATATTCCGGCACGAGCCACTCAAAAAATCTCGCCATAATGCCTAAGCTAAGTAAGAAATCCGATTACATGGCCACCATTCTTACCCCCCCCCCATCATTCTGCTTGACTTACATCCTCAGCATGACAAGCTTCGGACATTTTTGTTCTAGTAAGAGATCCCACTGCTAAAATCTGCAGGTATATTGTTTATTATAAAACTTAATTTTCTTGAATGATACTTCTGATAGTTGCCTGGCAATTGCTCTATTTCTCCTGTATCGTGGGTGTGTTTGCAACATCAACCCATGGATTGCGGCTAACATAGAGCGGTTCAGCGGAATCTGGTGGTTTAGAAGAATAAAATATAACTAAGGGGATATAAACTAAATTGTTACAATTAACTAAAGCTAGTGTGGGAAACCCTTTACACAATTTATCAAAGACCGAATAATGGTCGCGGATAATGAATTTACATTCATGAATTACTACAAATACAAATAACTAAATTAGCAGAGAGTTTAACTCAGGAAGTAACTGGAGTTGATAATATCAACTCACCTACAGACAGCCCCAAAAGCGCCCATCCCGCCATCATTTCGTAGTGTAATAGCTGGTAAGAAGAAATGATGAAAACAAACTTCCAGCACACATTTCTGTCTGATAGCCTTAAGGGCTAAATAAGTAAAACAATAGTGAAGGATGAAGTTAATTAGACGATGAAGTTAGAGATAGAGCAATTGCCAGGCAACTCGGCAATTGCTCTATTTCTCCTGTATCGTGGGTGTGTTTGCAACATCAACCCATGGATTGCGGCTAACATAGAGCTGGAATCCTTTTTTCCTACTTCCTACATAACCTTCTTTCAAACGACGTTGGATTCACTTGACGAACATTATTATCAATTTATTAAATTAAGATAATTACGGCTTGACATATATTGCCTCGCAACCCTGCAGCAATTTATTCTTTTATGCAGAATCATTCTTACAAATTTAGATTTATAAATAAAAATTAAGTGCACATTTTAGTGGTGCGATCTTAGGCTAATGCTATTCTTTTCTGTAAGGATTTCCTTGCTAATCCGCAAAGTTGGGCGGGATTTGCGCTGATGTTTGTATAGCGCGCTCAACTTTACCTTATTTACCTTTGCCTCCTTTCCGATGATATTAAAATGAGATTTTCTTGTTTTAAAATGGGAAAGTTTTCTTTTGAGTTCGCGATGGAGTTTGGTGGAGTATTTTTGTTAGTTAGGTATGCTTGTTTTCGCTGAAGTTTGTCTTTTTAATGCCTAAGTAAATGGGACGCACACAAGGAGATGATTTCATGGGGTTGCCAGGCGCCGTTATCAAAATCGATAAGAAGGACTGTTTAGATGGGATTACCTAATGTAATCGAAACTACCCTACCTTCCGCGGCCGCAAAATGGTTGGTGGCGGGGCCATTGACCTTGACCCGTCACAGGGGGACCAAGGGTGCCATACACGGGGTCGTCTGGCATCCATGTGCTGATTTGGTCCCTGGGGTGGTCACGGCGTACACTGTGTTCTGGTGCGCCGTTGAGGGGGGGTACTCCCCCGAGGAGGGTCCGGTGACGGACAGCCGCGGCAGGTTCGCGGTGAGTGCCACGCGTGCCCGTGTTCCCGCCATAAGCGGCACAGGAGGACACCGTGGAGTTTTAGTGGGTAAGTACGCACATAACTGCACTATCTCCCCGTGGTAGTGCAGTATGCATGAGCATTTCCCCAAGCATAAAAAAAACCGGCCAAGTGCGAGTCGGACTCGCGCACGAAGGGTTCTGTACCACTATCGCAAAAAAACGGCTCAAAATTACGTTTGTTGTATGGGAGCCCCACTTAAATATTTATTTTAATCTGTTTTTAGTATTTGTTGTTATAGCAGCAACAGAAATACATCATCTTTGAAAATTTCAACTGTCTAGCTATCACGGTTCATGAGATACAGCCTGGTGACAGACATACAGACAGACGGACGGCGGAGTCTCAGTAATAGGGTCCCGTTTTTACCCTTTGGGTACGGAACCCTAAAAAAGGGGTTGGATATCCAAAGCCAGAAGCCTATAGGCTCATATCTCCCAGTCTCGTTGTAATACTCATGAAAAGGGTTTTCAACGAGATTTTGGGGAGGAGTAAGTTATCTAGGGGACACAATAGATCCCAATGGGTTGAAGTGTCCGAGCTGCTTCTCGGCCCCTACATAACATAAGATAAGATATATATATCTGTTTTTATGTTTTGTGTACAATAAAGAAAAATACCCCCAGGTTAATGAGTTTTCTAATCTATCTAGGTCCATCATATTTATTCCTGCCTTTTTAGTATCTATGTAGTTGTAGTTGAAGGCAAACGATACAGTTATATGTACCAGTGGTCGTCACAGGCGAATGATGAAGTTATGTCATCAAAGAAAAAGAAATGAAAAAGAAATCCATACCATATCATCACTGAACCAATCACTCTCATTATGATTCTCCTTACGTGCCTTCACGTCGTTCCGGCTCGCGTCCGGCGCCGCACAATCAGCCCGGCCGGCTTCCGGCAGACGTGCGTGCAAGACGTACGGCTTTACATCTAAACGGGAAAAACCTTTGGACAAATTTGATCGATTGTGTGTGTGATTTAAGCTTATGTGTGAATTTAGTCACTTATTTTCGCTTAAAAATTACTTTAACCTACTCGATACCGGTGACGACATGGGTACAGTAGTTGTCAATAATTATCTAATCACTTTCATGGTACTGTAAGTACTGTTAAGTACAGGTCTTATGATATCAGAGGTAAAAATATCGTATCACCTGGCCTCTAGCATTAGTTTAAAGAATGACCTTTGGGCCGGTTTCTGAATTGAGTATGCCAAAGTTTGACAGATTGTCAGACTAAAGTAGAGTTTATTTTCTGTTTCCTTTTTGTTTTATTTAAATTTTGCCCCACACTAGGCATTTCTTCCTGTACCGTGGGTGGGCTTATAAAAATATTTTGATAGATCCTCAACTTTAAATTCTTTATTTTAGAAATCATTTTATCTACAAAGTTTTAAAGACACAGACACAGTGCGTAGCTGTAGAGAAGGCAAAAACTAAGCGCTAAACTTTCACAAAAGTAACAAGTAAAATTTCACAATTTAAAAAACCCCCGACGCATTTATCTTGCGAAAATTTCACAATTTAAAAACCCCCGACGCATTTATCTTGCGATAACACCCCGATTCAAACAGTAAAACGCCCATAACTTTTGAACGGCTGAACCGATTTTATTCAAACATAGCTAAGAACACTCTCGACAAAATTACCTTTCAAACAAAAAAAACTAAATCGAAATCGGTTCATCCGTTTAGGCGCTATGATGCCACAGACAGACACACAGATACACAGATACACAGCAACACACGTGAAACTTATAACACCCCTTCTTTTTCCGGCGGGGGTTAAAAACACCCCGATTCAAACAGTAAAATGCCCATAACTTTTGAATGGCTGAACTGATTTTATTAAAACATAGCTAAGAACACTCTCGACAAAATCATCTTTCAAACAAAAAAAACTAAATCGAAATCGGTTCATCAGTTTAGGCGCTATGATGCCACAGACAGACACACAGATACACAGCATCACACGTGAAACTTATAACACCCCTTCTTTTTCCGGCGGGGGTTAAAAACAAGATACAGTTGTCGGCATTTAAGTACCTGGGCCATTTATTTATAAGAAACAAAAAGTTCTGCGTACCCCTTTAGAGCTTACTGGCGTGATGTTATGTTATGAAATGTAATAAACAATAAACAGACATGCAATTGCAGCAATCCCGAATGATTTGCCGTTATTTATTGAAGAGTTCTGTTGTATATCTCCGAAGTTCTTCATCAGATCTTCACCAAATTAAAATGGGACCAATTTCGAAACATACTCTATCAAACAAAAAAAGAATTTTTTAAATCGGTCCGCAATTGACGGAGATATAGGTAAACATACATAAAAAAAAATACAAGAAGTCGAACATAGAACCTCCTCCTTTTTGGTAAGTCGGTTAAAAAATCAGGCTGTGTATTCCGGCCATGTAAAAGAGGAAAACTCAGAAAATCTCAACAAATTTGTGTTTTTATCTTCTGTCTGTAGGTACATGTTCTGTGTGGGTGTAAACATTTAAGGTACTAGGGGTCCATATATCGCGCGCAGTTCCCTCGTTACTGTGCGACGGAGCGGAAAGGCTAGATGTAGTCGATGGCGATGTCGGGCGACGAACACTAAACTTGTTATACTTTCTACTTCTTATACCTTCCTAGTGACTTAGGTTGCGTCCACATTTTACCATTCAAGTAAAAATACGCCGAGACAGTGACACGTTACGTTGCCAAATCCAAAATTGTGTGTCATTAACCCCCGCCGGAAAAAGAGGGGTGTTATAAGTTTCACGTGTGTGTCTGTGTATGTGTGTGTCTATCTGTGGCATCATAGCGCCTAAACTATGTAATGCTTATAAATATTTATGTAATGCTTATAAATGTAATACTATTAAGGACTACTGTGTCTGAAAATAAATGAATTATATATATATAAACGTATGAACCGATTTTGATTTAGTTTTTTTATTGAAAGGTGATTTTGTCGAGAGTGTTCTTAGCTATGTTTGAATAAAATCGGTGCAGCCGGTCAAAAGTTCTGAGCGCTTTACTGTTTGAATCGGGGTATTTTCGCAAAATAAATGTGTCGGAGGTTTTTAAATTTTGAAATTTTACTTGTTTTGACACACAACAACATAATTTGACACTGGTTGTGACAAACACTCCTGGTATGAATTGATAGTACAGTAGACAATCTTAATTTGGACAGCGATCGTCGCAGTCCAAATAAAGCGAAGCTAATACTGTAATGCAAGAATGAAGACAAAGTCAATTATTACATTAATAAAAACACAGAGGATTACATCCCACCTGTATTAGGAGATGGACCTTTGTCACATTTCGCAAGTTATAGTTTAGTCTCATGGTAATGGCGAGGCAATTGCCACCGACAGGGTACAAGTAAAGACTTGGAGCTGCTACTGAGATATTCCAGAAGAAAAACCCAATAAAACTGAATCATGCCCGATCCGGGAATCAATTCCTCACGTTCAGCAGTAGCGCTAGACCAACGGGCCAGTTCGATAATTATATCAATAAAATTTCACGTGATCAATCCCTCATACTTTGACATTTCGACAATCGTTAACACTGATATAATGTCACTGTGTCTAGAGCCATTGTCACGGACTCACGAAGCATCGTCGATTAAACTGACACAATTGTAGACGCAGCTTTATGTCACATTGACGCGGCACCGAACGGGCAATGTCAGCGGTTTGGAGCCGGTTTCAGTGGGGTGATGGGAAATGGGGAAGTTCGGCTTTAAAACTAAGGTCCTTTTATAGGGGGGCAATGGGGTGTCGATTAAAGGGAATTTGTGCAGGTTCTGTTTGTGAATGGCACGTAGTACCTGTATAATTTTATTTTTCTGAAAGCTTGGAAGATATGGAAAGATTTAGGCTTAGACTACCCTACGATTTAAGTATGAGAATCGTCGAAATAGTCGAAACTTTTTTTTAAAGAACACTTTAATGTACCTATAGTTAATTTTTCGTTTGGTATGGGCGTAAAGATAAGGTTATACTGGTATACTTATGTCAATAACTGCCACAAAGTAACGCCTGTATTCGCCTTTAGTTTTGTAAATTTAGCGCATATATAGTATATATAGCGCACCCACATTTCCCCAGTAAATATAAGTCCAATGTGATGTGGAGAACCCCATGCCAGCAACACTACCCTTTATACCTTCTTCACAACTGACTCATGATTCGATTGCATCGACTACGTAGTATGGTGCCTGATATTCAATGCAAAACCTGCTCTTAGTAACAAGGCCGTACCGTATAGCCCCAAGCTCTGACACCATCCTGACCGTAATATTCCGGCACGAGCCACTCAAAAAATCTCGCCATAATGCCTAAGCTAAGTAAGAAAGCCGATTACATGGCCACCATTCTTACCCCCCCCCATCATTCTGCTTGACTTACATCCTCAGCATGACAAGCTTCGGACATTTTTGTTCTAGTAAGAGATCCCACTGCAAAAATCTGCAGGTATATTGTTTATTATAAAACTTAATTTTCATGAATGATACTTGATAGTAGAATAAATTACTGAAGAGTTGCTTGGCAATAACTAGCCGCAAGTAGTTTTTTTTTTTACTTTGCTCTATTTCTCCTGTATCGTGGGTGTGTTTGCAACATCAACTCATGGATTGCGGCTAACATAGAGCTGGAATCCTTTTTTCCTACTTTCTACATAACCTTCTTTCAAACGACGTTGGATTCAAATTAAGATAATTGCGGCTAGACATATATTGCCTCGCAACCCTGCAGCAATTTATTCTTTTATGCAGAATCATTCTTACAAATTTAAGATTTATAAATAAAAATTAAGTGCACATTTTAGTGGTGCGATCTTAGGCTAATGCTATTCTTTTCTGTAAGGATTTCCTTGCTAATCCGCAAAGTTTGGCTTGGCGGGATTTGCGCTGATGTTTGTATAGCGCGCTCAACTTTACCTTATTTACCTTTGCCTCCTTTCCGATTATATTAAAATGAGATTTTCTTGTTTTAAAATGGGAAAGTTTTCTTTTGAGTTCGCGATGGAGTTTGGTGGAGTATTTTTGTTAGTTTAGTATGCTTTTTGTCGCTGAAGTTTGTCTCTTGCCCAAGTTATTGTTATCAAAATCAGTAAGGAGGAGTGTTTAGATGGGATAACATATTGTATTTGAAACTAATTTTGTATAATGAGGATAATTACTGTTTGTTAATCCCCGCCGGAAAAACAGGGGTGTTATAAGTTTCACGTGTGTTGCTGTGTATATGCGTGTCTGTCTGTGGCATCATAGCGCCTAAACGGTTGAACCGATTTTGATTAGTTTTTTTTTGGTCTGAAAGGTGATTTTGTCGGGAGTGTTCTAGCTAAGAACACTCCCGACTTGAATAAAATCGGTTCACCGACAACTGTTTTATTGTTTTTATTCGCTGAATTTATTGATATTTAAAAAAAACTTATTTAAAGGATCAAAAATCACGACTGCTTCAAAAAGAACTAAAATGTCGTAAACGAGGAAAAAATCATGCTGTGCGCTTGCGAAGCAGTCGGGTTTTTTGATCTTTTTAATTAAGTTTTTTTATTTATAACTTTTTAGTTAGTTTTTTTTTCGAATTAGATACATTTATACATATAAGTATTATATATTTTTGAAATCACCTCTTAATACCCTTTATTTTGATATCCCACATGTTGGGTTTGGAAGAAAAAAAAAAAATTGGGCCCCCACAATATGGCGCCCAAAAGCCGCCATTTTTCTATTGTCCAATTTTAATGTAGCCTATGACACTCGCAGGGTTAAGACAAATCGATTGACGTATGAATCATCAAAATCGGCCAACGCGTTTGGTCTCTGGAACGCCATATAGGAATAAACATACATACATACTTACTTACATACATACATACATAGACTGATAAACACATTACCCTCCTTCGGCAGTCGGGTAAAAAAACGTAATCTCTAGAGCTGGGAGCAAAACCGTAAATAAACTCTAGCGATTTACAATTCAAAAACATAGTCAAATTCTCTATGGCACTGAAGTTTTTAAACTGCTAGAGAACCCAATTACGAGATAAGCTCAGCTTTGAGCAAAAGCTATTCTATTCATATAAGTTTATGTGCGTTTTTATGTTTAATGTACAAAAAAGAAAAAAAATATGATAGAATGACAATAATCCCAAACCCCAGGTTAATGAGTTTTCTAATCTATCCAGGTCAATCATATTCATCCTTGCTTTTTATAGTTGAAAGCAAACGATGCAGTTATATGTACTAGTAGTCGTCACTGCAGGCAAATGATGAAGTTATTTAATCAAAGAAGTTGCTTAAAGAAATCCATACCATATCATCACTGAGCCAATCACTCTCATTATGATGCTCCTTACGTGCCGTCACGTCGTTCCGGCTCGCGTCCGGCGCCGCACAATCAGCCCGGCCGGCTTCCGGCAGACGTGCGTGCGAGACGTACGGCTTTACATCCAACACGGGAAAAACCTTTGGACGAATTTGATCGATTGTGTGTGTGATTTGAGCTTATGTGTGAATTTAGTAACTTATTTTCCCTTAAAAAGTACTTAAACCTACTCCATACCGGTGACGACATGGGTACAGTAGTTGTCAAAAATTACCTAATCACTTTCATAGTACTGTTAGTACTGTTATGTACAGGTCTTATGATATCAGAGGTAAAATATCGAATCGCCTGGCCTCTAGCATTAGTTCAAAGAATGACCTTTGGGCCGGTTTCTGAATTGAGTGTGCCAAAGTTTGACAGATTGTCAGACTAAAGTAGAGTTTATTTTTAACCCCCGCCGGAAAAAGAAAGGGTGTTATAAGTTTCACGTGTGTTGCTGTGTATCTGTGTATCTGTGTATCTGTGTATGTGGGTGTCTGTCTGTGGCATCATAGCGCCTAAACGGATGAACCGATTTCGATTTATTTTTTTTTGTTTGAAAGGTAATTTTGTCGAGAGTGTTCTTAGCTATGTTTAAATAAAATCGGTTTAGCCGTTCAAAAGTTATGGGCATTGTACTGTATGAATCGGGGTGTTTTCGCAAGATAAATGCGTCGGGGGTTTTTTAAATTGTGAAATTTTACTTGTCTGTTTCCTTTTTGTTTTGTTTAAATTTTACCCCACACTAGGCATTTCTTCCTGTACCGTGGGTGGGCTTACAATAGTATATTATGCAACTAGTGAATAAAGAACGGTTTTAAAGCGAGGGCCATAGATGAATCACGAGCATAGCGAGTGATTCAAGTGTTAGAATCATGAGCGACGCGAGTGATTCATGGCCCTCGATATAAAGCCGTTTTATTCAAGAGTTGCATACTATATTTTATACCATGACTTCGAGAAAAAGAAACATTAAGCGAAAGGCACAAGGAATATTACGAGTAATAAAGATAAATGGTTTATATTCTTCACAATGTACAAAAAATGTGAAATCCGGACCCCTGAGCTAGGTAACAGCACCTGTGTTTCAGGGGCCAGTGACCATCTCCGTTACGTTACATAATATAATTAATTAAACACCAGTGCAATTAATATTAGAATTACAATCCAAATAAGTATTCAAT
The DNA here is from genome assembly GCA_949775005.1 of Orthosia gothica. Lineage (NCBI taxonomy): Eukaryota > Metazoa > Arthropoda > Insecta > Lepidoptera > Noctuidae > Orthosia > Orthosia gothica. The sequence continues at coordinate 628,844 of OX459068.1, forward strand.
AAATGTCCTAGACTTAAATCAAAATCATTATTAAAATCATAAATATAAACAAACTCAAAATTAAAATCGAAGAAGGAGTTTGAAAGTCGAATATTCTCTGCTCAAGAAGTTTGTATCGAGTATTTTTTACGCAAGGAAATATAGCATTGAGATGGAGGTCTAATACATTCGTGTGTTCCAAATTCAAACACCAAAACAGTGATTAAAAGTGCTTTTTATTCACTGTTTTCAGTGAATAAAATAAGCTTTTTAGAGGGGGAATGGTATAAAAATATTTTGATAGATCTTCAACTTTAATTTCTTTATTTTAGAAATCATTTTATCTACAAAGTTTTAAAGACACAGACACAGTGCGTAGCTGTAGAGAAGGCAAAAACTAAGCGCTAAACTTTCACAAAAGTAAAAACAAGACACAGTTGTCGGCATTTAAGTACCTGGGCCATTTATTTATAAGAAACAAAAAGTTCACGAAACGGAGACACTGAAAAAATGGACTCAGGTGTGATAGATGTTGTCCTTAAATAATCTCCTGGAAAAAGGAAGCCTAGAAAACATGACATAAAAGGGGTGAAACGTAGAAGAGGGGTCGAAATCAATTACCCTCTATCTGATCTAGTTTTTTCTATAACTATTCGATTTTGTTCAACACAATACAAACAAGTAAAATTTGAAAAATTTAAAACTCCCGAAACATTTATCTTGCGAAAACACCCCGATTCAAACAGTAAAACGCCCATAACTTTTGAATGGCTGAACCGATTTTATTCAAACATAGCTGAGAACACTCTCGACAAAATCACCTTTCAAACAAAAAAAAATAAATCAAAATCGGTTCATCCGTTTAGGCGCTATGATGCCACAGACAGACACACAGATACACAGCAACACACGTGAAACTTATAACACCCCTCTTTTTCCGGCGGGGGTTAAAAACAAATCGACTATAGTAAAATTTATATTGCTGCATCATGATTGTGATGAAATAATGTCGGTATAAGTAATTTAAAACCATTCAATTATTTATCCTATGTTGCAATAATTGGCTGCAAATTATCATACAGGAATAATTTATTCAAAAGCAATTTTATTGTGATATTTTGATCGAAATAGTTTTTTAAAGTTCCGCGGTATATTCTCGTCCAACTTATATCCCATCCAACAAAACTCCAACCCAAACACATGCCCAAACCATCACCCTGTCTAAACCCTGTAAGCCAATAAAAAATATATATATATATATGTAAAGCTGCATGGTGGAGCGAGTCAGTCATACTCACCTTAACGTCCTAACGACGACGGGGTTCTATAACCGAAACCGTCGGCCGGGACTGGTTTGCTCGCACTGCCATGCATCTTCCCCGAAAGTGTGCCAATAGAAATAAGTAAACAAAATAGTTAATATAAGTAGTAAATAGAAACATAAAATTGTAATGCCAGTATGTAATATGTATGTGTATATATATATATATAGTATTTAGTGAGGGATGAACTCACGTAGACTTAAGTTAGTTAAGTAAGCCTAAAATAATGTCCAACGTAGGAGTCTTTTTAAACAATTGTAATTTTCATCACGACTGTATTCCCCAAAGGGTTGGGCAGAGATGCACCTATAGTACACCCACATTAGGCCAGTTATGTTTGAGTCCCATGTAACAGTAGGCAGGCCGATGGCCATCAATCAGGCACAACTATCAGGCAAAATATATTTTTTGTACACTGACAGCCCTAATGTATATCTCCTCTCGTTCAGTCCATCCAAAGGTTGTCTGTAAGAGATTGCCCTGTGCGATAAGACCACCCATTGTACACTTATCTTTATAAATGTTTTGTCCTGTAATTATTTAAGTGGTGTACAATAAAGTATATAATAAATAAATAAATTCCAGACTTCGGGCAGCTACTGAAAAACCCAATAACACTTTGCCGACCTGGGAATCGTACCCAGCACCTCATGATCAGCAGTAGCGCTTACAAACACTAGGCCAACGAGCGTTTTTATGTACATCATAATAAATTGCCTATGAATTTCGCCAATAAAACAAAAATGGTGTGTTTCTCGGCAATAAAAGGCTCCCCCTCCCTGAGAGATCGTAAAGGGAGCCCATCAGTCCAGTCAGCTTACTCAGCAATAACAATAAACTGCGATCACTGTCCGTCTGTCAAGCATGCTGAATTGCTGACCATGCCAATTGCTTTTGTGCTAAATTGCAAAAGGTGAAAAAACGGGGAGTGAAGTTGTGAATCGTTTTTGGATAGGTACTGTATTTTTTACGTAGACAAAGATTGCATAAGATGGAGAGAGTTTGGAATGTGAAAAGGAGGCTTTAAGTGGCACAAAATGTAGACTAGCAGAAAAGAAGTTTAGAAAGTACAGAGCATTGTTGCATCAGAATACATTTTATGGGCGTTATTTTTTCAAACATCTCCTTTTGAATACCTGATAATTTTGAATCTATTCCAAGATAACAACAACGTAGATCACGCGAGACCCCATTGCTGAAGGAGGGTAATGTGTTTATCAGGGGTCTCCCTTGTTTGACCGAAACGAATTTGACAAATTTTCACTTACCAAAAAAATTTTCGCATAATTTCATTTCCCAAATTATTACTTAGCAAAAAATCTATTCACGAAAATTTTTAACGCAAACATAATGTTTGGGAAATGAACGTTTAAACTATAACTTGTTTACCAACTAGTACTTTTAACATTTTTTATTTATTCAAATATTTCACTTGGAATAACAGTTTTTACGCAAAATCAAATAAGCCAAATATTTATAGTTTTTTATTTCTCTTTTTTTATATATATTTTTTTTAAATTTAATGCAGGTCACAGTTTTAACCTAACCTAACCATTTTTTTTTAAATAACTAATTATCCTAATCTTAATAGTTCAGTTCCGGGTAACCTACTAAAAACAATCTCTTTTTTCTATTAATGCAAGTCGTTTCTGGCACTCGCCGGCCGCTGCCGCGGCACCGCTCGCTTCGCTCGCTCGGCTCGTGCGTAGGAGGTCACAGTTTTAACCTAACCTAACCTAACCATTTTTTTAATAATTAACCTACTCTAACTACTTCCATAAATAAATTAATATCAAGTAACCATAAATTTGACTTGTTTCAGACAAATTGAAAGAATTAATCAAAAAATAAAATTGTATTTTTTATTATATAATTCAAAAAATCTTATGTTTGCCTTAATACTTTTTGTCTTAACAAATCATTTCACCAAACGTTTATTGTCTGAAGATTGTTTGCTGTAATAAATCATTTGATTAAAGACCAAATGCCATAATGACATTATATTACTTGGTAAAATTTTGCCATGTAAAAATTTGACCAAATAAAAATATGCGTACTAAAATCATTCGAAATATTGCAATGGTATAAAAAAAGATTGCTGAAATTTGTTTGGGTAATGAAATTTTGTCAAAATCTTTTCGGCAAAACGGCAGGATCCCGTTTATCAGTCTATGTATGTATGTTTGTTCCTATATGGCGTTCTAGAGACCAAACGCGTTGGCCGATTTTGATTATTCATACGGCAATCGATTTGTCTTAACCCTGCGAGTGTCATAGGCTACATTAAAATTGGACAATAGAAAAATGGCGGATTTTGGGTGCCATATTGTGGGGGCCCAATTTTTTTTTTCTTCCTAACCCATCGTGTAGGGTATCAAAATAAAGGGTTTTAAGAGTTGATTTCAAAAATATAGAACACTTATATGTTTAAATGTATCTAATTCGATAAAAACTAACTAAAAAGGTATAAATAAAAAAAGTTAAAACAAAAAATCAAAAACCCGACTGCTTCAAAAGCGAACTAAAAAGTCTGAAGATTCCGGTGCTTACGGCATTCAACCGATTAAATATTTACCTACAATGAATTACTATGTTTGTCTTTGAATCTGTAAAATAATTACATGTTTAGCAGAGGTATTTTATGGGTGACTTATACCAAAACGGTTTGATTAAACCTCGAAGACTTATCACTTCAACTTAAATTTTACCGTTTACCCCATAAGGTATATCTACAGTTGTAGGTAAGTATGTCGGTAGGTCTGTGTTTATATTGCATCTGTAAGTAATTTACCTGGCCCGCAGCGGCCGGATATTACAATGAGATTGTTTCGGATTACGGCGACTTCCCTCGAGCTAGCGACGAATAAATTCCTTACGTTTCGCCGACGAGCTTCATCTCCGTTGTACTTATGTGTTTATCGTTCACGCAATATTATTTCGAACTTTACCTGTTCTTAAAAAAGAAAGCGAACTAAAAAGCTGTAAACAAGAAAAATCATGCTGTGCAGTCGGAGGATACATATTCGTGAACTGCCTGATCCTCCGACTGCACATCATGATTTTTCTGGTTCAGGGTTTCTGATTTTTAAATTAGCTTTTTTTATTTACAACTTTTTAGTGAATATTTTTTTTATAAATACTTTTGAACATTTAAGCTATAAATACTTTTAAACCATAAGTGGTGTTTATTTTTGTATTCTCCTCTAAAAACCCTTCATTTTGGTACCCCATTTAATGGGAAGCGAAGAAAAAAAATTGCAACTTCTACAATATGGCGCCCAAAATCCGCCATGTTTCTTTTTTTAACGGCACTTTTCTAAGAACACTTCGGCGGACAAGACCTATGACCTATCTAACGATGTCTTAATTATAAAAATCCGTCAAGTGGTTTGAAAGATACGAGGTAATAAAGTATATTACATACATACAAACATACATACATACAAGATACGCTTGAAAAACATAACCCTTTCCTTGCAGCCGGGTAAAAAACGAGCAATTCTTGTATATATATAATCTGAATCTCGGAAACGGCTCTAACGATTTTCATGAAATTTTGTATGCAGGGCCTTTCGCTGGCGATAAATCGATCTAGCTGGGTTTATTTTTGAGAAAACGCCGTTTTTAACCGACTTACAAAAAAAGGAGGAGGTTCTATGTTCGACCTTATGTTTTTTTTTTTTTTTTTTTGTTTATGTTCACCGATATCTCTGTCAATTGTGGACCGATTTTGAAAATTCTTTTTTTGTTTGAAAGAGTATGTTTCGAAATTGGTCCCATTTTAATTTGGTTAAGATTTGATGAAGAACTTCGGAGATACACAACAGAACTCTTCAATAAATAACGGCAAAACTCTCGGGATTGCTGCAATCGCATGTCTGTTTGTTGTTTATACCATTTCATAACATAAAATCACGCCAGTACGCTCTAAAGGGGTACACAGATCTCTCATTTCACCGGTTATGTTCAAGTTTCATATTATTCAGTTAATCTATTCTGGAGTTATAGGGACCTTAATAAACAACTTGCTATTAGGTAGGTAAAACTAAAAAAACTTTTTTGCAAAAAAATACTACCGACTTCCAAATGAAAAACTACAAAGTGAAAAATAACTTAACTTTTGAAAGTCGGTGTCCATATCGCAAAAAAAATGGTACCTACGAAAGACACCGACTTCCAAAAGTTAAGTTATTTTTCACTTTGTAGTTTTTCATTTGGAAGTCGGTAGTATTTTTTTGCAAAAAAGTTTTTCTCTTTTTGTACCCGAGCAGAGCTCAGTTGAAGACGGACTTGTTGACTTGACACACAAGAGGACAAACAAACCAAACATAGTAATAAAATTAAAATACGTAAAACATTCGTTTAAAAAAAAATAAAAAACCTTTTTTGCAAAAACATACTACCGACTTCCAAATGAAAAACTACAAAGTGAAAATAACTTAACTTTTGGTAGTCGGTGTCTATATCGCAAAAAAATGGACACCGACTTCCAAGAGTAAAGTTATTTTTCACTTTGTAGTTTTTCATTTCGAAGTCGGTAGTATTTTTTTGCAAAAAAGTTTTTTTATTTTTCCCTTTTTAGTTTTACCTACCTAATAGCAAGTTGTTTATTAAGGTCCCTATAACTCCAGAATAGATTAACCGAATAATATGAAACTCGAACATAACCGGTGAAATGAGAGATCTGTGTACCCCTTTAGAGCGTACTGGCGTGATGTTATGTTATGGAATGGTATAAACAACAAACAGACATGCGATTGCAGCAATCCCGAGAGTTTTGCCGTTATTTATTGAAGAGTTCTGTTGTGTATCTCCGAAGTTCTTCATCAGACCTTCACCAAATTAAAATGGGACCAATTTCAAAAAATACTCATTCAAAAAAAAAATATTTCAAAATCGGTCCACAATTGACAGAGATATCGGCGAACATACACAAAAAAAAAAAAAACAAACATAAAGTCGAACATAGAACTTCCTCCTTTTTTGTAAGTCGGTTAAAAATATATAGAAAGAAAGTGTGCCTTTAGCTGCACCTAATATGTACAGTTCAGCGTAAATGCCAGACAACTGGCTCCTGACGTTGGTTTTCAACTGAATCTGAAGTTGTGGGGTGTTACGGACATATACATTTTTTTGTCTAGCGATTACCTAGGCAATGCTAGGAATAGGCCTCCTACAAATCCTTCCAGACATAATTGGCCCGCTCCGTCTCGAACTAGCCCTCATGGCTTATATCCAAATCATCTCGCTACCTCTTTCTGGGCCGTTTTATAATGTCTAAATGTAAACAGCAAAACCCCAACCAACCGAAAGAAAATACACTTCAGTTCAATTTTAAACAACCGCTGAAAAATATACGACCACCTAACTAATCTGTCTAATCACTCTCACGCTCCATGAGTAGTGTCCCGGTATTTTTCCCGAGCAGTCTGTTTACTCCAACCCGCAGTGTTGTTCTGTGTATCTTTCCCGTTGTACCTAATTACAGATCCCTTCGTCCCTCCCGTGACACAACTATGTGTTTTATTAGTGCCTCACCTCTGCATAAACGGCTAAACGCGACCTCTTCTGTTAAATATTTATGAAGAAACTTATTTAATTTAGAGCCTCTGTCCACGCTGTATAATGCAAAGCGAACACACAACAAACTTTTAGGGTTTTAGTGTTGACTTGCTGGTTTTGCGTCGGCGATCAGTGGTTTAGTCGCGTTTTGGAACTTGATGCTGCGAATGAGCTTTAAAAAACCCCATGTATTTTAACCGACTTCAAAAAAAGAAGGAGGTTCTCAATGCGTCGGAATCTTCTTTTTTAATGTACTTTATCCGATTACTCAAAAAACCCTAAACCGATTTGGAAAATTCTTCTTTTGTTGGACAGGCTTTACTGACTAGAGGGTCCCACGGTCATCAGGTCAGGCTCTGATGATGGAATCCTGGCGAAATCGAGGGACCTCTTCAAATATTATAGGTAATCATTTGCACTCAGAAAATATAATTTGGTGAAGTGGAACTGATGAATAAGACCACAGAGGGTCACTGGAACTCCTTAGTGATAAGTATGTCACGGGTATAAGATATCTCTAATAATTAACCGACTTTGATGAAGCAAATACTTATAAATAATTGGTACTTTTGAAAATGGAACCATCGAACTGACCTGATGATGAAGTCGGAAGGTAGGCACTGGGACTCTGAAATAAAACAATATATCCTAATCGTGTTTGGAAGTATCAGAATCTTCGTGAGATGTTCTTTGTTTTTGTTCTTTTTAACAAAAAAAAATTACCGACTTCCAAAGCAAAACCGTGCAAAGCGAAAAATAACTTTAATTTCCGAAGTCGGTGTCAAAAAAAGAAAACAATAGGTATTTGTGACACCGACTTCGGAAAAGAAAGTAATTTTTCGCTTTGTAGTGTTTTGCTTTGGAAGTCGGTTTAATATTTGGCAAAAAGTTTTAGCATTGGTAACCAGCAAACCAGTTCTAGACAAAGTGTTATTCTATAAGCGATGGCAATGATCGACATTCCAAAATGTAAGGAATTTGTCACGAGACATTTGCATAGCGTTTGACATTCCCACTAATTTAAACTTAATTCCAATCGCTATTGCCACGCTTTCGTTGGTAGAATTTCAGAACCTCAGGTAGCCTTTTCATAATCTTGATACAGAGAATTACTGAATAGTGATAAACAGAAACCAACAAAATGCGATGAGGTATTGTATCAACAGCTAAATAATCGAGATTTTTGCTATCACGACTGAACCCAGGTTCACCAAAACGCAACGAATTCATTCATAGCGTTGCAAAATCGCTGCTGTTAAAAGTAGCAGACAGCTTACACCCTAACTGGCCCAACCCCGGTCGACGTCGGTCCTACCGCGACAAGTTTCGGATGCCGAGTTCCGTATTCTTTAGCCCGAGCTCAGTGGTCGGAATTCCGTTCGAGTTGAGTTGCCTTCTTTGTCGGGTTGAACTTTGTATTTTTCCAACTGTATGCAACTGTGGGACCAAACTGCAAGCGTGTTCAGTGGGGAGTATGGAGACGTAGTTTTATTCAAAGTTGTTGCGTTGCTTGCTGTTTGCGTAAATGTTTACGGTCTCGCTTCTCATGCAGCGAGTTCAATACTTGACGTGGAAATAATTTTATTTTTCTACGATATGTGTACTTTCTAAGCTCGTGGCTTTCATAATCACAGCTGCACGAGTCGATCAAGGTTCAGCAATGCTTGCCTAAGTCGGTTTGTTAAGCTGTTGGTCCTGGTTGCCATTTGTAGATATTACTAAGTCTAAAAGTTTAACAATCTCTTTCACCAAAGGGTACTCTACAACTACCCAGTAACTGGGTTGAGGAAGTCAGATAGGCAGACACTACATGTACAAGTAAAATTTCAAAATTTAAAAAACCCCCGTCACCTTTATCTTGCGAAAACACCCCAATTCAAACAGTAAACCACCCATAACTTTTGAAAGGCTGAACCGAATTTATTCTAACATAGCTAAGAACACTCTCGACAAAATTACCTTCCAAACAAAAAACAAAAATTACAACCGACTTCCAAAAAAAAAACTACAAAGTGAAAAATAACTTCAATTTCGGAAGTCGGTGATACTGTTGTCGTTTCTTCGGTTTTTCTCTTTTTAGCTGTGGTACATAACGGACCAGTTTTATAGATAAGCCCCATACCATGAAAATTAAACACACCAGGGTGAACTGTTCATATCTGCGTACCCCTTAAGAGCGTACCAGCGTGATGTTATGTTATGAAATGGTGTAAACAATAAACAGACATGCGATTGCAGCTATCCCGAGTGATTTGCCGTCATTTATTGAAGGTTCTGATGTATATCTCCGAAGTTCTTCATCAGATCTGGATGAAATTAAATTGATTAAATGGGACCACATGACAAGCACCAGCGTTCAAATAAAAAAATAATCATCAAATTCAGTTCACCCAATAAAAAGTTCTGAGGTAACAAACATAAAAAAAGTTCTGAGGTAACAAACATAAAAAAAAAAAAATAGGTACAGTCGAATTGAAAACCTCCTCCTTTTTGCGAAGTCGGTTAATAAATAGAAATCGGTTCATCCGTTTAGGCGCTATGATGCCACAGACAGACACACAGATACACAGCAACACACGTGAAACTTATAACACCCCTCTTTTTCCGGCGGGGGTTAAAAATGCTGGTGGAATTCAGCCGCATCCGGGCACATTGTGAAAAGAGCCCAATACAATTATGTACATAGTTGTATAATTAAATAAATATACATAATAAATAATAATAAATAAAATAAAAGGTAATTATTAATATTCTCCAAATATTAATATTTAATATCAGATTTAACACCGGTCTCAGGCTTTCAAACGTTCCATATTCATCCCGCTGTTCATTATCTGTACGTTAACACCGTGTTACTATCGGATCGCGGCTACATTAGCATTCAGTACTCAGCACAAAAGGTAATATTTACGAAGAGAGAATTTTAAAACCTCAGCTTAGGCTTTTAACACCAATTGATATACTGGTTTAAGAACGATAGGATTATAAAGTTTAACCTCAATTTTCGGGATTGTTTTAAGTGTTATTGTTCTTTTATTAAATAAGATACGATTTTTTATTAGTTTATAATTTTTATGGGGAGCTTACGTTAAACATCTATTGCCGAGGTTGGTCCGTGGATGGGTGACCATGCGTTATGTATCGAGAGCCGTTTGTCCTGGCTATCTTTTGTACATCTTTGGCGTACAGTCATACCTGGTAGTCAGAAGCCAGAACTCCACCAACCCGCACTGGGCCCGCGTGGTGGAATAAGGTCCATTTCCTTTTTCACAGAGAGGAGGCCTGTGTCCCAGCAGTGAGAACATTAAAGGGCTGACGATGATGATGAAGCCAGAAAATCTGACACTGGTCTTACCAAGGGGTATCGTAGTTTTCAGTTCAGTAACGATGTAGTACGAATGCCTTTCTAAACGTCACAACCCAGTGGTTGTGCAGATAGTAAAAAAAAACACTGGTGTTACAGCAGTTTAAGAAACCTCACTAAACTTTGTGTCTATTATAAAGATTAGACTATAAATATAGTCTAATCTTTGACCAGACTCTTCAAATGAAGAGTCTGGTCGTTTTTAAACCGCTGCGAGCTGTTATAGTTTTGGTACTTGTTACCCGGATATATTACTAGAAGATATCAATTTTTCTATTATGCACATCTTTACCACGGGTCAAAGCGAACCAAACCATTGAGCGTGAAAGGACTTCGTATCTCAACCACCAGCTCTTCATGCAACGTGCTTGGATTGTAGAGAACTTTATAAACTGTGTCTATTACCCGTTTCACGGATTTGAGAATGGTGGTAGAGTCGTGTGCTGTGAACCAGACAGCCGCTTGCCGCCATTTTGGCGATTGAAGAATCACAAATTTGCACCACATGAGCTGGCTTCGATCAGCAGGTAAGGCGTACTATTCCCTCATTCCCATACTATATAGACCGCCCAATTTCAATCCGCGAATAATTGCCCGCTTATTTCGACGACCCTTCAAAATACTGTCCACTTTTTATATTAGGCACAGTGTTTAATGATGTTTCTCAAACCGCTGTAACACCTGGAATTGAGTTGCCTCCGGTTAGACTGGACGTTGACCCTAACATTGTCAGGAAAAGGCAGGAAGGTGATAAAGAAATCTCCAAATTATGTTTATAATATAAACACACCCTTGCCAGCAATCAGTTAAGAATTGAAGCTCTAAAGTCTCCAAACCCAAACATTTTTTCCCAATAAATAAAGACAAACAGCCAATATCAGACAATCACTAAATAACAGCGCCCAATATTAAATCAACAAATTGTATCTGTAATTGGCGCGCATAGCTGCCCGCCGTCTAAGACCGGTGTTAATTGCGCGCCCGACAGATGGCGTTGATTGACGAGAGTGCGGGGTCCCGTAGACCCCTGCGTGGGGTCTGAGATATACAGGATAGATTTGATGTCACTATAATGAGGGGCTTTGATAATTTGTAAATATTATAATGGGATTAAGTTTCTTACCCGGCCGTTGAATGTTGTAGTTATATAATACGATATTCAACAATGCCTAATCTTTTGGCAACTTCCAGTTCCAGTTTTACAGAATGTAGCTGAGTACCAGTCTTTTTAACCCCCGCCGGAAAAAGAAGGGGTGTTATAAGTTTCACGTGTGTTGCTGTGTATCTGTGTATCTGTGTGTCTGTCTGTGGCATCATAGCGCCTAAACGGACGAACCGATTTCGATTTAGTTGTTTTTGTTTGAAAGGTAATTTTGTCGAGAGTGTTCTTAGCTATGTTTGAATAAAATCGGTTCAGCCGTTCAAAAGTTATGGGCATTTTACTGTTTGAATCGGGGTGTTTTTAACCCCCGCCAAAAAAAGAGAGGTGTTATAAGTTTCACGTGTGTTGCTGTGTATCTGTGTATCTGTGTGTCTGTCTGTGGCATCATGGCGCCTAAACGGATGAACCGATTTCGATTTAGTTTTTTTTGTTTGAAAGGTAATTTTGTCGAGAGTGTTCTTAGCTATGTTTGAATAAAATCGGTTCAGCCGTTCAAAAGTTATGGACATTTTACTGTTTGAATCGGGGTGTTTTCGCAAGATAAATGTGTCGGGGGTTTTTAAATTGTGAAATTTTACTTGTACATGAAGTGTCTTCCTATTTGACTTCCGATAGAAGCAAGCTAGTCTTTTTAACCCCCGCCGGAAAAAGAGGGGTGTTATAAGTTTCACGTGTGTTGCTGTGTATCTGTGTGTCTGTCTGTGGCATCATAGCGCCTAAACGGGTGAACCGATTTCGATCTAGTTTTTTTTGTTTGAAAGGTAATTTTGTCGAGAGTGTTCTTTGCTATGTTTGAATAAAATCGGTTCAGCCGTTCCAAAATTATGGGCATTTTACTGTTTGAATCGGGGTGTTTTCGCAAGATAAATGTGTCGGGGGTTTTCTAAATTGTGAAATTTTACTTGTACATGAAGTGTCTTCCTATTTGACTTCCGAGAGAAGCAAGCTGAATAACATTATCGCTGTGAGACCTTTTTAACCCCCGCCGGAAAAAGAAGGGTGTTATAAGTTTCACGTGTGTTGCTGTGTATCTGTGTATCTGTGTGTCTGTGTATCTGAGTATCTGTGTATCTGTGTATCTGTGTGTCTGTCTGTGGCGTCATAGCGCCTAAACGGATGAACCGATTTCGATTTAGTTTGTTTTTGTTTGAAAGGTAATTTTGTCGAGAGTGTCCTTAGCTATGTTTGAGTCAAATCGGTTTAGCCGTTCAAAAGTAATGGTCGTTTTACTGTTTGAATCGGGGTGATTTTGCAAGATAAATGTGTCGGGGGTTTTTAAATTTTGAAATTTTACCGGTAATTATTGATGCCAGACAGTTTTCCCAAAATAAAAGACAGTCTAGGTTGTTCTATTAATATCTTTCTATCGCCTCATCTTCTGACTTAACGTCACTGTCAGCACATCTTTGTATCAGTATCTTTAGCTAAGTCCCGCTTCGTGGTCACGACTTGATTGACTATAGACCTTTATCTAAATGACGTCGACTGGCCACGTGCCCTATTAATAGTCCAGTCCCTATTCAAGCCACACTTAGCTCTAAGTCTACACTATAAATAGGACAGTCTTGTCTATTAACAGTGCCAGTTTATGTTGACCTTAGCTTAAGACTATAAACGCTGGCGACTCACTTACCTAGCTCTTAGAGAGGTTTAGTTACTAGAGAGAAAGGCTAAAGCGATTAAATTATAGGGATGTCACGAACCTCTGTTCCTTGTAACTAATTATTTATTATTTTATTGTTGTTACTGGCTATACATCAATTGCATTAGTTAAAGATACAGAAAATTTACACACTACTCTCGCTGAACTCCAGACATACTGACATGATCGTATTTCATTCATCAGCGAACACATTACAGTAATTCGCTTTCAAGAGAACTTTGAGCGCAGAGAGAGAGCGAGGGACAGGGGACTGGGTCTCGCAACGGTGTGACTCGCAGGCACGGCGAACCGACTATGTCTCCCGATGCAAAGTTGAGACAGATCAACAAGCAGTTCAGGAGCATTAATTTTTCCTTGAAGGACTTTGCATATATATTACATAAATTACATACATAACATCACGCCAGTATTCTTCGAAGGGTAGGGCAGAGGTACACCCACATTTCGCTAAATACGTTTTAGTCCCAAATAATAGGCGGTGAGTTTACTGTCATCAACCGGTTACCTCGTTGGTCTAGTGGTCTATTTCTGTCTCAATTACGTCAAGTTTGCATTAGGTATTGGGTTAGAATCTCGGGTCAGATAAAATGTTATTAGGTTTTTCCAACTGGCATTTCTCAGTAGCAGCTCTTAGTCTGGCAGGACTTAGCACTTGGTAATTAACTTTTAATTCTTTCGTCTAACTTCAAGTGAATTCCTTCAAGTATAATACCTTTAATCACAAGTTAATTTTCAAGGAATATAAGTAAACAAGGTTCAATCCCATCAACTAAAACTCAATTTATTTAACCAAAGACGCTACTGCGCTTCCATTTTAACTCTGCAAAGTTGAAACTTCAAATAGAAGCGATCCCAATTGAAAGTTCCGACGTTGAACCGACTTCAACTGTGCAATCTACGGAACCTATTTAACAATACGCGACTATCATCTTTACGTCGCATTCTTGAAGTCTTCTAATATTTTAAAGAGATACATTTTTAATGATATATTTGAAAGTTATGTAAGTACTGAGGCTCTAGACCAGTAATTTTCAAACCAGGGGAAGCTCTCAACTAGTGAGGCGCGACATCATATGAATGGGGGCGCGAGTCCGCAGTGCGAGTGGATATTACCCCGTCGCAATCTTGATATTGCTAAAGATCTACGATATGCACTTTCTTCTATTCAACCCAGAACAGGGAAACAGTCATAAGCATACATATTTGTGGTAACAGTAATCTTCGATCGAATCAAAATCACCTCTACTCTTCCTTTCTTAATCTTTTCCTTCCTTTTCAATAACTTAACAATTTTTGTATGATGCCTGTTGTATACAGTCATCATACAAATGAATATGAGGGAGCCTTAACGAACATGAGGGAGTCAGTAGTAGAGGGGCCTTACAAAAAAAGTTTGGGAAACTTTACCCTTCCCCTACCTCTCTCTACTTCTAGACAAAGTATCATTCTATCAGCGATGGCAATGGTCAAAAAGAAAGGCATTGATCACGTGAAATTTTGATAGTGATTCCGAAAATTCTTACATCCAATAGAAAGGTACACTATAGCCAAGTGCCATAGTCTACTTTTATCTCGCAAAACATAGCCGGATCTTGCGGGCAAACACCAACAACAAACATTTTACAGGAACCTTCAAAGCTAATAAATAGGTAAATTGTCCCGCTATGCAACAAAAATATACATACAAAGTGTTCCAAGATTAACTCTTATTTGATAATGCTAAAACAAAGCAAAACAGATTTACACAGAAAATACAATTTGAAACAATAGCCACCTATTCTAACATACCCGTGCTTGTGTAGATCAAAACAAAAGCTTACCTTACACGCGTGTACTTCAGGTACTAACCGGGTCAGCAGGTACTTACTGTAAGTCTATCTAGATAAAATCCGACCTTTCTAACGTGAAATACGTATTTCTGTGTCAGGAAAGCGGCTTTTTGTTTCATTTCCGATTCTAGACTGTAAGGCACCTTTCCAATGGCGCAACGCACTTTAAATTTCGTCGATAAGCTATATCGCGTAAGTATTTTCTAAGAAAATTTCAAGCGGAAATTGGTCGAATTGCGTCCATGTGATCGTGTACGTGGGACACTCAGAAAGTTTTGCGAAACTAAAAAAAATTGTTCTATACGTACATATATTTTTATTAAATCTTTTCAAAGTACTTTCCACCAGCCTCTATACAAAGATTCATGCGCCTAAACCAGTTTTCAAAACACTTTTTCCAGTCCGCCGCAGACACCTCGTTTACAGCCTGCTCGAACGCAGCCAGCGCATCTTCCGGCGACGAAAATTGTATCCCTTTGAGCTGATTTTTTATTTTTGGGAATAAAAAGAAGTCACACGGTGCTAGATCAGGGCTGTAAGGAGGGTGACCCAGGAGTTTGACTGGCGTGCTGTCCAGGAAGTCCCTCGTTTTGAGTGCGGTGTGCGCAGGTGCATTGTCGTGGTGGAGCAGTAGCCCGCGGAGCCCTGTGTTTGGTCGCTTGTTGCTTATAACAGAGAAAACTTCTGGCAAACATTTGGTAGTATACCATTCGGCATTAATGCTTCTTTGATCCCGTAAGGGAATTGATACCAAGTGGCCAGTCAAATTAAAAAAGCTAGCGATCAAAATCTTACCCCCGCTTCTAGATCGCTTCACTTTGGTAGGCGTTGGCTCATTTTGAAACACCCAAACAGTCGACTGGCGCTTGGTTTCTGGGTCGTATTGATAAATCCAGGACTCATCACCTGTAACGATGTCGTAAACACGCCGAGACGAGCCTGCTTCAAATTTGTTAAGCATATCACGGCACCATTCCACCCGGGCCTGCTTCTGAGCATCGGTGAGGTTGTGCGGCACCCAGCGTGATACTATCCTCCTCACGCGAAGATGGCTGTGTAGAATCTCGTGAACGCTTCCCGATCCAATCTTCAATATGTGTTGAATCTCCTGATATGTAATTCGCCTATTGTCTTGGATTAAATTTTTCACTGCTAGCACGTTTTCTTCGGTAACAGCCGTCAAAGGGCGACCGCTTCTTTCGTCATCCCCCAAAGTTGGTCGACCGCGCTTGAATTCGTTATACCAACGATACACGGTTGCCTTGGAAGGGCCTTCATCCATGAATGCCATTTGAAGTCTATCGTACGATTCATCCGGTTTCAGGCGACACTTGAAATCGTATAAAATCATAGCTCTAAAATGTTCCCGGCGCAGATCCATATTTCAGTGAGACACAATACTTTGAATTAACTCGCAAAAAATGTGGAGGGAAATTTTGAAATTGGAACTTACTTATTTTTACTTATAAATAATCATATTTTCGAAAAACATTATAACTGGCCAGTCTCCCATATATAAAAAAATTTTTTCGCAATACTTTCTGAGGGGCCTGGTATTTGAGCAGCAGGAGGCCCAGTGGTAACAACCGCTACTTAAAAGTTGTAGGTCGTGGGCTCGAACCCAGGCAGGCGCTTTACTTGGTGTAAATTATTTCATCACCACTGTTCACAAAACGGTGAAGGGAAACATCGTGAAGAAACCGGTATGTCTTAGAAACATAAATTCGACGACATTTGGTGAATACCAACAACCGCACTAGTCCCGCGTGGTAGATTACTGCCCATTCCCTCTGTCACAGAGATGAGGCGAGTGCCCCAGCAGTGGGCATATCCGTGTTAAATAACAAACGGATTGCCTCGAATTATCTGGAAGGTCGTAAAATACACACAAAAGACATTCAAAGTGTAAAGTTTGTCCCAAAGACAGGTTGTCATCAAAATATCGACTATTGTTTTCCTCGAGTAAAATTTTAAGTTGTATAAAACCGGTCCAAGGTTCCGGCGCACCCCTTTGGCAAACTGTTGAACAATACTGACCTCTTTGAGAAACTTTTCCATTTACACGAAATATCGAAACAATGTTCGACAACTTTGATGTTTGAATACAAACATGTATTCAATCATGCCGACAGTATACAATTTGGAATATAGGTGTTCGTTGCGCGTTATCTACCTCTCAACTCTAAAGGTCGTAATGAAAATACGCAACGGATATGAAGCAAGGTATAGTAACTAAGTATTGTTACTTGGTACAAGTCTGGGTGATGTTTCAAATATTTAAATGAGGGTAACGCCAGGGGTAAAAATAACATGTTAAGTAGTCAAAACAATCGGCTTAAAGCTTAAAGGAAGAAATCTTGGGTATATTCGCTGAAACGATACATAAACAATGTATTATGTAATAAAGTGTATGGGAGAGTGGTCCATTGTTCTAACGTCGCATTTAACCTATTTTTTTGCTCTTCTTAATGTTTTTTGACACTTTTTCTCGAGCCTCCTTTACAAATATCATAATATCAGCCGAAAGACGTCTACTGCTGGACATAGGCCTCCAAGCGTCGCCATATTGACCGATCCCATGCGTCTCGCATCCAGCGGATTCCGGTTCATGGTCGCCACTCCAGAACCTTTCTGCCCCATCGGCCATCCGTTTGCGAGCAATGTGCCCTGCCCACTGCCACTTAAATTTGGATTTTTTTTGGGCAAAATCAGAACCCCGGTTCTCTTGCAGATCTCTAAAGGAGAATGCCCATACACAGGCCCCTTATAATGTATCGTGTCTGTGATTTCAATATTATACAATACTAGGGTGTATATTATGTGTTATTTTCCATCCGTGTCCTTTACTTTATATGTACAGACAACCACAGATCAGGTTCTTTCACTTGGACATTATTTGTATTCACCTTATTGCATTGTAATAAGGGTTAATTTCAAGAACAGAAACATCGTTATATCTCGTGAACCCCACAAATTAAATAAAAAATGGTTTTCTAATTATGAATATAACATGTTTTTTCTACAATATTCAGCCAAATTTATCAAGATACAACCATTTTTTCAAAGGGGCCCAAGTTCCCTTACAAAATGGGCATTCTCCTTTCTGATTCGATCACGCAAGAATACTCCTAGCATAACCCTTTCCATTGCCCTTTGGGTGACTGTAAGCTTTCTGATGAGGCCCATTGTGAGCGATCACGTCTCAGAGCCCTTGGTCATAACTGGAAACACACGCTGGTCATGGACTTTCGTCTTTTAATGTGGTAAGTTGGACGACAAGATACCGCGCAACTGCCCGAACGCTGCCGCCCAGCCGAGTTACATACAACGGTTGACATCTTTCTCAAAGTTGGCCCTACATAACTAGATATTTTGTTCCAGGTAGACATAGTCGCCCACAACTTCGAGTGTACAGTTTTGCGACCTTGATAGAAGTGGGTTTAACACGGGCATTCAACATCACCTTGGTTTTGTCCATGTTCATTTTTACTTCGAAATAGAGCAGGCTACCGGATTGGAAGATTATCGAGTCCTCCCCCTCTCTTCGGACTTCAGATAACCCTATAATACTCCATAGTAACCAGTTCAATTCTTCTTCGAGTTCGGCTATCTTCTCGTCAGTCCGGAGTGTTCGCGTGTTATATTTTGCCAGGTCTAGTCGTCAGTGTTTATTGAAGTGGCCGCGTCCACTCTAGGGATTGTTCGCAGCCCTTGCCTCGCCATCTCACCTCGACCGCTACCGTAGTCGAGGGTAGACGGGCTGCCAGGCACTCGGGGCCGTTTTTAGGGGTTCCGTAGCCAAATGGCAAAAAACGGAACCCTTATAGATTCGTCATGTCTGTCTGTCTGTCCGTCCGTATGTCACAGCCACTTTTTTCCGAAACTATAAGAACTATGCTGTTGAAACTTGGTAAGTAGATGTATTCTGTGAACCGCATTAAGATTTTCACACAAAAATAAAAATAAAACAATAAATTTTGGGGGTTCCCATACTTGAAACTAAAACTAAAAATATTTTTTTCCATCAAACCCATACGGTATCTATTGGTGGATAGGTCTTCAAAAATGATATTGTGGTTTCTAATATATTTTTTTTCTAAACTGAATAGTTTGCGCGAGAGACTCTTCCAAAGTGGTAAAATGTGTGTCCCCCCCCCCCCTGTAACTTCTAAAATAAGAGAATGATAAAACTAAAAAAAATATATGATGTACATTACTATGTAAACTGCCAGCGAAAATTGGTTTGAACGAGATCTAGTCAGTAGTTTTTTTTAATACGTCATAAATCGTAAACCGCAATTTACCAAGTACGGAACCCTACGTGCGCGAGTCCGACTCGCACTTGGCCGGTTTTTCTTTGTGCTATTAATTTTGGTTTGGGGGGTTTGCCGTAATCAACACGCATGGCAGGCAGGTTGGCGATTGCAGTTTGTTGTAAGAGTGCACAGAGAACGCTGCTGCCCATTCTCTGATGTGTCCCTTAGTCGCCTCTTACGATACCCATGGGAAGATATGGGATGGTGAAATTCTTTTGGTCCGACACCATACGGTACCATCGTACAAACATTTAATCATACCAAAAAAAACCCCTTTTAATAATATTAGCTCAGATTAATACAACTGAGGCAAGTTAACTAATAACCGCATAGTTAACACAACGAACTATTTATAACCCTCACAAAGTTCTGAATATGAGGGAACTACATAATTTGATAGCTACACATCATCAAGTCATCCCTCGTCAGCGCGCAAACTTGCTCTAAGTAGATAATGACGTCAGATCGGTTACCACCAAACGGTATTAATAAGACAAGCTACACAAACATAAACTCACCTTTTCCCATGGATGAAGCAGAAGCTACAGAACGCCACGCTACGATCCTTACACACTCATTTTGATTCGTTTAAGAACATCACCAGCAAGATCCGTGTATGTCCTAAAAGCTACTATATCAGGCAACAAAAACAAGTGAATGAACGCGTAATAGTGATAAACTTTTTGGTAGAGAACATGAATGTCTTGTGGGGGCAGTAAAAAGAAATTGCTTCTAGTTTTGTCTCTAGAATGATCTTGCGATCATTCTAGAGACTAAACTAGAAGCAATTTATTTTCAATGACTTTGCTGTGGATGGAAACTGAGAATATCTTTAAATTATAATAACATCATATTTGCATGTCGGGAGCGTTAGAATTAGCATAATTTTCTAAAAGAAATAAACCTTTTTAACCCCCGCCGGAAAAAAGGGGTGTTATAAGTTTCACGTGTGTTGCTGTGTATCTGTGTATCTGTGTATCTGTCTGTGGCATCATAGCGCCTAAACGGATGAACCGATTTTGGTTTAGTTTTTTTTTGTTTGAAAGATAATTTTGTCGAGAGTGTTCTTAGCTATGTTTGAATAAAATCGGTTCAGCCGTTCAAAAGTTATGGGCATTTTACCAGGCCCCTCAGAAAGTATTGCGAAAAAAAGTTTTTATATATGGGAGACTGGCCAGTTATAATGTTTTTCGAAAATATGATTATTTATAAGTAAAAATAAGTAAGTTCCAATTTCAAAATTTCCCTCCACATTTTTTGCGAGTTAATTCAAAGTATTGTGTCTCACTGAAATATGGATCTGCGCCGGGAACATTTTAGAGCTATGATTTTATACGATTTCAAGTGTCGCCTGAAACCGGATGAATCGTACGATAGACTTCAAATGGCATTCATGGATGAAGGCCCTTCCAAGGCAACCGTGTATCGTTGGTATAACGAATTCAAGCGCGGTCGACCAACTTTGGGGGATGACGAAAGAAGCGGTCGCCCTTTGACGGCTGTTACCGAAGAAAACGTGCTAGCAGTGAAAAATTTAATCCAAGACAATAGGCGAATTACATATCAGGAGATTCAACACATATTGAAGATTGGATCGGGAAGCGTTCACGAGATTCTACACAGCCATCTTCGCGTGAGGAGGATAGTATCACGCTGGGTGCCGCACAACCTCACCGATGCTCAGAAGCAGGCCCGGGTGGAATGGTGCCGTGATATGCTTAACAAATTTGAAGCAGGCTCGTCTCGGCGTGTTTACGACATCGTTACAGGTGATGAGTCCTGGATTTATCAATACGACCCAGAAACCAAGCGCCAGTCGACTGTTTGGGTGTTTCAAAATGAGCCAACGCCTACCAAAGTGAAGCGATCTAGAAGCGGGGGTAAGATTTTGATCGCTAGCTTTTTTAATTTGACTGGCCACTTGGTATCAATTCCCTTACGGGATCAAAGAAGCATTAATGCCGAATGGTATACTACCAAATGTTTGCCAGAAGTTTTCTCTGTTATAAGCAACAAGCGACCAAACACAGGGCTCCGCGGGCTACTGCTCCACCACGACAATGCACCTGCGCACACCGCACTCAAAACGAGGGACTTCCTGGACAGCACGCCAGTCAAACTCCTGGGTCACCCTCCTTACAGCCCTGATCTAGCACCGTGTGACTTCTTTT
Source organism: Orthosia gothica (assembly GCA_949775005.1). NCBI lineage: Eukaryota > Metazoa > Arthropoda > Insecta > Lepidoptera > Noctuidae > Orthosia > Orthosia gothica. Next base: position 650,212 of record OX459068.1, read on the forward strand.
TATTCCCAAAAATAAAAAATCAGCTCAAAGGGATACAATTTTCGTCGCCGGAAGATGCGCTGGCTGCGTTCGAGCAGGCTGTAAACGAGGTGTCTGCGGCGGACTGGAAAAAGTGTTTTGAAAACTGGTTTAGGCGCATGAATCTTTGTATAGAGGCTGGTGGAAAGTACTTTGAAAAGATTTAATAAAAATATATGTACGTATAGAACAATTTTTTTTAGTTTCGCAAAACTTTCTGAGTGTCCCACGTACTGTTAGAATCAGGGTGTTTTCCCAAGATAAATGTGTCGGGGGTTTTTAAATTGTGAAATTTTACTTGTTACAAGATTATATTTAACTTGCAATGTATGTAAGTATGTTCGGGTCAAACTTGCCACAAAATTTTAAAGCAGTTATCATCGATCGATTAAGAAGAAATTTTGCATTCTCGTTTAGTTTGGATGACAATGCATGCTAAACTAAGTGACGTCATTTTAAAGCCAATATGGCGGACGGCACAAAACGGTGGAATAGTTATTTTTGGTGCACTGCCATGATATTGAAGAATACGAAAAAAGCTTGTTTTAAAAACAGATACCAGTATTTTACGTGGAGTGACTGCCTATCTGATCTACATAACACAGTTACTGGGGCAAGACTTAATATTAGCCCTTCGGGCTTCCTTCTTTTATATTTTTTAAAGAGAAAATTTAAAATAACAGCACGGAAAGACAGCAGTGATTCACACGCTTTTTACCCGACTGCCGAAGGAGGGTAATGTGTTTATCAGTCTATGTATGTATGTATGTAAGTATGTATGTATGTATGTTTGTTTCTATATGGCGTTCCAGAGACCAAACGCGTTGGCCGATTTTGATGATTCATACGTCAGTCGATTCGTCTTAACCCTGCGAGTGTCATAAGCTACATTAAAATTGGACAATAGAAAACCGTTTAACACACCGTTTAAAACCGTTTAACACACCGTTTAACACATAAAGAATGCGACCTAAATGACCAAAAGTAAATACGGTTCGAAGTGACCAAAAATAATGGTGGCGCCTAACACCAAATACTTGGGCGGAAATATTAAATTGTTTGCGTTTATCCCAGACGCAGGGAGCTGGTTTAATTAAATAGTGGACTGTATGAAGCGGGGTCGAAAAATACGTGAGTCTGACCTTGCAAAATACGACACGAATTAGGACGACGAAATTGTACATGGACAAAGGAATTTGGCAGGAAAATGCAACACCACTGACCTGTAGATTCACCATCAATCTTCCACGTCGGCCGGCCGAAGGTTCGAGACCTTTGCTGGATCAGGGCAGCGCACGAGAGGGCGCACAGACGCCTTTCACAGCTAATACACGCACTTTACGTAGTGTTTTAGATAATAGTTCGTAAATGCACTTGCGATAGTTCACAACCGTAAATTTGTAATAAAATTAACAAGGGAGCAGGCAATTAGTAACACTGCCCTCGTCGAAGAACGCGACAAGACAATAGAGTCTTCACACCGTCACCGTAGATGGTGACAAGGACAGCGATAGTCCGGGTGTGCATGAGGGAAAAGGATGGGACACGACAGGATAGTGACGCATTTTGCAAGTCATTTCTTACTTCTACCCTACAGTGAAAATAATAAGCTAATACGAAATCCAACATCCCCCCAGCCTTGAAGAAACCCTTCAAAAAAAGGTTAGAAAACTAAGAAAATCGCTATATTTAGCAACTTCAAGGATTAACTAGAGCGGAGAAATATAATGAAACTTATAACTTTAACTTAACTAACATAAAATAAGCTAATTTATACTTATGGGCGTAAAAATATATATAATAGAGATATATGAATATATGGCTATTGAGTCGGAAGAGGGCATAACCGCACTACTGGTCGTTTATAAGTACCGGTTTTAGTTTTTACTTCCGCTACGCGAACAACACCATCCTTACCAGGGTATACATTGGTAACCACTCCCAATGGCCACTGTAAGGGTGGAGCGTTATCTACATTTAACAACACTACAGTACCGACTGTAATAGGATTAGACGGAGTATTCCATTTTTCGCGTTGTTGCAAGTTATGTAAATATTCCGACTTAAATCGCCTCCAATACGATTGAACTATCGAATCCATTAAAGAGAAACGAGACAACAGATCTGTTCGTTCTTCGGATAAGTCGGCTGCAGGTAAGCATTCTAGTGGAGTGGTAGATAAAAAATGCGCGGGAGTAAGTGCTAATGGCTCTGATGGATCAGAGCTCAAAACATAAAGAGGACGGCTATTTAGCACTGCCTCAATTTGAATAAGAATGGTCGACATCTCTTCAAAGGTGAGAACTTGATTACCGATTGTTCGAAATAAAAGCGACTTGGTGCTCTTAACGTTCGCTTCCCATATCCCTCCGAAGTGACTTGCTGTAGGAGGGTTCATTCGCCACGTGATGCGGTTCTTCGCGAGTTCATGACTAAAACTTTGATAGTAATCAGCGGTTTGTTAAAACTCGTGAAGTTCATTAAAATATTTTTTAGAAGCGACAAAATTAGTCCCGTTATCGCTATATAAGAAATTACAAGGACCTCTTCGCGATATGAATCGTTTAAATGCGTCAATAAAGGAAGCGGAAGTCAAGTTAGAAACTAATTCGATATGCACTGCTTTTGTCACGAGACAAATAAAAATACAAATATAAGCTTTCACACTTCGTATGCCCCGTTTGCGGTAAGGAGTAACATAAAGTGGACCTGCGTAATCGGCGCCCGTATGTAAAAATGCTTTGCATTGCTCTAACCTACATTTAGGCAAATCGGCCATAGGCGGAAACGTAGGCTTAGGATTAACTCGGAAACAATCATTACATTTGTGTATGTACTGTCGAACCACACGTCTAGCGGAAATAATCCAATATTTGGATCTTAATATCGAAAGTAATAATTGCGGCCCGGCGTGACAATTGTCGCGGTGATAAAATTCAATTAATAATTTAACAACATGTCCTTGCCCGGGAAGTAAAATCGGATGTTTAGAAGAATAGTCTAGTGTCGAGTTCGATAAGCGACCTCCGACACGTAGAAGTCCGTTACATAAAAATGGAAACAATTTCCGTAACTTGGCCGAACACGGTTGACCTTTAGAAATGTTCTTAATGTCTTCGGAAAAGTATTTAGATTGAACCGCGCGAATTATATCCAATTCAGCTGTATTTAAATCTTCAGCGGTAATTGTATCGTTTTGCGGCAATTTTTTAATAAATCTAAGCGAAAAAACTGTAGCTTCCAGCAGCTTTTCCCAAGTGGAACACTCTGAAGCTAATTTTAAGAGCGGGTTATCATTATCTGTGACTTGAGTCACGTGCGTAACAGTTTTTTCTTCCGGTAATGAAGACCGGTTGGATAAAAATTGTTGTATAGGCCAGTCTTGTCTAGGCAAGGAAAGCCAGGATGGACCCTTAAACCAAAGCTCATGTTGAATGAGCTGCGAAGGCATGAGTCCACGAGATACGCAATCTGCGGGGTTCTCTATGCCAGCGACATGATATAAATTTTCAGGTGAAATATTTTCCTGAATTTGAGAAATGCGGTTGGCAACATAAGTGTTGAATCGGTGAGGCGAAGCAACAGACCAACTGAGTGCTACTTCAGAGTCCGAAAAAGCATAAATATTTTCAATTTTATGTCGTTTAGATAAAGTGTCATGAACGGTTTTAAGAAGTCGTGACATTAAAAGTATTCCGTTTAATTCCAAGCGTGCGAGAGTGATTTTAGGTTTAGCAGATGCGACACGCGACTTGGAGCACACGAGTGAAATAATAGGCGGTTGATCGCCATTGACGACGTGTAAAAATATCACACAACCGTATGCGGATTCGCTCGCATCTGAAAATGCTACTAAGGAAACTGTAGAACGGGTTTCTATACCTAAATGACGTGGAAATGATAAATTAGATATTTGCGGTAATTCTATTAAGTATTGTTGCCAAATTTTAACAATGCGAGAAGGGGGTATATCGTCCCAATCGAGATTTAAAAGCCAGAGCTCCTTAATTATTAATTTCGCGAAAAGAATTATAGGGCCGACGAGTCCTAAGACGTCGTACAACCGAGCGGTAGCGGAAAAAATGGCGCGTTTAGTACAAACAGGTAGGGGACTTGATATTTTGAAAATAAAGGTATCCTGAGCGGGCAACCAACGCAAACCTAATATCTTAAATGTATTTCCATCGTCGAAAGAAATGCATTCAGATTGACGGTGCGACTCGGGAATATGTTCGAGTAATTCCTGTGAGTTGGAAGTCCATTTAACTAAGTCAAACCCGCCAGTTTTGAAGATCTGGATCAGATCAGTAGCTGTCTTGACTGCTTCCTCGAGAGAAGAAGCAGATGAAGCTACGTCATCCATATAAATGTCCCTCTCTAATACGGCTGCCGCAGTTGGCCAATTATGCCGTTCATCGCTAGCGAGCTGGCGTAGCGTGCGGAGCGCCAAAAATGGTGAAGACCGGAGCCCAAATGTGACTCGAGTGAACTCAAAAACCTCGAGTGGGTCAGTTTCTGAAAATCTATATAAGATTCTTTGAAATTTGCGGTGCGGAGCATTTGTATAAATGCATAAATACATTTGTTTTACATCTGCACAAAAGGCAATGTAATAAACACGAACATTTAAAAGTATATGAAATATATCAGCCTGTAGATTGCAACCCGTATACAGGATATCATTTAGTGATAAGCCTGTATTTGTCTTGGCACTGCCATCGAGCACAGGACGAACCTTGGTTGTCGCCTTGTCGTTGCGCACTACAGGATGGTGCGGTAGATAAAAGCCTGGGGCGACTAATGCCTCAGGTGCGGTGCGGGACAGTATACCCTTATTTAGGTAATCACGAATAACATCGTCATATTTTAATTTTAAATTAGGATCCTTAGAAAATTTCTTTTCTAAAAGTAGGAAACGTTTTTTAGCGGTAGTATAAGAATTGCCAAGATTATTTGGGTCTTCTTTAAAAGGAAGGTCAACTGAATAGCTGCCGTCGGAATTACGAACAGTGGTTGAAATATAAATATTTTCACACTGCTGGTCGTCGGGACTTAAAAATGACTGCGAGGGTAATTCCTCGACTGCCCAAAATCTTTCAACCATCTGATGCAGCGGGTCAGAAGTAAAAGCACACAATGTGCGGGTAGCGGGTTGCGGAGAAATAATAGGAGCGTCACCTAAAATCAGGTAACCTAAAGTCGTTTCAAGGGCGGAGGGCATACCGTTATCTGAGCTTTTAATTTTATCAGAAAGTAAAATTTCACAATAAAATTTAACACCTAAAAGTATATCTATAGTTCCCGGTTGCGAAAAGTCATCATCGGCGAGCGGTAAGTTACGAATAAATTCAATAGCCGCGGTATCAACACAGGTGTCCGGCAACTGTGACGTAATCTGTCCTACTACCATCGGCCTTATAGAATATTCGCACTTATTATCAAAGCGAGACGTGAATTTAACAGAAGTAACACCGAGAATTTTTTGGGAGGCTCCTCCAATGCCTTGAACTTGCGAATAGCGGGTTTGATTATAAATAGGAAGCGATAGTCGCTTACAACAAGTTGCGGAAATATAATCACTCTGAGAGCCAGGATCCACTAGACATCTCAAAAAGTGAGTGCGGTTTAAAGAATCAACAAACTTTACTTTTGCGGTCCCTAACAAAGTAGTCGTTTGATAACGAGCTGTTCGATCGTACGAAACTGTACACACCGATGCATTATTTGCAATAGTTGTAGGGTCATTAGAAGCGGCGAGTGAATGAGTCATAGCGGACTCTAAATGACTGCTGGCCGGGGTAGGGCGCGGCAAGTCATGAGCGGTAGCGGAAATAGGATTAGAGGTATTGGGCACCACAGAGCCAACTTTACAATTCGTTTTATCATTTTGTGTTGGATTGAAATGTAATAAGGTGTGGTGCCGCTTTGAACAATGAGAACAAGTATGTTTCGAAGTACAAGAAAAAGTCTTGTGTTTAGTACTTAAACAATTGTTACAGAAATGATTAAGTTTTATAAAATTATATCTTTCTCGCGGGGTTAACTTATTAAATGACGAACAAGAATATAAATGTTCATGTGGTTTCTCATTACATAAAGCGCATTTATCGCTTACACTTGGACCATACCCTACATCTGTATTAACAAAAGACTTGAACGGTTTAGGGATGTGCTTAGTTTGACGCTGCTGGTTAGACTGAGAATTATTAGCTACCGATTTACTAAGGTTCATAGAACGAGACAAAACTTTACTTTGCTCCTTTATAAATTCAATTAAATTATGATAAGGAGGTATTTTATCTTTACGATAGGTAATTTCAAATAATTTAACTGTGTCTGCGTCCAACTTTTGCAGAGCCAAGTGCAAGAAAATAAATTCAGTTAAATCGTTAAGCTTCAATTGCTTAAGCGCTTGTACTGAAGAATCAAAATTATTTATAAATGAGTCTAACCCATCAGAACTAGCAATGGATAGCGGTCTAAACTGTAACAATTGGTTTAAATATGCGGATGCGAGTGAGCGAGGATCGTCATATTTTTGCACGAGTGCCTCCCAAATAATAATATAATTTTCTGCGGTTGGCGCCAACCCTGCGCAAACGCACGACGCCTGCGCAGTTAATTTACCTACTAAGTAAAATACTTTTTCACTATTAGTGAGCGATGTGTTATCGTGTATCATGCTTTTAAATTGTTGATAAAACAATGGCCATTTCTTGACATTACCGTCGAATGACATCAAATCAATGGGCGGAAGGCGAGGATTAGATTTTTGTAATGAAGTTTGAGATTCAGATTCAGGACACTCGGTTTTATTATTGAGTAAAACCTGTTTTATAAAACAAAACATTTCTTCAAAAGATAACCAGGAATCATATTCGACCTCAGAATCGGGGTTCAACTGTAAATTTAACATATTATAAGAATCTAAAACTTGTTGATAATCATTACGCAATGTATCAATATTTAAAGCACTAGAACAAAACGACTTATAATATTGTCGATCATTATTTGCTTTCTGTGCAAGTTCGAAAATATTTTCTACGCGTTTGTAAATTACATCGCGTTTGACTACGTATAACGATAACTGGTTTTTATTAGTACTGGTAGTGTCAAAGAACTGATCTGCATCACTTCCTTTCCTCTTTGCTTTAGTCATTGTGAATAACTGTATATATGTAGTATAGCGGCGATAAGTAGGCAATACGATTATGTAAACAAAGTACTAATAAGCGGTTATAATCATAAAACGACTAACTTTAGTTGCGAGAATAAAATAAATGATTGCGGGTGAGAGAAAAATATCAAAGTACTGGTATGTGAACGTGACCTAACGAAGCGAGCTGAAGTTCACCGAACAATTACGAACGAACTAGTTGTCTAAAGAACGATCATATAGGAACCGATTCAAAATGGCGGAATACCAAAATGGAATGAATTTGAAAAGAAATAACTTTTACGTTGTGTTGTACCTACTATGCAATGCGGGTGCGGAAATAAAAAGCAATAGATGTCGGTGCGGGGAAAAAACAAAGAATAAACGACATTCTATTTATTAATTACGTAGTACAGTGACCGTTTAGTTATAACTGACCATGCGGTTTACATAAAGAATGCGACCTAAATGACCAAAAGTAAATACGGTTCGAAGTGACCAAAAATAATGGTGGCGCCTAACACCAAATACTTGGGCGGAAATATTAAATTGTTTGCGTTTATCCCAGACGCAGGGAGCTGGTTTAATTAAATAGTGGACTGTATGAAGCGGGGTCGAAAAATACGTGAGTCTGACCTTGCAAAATACGACACGAATTAGGACGACGAAATTGTACATGGACAAAGGAATTTGGCAGGAAAATGCAACACCACTGACCTGTAGATTCACCATCAATCTTCCACGTCGGCCGGCCGAAGGTTCGAGACCTTTGCTGGATCAGGGCAGCGCACGAGAGGGCGCACAGACGCCTTTCACAGCTAATACACGCACTTTACGTAGTGTTTTAGATAATAGTTCGTAAATGCACTTGCGATAGTTCACAACCGTAAATTTGTAATAAAATTAACAAGGGAGCAGGCAATTAGTAACACTGCCCTCGTCGAAGAACGCGACAAGACAATAGAGTCTTCACACCGTCACCGTAGATGGTGACAAGGACAGCGATAGTCCGGGTGTGCATGAGGGAAAAGGATGGGACACGACAGGATAGTGACGCATTTTGCAAGTCATTTCTTACTTCTACCCTACAGTGAAAATAATAAGCTAATACGAAATCCAACAGCACCATTCCAAAAATAAATATCAAAACCAAGGGAGTTGCGTTGTACGCTCGAAACTGTGGATACGTGTTTCTTTTTGTTCCGCGATTAATAATATTTTTTGTAGTAATTGGTGAAGTTTGGAATTGGGAAGGACATATAATTGGTGATTGTGACTATATCTTAATTTTTTTAAATTATACAACTAAAGTAAACAGTGCAAATCATTAAAATAGCATAAAAACTAGTGATAAAATCTCACTAAAAGTGTCAGTGAAGTGCGGGGTCTTTGTGTACTTGAACCAGAAAAAAGTAATACACCCTCATTAATTCTAGAATTTTAAATTTATCACTATTCCTGCGCTCTAAGGACAAAGAATTCGGTACCACATAGTGTGTTGAAATAGCGAGGCTAACTAAGGCCGTACCTTTCCACACTGGTCAAGCGCTCGTGGGTTCAAACCTACGCCGAGCACCAAACTCTTTTTGTAATCCTAACTTTTGTTGAATTCAATTGTTTTAATCTAGTGATTACGATAATTTACAATGCTGAAGTGCGGAGCTTGCGGCAAATTTTTGGCGATAAATGATGGTATCAAATGCATGAAATGTTCGGTATTTTATCACCGTGTCTGCGTCAACCCTGCTCCCACAGCATCATCCTCGTCAAAGTGGACTTGCCTTGGATGTAAGGCAAAGGTACCACGGGCAGACAGCTCCCAAACGCCTGGCAAGGAAATTGATGAGCTCAGCTCATCTACTACTCAAACAGCGGTCAGCCGCACTGATAATGCAGTGACAGTAATTGATGACACGCCTGATACTGAAGTAATCAGCCTAGCGGTAGAAATCCGTTGTCTCCGCAGGGAATTTAATGCCTTCCGAGATGAGTTACGCCAATTTCGTGAAGATTTCTCAGGCTTGAATGATAAGATGAATAAGTGCTGTAATCGTATGGACACCCTGGAAGATCGTGTCAGGGAGCTCGAGGAGAACACCGACCATTCGAGTTCCCCCCGTATGATTCATTTGGAGGAAACAATTGAGGAACTCCAGCAGCAGCTAAATGAACGTGAGCAAGAGTCACTGATGAACGATGTGCAACTGTCAGGCGTAACGGAGTCAAGTGGGGAAAACCCGGCTCAATTGATTGGTATCCTTGCTCTTAAACTAGCGATCAATCTCGAGGAACGAGACTTGGTTTTCGTTAAACGAGTTGGGAACGTTCGGCGTGACCACACCGAAGGTGAAACGCCCCGACCTCGTATCATCGTTGCTCGACTGGCAAGACGCGCGACGCGTGATAGTTTGCTGAGTGCCGCGAGAGTCCGCCGCAATCTCACTACTGCTGACATCGAAGCTCCGGGAGCTCCACACCGCATCTACCTTAACGAGCGCCTAACTAAAACTAACAGGCAATTATACTACAATACCCGCCAAGCTGCTAGTCGACTTGATTGGAAATACACCTGGACTAAAGATGGCCGCATACTTGCGCGCAAAGAGGAGGGAAAGCCTGCCGTGCATATCCGAACGGAAAAGGATATCTCGCGGTTTTTTATCACACAATAGGTTTGCTCGTTTGTGCGGTAGGGATTTCCATCAGCGTTTTTTATGTTAATGTTCTAGTTAATCCAATAAGTTGTTTACTGAATAGCATATTTTTATTCTTAGTTAATTGTTGCATGTCGTTGTTTGGTAGGTGCTTTCTGTTTTTGTTTTTGACTATTTTTAGGATATTATGTACAGTAAAAATTGCATTTCTCTGTGAGTTTTACCCTATTTGTATCTATAGTTTTTTAAGTTTCCAATCTTTGCTTACAATTTGCGTTGCCCATGGTGCCATTCCATATACATATGCTTATACTATGCCGCTCATAATAATTTGTTTACATTGCTCAATGTTTATGTTCCAAAACAAGTATGTATACATGCATATTTTGTTAATCTTTGAGTTCTATTACTTAGTATTTATTTTCTGTGTTATTTTCTTTATTGTTAGTAAATTATATAAATGATGTCTACTAAATACCTTAAGGTTGGTTTCTGGAATGCGGGTTCATTAGGCACGAAACACGATGAATTTATAGCAGCGCTACTAGGTTTGAACGTAGATATTATGGCCATAAATGAGACGTGGTTACGAATAGGCGAAGAAGGGCGCGCGCCCTCCGTGCCAGGATATAGGATGCGGCATATACCACGCTCTTTGTCTGTCAGGGGGGGACGAGGTGGTGGGGTTGGTTTTTATTTCAAACACGGAATTAATGTTCGAAGTCACTCGCACTCTGCTAGTACATCCCACACCACGGTCGAACAGATGTGGATCACAATTAGTGTTCGCGGAATGAAGCTAGCAATAGGCACTGCTTACCGCCCTCCCTGGCAAGATGTTGATCTTTTCCTAGACGCTATATCCAGTTCAGTAAACTCCCTAACGCAATGTGAGTACACGATATTGATGGGTGACTTTAACATAAACGTGCTCAACGACTTGGACTCAAAGACGGACAAGTTAGTCTCATTTTTGAACTGCCTTAGTCTCACGCAATTAGTGCAGTCACCTACGCATTTCACAGTACACGGCAACTCTTTGATTGACATCATCTGTACAAATGTTAAACCTCGCTCTGTATCAGTTGATATAATACCAGATCTGGGGGCGCACGCGCTGGTTTCGGGCGAATTTAGTTTTAAACGACCAAAAATTCCACGGCGAACCATTACGTATCGACCACTTAAGGATATAGTTGGGGAATGTTTTGATCAGGATCTCGTATTGCTGAACTGGAAAGCAATAACCGAGCTGCAAGATGTTAATGCTATGGTAAATGAATTTAATTCGCACATACTCACACTATTGAATGTCCATGCACCTCTAAAAACTAGTATTGTTAAGGAGTGTTGTTGCCCTTGGATTACTGACAATGTTAAATTGATGATGCATTTGAGAAATAAAGCACATGCAGAGCATTTAAAGGACAAGAAAAACGATCATAAAAAGAAATATTACAAAGAATTAAAGTCGCTGGTTTCTAGGTCTCTATTTTATGAAAAGTCAGCATACTTCAAACACAAAATCAACAGCCAAATAAATGATTCCAAAGCGCTTTGGAAAAACTTAAAGTCCAACCTGCTCCCGTCTAAACATAAGGAATTGCCTTTGCACTTTAACGACCCCAATAAAATTTGTGACCATTTTCTGAGAGTGCCAGGATCGAATACGGTTAGTGAATCAATGCTTGCATTTTATGAATCCACTCGAAGTAATGATTCCACGTTTAGCTTGTCACCTACAACTACCAAGGAAATCGCGAACATACTGCGAACTATTAAATCGAATGCTGAAGGCTGCGATGGCATTACCATTAATATGTTGTTTCTGACACTACCGGTGACTTTGGACGTCGTGACCACCTTGGTGAATACATCTATCACGTCCTCTTCTTTCCCTGACTCATGGAAAATTGCCAAAGTGCACCCATTGCCGAAGACTCTTAATGCATTGGACATGAAGGATCTTAGGCCAATTAGTATACTGCCAGTACTTTCTAAAGTTCTAGAGAAAGTGGTTTGCGCGCAATTGGTTGATTTTCTAGAGACTATTAGGATCCTTCCAGATGTTCAGTCCGGGTTTAGGAAGGGCCGTAGTACGGCCACGGCTTTGTTGGATGTGACTGACAATGTCTTGTCAGCTCAGGATAGTGGGATGTGCACACTCTTGGTTTTGCTTGATTTTTCACGCGCTTTTGACTGTATTAACGTTCCTTTATTATTGTCAAAGATGGTTTTCTATGGTTTTGACGAGGCCACAGTAAAATGGTTTGATAGCTATCTTAGCGATCGTACGCAATTCGTTGAAATACGCCGGGCGGACGGATCGACAGTTGTTTCCAGGCGATGCTCAGTTGTAAGAGGGGTTCCGCAGGGAACGATCCTTGGACCAGTAATGTTTATTTTGTATTGTGCAGATTTGACTAAAGTGATTAAAAAGTGTAAATACCATATTTATGCCGATGATACACAAGTATATATATCATTTAAACCGGAAGACTACGAGCAAGCTTTAATTGATCTTAATGCAGATCTTGAAAGTATTGTTCAGTGGTCTAATGCCAACACGCTTGCGTTGAATCCTGCGAAGTCAAAATATATGCTGTTTGGCACCGTAAACCAGCTAAGTAAAATTAAACCCTGTGTCAGCTGTGTAACAATTATGGGTGAGCCTATCGAACGGGTCTACGAAGCACGTAATCTGGGTCTTATTATGGACACGGAACTTCGTTTTCACAAACACGTGACAGAGTGTATCCGTAATTGCTATTATAGACTTAAGATTCTATACAAGGCTCGTCCATATCTTAGCGAGGAATTGCGTGTCTTGCTTGTGGAGTCTTTGGTTTTATCAAAGTTAAATTATGCGGACACAGTGTATGGTCAACGACTTTTGTCAAAAACCGAAAGAATGATCCAAAGACTCCAGAACGCCTGCGCACGCTTCTGTTTTAAGGTTCCCTTTAGAGGACATGTTACACCTTTCTTGAATGATCACAACATTCTAAAAATGAAAGCTAGACGTAAGCTGCACTTGGCGACCCTACTTTTTGGAGTAATCAAGTCTCAATCCCCTTCTTACTTATACGATAAGCTGTCATGGACTAGTAGACACAAAATCGGTGAGGGAAGAAAATGTTCTCGACAGCTTTCTATTCCCCAGCATAAGTCGGCGGCTTTTAGGGGTAGTTTTCGGTACGCAGCTACCAAATGCTGGAACAATATCCCGCCTCCAATAAAGTATAGTAAAAGTTGCTCGACATTCAAATTAAAATTAAAGTTGTTTTTATTAAATCATCAAAATGAATTTAAAGATGTTCGTGCTGACACGTCAGCCATTTAAAGCGCAATAGATAAATTGTTGTTGTTAATATTGTACCCTATGTATTTCTCAATTTTTAGCACAATCAACTTTATATATTTTAAATTTTATCAATTCTATAAATCTTACAATTTTACCAATGTTATTAATTTTATACTTTTTATCATTGTTACTTTTTATTATTGTTTTTTCTCTTTTGTTAATGGGCACATGGAACTTTTATTTTTGTTGTTTTATTATAATTAATTGTATACTTATTATAAATGTTTGTCGGTGTTTTCGAGCGTACGGCACTCGTGGGCTGCAGCTGAAAATCAGCGTCAGGTGGTATGCCCTGTGTTACCATTTGGCATTATGCTGAGCTGAGGCCCTTTTGGCATTAATAGTTTTAAAAATATTTTGTTTAATTTTAAGGTGTTTTTGTTTTAATGCAAATAAACTCATTTTCTTTCTTTCTTTCTTTCTTTCTTTCTTTCTTTCTTTAAGCTTACCTGTCCGTGGTGGTCCGAGGAGCTCACCGTGAAGAAGAGGGAGGTGATGACGAAGAAGAACCGCGTCCGCAATGCCGCACCGGTCCGGCGAGCCAAGGTCGTTAGCGAGTACCTGAAAGCAAAAGAAGAATATGAGATGCAGGCAAAGAGTGCCCAAATCGCCAGTTGGAAGGAGTTTTGCCGGAAGCAGGATCGTGAGGGAGTTTGGGAGAGTTTCTACAGGATCATTGGTAGGACCGCCAAAAGGCAAGAAGACCTGACCCTTTGCAGCGATGGTGCATTCCTCAATCCGAGTGAATCGGCCGGCCTACTAGCGGACACATTCTACCCCGAAGACAGAGTAGACCAGGACAACGCTGACCACAGGCGAATCAGAGAAGCAGCCAGCCGAGTAAATGAGTGGGCACATGATGAATATCATGATCCCCCATTTACGACGCTGGAGCTGAAATCTGCCGTGGCGGGTTTCAATCCCAAAAAGGCACCAGGAGGGGACGGACTGACTTCTGATATCTGCAGTCGAGCGATCCACCAGGACCCGGACGCTTTCATTGCCCTCTACAATAAGTGCCTTGAATTGGCACACTTCCCGACCACCTGGAGGGAGGCTACAGTCGTAGTCCTCAGAAAGCCGGGCAAGGACAGCTATACCACCCCCAAGGCATATAGACCAATCGGTTTGTTGCCTGTTCTGGGGAAGGTCCTGGAGAGGATGGTCGTAGCGCGTCTAAAATATCAGCTCGTACCGCGGTTTAGTACTCGTCAGTTTGGCTTCATGCCCCAGAGGAGCACTGAGGACGCCCTCTATACGCTAGTGCAGCACGTACAGGACAAGTTGAGGCTGAAGAAGCTAATTGTCCTGGTGTCGCTGGATATAGAGGGCGCCTTCGATAGCGCCTGGTGGCCAGCTATCAGAGTCAGACTGGCTGAGGAAAAGTGCCCGGTCAATATCAGAAGGCTGATAGACAGCTATCTCGATGGTAGGAAGGTCAGGGTTAGGTACGCCGGGGAGGACTGCACTCGAGAGACTAGCAAGGGCTGCGTTCAGGGGTCGATCGGAGGTCCAATCCTGTGGAACCTCGTTCTCGACCCTCTACTGCAGGACCTAGAGCAGCGCGGACTTTTCGTGCAGGCGTTCGCGGATGACATCGTCTTGGTCGTGGATGGGGACACGGCGACTGAAGTTTCTAGAACTGCCAATGCAGCCCTCGCCCATGTTCAGGATTGGGGCGTCCAAAATAAGCTGAGGTTTGCACCGCACAAAACCTGTGCGATGACCATAACCAATAAGCTTAAGTACGACACTCCAATGCTGAGCATGACCGGGGTCGACATCGGTATGGTCAAGAAAATTAAGTTGCTGGGTCTTACCATAGATGATAAGCTCACTTTCAATGAGCATGCCGCGAACGTCTGCAAGAAGGCAGCTGCCGTTTACAAGCGGCTGTCCCGAGCCGCAAAGGTGAGCTGGGGATTAAACACGGAAGTCATACGCACAATTTACACAGCAACGATTGAGCCCATAGTGACATACGCAGCCGCCGCCTGGGCACCCGCTGCAAAAAAGTTGGGTATACGGAAGAAGTTAGGCTCTGTTCAACGAGGATTCGCTCAGAAGCTCTGCAAATCTTACCGTACTGTCTCTCTGAACTCGGCACTGGCACTGTCTGGGATACTACCTCTAGACCTGCGCATACAAGAGGCAGCCGCCCTGTATGAAGCGAGGAGAGGGTCATCCCGGCTTCTGCCAGGAGACAGGGAGATTGAGAATGCGGTAAGGTTTGCGGAAGCTCCTCATCCAGCTATGCAAATGCCCCTGGAGTTCATGTGCCTGGCAGACCAAGAGTTACTAGACAGTAACAATGTGCAGGCGGTGCGAATCTTCACCGACGGCAGCAAGATTGAGGGGAAGGTAGGAGCCGCGTTATCCATCTGGGATAATGAAGGCGAAGTCCGGAACCTCAAGCTTAGCATTGCCGCGTACTGCACAGTCTACCAGGCGGAACTCCTAGCCATTTGTAGAGCGACAGAAGTGATCCTCGCGCGGCAAGAGGGGAGCTATGGTGTGTACAGCGACTCAATGGCAGCATTGCAGACGCTTACAAACCATGGCTCTCTCCATCCCCTGGCAGTCCGCGCACGTGCCAATCTGGCTCACGCCCTGGGCCAGAGCAAAGTTGTTACTTTGTTCTGGATCAAGGCCCACGCGGGCCTGCCGGGGAATGAGCGAGTGGACGAGCTGGCCAAGGAAGCAGCATTGTCGTCACGGAGGAAGCCGGACTACGACCAGTGTCCGGTTTCATTTATTAAGCGACAGATCCGTTTGGAATCGCTTGATGAATGGAATCGGAGATATGTGTCGGGCGAGACTGCTTCTGTGACGAAAATGTTTCTTCCGGACGCAATAGTGGCTTTCCGTACTGTACAACAGGTGCGGCCCGAAGGCGTCCTCACGCAGGTTTTGACGGGGCACGGTGGGTTATCTGAATATTTGAATCGGTTCAAGTGTAAGGAGAGCCCATCATGCGTCTGCGATCCAGGCGTGGCAGAGACTGTCCAGCACATACTTGTAGAATGCCCGTTATTTATCAGGGAGCGCTACCAACTTGAATGTGAGCTGGACAGGAAAATCACGAAGGAGAGCCTGCATGGGCTCATGGACAAGAAATATAGGGAAAAGTTTTTGGAATATTGCATTAGAGTAGCCACTGCGGTTATACATCGAAATAAAACCTGAGGCGCACCGTGCTTCATTCATATTTTTGTGTGATATTTAAATGCAGCAAGGACATGTATAGCCGGCAGTATTTCATGTTAGTACCTAAGTTTATAGACTGTGTTATTGATTACTGTGATATTTATTTTTTTAATAACTGTGCTTTTGTGTTTTTATCCCTTTCATGTATCTATCTGTGATAAAAAAGCACCTTTTGTATTTTTTTGTATTACCTGTGATAAACAGCACCATTTGCACAATTCTGTGATACCGCACTTTTTGTATTTTTGAACTTCTTGTATATTTCCTAACTTTAACTATGATAATTAGCATTTTTTTGTATTTTATTTTCTGGGATAAACAGAACATGTATATTTTATTGAATTTTAATTTGATTGAAATAAAAATGCCCGTAGTTATTTAAATAAACCCACACAGTATACAAGAAGATGAATGCACGATGAACCATAGTATGAAGAATAAAAGTGCGAGAGGAAAGAAAGATTGAACGGAATGTATGTATTTGCAATCAATAGGCGCCAATTTCGTTGGTGGGATTAGTGTTAAGAAAAAAAAAAGCCCTACCCTACCCTACCCTTCCCTACCCTACCCTACCCTAACCTACCCGACCCTACACTACCCTACAATACTCTACCCTACACCCTACCTATATAGCCTATTTCCTTTCCCAGGTCTCAAACTATCTTCATACCAACTTTCATCTAAGTCGGTCAAGCGGTTTAAGCGTGAAAAGTTAACAGACAGACAGACAGACAGAGTTACTTTCACATTTATAATATTATTATGGCCTAGAGCACTTCATAAATTATTACACAAGCTAGATTTAAGGCTTTTAAAGAGTTTTAAGAATAGAAAATACACTTTGTAATATAGTACTCAGTATAACCGTCTTTCGGCGTGCCGCCCAGATTCTAGACTCAAAAAAGCTAAAGCCCGTTTTTCATTCGTTCTGGCCATCCCTTCTAAATTTCAAATTCAAATCTCAATAAGACCAGAACGAATAAAAACGGCTTTACAAAGGCGGGTCAGACCTTACAATAATGTACAACTAGCTTAAGGAAAGGTCTAGGTAGTCCATGGTACCTATGGTATGTCTATGGGTTTAAGAATATAAAATAGACAGACAGATGTCATGTCAAATGAAAATGTCACAGTAGAAAATATTGCAAGAATTATAAATTACGAATATCTTTTAAGTTTTAGACATTAAAAACAGTCAGGAGATAACTAAATATGCTTTCCAGATGTTTATAATACAAAGAATATATAAAAATGAGTTACACAAATTGATACAATATCAAAAGATGTGAAGATGGTTTGTATAGTGTTATAAAATCGTAAGTATATGTAGAATAAATACCACAAAACATATTAATGACTCTTATTTTACCCGACTGCAGGAGAGTTATCTTTTTCGAGCGTATTTATGTCCCTTTCTATGGCACGCTCTAAGGCCCGCGGCTTGACGGATTATGACATATGAGGTGTCGTTAGATGTCTCAATTGTGGGAGTGACAAACGCTATATAATGATCATAAAAGAGGGTGGTATCATTATTTTTTTCGTTATCATATCAATATGGGTATCAAAAGAAAGCAACTAAATAAAACATTCCAAAAATATATGTATCGAAAAACTTTTATGTTACTATTTTGGCACAAATTCAAGATAAGCGTAACTTTGATAGGAAAATATGTAAGTAAAACAGTCACAATTTTTTTTTATTTACCGTAATATATTTTACCACATAACTCTTAGTTTGAGATCTTGTTCATTAATAAAACTGAAAAGTCTGAAATAAAGGTACTGCAGGCGGGAACCAGATAGATAGATAAAACATTTATTTAGTGCACACAAAAGACACAGCACAACACACAAAATCACAATTAAATATTCTATTTATACGAGGTATGTAAAAACAAGGTTCCAACATACAAAAAAAAGAAAATCAAAATCATACAGGAAATAAAAGTGACATAGTAACATACCTCAAATATTATAACGATTACAAGTAAAATTTCAAAATTTAAAAAACCCCCGACGCATTTATCTTGCGAAAACACCCCGATTCAAACAGTAAAATGCCCATAACTTTTGAACGGCTGAACTGATTTTAATCAAACATAGCTAAGAACACTCTCGGCAAAATTACCTTTCAAACAAACAAAAACTAAATCGAAATCGGTTCATCCGTTTAGGCGCTATGATGCCACATACAGACACACTGATACACAGCAACACACGTGAAACTTATAACACCCCTCTTTTTCCGGCGGGAGTTAAAAATCGGTATAGCCGTTCAAAAGTTATGGGCGTTTTACTGTTTGAATCAGGGTGTTTTCGCAAGATAAATGAGTCGGGGGTTTTTGAAATTTTACTTGTTAGCAGTAGGATTTTTGTTTTAACCCCCGCCGGAAAAAGAGGGGTGTTATAAGTTTGACGTGTGTTGCTGTGTATCTGTGTGTCTGTCTGTGGCATCTTAGCGTCCAAACGGGTAAACTGATTTTGATTAAGTTTTTTTTGTTTGAAAGGTGATTTTGTCGAGAGTGTTCTTAACTATGTTTGAATAAAATTGGTTTAGCCGTTCAAAAGTTAAGGGCGTTTTACTGTTCGAATTGGGGTGTTTTCGCAAGATAAATGTGTCGGGGGTTTTAAAATTTTGAAATTTTACTTGTTAATTACATATTTTTAGCAGTAGGATTTTTGTTTTTATAATAATTTGTTACCAGTCTTGCCAAGGGATACTTTTGGAGTTAACTAAAGAAAAATACTGGTATACAGCTAGCCCCTAGCCCTAGCTGAATATCTGCATCCAGTTATACTGGAAGACGAGCCCAATATAACTGGGAAAAAGCTTGCCCTTTCCTTTTTCTACGCAATAAGAACCTAGTGGAAATAGTAGAGTTACGAAAATAGGGTGATGACCCTATTTTCGTAAGACTGACCTGACACGCGCCAATCTAATCACAACACGTATGTTATTAAGGAAATGGTTCACATCAACACATCATATAAAAGACATGTTAGTTACTCGCTCGATCTTAATAATAAGCTATCCTTGTGACGTGATCAACTAATTCGATCTCGTATAGAAATTGATCAGTTCATTGAATATGGCATAATAATACTGCTCGGTATTACATCACGTTTCAGAGGTAATGAAATCAATACTGACTTCAAACAAAACCTGTAAGATTCGAACCACTGACAAGGAAATAACGTCAAATTCATTAAGTTTGTAATGTAATAAACATGCTTCATTGGTCTTTGTAATTAAGTTTACTTACGATAACAGCAAGTTTTTAACCTTAGCATACTTATAAACATAGCCCCTAAGCTGTAGGCTTGTAATTGAAATGAAATCATTAGTTACCTAGTCATTTATTCAGGTTGAAAATTTGTTTTCTTTGAACGTCTAAAATAATATAGGATAATGCCTTTTCTCCACGTCAGTTATGCAATATGCATATTGCAAGCCTTAAATGAAATTTCTTTTCTCACCAAAATGACGTGAGCGGTCAATCCATACAATCACGGTGGACTGACAGCTCTATTCAAGCTCACTCCACTTAAGTTTTCACGGTGAACACAGATCAGACTGACTGGTAAAGGACGTTTAGACGTTCTAATTTTGCAGAAAACCGGCGCAACATTATTGCTACACCAAATTAATGCCTGTACATGCATGAGGGCTGTTTTACTTCTAGAAGCTTCTTAGAAATAGCAACGATGAACTTAATTCCGTCGTTGTCCACAACATCATTGTCATCATTGACTAAATCGCATTCATGTCTGACATGTGCATCTCTGCTGAACCAATTGAAAGGCGTTATTTTATGCAGTGACATTCCCTCTAACTCTATTTTATAGAAAGGTATTTCTCTTCGCCTCGTGTCGCCTGTATCGAGACTCGTGCTATTCCATTAGTGAAGGAATTCGGAGCTGTCGACGTGTTTCCGAAGCGCACTATTATTATTCCTTAAAGTCTGTACGATATAACACGTCGATAGGATATTCACGTTTGATCTTATTAGGGTTCCGTACTTCAAAAGGAAAATACGGAACCCTTATAGGATCACTTTTGTTGTCTATCTGTCTGTCAAGACCCTTTATCTCGGGAACGCGTAGAGGTAACGAATTGAAATTTTAATTAATAAATATCGTATAATCAAGTTTGAAACCCCTATCAGCTGTGGAAAACATCAAAGTTCTAGATCAACGTAATCAAGAGATACAGCCGTTAATGACGCACATACTTTTCACTCGCAAGGGAATCGAATTCTACAGAGTACTTCCCGTTGACCTAGAATCATGAAATTTGGCAAGAAGCAATTTCTTATGGCACTAGTAAAGGAAAAGTCAGAAAACCGTAAATGTACCTACTAAAAAAAAATATTATTAACTTCTTTGCAGTTGGTAAACTGACCTCGACTTATTTCGATGTATGGGGACTACAGTTATCCAACGGCAAAGTTAATTTTTTCCTTCAATTTGGTTTATCTTATCGTTAGAGAAATATTCGATGTTCTCTTAGTTTATGAACTTCAGTAATGTTATTTTATTATTTAGGTCATTGGACTTCCCCAATCTGACAAAGTTGTGCCCACATTGGCCCACCTGGTTTCGTAGTCGATTTAGAGATATCCAGAATCACTGTTAGAATATCACATTGTATCGATGTTCAATGTAAGTCCAATTTACATTGAATATCCTTTGCAAATACATAATAGATTTTGACAAAACCTTCTAACAGGAAAAGGTTGGGCGAAACCTTTCCAAAGAAAAAATAATAATTTGTTTTTGCATTTTTCCGCTTAAACAAATACGTTCTGTTTGCCGACATAATTTTAAATTTACTTTAGTAAAAGTACATATTTTCCTTCTCTTTTAAAATATCATATCAAATTAACACAGTACAATTTATTTTATTTTTCCTGTTAAAACATATATTCGTTTTCATCGCATAACTTGTTAGCTACTCGAGATCTACAAAAATACGAAACAATCCAATTAAAAACGGGATCCACGGGAACAAGTGATGCAATCTTTTAAATGCACACAATGAGGAAAAGACGTCCAAATAAAAGATACGAATCTTTTTATGTTGAATATTTGAGGGAAACTGAGACGGGCGTGTTTTGGTGTCGAATTTCTACAAGCGTTTGTTTGTTTGTATATATACAGGTACTGGTGCATTAAGCTATTGTGTTGCCGCCCGAGAATTGTCCAGGACTTTAATTTTACAGAAAAAAATATTTATCATTTATTTCTGCTTCTTTCATTTCAGGTAAAAATAGCGGAACTAACTGGACCAAATAAACTGGCCTAAATTTACAAGAAAAATTTTAACGACAAAAATATGATCCAGAGAATAGTGTCTTTGTAGTAGTGGTAAAAGCTGCGATACAGAACGGTGGGCAAATTGTAATGCTTGCACATAATTTGGGCGCACGGTTGGCGCAGTGGTTAAGCGATTGACTGCTGCCCTGCGTGTCGCGGGTTCGAATCCCGCACGGAACAAATATTTGTATGACCTGCAGATAGTTTTGCCGGCTCTAGGTGTTTTTGTGTGTGAGTTTATATGTTTTTAAACGCACCCACGATACAGGAAGAAATCCTTAGTGTGGGGCATAGTACTTAAAATAAAAATAAAAATTATACAGAATCAAGGATCTGACAGAAAGGCGCTAAGTGACAAATTGACAACTATTTGTAGGTGTATTTTAGACCGTTTTGTATGCAAAAATGTTTTCGCATTGTCACATCGGACCTCTCTGTTGTAACGAACAGCACACCTCACAATCAACATAAGAAAACCATATTCAATCCTTAGCAAAAAAAGTCTCAACTGAAAAGTACCCACTTAACAGAACAAGATAAGACACGTCTAAACCTGCCGTTTCCCCCACTCTCCCCGTTCTTGAGCTCTCGTTCACAAGGAGTGCCCCGATCTTCTCCGCAGGATTACGTGGCTTACTGGCGGGGAGGCACGGGTCAAACGGATCAGTACTGGACCGGTTATTAGCCTCTAGTTATTGAAGAAGTTTAGAGCAGACTTGTTTTGATCTCGTTGTGTTCTCAATCTGGAATCAAACCATCCATATGCTCACCACCAGGAAAAAATGTCTCGAAATCTTGTTATTATTTTCTTGTGTTATTAGAAAATAGTTTTATCCTAAGAGAAAAATCAAAATTAACGAACTCAGGTATGAGCTTGGTTATTCATCAATTTATATTGTCATTATCAGATAATTTTATCACTTGACAAACAATTACTCGGATTGTCTTAAGTCCAGTTTTTATCCGTAGTTAACTTAGTTAGTTAGTTGCTAACCAATGTTTTCAAATTTCGGTAAAACGTGTTTAGTCACCATTTGCTAGTCCAACAAATGGTCAAATAATTTACTCTTCAACTTATATGACCATTTGTGATACCCACAATTGATGAATTTTATAATTATTTTATATCTCTCATGTTCGGTAAGTAGGTTCTTATTACCTCCAAATGGGGCTTGTAGGTGACTAATTAGCGCTCTAGGGTAATAATGTAGCTAGAAAAGCCCTAGGGCGGTAAGTAATTAAAAAGAAACACTTCTTTCTTTCAAAAAGTTCGCGTACATCTAACCATCATACTGACAATAGACATCATGCATTCAGCCCAATGACCAAAGAGGTCGCTTTGCTATTCAGCCTTGTCTTCGTGTGAGTATAATAGTCATCAAGGAGTTTTTGGCGGAATTTTTTCGAGCGAAGTTCAGCGGTTGTTAATATTATTTGCAAATTGGTTCCTAGTGGATATTGTGATATAAAATTGGTGCAGTTTTGTGTCTCAACTGTCTACGCAACTGGACAATATGTGAAATCATTGACAGAAGCGATTTCAGGATAGTGGAGCGGAGAACTTTATTGTAGTATTGACTACCTCCGCAAAGCTTACTGGGAAGGCTGACTCGATACAATTTGCTGCCAAATACTCCAAAACTATTAGAATCTGTTACACCCGTATTCTAATGCATACTAAAGAATGTTAAAATTGCACTGAAGATTAGGCGGTATGGTCCAAGACCTTAGCCTGCCTGATAAGGGCGAACAAAAAAAAAATAGTCATCAATTTTAAATATCGAACGGCGAAGCTCAATTTCGTTCTTGAAAAATAAATATTTTTTAAAATGTTTTATTCTTGTAATGCCGGTTTTTTTCTACTTACCTCACAATCGAGATGTAAAGCAGAATAGTTAGCTCGGGTGTAATCATCAATTGCACCCTCGAACTATAGGCGCCCTCGCTGCGCTCGTGCGCCTAAATATCTCGGGCTGCAATTGATGCCTTACAGCCCTTGGCTACTAATCTACTATTAACTCAACCAAAGAGTCAAAAAACCTACCTTAGGTATAATAAATTGACAAAACTCAACGTCCATTATGGAACAGTTACAACTAGGTACTAATTTAAATGTTGGCAAAGTTTTTTGACATTTATCACAGACATGACACATTGGCGAGTCTCCATATCGTAGTCATTTTCATGAATTAAAAGTATCAACAATGTTTTATAGCGCTCGCTCCATTTTTTTTAAAGATTTTATGAGTGATATTATTGAAATTAATATATAATATTGTTGTATATAATATAATCTTCTATCACGGTGTGTACGGTGCTGCACTTGACTTAATGTTCAATGTCCCATGGATGAGGCTGAGGGCATCCTCAGATGTCCTACATCGCGAGTGGTTTTAGCTTCACACTTTACGTCATTCACATCATTTTGACGGTCGATGGACGGTGCTGTACGCGCAATATGTTTTCTTACAGCTTATAATCTCCATTTTCCTCTGAGCTAATATAATTTAATTTAAAACCCCTGCAGTTGAAGTCAGCAAACATCCTGCTAATAAGGTTGTTGGCTTATCTGCTGCATCTGATAACAGATGCTGATTACAATATTATAATGGGATCTGGCCTCGGCAGTGTAATCATACCGACTTTATGCTTGACAAGCGAATAAATTGAACGCCAGGGTATAATACGTACTGTAGTATTTCTAGTATAATATTCAGGAATTAAATAAAAGTTACGATAAAATGGGATTATTGATGCAATACTATTTTTATAGATTTATGGGATCCCTTTTTTACCCGACTGCCGAAGGAGGGTAATGTATTTATCAGTCTATGTATGTAAGTATGTATGTATGTTTGTTCCTATATGGCGTTCCAGAGACCAAACGCATTGGCCGATTTTGATGATTCATACGTCAATCGATGCGTCTTAACCCTGCGAGTGTCATAGGCTACATTAAAATTAGACAATAGAAAAATGGCGCATTTTGGGTGCCATATTGTGGTGGCCCAAATTTTTTTTTTCTTCAAATCCCATCGTGTGGGGTATTTAAATAAAGGGTTTTAAGAGGTGATTTCAAAAATATATAACACTTATATGTTTAAATGTATCTAATACGAAAAAAAACTAACTAAAAAGTTATATATAAAACAACCTTAATTCAAAAAATAAAAAAACCCGACTGCTTCAAAAGCGAACTAAGAAGTCGTAAACAAGGAAAAAAACATGCTGTGCAGTCGGAAGATACACCAGATTTTGGTCAGCCAGCCCGCGAATATGTATCCTCCGACTGCACAGCATGTTTTTTTCCTTGTTTACGACTTTTTAGTTCGCTTTTGAAGCAGTCGGTTTTTTTTATTTTTTTAGATTTATGGGATCCCTTTTTTTCGCATAATGTTTTTTTTCCTAATATAATTTAGCATAATTGGTTTTTCCCTAATAATTCTTTGCCATATTTTTTTTTGACATACTGTTTATATAGTTTATTGTTGAAGATATCGTCCTGTTCTCATCTTCGGCATCTAAACTTGGCGTAATGCTGAGTGACCTTAACAGGACGAGCCTCGAGATTGGACTTCGGATGAATATGTCGAAGAGCAAACTCATGACCAATAGCGTCCAGCAGAAACTGGGTTTAGGAGGTGTGGAGATTTCATATGTTCCAGAATATATCTACCTCGGCCAAATGGTCTCTTTCCAGGCGAGACAAGAAAAAAAATTGCTCGCCGCACTGAAAACGCCTAGAAGAGCTATTGGTCGATGAAGGCGCTCATGAAGGGAGACCTCCCTAACTGATTTAAACGCAAATTGATGGACATATGCATTCTCCCTATCCTTACATAAGGAACTCAAACCTGGCCTTTGACGGCGCAGCAGAGGTTCAAGCTTGAGGTTAGCCAGCGAGCAATAGAGCGCAGCATTCTGGGAGTCAGATTAACGGACTGCATCAGAAATACAGCGCTGCGCTCCAAAACACAAATCGCCGACGTCATCCAAAAAGCAGCCAAGTTAAAATGGGACTGGGCCGGACAAATCTGTCGCATGTCAAACGGTTCATGGGCTAAATCAACCACAATGTGGGTCCCGGAAAACGTAAGGCGACCCCGCGGCAGACCCAAGCGAAGATGGTGGGATGAACTTGATGCCTATCAACAGGGTTGGTCCACAATTTTCCTAAACTGAGAGGATTGGAAGGAAGAAGGGGAGGCCTTTGCCCTGCCGTAGGACAGAATAGGCCGAAAAAAAAAACAGTTTATGTTGGCATGATTATCTTGAAAGCTAATTTGTTTTGGCATATTTTTTATCCGCATAATGTTACTAGCGCTAATGAATATTAGCATAATAGTATTAAGACATAAAAAATATAGGAATAAAGGAATCAAATTTGAGTTATTTTTACGTATTTTATTTTGAATTTTCATGCAAATGATTTATTATATATAATAATATGTAAGTTGATTATTGATTAAAAATTAAATTGCTACAAAAGTTAGTGACTGAAACGTATCGCTGCAAAACAGACTCCACGTAGTCTTGTCTATTATTTCTACGGCTTTCATCGGCTCGCAAGCCGAAGCTGCGGTGGTGAGCGTTAAACACATCTGCGACAAGCAGCTCGCGTGGGATCGCCGGAGCCCCGCAGCGCCGGAGCCGCGACAGAAACCATGCCTGCTGCATACATGGTGTATGCTTGTTTACATGTTTGCAAGCTGCGTGCTTGCTTTCATGCTGCATGCCTGCTGCATGCATGGTGTATGCTTGTATACATGTTTGCATGCTTGCTGCGTGCTTGCTTGCATGCCACATACTGCATGCTTGCTCCATGCATGGTGTATGCTTGTTTACATGTTTGCATGCTGCATGATTATTGTATAAAAATGTGTGTTAGTGTCCAACATTTTAGGAGTACATTATTATGCGTATTTGTTATGCTTATAATAAGTAGTTATAATAAGTTGTGATTTAAAACGTGTGTCTGTTAATTGCTTTTATTTATATTTTTGGTGTCAAATTATAACTTTTGCATGCCTCTTGGTAAAGTATGGCCGAACTTACTTTTTATCTGTTAATCACCATGTACTGTACCCATATTTGCAAAATAAAGAATTACTTACTTACTTAAAAATATTTTTAATATCATTATGCGTAAACAAACTTATGCTTTCGAATGTTATGCTTAAACATTATTATGATTAGAGTAATTATGCTTAAATAAAATAAGCTGTTATGCGAAAATAATGTTATGCGTAAATATTATTAGGATAAGCAAAAGTATGCCATGTTATATTTTGTCGAAAGTTTTTTATGCAAATGGATAGGGAACCGTTATTTATACATATGTCGGCGATACTTTTAGAAGTCTAAATTGTCCAATTTCTTAATCCTTCATATTCTTATTTATCCGAATTCTTATTTTTACTTATTCCGATTTTTTCAAATTCATTTATTTACACTTTCTCATTAGTACTTGTTCCATTTTATGCCAAATTTTGTATTTTGTATTTAAGTACAATCACAATAAAAACTTTGTAACAGATTTTGTTCCACACACTATTCAACTCGTGGATGACCAAAATCTGCTTTGATTTGTGGAGTTGTTCTAGTGAAAACCCTAGGAAAACGAACGCTCTAAGGGTTGGCACTTCCGTTTAAATAAAAAGGTAGGACGAAGTAATTTATCCATTTTCATATATTTTCTGAAAAAAGAGGCATCATATTTTTTTATTAACCCCCGCCGGAAAAAGAAGGGGTGTTATAAGTTTCACGTGTGTTGCTGTGTATCTGTGTATCTGTGTATCTGTGTGTCTGTCTGTGGCATCATAGCGCCTAAACGGATGAACCGATTTCAATTTAGTTTTTTTTGTTTAAAAGGTAATTTTTTCGAGAGTGTTCTTAGCTATGTTTGAATAAAATCGGTTCAGCCGTTCAAAAGTTATGGGCATTTTACTGTTTGAATCGGGGTGTTTTCGCAAGAAAAATGCGTCGGAGGTTTTTTTAAATTGTGAAATTTTACTTGTTAGCCTATACTGTCCCACTGCTGGGACAAAAAATAAAGGCCTATTTTAAAAAGATTATAAAAAATTGCCAACTACATACGTAGCAAAGCCAATGATCATTTATTAAAAACCGCAATATCACCTGAAGAATGTTTAAAGAAATTATAACATGTTGGTTCAAGTAACAGTATTGATACGTGAACCACACTTCTTTTAAAAATACAGGTTCCTTTTTATTTCAGAAAATGTTTGAAAGGGAATGAATTGTTTTTAACCCCCGCCGGAAAAAGAAGGGGTGTTATAAGTTTCACGTGTGTTGCTTTGTATCTGTGTATCTGTGTGTCTGTCTGTGGCATCATAGCGCCTAAACGGATGAACCGATTTCGATTTAGTTTATTTTGTTTGAAAGGTAATTTTGTCGAGAGTGTTCTTAGCTATGTTTGAATAAAATCGGTTCAGCTGTTCAAAAGTTATGGTCATTTTACTGTTTGAATCGGGGTGTTTTCGCAAGATAAATGCGTCGGGGGTTTTTTCAATTGTGAAATTTTACTTGTTACACATCTTTTTATTTATACATACGTAGTTTATAGTTTATACTTTGCTCCAGACCTGTTTCTTTTTTTTCTTTGATTTATTGGCTGAAATAAATGATTTTGATTTCAAATTTGATTATCTGATGAAAAAGTTTATGGCAATCCATTTATTTTCCTTTTAGTATCGAACTGTACTCATTCGGAAAATTTTGGTGTTAGGACAATAAACAATAGAGAAACCTAAGAATTCGGAAATATAAGAATTTGAAAAAATAATAATTAGGGAAAATAATGATGCGTTTTTTAAAGAATTCGTAAAATAAATAATTTGGAAAATCACGAATTTGGATTTTTCCGCTGACAGGTCAGTACAATATTTTTACTACTGTTCCGTTTTGCCTTTTGGCCACAAAACCCTAAAAGGAACCCAAGTATATGATTTGAGAAACACCAGGCCTGAATGTTTTTTTTTTTTGTATAAGTTTATTTCATTCAAACAGTCGTACAAGCACGTCAAATGATTTCCATACAGAACCTGACAAGTAATATTTTTCAATCGCTTCACGCTACGCCGTAACAGTGCTACGCGGCTACGACCTGCTACGACGTGCTAAGTTTGACAAAACGAATCATTACGAGTTTGTCGTATAAATGAACGACTTATTAATGCACCGCTAGATTTTGAACTCTTCGTATAAAGTCACAGTGTTGATAATCTAACAGTGCGTAGTACGAATTAGGCATTCATTTAAGTGTCGCCTAGTGTATGTGAAAACGGGTTTGTGAGTTGTGAAATGCCGCAAATAGTTGTTATATTAGGTTAGGTTAAGTTATTTGCGAGAGGAGGGCATACTAATGTTGTCGGAGATACGTTGAGTGTGGTGAATTGTAACCGCTTTTGAAACTTATTGACTTTCTATTCTAAATAGAATAAAAAGTCAAAGTCAAATTCAAATGTGTTTATTTCAAGTAGGCCATTATGCGGCGCTTTTGAACGTTAAAATTGATTCTACCGTGCATTTGGCAATGTAGCTTGTTATGGAGAAGAACGCACAAGAAACTCCATACTTAATCTTTTATAAAAAAGTTTTATACAATATTTACATAAGTACATACATTAATAAATTCATATACGTTAGGACGATGTACCCAGTATACTACATATAGGTATAAATAATTACAAGCACTCAGGTAAATTCCAATACTTGATAAATAGGAACAAGGTTCTCACGTACTTACAAATATTGCAATCATAGGTAAATTACCAAATTACCTAAAAGGCAGGGATTTAGTTACGTAACATAATGTTGAAATATATTTGTGAGTCAATAATCAAACATCATATCAGGGATAGATATAAACAAAATTCAGATATTCACCATTTAATTGTATTACTCAATACTCGGTGAAGATGTTTTTTTTTCCTAATGAAATGTTCAATAGAAGTTTTTTTTTTTATGAATAACTAGCTGACCCAGCAAACTTTGTTTTGCCATAAAAAGACCAAACATTTATCTACCCTACCTACCCGACCCTACACTACCCTACCCTACCCGACCCTACACTACCCTACCCTACCCTACCCTACCCTACACTACCCTACCCGACCCTACACTACCCTACCCTACCCTACCCTACCCTACACTACCCTACCCTACTCTACCCTACCCTACCCTACACTACCCTACCCTACCCTACCCTAACCTACCCGACCCTACACTACCCTACGCTACCCTACACTACCCTACGCTACCCTACACTACCCTACCCTACACTACCCTACCCTACCCGACCCTACACTACCCTACACTACCCTACCCTACACTACCCTACCCTACACTACACTACCCTACACTACACTACACTACACTACACTACCCTACACTACCCTACACTACCCTACCCTACCCTACCCTACCCTACCCTACCCTACCCTACCCTACCCTACCCTACCCTATGTCCTTCTCCTGGTTCTAAGCTACCTCCCTGCCAATTTTCAGCTAAATCGATTCAGCCGTTCTTGAGTTATAAGTGAAGTAACTAACACGACTTTCTTTTATATATATAGACTATAAAATAACTACCAACACGTTTGTTCTGCAACATGTTGGCACGTCTTTGGCAGACGGTCAGAACTAATTTTGCAACATAATGTTCTTGCTTCGATACAAATAATATTTCATGTAGTTTGGAATAAATTTAAACAAGTAACAAGTTATTTTAATACATGTTAGGGTTTATCAAATTAAAAGTAGTTGCAATAACTTTTTTATTTGAAAACGTTTTTTAATTGATTATGTGCCAACCTGGTTAACTGATAGATCATTCTCGGAACGTAAAATAGTTGGACTAATAAAACTATTGTTTATCGTTTGTAATGAACAGTGCAGTGGTGGCCCGGGGGTATCGGCCCCGACTGTCGTAGATTGATTCGAAGACATGTGACATCCACCAACTCACACTGGGACCGCGTGGTGGATTATGGCCCTTTCCTCTCACAGAGAGGAGGCCTGTATCCCAGCAGTGGAAAAGTTAAAAGGCTGATGATGATGAATGTATAGAATTTAAGAATCACCGTTTGATTTATTTCAAGCCGTTAAGTTTTATGTAACAAAACCAGCCATAGATAATATATCGTAACTCACTATGATATCCTTTAACGCCACCAAAACACAAGCGTGCCTTTTTACCGCTAAAAGGAGACTTCTAACTCCTACTTTCCGGGGCGCGTCTGTTCCTGTGACTGATCGGCTCGAGCTCCTAGGCATGGAGTTGACATCCAGTCTCAACTTCGGCGCGTCCATTGAGTACAAAGCCCAAATCGCGGCCAAAAAACTGGGCATCCTAAATAGAGTGAAGCGATACTTCACGCCTAGACAGCTTTTAACCCTATACAAAGCGCAAGTCCGATCCAGCATGGAGTATTGCAGCCACCTTTGGGATGGCTCAGCAAAGCATCAGCTTGCCGCGCTTGACTCGGTGGAACGCAGAGCCAAGAAGCTCATCGGCGACGTTGAACTGGTGGATGCCAAACTTAAAAGCTAGGCTCATTGCCTCAAGGTTGCCTGCTTGTACAGACTGTACTTCGGTAAGTGTGCTCAAGAGCTCCACGACCTCATCCACCAGCCCCCTTCTACCATCGGACATCTAGACGCACTGAAAGTAACCATCCTTACCTTGTTGCCATTCCACCAATTCGCACCAAGCACTTCCAAACTTCCTTCATAATGCGCACAGCGAATGAATGGAACTCACTACCTGCGTCTGTGTTTCCGAACGCATTCAACCCGAATCTCTTCAAAGTTAGAGTGAACAGGCTTCTTCTGGGTAAGCTCACTCCATCGTAGACTCTGTCTCTGTCACCTCTGACCTAGACTAGAGTCAAGAGCAAACCCATCACAAATAAAAAAAAACTCATTCAAAAAACACATAAAATAATAATAATACAATAACAGCTGCTCTTTATGGAGTTTATTGTGCGTTCTTCTTCATAACAAGCTAATTTCCGAATGCACGGTAGAATCAACTTTTTTTCCTTGAAAATTTTAATGTAACGTTTAAAAGTCCCGCTTGGTGGCCTAGTTGAAATAAAATATCATTGTCTGCAGTGAAGTCCCGCAGCTTTCATTAACATAATACGTCTGCTAATCACCGCACACCGCTGACCAGCCGCTGCGATATTCGATATTTACACGCGCACACACCGGCACTCACACCCACACAGAACATACACTGGATCTGCACGCATGAGCAATGCTGTTTTGAGGTTTTAGGTACACCATATAATTATTAATAAGTATTAAGGCATTTTTATAATTAGCTTTTTTAACTGAAGTTTTAATATTAAATAATCTATGAACAAAACAAATACAAATAATATTTGTTAATACACTCCAAATTAATCCACTTTTCTGGTTGAGGAGTTGCTATGTCCACTTTTCTGGTTTCATCATGAGACCACTCCATAGTACCAAATTAATTGACTGTTGCCCAAATTACATAAGTACGTCAAGTTTCAGCTTAATCTGGTGCTTAATACATATATTACTAGTTGCCAGACACACATACAGAGGTACACTGCGAGTACCGTTGACCGTGTGGCGATATTTGATACTACACGCGCACACGGACACTTACACCGACAAAGAACAGAAGCCATACGTTTAAGTGTAATGAGGTTCTGTTGACGACAGCAAAAGGCAAATGAGATCCCTTTGTTACAAAAGTAATCTAGTATGTTTCAATAAACTCGACTAGATCCCTACACAATCAATCTGCCTGTCTTTTCCAACTATGTTGGTGGGCTTCCAGTAAGAAATAGATGCAGCTTATTACCACTCTTTTACGTTAACTGTGGGATACATGACACCCTTGAAATTACATGTACAACTACCATGACAGCCGGGACCAGAGGCAGGGACAAGTATGTACGAGAGGTGGCAGAGAATTATATAGAATGGATTCCGAAGAGCATCCGACGTGTTCACGATCAGATGGGTGATCAGACATCTACAGACTGACCTCGGCAAGCGTTTTTTTTCACATAATTTCTTCATCTTATTATTGATTGAAATACATACGGTAAAAAAAAAGAAAAAAACCTGACTGCTTAAAAAGCCAATACATCTGGTTTTGGTCAGCCAGCTCGCGCATATGTATCCTGCGACTGCACAGCATGATTTTCTTAGTTGGCTTTTAAGCAGTCGGGTTTTTTGTTAATTTTTTTTTCTTTACAACTTTTTAGTTATTTTTTTTTAGAATTAGATATTTTTAAATATATAAGTATTAAATATTTTTGTCACCTCTAAAACCCTTAATTTTGATACCCCACAAGAATAAAAATAGGGCCCCCACAATAGGGCACCCAAATTCGCGTATCTGTGTATCTGTGTGTCTGTCTGTGGCATCATAGCGCCTAAACGGATGAACCGATTTCAATTTAGTTTTTTTTTGTTTGAAAGGTGAATTTGGCGAGAGTGTTCTTAGCTATGTTTGAATAAAATCGGTTCAGCCGTTCAAAAGTTATGGAGAGATAAATGTGCGGGGGGTTTTTAAATTTTGAAATTTTACTTGTATTGATACATAGCTAAGAACACTCTCGCCAAATACACCTTTCAAACAAAAAAATCTAAATAAAAATCGGTTCATCCGTTTAGGCGCTATGATGCCACAGACAGACACACAGATACACAGCAACACACGTGAAACTTATAACACCCCTCTTTTTCCGGCGGGGGTTAATGACACGCGCCCCCACTCGTCCAGTCGTCGTGAGCGAATGTTTCAGAACATTTACATGAGTGGAGTTATCTGCGGACTTATCCACGCTGTGTGTTGGTATAGCGCTCGCAAGCGCTACTGCTGACCATGAGCTCCTTGGTTCGATTTCCGGGTCGGGAAGTGTTATTAGATTTTTCCAACTGAAGTTTTTCAGTAACAGTTTCAGTCTGGAATTTTTGTCCGATTCATGACAAAAGGATCGCCCGCTATTACATGGAACTTAAACATAACTGTATAAATATGAGTGTACTATAGGTGCCCCTCTGCTTATCAAATAAGTAAAATTTCAAAATTTAATAAAAAAACTTAATAAAAAAATCAAAAAACCCGACTGCTTCAAAAGCGAACTAAAAAGTCGTAAACAAGGAAAAAATCATGCTGTGCAGTCGGAGGATACATAATCGCCGGCTGGCTGACCAAAATCTGGTGTATCCTCCGCCTGCACAGCATGATTTTTTCCTTGTTTACGACTTTTTAGTTCGCTTTTGAAGCAGTCGGGTTTTTTGATTTTTTTATTAAGTTTTTTTATTTATAACTTTTTAGTTAGTTTTTTCGAATTAGATATATTTAAACATATAAGTGTTATATATTTTTGAAATCACCTCTTAAAACCCTTTATTTTGATACCCCACACGATGGGTTTGGAAGAAAAAAAAAATTTGGGCCCCCACAATATGGCACCCAAAATCCACCATTTTTCTATTGTCCAATTTTAATGTAGCCTATGACACTCGCAGGGTTAAGACGCATCGATTGACGTACGAATCATCAAAATCGGCCAACGCGTTTGGTCTCTGGAACGCCACATAGGAACAAACATACATACATACATACATACATACATACATACATACATACATACATACATACATACATACATAGACTGATAAACACATTACCCTCCTTCGGCAGTCGGGTAAAAAACCCTCGACCCATTTATCTTGCGAAAACACCCCGATTCGAACAGTAAAACGCCCATAACTTTTGAACGGCTGAACCGATTTTATTCAAACATAGCTAAGAACACTCTCGACAAAATTACCTTTCAAACAAAAAAAACTAAATTGAAATCGTTTCATCCGTTTAGGCGCTATGATACCACAGACAGACACACAGATACACAGCAACACACGTGAAACTTATAACACCCCTCTTCTTCCGGCGGGGGTTAAAAAGCCGAAAACTGTAAATTTCTACCTACATCAAAAACAGAAACAAAAATTCCACGTTCCGTCTGTCAAGAACTTTTTCTCAGTTGAAAATAATACCATATACTCAAGGCTGTAATCCCTTCGAGCTGTAAAAATATCAAATTTTAAAAAAAACGCATTTTTATTTATTTTTATTTAATATAGGCTCGTGATTAACCACTATCTCACCTGATGGTAATCGATAATGTGGTCGACGGTGAATCACGCTTGCCTAGAAATCAAAATCAAAATCATTTTTTTTATTTCATACTAGTTGACCCGGCAAACTTTGTTTTGCCATAAAAACACCACACATTTAACCCTACCCTACCCTACCCTACCTACCTACCTACACTACACTACTCTACCTACCTACCCTACCTACCTACCCTTTTTTTTTTTTTTTTTTTTTTTTTTTTTTGGTAACGCTGGAAAAAAATGCATTACGCATACCCGCCCATCGGGGGAATGGACGGGCTATGTGGGACTCCCCGGGCAAGCCCGGTATACCCACTAAAATAAACCAGCGCACTCCCGCATCGTCTGTGTGGAGGAGGACTGGGAAACCGGCACAGCCTTTACGCCCAGTCCTCCGCCGACGATTGCCCACCGTAATGGCGGGCCCCGCACGCCCCTCCCTCAGTGGAGGGGCCCGGGAATGACCGTGAGTGATCGGCCATTCCCGCCCGACGAGGGTGGTGATTGTGCAATGCAGACGACAGGCGCCCCCGCACCTGCCGCCCGCTAATCACCACCAGGGGGTGGGCGCAGGCGATCGTACAACCGCCCTCTCCCACCCCCACCGCTGCCTCCTTTTGCGACATGGCGTCCTCGCAAAAGGAGGCAACCGCCGCCCAGGCCTCCCCGCTCCCCAGCATGGATTTACCACACCGGGAAGCGAGAGGACCTGCCACACAACCTCCTCAGGGGACGGCGCAGCTACGCCCCCGCTGGGCACACCTAGACGGTGTGCCGCGCCGTGCCCCCCACCGCAATGGACCTTTACGGTCCCCGCCATTGCAGCATCTGGCCTGCGAAGGCCAGACGCCGCCCTCCGCGTGTGCGGCGAAGCGTCGAGACCGACGCTCCGCCGCCTCCTCCTACCACTGACCTGTCCCTGCCGACCATCCCACGTCAAAGGAGGGTCGGCAACGACAAGTCAACCTACCAAACCTAACCTACCCCACCCACCCCAACCTACCTACCCAGCCTACCCCTTCGCCGCGTCTGGAGTGTCCTCTGCTATTCAGAGGATCACCCAGAGCGACGAGTCCCCCCCCTCCCCCCCCCCGTCAGGTATTCGCCACCGCCAACAAGAACCCACGAATGGGAAGTTATTGACGGTGCCCAGGGTGCACCAGCCCAGCGGGTTGCTCTTCCCCCCGGACGTGTCCGAAAGAGACCAGCAACCAACTAGGCCAACGTGGAGGTTACCTGACCCGCACCCCCTACCTACCTACCCTACCCTATCCTACCCAACCCTACCCTACCCTACCCTACCTACCTACCTACACTACACTACTCTACCTACCTACCCTATCTACCTACCTACCCTACCCTACCCTACCCTACCTACCTACCTACCTACACTACACTACTCTACCTACCTACCCTATCCAACCAAACATTTTTTTTTTTTTTTTTTGCTTTTAAACCTTCCCTGTATTCTGTCGAACATAACAAACAAAGAATTATTCAAATCGGTCCAGCCGTTCTCGAGTTTTAGCGAGACTAACGAACAGCAATTGATTTTTAACCGACTTACAAAAAAAGGAGGAGGTTCTATGTTCGACTTGTTTGAAAGAGTATGTTTCGAAATTGGTCCCATTTTAATTTGGTGAAGGTCTGATGAAGAACTTCGGAGATACACAACAGAACTCTTCAATAAATAACGGCAAAACTCTCGGGATTGCTGCAATCGCATGTCTGTTTGTTGTTTATACCATTTCATAACATAACATCACGCCAGTACGCTCTAAAGGGGTACACAGATCTCTCATTTCACCGGTTATGTTCAAGTTTCATATTATTCGGTTAATCTATTCTGGAGTTATAGGGACCTTAATAAACCACTTGCTATTAGGTAGGTAAAACTAAAAAGGGAAAAATAAAAAAACTTTTTTGCAAAAAATACTACCGACTTCCAAATGAAAAACTACAAAGTGAAAAATAACTTAACTTTTGGAAGTCGGTGTCCATATCGAAAAAAATGGTACCTACGAAAGACACCGACTTCCAAAAGTTAAGTTATTTTTCACTTTGTAGTTTTTCATTTGGAGGTCGGTAGTATTTTTTTGCAAAAAAGTTTTTTTATTATATATATAGATAGGCCTACATGGGCACTTATAAAACGTCGACAAAAGGTGCACGGTTTGGGTTGGTCGTTTCCTATGGAGAAGAACCGGAAAGAAACTCCATGGTTACTCTTTTAAAAAACCGGCAAAGTGCTAGTCGGAATCGCGCACGAAGGGTTCCGTACTTGGTAAATTGCGGTTTACGATTTATGACGTATTAAAAAAAAACTACTGACTAGATCTCGTTCAAACCAATTTTCGCTGGCAGTTTACATAGTAATGTACATCATATATTTTTTTTAGTTTTATCATTCTCTTATTTTAGAAGTTACAGGGGGGGGGACACACATTTTACCACTTTGGAAGAGTCTCTCGCGCAAACTATTCAGTTTAGAAAAAAATTATATAAGAAACCTCAATATCATTTTTGAAGACCTATCTATAGATAACCCACACGTCCCATACGTGTGGGGTATTTGATAAAAAAATATATTTTTAGTTTTAGTTTCAAGTATGGGAACCCCCAAAATTTATTGTTTTATTTTTATTTTTGTGTGAAAATCTTAATGCGGTTCACAGAATACGTTCACAGAATAGTTTCGGCAAAAAGTGGCTGTGACATACGGACGGACAGACAGACAGACAGACAGACATGACGAATCTATAAGGGTTCCGTTTTTTGCCATTTGGCTACGGAACCCTAAAAATGGTTTGGTTTTACAATATTTCCTTGTTACAGCATTAGTACTTAGATATGTGGGGACAACGAAGGCCCGACAATAAGTCGTAAGAATAACAAAATAAAAAAATAAAATATTATTTAAACAAAAGAAAATAAAACGAGTTAAAAAGTTAACAAAAATGTTAACATGCATCTAGAAGGCCTACAATGTTCACACATTTACAAAACAATCGGTAAAGGAATCTATACAAAAGTAAAAAAAAAAAAAAACTAAATCTAACATGTGGCACAAATATTGTTATCAGTGCTGTAACTATTCTTAGCAAAGGGCTATGAAGATGATTGAAAACCATTGTAAAAAGAATAATCAAAAGAACGAAAAAAAACAAAGAATTAATGAGATTGAGAATAGTTAGAGACAACCACATATTTGTGCCGTTTATGAGTTACCAGGGAAGCCGCATACGCAGAAGGAGCTAAAGCCAACATTTTTATCTTCAACGTAGTCCTTGATTTTATAATATGTTTTTTTAATAAGGACACGTTTGATGTAGTTTTTGAACTTTTCATCGGTCAGTTCTATAACTGACTTTGGCCAAGACGTAACCGAAGAGGCCTAGAAGTAACCGATTAAGACTAAGTCTCCCAGATTGTAGCTATCGGAAAACAGACTCCGGCAGGGAATTGCAAAGTATTATCAAAACGAATCAAAAGATACTGTCGTTTATGACGCATATTTGATACTCGCAAGGAAATCAAAACCTACAGGGTACCTCATGTTGAGCTAGACTCCTAAAATTGCGCAATAAGTAATGCCTTAAAGCACAACTAAATGGAAAAATATGAAAACCATTAATTTGTGCCAAGATAATAAACAAGATTAATAACTTATTTACAGTTGGTAAACTGACCGTGACTTAATGTCACAAAGTACGTAAACGGGCGGCGGCGCGCTTTCTATTTTCCGCTTAATGTCGATGTATGGTGGCAAAAGTTTTCCGACGGCAATGTTAATTGTGTCCCTCGATCCTGTTTATCTTTTCTTCAGAGCAATAAAATCGTTTATTTTGAGACATCAGTCCATATTACAATCATCAACTTAACAAGTAAAATTTCAAAATTTAAAAACCTCCGACACATTTATCTTTTGTGAACACCCCGATTCAAACAGTAAAACGCGCAGAACTTTTTAACGGCTGAACCGATTTTATTCGAAAATAGCTAAGAACACTTTCAAACAAAAAAAACTAAATCAAAATCGGTTCATTCGTTTGGGCGCTATGATACCACAGACAGACACACAGATACACAGCAACACACGTGAAACTTATAACACCCCTCTTTTTCCGGCGGGGGTTAAAAATAAGAGATAAAAACTCCAACACAACATTGATCCAATTTCAAATTAAAATTAAATTGTCAATAACTCTATTATTTCTATTTTTCTACCTTCACCAATGTGTGGACTTTTCATTGCTTATGTGCTTCAGAAATGTTACCTAATTATTTTGGTGAATGTAGCTGTTTGTACGGAACCCTCTCGGTGCGCGAGTTCGACTCGCACTTGGTCTTTTTTCATTGATTTCGCGTCCTGATTTAAATAAAATGACCCTACACCTTAAGTGTCCTTTTTGAAAATCAGAAAATTGATCTCTGACAAAAGGCTCCTTTAAAAAACTTTTCAGACATATTCTCAGTGTTCTCAAGCAATCCGCGCCTACTCAGCTACTAACATTTATTTTACAAAATTTCTTTTCTGGAAAACCTTGTCAGTGTCCCTCAAAATATTTGTGAAATTATTTTATTAGACATACAGTTGCATGTCTAATAAAATTAATGAATTATAGCTTGCTAAAAACTTTTAATAAGCGATAATTCATCACCACTGTTTTGTAATTTGCTAATCAGACTACTTACTGTGACCTTAGTCACAATAATAATAAAAAAAATATTTTTCATGCCTCATTTAGGTACATAATCCAAATTAAAAAAAATATATAAAATTTCACTTAGGCCTATATGGGTCTGTCAGAACGTCGGGTTTGGTTCGCACACCAATCCGTCAAAAACAATGCGGTGGAAAAAAATCCCGAACTTGCCTCCACCATTAGTAATCTGGCGGATAGTTCGGAGGCGTTCCTACAAATATTAGCGCACCCACCACTATATCAGATTTGTATGAATAATTCAGGTCGCGCGCCCCCACCGTTTGTCTTGCGAGACGACGGCTGCATCCGATAGTGCTTCAGCGCTGCACCGCGTAGAGATTAGATCATGCAAAAATGTTCCTGGCACGAGTATTATAGCGGATGCTCGCTGCAAGTGCTGCATTGTAATGTGATGGCTGGAAAGTTGGGA
This sequence comes from Orthosia gothica, assembly GCA_949775005.1. NCBI lineage: Eukaryota > Metazoa > Arthropoda > Insecta > Lepidoptera > Noctuidae > Orthosia > Orthosia gothica. Next base: position 690,263 of record OX459068.1, read on the forward strand.
ATGGCGATAATGTGTGGCGATAACTTACAAACTGGAAATCGTTTCGTAGTTTGCAGATCAATGTGATGTGAGAAATTAAAGCGCAGAGGATTTTCAACCTTGTTTCTGAACTAAATAAGATAAATTATAGAGCCACCTGACCGTTGAGGGAACAGGTAGTTAATATATTCAAGTGTTTTTTTATAAAGATTGTAAAGAAAACATTACTGAAATAAAATATTATCAGATAACACCATTACATTTTATTCTTTATACTTTGTTAAACTGGAGTCTGAACTTGTGCCCGGTTGCTGGCAATAGAGTTCAAATAGGGTTAATTTTTTAATTCCCATGAAATAGAAAGCAAGCTCATCGCAATCCACCGGGAATAAGTTGAAACTCTGAGCTACTACTGAGAAATTCCAGATTGTAAATCCCAATAACACTTGGCCACCCGGAAATCGAACCCAGGACCATAGTGAGTCAAAGTCAAAGTCAAATATATTTATTCAATTAGGCCAATAAACGGCACTTTTGAACGTCACATAAATTAAAATTAAAAATTAAAAGTAATAATAAAAAAAAAAAGTAATAAAAAAAAAAAAAACAGAAAAAAAAAATGATTCTACCGTCTACCTAGTCTCATCATACTCCAACATACCTAATATCTAATGCATGCAAATTAAATATCGATAAGCTTATAAGTCACACCACAACGAACGGGAAAACTGGAAGTCTGTTTGCCAATAATTAAAATGAGAAAAATAAAACTACCCACTAACTAGTAGGTACAGAGTACAAAACAACAACGTAGGTCGGAGCTCAATGCGAGGGTAAGCGTAAAATTACAGCGCTTGCAGTTATGTGACGTCAACGCTGCAGCGCTACGTGCTAGCGGTAGTTATAAATACCGCTTTTGTTCAGGCGCTTTATTGTAATAATGAAAACTGTTCCCATTAGTGTGGGTAAAGTGTACTTAGAAACTCTTTAAAAAAACAGTTTTTTTGTTGGATTCACGTGTGTATAATCTGCAGCGTTAGTTCAAGTAGGTACTTCACATCACATCATCAGCCTATTAATGTTCCCACTGCAGGGACACAGGCCTCCTCTCTGTGAGAGGGAATGGGCCGTCATCCACCACGCGGGCCCAGTGCGGGTTGGTAGATGTCACATGACTTCGAATTTTTGGTTCTAGGACATGCCGGTTTCCTCACGATGTTTTCCTTCACCGTTTTGAGAGCAGTGGTGAAGAAATAATTTACACAAAGTAAAGCGCCTGCCTGGGCTCGAACCCACGACCTACAACTTGTAAGTCGCGGCCGATACCACTGGGCCACCACTGCTCTCAGTAGGTACTTAGCTATTATAAATGAGGAAACAGTCGTTACGGGTAATAAGAAACCACTAAATCTGACACCAGTCTTACCAAGGGATATTGTGTTACTCTGTTACTGGGTTGTGGAGTTCAGATAGGCAGTCGCTCTATGTACAAGTAAAATTTCACAATTTAAAAAACCCCCGACGCATTTATCTTGCGAAAACACCCCGATTCAAACAGTAAAATGCCCATAACTTTTGAACGGCTGAACCGATTTTATTCAAACATAGATAAGAACACTCTCGACAAAATAACCTTTCAAACAAAAAAAACTAAATCGAAATCGGTTCATCCGTTTAGGCGCTATGATGCCACAGACAGACACACAGATACACAGATACACAGCAACACACGTGAAACTTATAACACCCCTCTTTTTCCGGCGGGGGTTAAAAATACTAGAACTCAGTCTACTCAGCTGATTCCAGTAGACTGGAAGCCGACCCCAACTTAGTTGGGAAACAGCTAGACAGATTGAATCTCGGTACAAACAAGTTGTTTCTAATAAATGATTTCATCGAAAACAGTAAATAAATTAATCTTTTATTTGAATTCCGCATCAGCATTGATCAATCTGCTATTATGCGTTTGCGTTTTAAGAGTAGCGCTAATATGAATGAAATGTTAGTTAACACTAAATAATGTTCCACAAATAATGTCAGTGAGATAATGCATCGGACAAGCAATAACGGTTCACCTCAGCTCAATACGTAAACGTAACAATATGTACTGTTGGCAACAAAAGAACAACTTCGCTCATCGTATGTTAAATGACTTCCGTTGGCGGTCCTCCAAGGTGGCGTTCAGTGGGTTTGATTTGTGGAAGGTACGCCTTGGAATTTGCTTCTTACTTTTTAATCCACAAACCCTTACTGGGCCCGCGTGGTGTGAAGGATTATAGACTATTCCTTTTCTTACAGGGAGGACGCCTGTGTCCCAGCAGTGGGAATATTAAAAGGCCGATGAAGATGATGATGATGACCTAGTTTCTGAATTGTGATTCTTCTCTTCTCCGATATCAATAATTTAAATACACGAGTAAAGGTGTTCATGAATCTGGCAATGTATTGTATATCATCACCATTTTAAACCGACTTACCAACAAAAAGGAGGAGGTTCTATGTTCGACTTCTAGTTTTTTTTTCTTTTGTGTATGTTCACCGATATCTCCGTCATTTGTGGACCGATTTTGATAATTCTTTTTTTGTTTGATAGAGTGTGTTTCGAAATTGGTCCCATTTTTAACCGACTTACCAAAAAGGAGGAGGTTCTATGTTCGACTTCTTGTATGTTTTTTTTTTTTTTTTTTTTTTTTTTTTTTTTTTATGTATGTTCACCGATATCTCCATCAATTGTGGACCGATTTTGAAAATTCTTTTTTCGTTTGAAAGAATATGTTTCGAAATTGGTCCCATTTTAATTTGGTGAAGATCTGATAAAGAACTTCGGAGATATACAACAGAACTCTTCAATAAATAACGGCAAATCATTCGGAATTGCTGCAATCGCATGTCTGATTATTGTATATACCATTTCATAACATAACATCACGCCAGTACGTACTAAAGGGGTACGCAGATCTCTCATTTCACTGGAAGTATCATGTTATTCGGGTGATCTATTCTAGCGTTATAGGTACTTTACTAAACAACTTGCCTATTTTAGGTAGGTACAACTAAAAAGGGAAAAATAAAAATCTTTTTTCCAAAAAAATACTACCGACTTCCAAATGAAAAACTACAAAGTGAAAAATAACTTAACTTTTGGAAGTCGGTGTCCATATCGCAAAAAAATGGTATCTATGAAAGACACCGACTTCCAAAAGTTAAGTTATTTTTCACTTTGTAGTTTTTCATTTGGAAGTCGGTAGTATTTTTTTGGAAAAAAGATTTTTATAATTTGGTAAAGATCTGATGAAGAAATTCGGAGATATACAACAGAACTCTTCAATAAATAACGGCAAATCATTCGGGATTGCCTCAATCGCATGTCTGTTTATTGTTTCCATAACATAACATCACGCCAGTACGCTCTAAAGGTGTACGCAGATCTCTCATTTCACTGGTTATGATCAGTTTCATGATATTCGGGAAATCTATTCTGTGAGTATAGGTACCTTACTAAACTACTTGCCTATTAGGTAGGTAAAACTAAAAAGTGAAAAATAAAAAACTTTTTACTTTTGGAAGTCGGTGTCAATAAATCAAAAAATTGGTAGCTACCAAAGACACCGACTTCTAAAAGTAAAGTTATTTTTTAACCGACTTACAAAAAAAGGAGGAGGTTCTATGTATGGAGGTTTTTTTTGTGTATGTTCATCGATATCTCTGTCAATTGTGGACCGATTTTGAAAATTATTTTTTTGTTTGAAAGAGTATGTTTTGGAATTGGTCCCATTTTAATTTGGTGAAGGCCTGATGAAGAACTTCGGAGATACACAACAGAACTCTTCAATAAATAACGGCAAAACTCTCGGGATTGCTGCAATCGCATGTCTGTTTGTTGTTTATACCATTTCATAACATAACATCACGCCAGTACGCTCTAAAGGGGTACACAGATCTCTCATTTCACCGGTTATGTTCAAGTTTCATATTATTCGGTTAATCTATTCTGTAGTTATAGGGAACTTAATAAACAACTTGCTATTAGGTAGGTAAAACTAAAAAGGGAAAAATAAAAAAACTTTTTTGCAAAAAAATACTACCGACTTCCAAATGAAAAACTACAAAGTGATAAAAAAACTTTTTACAAAAAAATACTACCGACTTCCAAATGAAAAACTACAAAGTGAAAAATAACTTAACTTTTTGAAGTCGGTGTCTTTCCTAGAAACCATTTTTTTGCCATATGGACACCGACTTCCAAAAGTTAAGTTATTTTTCACTTTGTAGTTTTTCATTTGGAAGTCGGTAGTATTTTTTTGTAAAAAGTTTTTTTATTTTTCCCTTTTTAGTTTTACCTACCTAATAGCAAGTTGTTTATTAAGGTCCCTATAACTCCAGAATAGATTAACCGAATAACATGAAACTTGAACATAACCGGTGAAATAAGAGATCTGCGTACCCCTTTAGAGCGTACTGGCGTGATGTTATGTTATGAAATGGTATAAACAACAAACAGACATGCGATTGCAGCAATCCCGAGAGTTTTGCCGTTATTTATTGAAGAGTTCTGTTGTGTATCTCCGAAGTTCTTCATCAGACCTTCACCAAATTAAAATGGGACCAATTTCGAAACATACTCTTTCAAACAAAAAAAGAATTTTCAAAATCGGTCGACAATTGACGGAGATATCGGTGAACATACATAAAAAAAAAAAAAAAAAAAAAAAAAAAAACATACAAGAAGTCGAACATAGAACCTCCTCCTTTTTGGTAAGTCGGTTAAAAAAAAACTTAACTTTTGGAAGTCGGTGTCCATATCGCAAAAAAATGGTACCTACGTAAGACACCGACTTCCAAAAGTTAAGTTATTTTTCACTTTGTAGTTTTTCATTTGGAAGTCGGTAGTATTTTTTTGCAAAAAAGTTTTTTTTCACTTTTAGTTTTCTCATTTGGAAGTCGGTAGTATTTTTTTGTAAAAGTTTTTTATTATAAGTTTCAACGTCAGGTAATAAATAAAAGACAAACAAAAAAACGTAAAAAATTAATATTAAACAGATATCCGTTTTCACTTTAACAAAATGAATGCTTGTAATAAAAGCAAACTATTGGAATTTTAACACTCGCTCCAGCAGTGCAATAATAATACATTCATGAAGATACTTCCTACAGTCAAAACAGGGTGTAATCTTTCGAATCCTTTCTGTGACCTAGGGTTGAGGAGCAGCAGTAGTAGCAGCGTTGTACCGCGCCCTGTAGTAGGAGCGCGCCAGCCTGGCCGTCACCGCGATACCCTGCCATGTCTCCTCATTAATGTGGTCGATGAACTGCGGAGGCACCAGGAAGCCGAACCCGTAGCCTGGTAGCTCCAGGGTGTATGAGAATGGTACACCAGCCACCTGTGGATAAGCATATACAATTAAAATACAAGTAACAAAATATTAAGTTCTGGCACAAAAGAGTGAATAAAAAAAGGAAACTTTAATTCAAAACACTTTTCGCAATCGCAGCCAACTCATCTGAGTTGGCTGTACATCTGCTACATGCGGCAAGAGAATTAAATGAAAAGAAACCATACACTAAGTCTCAAACATCAGGGACCGGTGACGCGGTAGGCACAGAAGTCGTCTCTTTTGAGAGATTGGATAGTAAGGACCAACTATCTCAAGCTGGACCTTACCCTATCCAAAGAATAAGGCTTAGATTTCTAAACAATTTAATGACATAATCAGCTTGTACTTGCTAACACGGATAAGGAATTAGGAATCACTTTTCATTTAAGCATACAAAATGATGCAGTAATATTTATTTTTAACCCCCGCCGGAAAAAGAGGGGTGTTATAAGTTTCACGTGTGTTGCTGTGTATCTGTGTGTCTGTCTGTGGCATCATAGCGCCTAAACGGATGAACCGATTTCGATTTATTTTTTTTTGTTTGAAAGGTAATTTGGTCGAGAGTGTTCTTAGCTATGTTTGAATAAAATCGGTTCTGCCGTTCAAAAGTTATGGGCATTTTACTGTTTAAATCGGGGTGTTTTCGCAAGATAAATGTGTCGGGGGTTTTTTAAATTGTGAAATTTTACTTGTTCTCAAACATGCTTGGAAATTTGAGCATTATTTTGACAACCTTCTTCGAGATAAATCGAAATTGTTGTACTGGCCAAATTCATGGCAGCAGCGGCCGGCAAAAGTAGTATGAAAATCAATATCTGTCGTGGTTTAGCGGCCAAATAAATTACAGAGTAAGCTCATAAAATATCTGTCGTGTAATTAAATAATATCGAACATAGAAACAATGTATAAAACCGGCCAAGTGCGAGTCGGACTCGCGCACGAAGGGTTCCGTACTTGGTAAATTGCGGTTTACGATATATGACGTATTAAAAAAAAACTTCTTGCTAGATCTCATTCAAACCAATTTTCGCTGGTAGTTTACATAGTAATGTACATCATATATTTTTTTTAGTTTTATCATTCTCTTATTTTAGAAGTTACAGGGGGGGGGACACACATTTCACCACTTTGGCAGAGTCTCTCGCGCAAACTATTCAGTTTAGAAAAAAATGATATTAGAAACCTCAATATCATTTTTGAAGACCTATCCATAAATACCCCACACGTATGGGTCTGATGAAAAAATATATTTTTAGTTTTAGTTTCAAGTATAGGAACCCCCAAAATTTATTGTTTTATTTTTATTTTTGTGTCAAAATCTTAATGCGGTTCACAGAATACATCTACTTACCAAGTTTCAACAGCATAGTTCTTATAGTTTCGGAATAAAGTGGCTGTGACATACGGACGGACAGACAGACAGACAGACAGACAGACAGACATGACGAATCTATAAGGGTTCCGTTTTTTGCCATTTGGCTACGGAACCCTAAGATCGTTCCATTTTCGAAACATGGCAACCAAGAAGATAACTTATCAAAGGTTTTATTTAAATTTCGACTTACTTGCAAATAGAAAGCTGTTTATTGAAAAAAAAAAACAAATAAACACTATAACGCGGTAAAAAAATATTTTTGTTCGTCATTGATTTTGACGATATAAGTTACAACTAAGTTATAATTGCCGCGCAATATTTCAGAAAAGTACTATAACAGCCTTGGCCATAACTAGGCATTGATGGACTTACGTATATGCGCCTGGGCTTCGCCTCGGCCCACATTTACTCGTTCGTCCATAAATGCCTCTTTTGCTGGCCGATGCAGTAATGTACTATATTTATATATCAGCAATGAAGCTGCTATGCAATCAGTTACTATCTTTTAGCTAATCAGTGACTAAGCGGCAATAATACGAGTATTCATAGTCAAGACGGCCGATGCCAATATGTATGAGACGTTTTTCATATCCATCATAGCTACCCCATCACAAGCCATGGTGAATACGTGCTCAGAATTTAATTTTACCATGAATAGGCAATAATCGATGTCCGTCATAATATCGCTATCAAAAACGCAATAAATTCAGAGAGATAAGATTTTTACGCGCGTCCAGTCGATTGTACCAGACGCACAGACGAATGATCGAGTATTTATCAAACGTAGAATTGTTATTGTTTGGGATACTGTTGGTGAATTATTTAAAGATTAAAATACATAACGTGTTGCTGTGAATGATTTTTCATTGTGCATCAATTATTTATTATTTTAAATCGAAATAAAAAGGTAAATATTGGACCTCGCTCCCGATACCGGCGGATTAATATTTCTAAAGTAAAATGGAAGATAAACATAATATGTGAAAGTAGACTTACCTGGCCATAATCCTGGGCACTTCCTGAAGTACCATACAGTATAGTAGCACTGTTCCCAATCCGGTAGAAACCAGCTTGAGGCAGTTTCAGCGCATCCATGGCAGCTCCCATCGCTGCAGCTACAAGGTGCAGTTGAGCAGCATTTGGTGGAAGACTGTAGTCCCCATAAGCGAACAGCACCCAATTCCCATGGCTGTGAATGTTCATATATATCTGAATCCTGTCCCCATGTCCCCGGAGTATGTCCCTGACGTATCCTGTCTCTGGCTCAGAGAAGGCATGGGTTCCAGGATAGGTGATAGCGCAAGGGTTGTGGTCGACTCCTGTGGTACCGAAGAGGACGTCGAAGTTCCTGTTGGCGTCAACTCCGAAGCAGGTTGCGTGGACTGCTGTGTTGACCGATTTTGTCTTACGCCAGAGTCGAGTCTGTAGAAAATACATGTATTGGCAAATTATATACAATCTGGGGCCTTAATTATAAAAACTTTCCAACTTTCCAAAAAGGAGGAGGTTCTATGTTCGACTTTATGTTTGTTTTTTTTAGTGTGTAGATTACCCGAAATGAGAGATCTGCGTACCCCTTTAGAGCGTACTGGCGTGATGTTATGTTATGAAATGGTATAAACAATAAACAGACATGCGATTGCAGCAATCCCGAGAGTGTTGCCGTTATTTATTGAAGAGTTCTGTTGCATATCTCCGAAGTTCTTGATCACACCTTCACCAAATTAAAATGGGACCAATTTTCAAAATCGGTCCACAATTGACGGAGATATCGGTGAACATACACAAAAAAACAAAAAAAAAAACAAACATAAAGTCGAACATAGAACCTCCTCCTTTTTGGTAAGTCGGTTAATAATACAATTATATTATGGACAGCACAAAAGAGCATTGATCGTTGTGATCATTGTGTAATCATTGTTCTTGGCAGAGGCGGTTGAATGATAATCGTATAGATCCCGTAAATCTAACAAGCAGTCTTACCAAGATGTGCGGTTGGAGTGGAAGCCGACCTCGAGAAAGTAATAAAGAAACCTAGACAGATGATGCTGATGATGAGGGTGATATAGATTAACAAATCGTTGACTCACATCTTCATGCGTGAACTCATAACCATCAGGGTTGACGAGCGGCATGATGATCCAGTCCACGTCTGTGAGCAGGTCGCGATCCTCGCTGCGCAGGTTCTCCACCAGTCTGAAGATGGAGTACAGCGCCACCGGAGTGGTCACCCACTCGCGCGCGTGGATCATTGCGTCCATGAAGTAGATCGGCTTGCTCGTATCTTCGAAGTTCGTTGTTGATATCTGGTATAGAAATTATTTAGAAAGTTGACGATTAAACAACTTGGAAAGACAGTGTCGAAGGAAGCTGGTTTGAAGAAAAAAACATTACCCGCCCGCAGTCGGCTAAAAAAAAAACAATAGGGTTAGTTCCTGGGTTAAAAAAATATATTTAGAAAAAAAAAAAATTGTTTTATAAAATCAACAAAAATTTGCAAAGATAAAGTGCATCAAACTTCAGAAATGGTTACTTGTAACGTCACTTCTAAGTAACAAAAATGAAAACAAAAACATAGACAAAAATATTAATTAATTTTATAATTCAAATCAAATACAATTTAACTAGTGATTAGTGAATCAAATCAAATCAAATCAAATCATCTTTATTGTGAACTATAGGTATACATCATAAATGCAGGTCTTAAATAATTAAAATAAGTTCAGCTATGTCCCGCCGTTAAGGCATACAATAATAAAATACAAATCAGAAGTTAAAACACAATTAGTCATATTAGTTTAGATACATTATTAAAATATTCCAAATTATAAATACGTACAAATTCAATTTCAAGTCTTAATAGTCATAATTCATTATTACATTGCAAATATATTCCAACATAAATATTAAAAAAGAGCAAAGACACAAGCGATTTAAATGGTATGCAAATACAGTTAACAATATTGTCATACATATGTGGGCAATAATTATAATTATTTTTCATTTCTTGTCATTAGAATACAATATTTTTGTCACCCAAGTAATCTTTGATATCATAATAACATTTGTCTATTAATAATGAATGTAGTTTCTTTTTAAACTGGAGGATTGGTAATTGTTTAATGTCATCAGGCAATTTATTATAGATTAATGATGTCATGCATAAAGTACTTTTATTTAATAGTGCCGTTTTACCATAAGGTATTTGTACCTCTAATCTTTTTTTATCCCTTAATTTTCGATAATAGCTTTTGACAGCAGTCTTATAGTAGCTTAGATTTGATTTCACAAACATATTTGATTCGTAAATGTATAGGGAAGGCAATGTGAGAATTTTTAGATTTTTAAAGTAAGGTTGACAGCTTATTGTACTATTTATTTGGCACATTGCTCTAATGCACTTCTTTTGAGCTTTAAATATAAATTCCTTGTCTACCGAATTTCCCCAAAATATAATGCCGTATCTCAGTAATGGTGCCACCAGTCCATGATAGGCCGTTAAAATCGCTTCTTTGTTAACTATTTTGGAGAGCTTGTAAAGAGCGAATGAGGATTTGTTGATTCTTTTGCAGAGATTGTCTATATGGGTTGTCCATGAAAGTCTGCAATCAATATTTATTCCAAGAAATTTTGTATTTGTCACAGATTCTACTGTCTGCCCGTTATAATTTACATTAATACTTTTCGGCTGAGTTCTTTGGTAAAAGTGCATTATATTTGTTTTTTCCAAATTTATTTTCAGATTGTTATCAATTAACCATTTAATTATAGTTCCTAATGTTTCATTAATTTCATTTTCATAGTCATTTTTACTGTCACATTTTATTACTACAGTGCTGTCATCTGCAAAAAGTACCATGGGATGCTTTATGTGTCTAGGGAGATCATTAATATAAATCAAAAAAAGCAAGGGACCCAAAACACTACCTTGTGGCACTCCAAGTTTTATGGTTCTAGTTTGGGATCTATATGTCTTCTCATCCCGCGTCTTAAGGCATATTCTAGTTATTTCTGTTAACTGCTTTCTATCACATAGATATGAGTGAATGAGGTCTAGTGCCTTTCCCCTTATGCCATATGAATCTAATTTTTGGAGCAGTATGTTATGGTCAACACTGTCAAAGGCTTTACTCATATCCATGAAAATAGCACATATTGGATTTCTTTTGTCCATATTAGTTAAAACAATGCTAATAAGTTCATATATTGCAGCGTTTATGGACTTACCCTTACGAAATCCTTTTTGTTCGCTAGCCAAGATATTGTATTTTTCAAAAAAATTGTAAAGGCGACTATGAATGGCTTTTTCGAATATCTTTGAGAATATGGGTATCAAAGCTATAGGTCTATAATTTCCCATATTGCTTTTGTCATCTTTTTTGTGGAGAGGAACAACAACCGATGTTTTAAGTTTTTCTGGGTAAGTTCCAGTAGAAATGCATAAATTTATTATATAACTCAGATGAGCTGCAATTGATTGCGACACTTGTTTTATTACTTTCGTACAGACCCCATCGTAACCCTCACTCGATGTATTTTTAAGTTGTTTGATTTCTCTGTCTACTTCTATTGGGGTTGTGGGGGTAAGGAAAATTGAGTTTAGGTTGGTGTAGCTGTTTTGATTCGAAGGTGCTTTATTATTGTAATTATTTGTACGCATCGATTTTGCAGCTTGGTCAATAAAATAGTCATTAAAATTATTCGCAATCGACGTTGGATCTGAAATGCTTACATTATCTTTTAATATTTCACTAATTGGTTCCCTGGGAAATTTAAATTTAGAGTTATTTATAAGTGACCAAGTGGCTTTCGATTTATTTTGGGCTGTGTTGATGCGATGGTTATTTTGTGCCTTCTGTGTAAGGCAAATAATTTTTTTAAATTTCGTAGCGTATTGCTTGAATTTATGTTTGTTTTTTTTTGTCCGGTGTGTTCTATATTGCCATAGTAAATTTCTTTTTATTTTGCTACAAATTTTGATACCTTTTGAAACCCATTTAGTTTTTTTGTATAACGATTTTGTTATTAATTTGTAAGGAAAACACAAGTTATAGAAACACAGGAAAAGCTCCAAGAAACAATTGTAGGCTTCGTTTGAATCATTTGTCAGGTAAATGTCAGAGAATGTCAAGTTATTCATACAAGTTTTAAACTTTGTCAAATTTTCCTCACTATAATCGCGTACTTTAATACGCCAAGATTTTAATACACAGGATTTTTTGACTGGAAAATGCATTAATTGGGCAGTATGATCTGATAATCCTAATTCAATTATTTGGCTTTTGCATTTATGAATGTTGTGAGCAAAGTTGTCGATGCAAGTGCCACTGATGAGTCTAGTAGGAACCTTAATTTCTAGTTTTAAGTTATGACTTTCTAGTATATGTTCAAAATCAAAAGTTTGTCGGTTTCTTTTCAATGTATTGATATTGAAATCCCCGCATACAACAACTTTCTTACTAGTGTTATCACATATTTGGTGCAGTAACTTTTCTAAATTATCAAAAAATGTAGACATACATGAGTTGGGTACTCTGTACACACAAACTATTATCAACTTATGCTCAGTTAGTTCTATTGCACTATACTCTATGATACCTTTACTTGAAAATGTGTTATTAAGTACAGCGTATGGGTGTCCTAATCTGGTTAATATACAAGCACCTCCCCTATTTACGTCTCTTGAAAAACTTGCTGCCAAGCGAAATTTAGGTAAATCAATTGTAGCCTCTTGTTCTGGTGTCATAAAATGTTCAGTTATACATATTACATCAATGGGTAAATTCTTTAGTTCCAATTCTTCCAAATGTACTGTGAGAATGTCAGCTTTGGTTAGCAGACCAGCAATGTTCTGGTGTAAAATGTTTAAATTATTATAGAAGAAAAAACTGTGAGTTTTGCTTATTTTCGTTAGTATCTACGTAAGGAAATAATCTTAAGTCAAACCTTATCCTTTCCATAATATTTTTAAATATGAAATTTATTCCCGATTTATTTAGTTTCCCTGATCTGTCTGAAAACATATCAAATTTAAATTCTAGGTCATTATTTGAGTCAAAAAAGTATGCGTATTTATGATATTCTAGGTCCATGTAAAGTAGGTTATTAAATATATCAACTTTATAGTTATATATAGGGGATCCCCGAACGTAAGTAGGTGTGCATATTATGATATTTGTGTGGGTCATTTGTCTCAAACTTCCATTTATTACTTTCACGAGGTCAATATAGTTATTGTCAGTTTTAATATCTGAATCGCCCAATAAAATTATACAATAGTCATTTAAGGTGAATTCTTCCAATTTTGTTTTAATATTAGTTAACAGATGTCTTATTTTTGAGTTGGGCATTAAATAGCTACAATACTTAAAGTCATAAGAAAAAAAATCCTCAATCGCCTGTAATATGCCTCTGTGTGTACTATTACTTAACACGCACAGTTTTCTTTGCTTGGTATCATCCTGAACTCTTGGTCTCGTAGTGGTCTTCTTAGTCGGTGTCAAGTTATTTGTTTGGTTTAAGTTTTTATTTAGATTCAGTTTAGGTTGACTAATTTGAGTGGTGCTTGAATTTTTGACAGAAGTATCTTTCCTCAGTACTATCATGTCGTTAGTCTCGAAGGGTTGAGCGGAGGCATCGAAGGTTTGTTTCTCCGTGGAGTTAGGACAGGACTCCAATACTTGATTTTCAGAGTCCTGCTTTGAAGGAGGTCCGTCGTCGGCGATTTCCTGGTCACTATTACCTGCGTTTAGTTTAGAAAGTGTATGAGATTTAGTTGGTGTAGAGCAGCGTCCTTTTCGTTTATTAGCACGCGACGATAATGGAGTCATGCATCGGCTACCTGATAGAGCAAGATTTTTATAAGCTTGAGTTGTTTGCAAGCTTTTGCTCAAGTCACATTTTAGGCGATAGTTTTCCAAGTTTAAATTCTCAATTTCTTTATGAGCAATATCTAATTCTCTGCTTAAACTGTCTATCTTTTCTCTTAGGTCGTAATTAGTTTGGCTATCATTTAATGACGTGTTTGGTAAACTTGTCATAGTAGCATCGAATAGATTTGTGTCTGTGCTCGAAACATCATTTAAGGATAGTGAGATATGAGTTTTTCTTTTGCGTAAAGTAATGTTTTCCTCGGGCTCCATGTTTTGTATTTTCTATTCAGTGAATAATTTTATTTTCTACCAAAAGACTTAATTTTCTTATTCTGGTAACACAATTTTTTGTAGCAGTACTTTCTATTTATTTTTTTTTTTTAATTTTTTTGTGACGAGAAGGTATTGATTTATTAATTTCAGTGAAACGGGTTAAAACAGGATCTGAGTTATTCTGATGAGAACTAGACATAACTTATTTAAATTTAACATTACACTGCGGGTAAAAATATTTGAATAATACGAACCTTGAGGTACTTGATATCTCGACCTTCGAAACTCCTTCCAGCGTTGACCAGAGTTACCACGTCGGGGTACTGAGCAGCTATTCTCTCCATATAAGCATCGATCTGAAAGAAGAGAATCATAATTATATTTCAGAGATGTATAAAGTAATTTATTCCTCTGGACGGAACACTGGATAATAACGGAACTAATACGGAACATAGTGATAACATAGAGGGATCTATAATAATCATCAGTGTTCATCTTGATTTTCGTTTTTTTTTTCCTTTTTAGGATAAATATCATTGGGAGCTTAGTGCCCGGGCTTGTGGGTGTTTAAAAAGTAAATTAAAAATGCCTAACTGAATTAAGTTGAAAAGATTAAAAAACTTTTTTGCAAAAAAATACTACCGACTTCCAAATGAAAAAAAAACTTTTTTGCAAAAAAATACTACCGACTTCCAAATAAAAAACTACAAAGTGAAAAATAATTTTATTTTTGGAAGTCTGTGTCTTTCTTAATTCCCATTTTTTGCGATATGGACACCGACTTCCAAAAATAAAATTATTTTACACTTTGTAGTTTTTTATTTGGAAGTCGGTAGTATTATTTTGCAAAAAAGTTTTTTTATTTTTCCCTTTTTAGTAGTACTTTTCTAAAATAGGCAAGTTGTTTAGTAAGGTACCTATAACGCCAGAATAGATTACCCGAATAACATGAAACTTCAATAACATAACCGGTGAAATGAGAGATCTGCGTACCCCTTTATAGTGTACTGGCGTGATGTTATGTTATGAAATGGTATAAACAAAAAAAACTTTTTTGCAAAAAAGTACTACCGACTTCCAAATAAAAAACTACAAAGTGAAAAATAATTTTATTTTTGGAAGTCGGTGTCTTTCTTTTTTCCCATTTTTTTGCGATATGGACACCGACTTCCAAAAATAAAATTATTTTTCACTTTGTAGTTTTTTATTTGGAAGTCAGTAGTATTTTATTGCAAAAAAGTTTTTTATTTTTACCCGACTGCCGAAGGAGGGTAATGTGTTTATCAGTCTATGTATGTATGTATGTATATATGTATGTATGTTTGTTCCTATGTGGCGTTCCAGAGACCAAACGCGTTGGCCGATTTTGATGATTTATACGTCAATCGATTCGTCTTAATCCTGCGAGTGTCATAGGCTACATTCAAATTGGTTAATAGAAAAATGGCGGATTTTGGGCGCCATATTGTAGGGGCCCAAATTTTTTTTCAATAATAAATATATAATAATAAAAAATTAATAGGCAAGTTGTTTAGTAAGTACCTATTACGCCAGAACAGATTACCCGAAAAACAAGAAACTTGAACATAACCGGTGAAATTAGAGTTCTGCGTAGCCCTTTCAGTATACTGGCGTGATGTTATGTTATGAAATGGTATAAACAATAAACAGACATGCGATTAAAACAATCCCGAATGATTTGCCGTTATTTATTGAAGAGTTCTGTTGTATATCTCCGAAGTTCTTCATCAGATCTTTGACAAATTAAAATGGGACCAATTTCGAAACATATTCTTTCAAACAAAAAAAGAATTTTCAAAATTGGTCCACAATTGGCGGCGAAATCGGTGAACATACATAAAAAAACATACAAGAAGTCGAACATAGAACCTCCTCCTTTTTGGTAAGTCGGTTAATAAAACTAATTTGAATGGCTCAACCAAAATCTGAGACCCATAATCGTTCCCTTATGTGAACCAAAACTATATCATAGAAACTCAGCTATTTAATGCCAATAACAAATTTGCAAATAAATTATTCTAATGTTGTTAACATTAATATGCTAAATGTGTACAACTATCAGTAAATTAAAAGCAAATCCCTCAAACCGTTTTGTGTTCAATCCCACATTCATCGGATAACGCGCGATTATGTTGATACGTCATTTGGGGAAACAGCTAATATTTCACTCTGTGATTAGCTCGGCGTATTATTTCAAATGAGGCTTGAATTTTACTTCGTGTATAAAATAAAGCTAAATGATATTTTTAATAATCAGTGTTGGTGCTCATCAGAAAGGATTTCTGTTTAAGATGTTTTATAATAATAATAAATAACGTTTATTGTGTCTAAAAAATTATACACAAACAATTTTGGGTTTGGAGTCTTCATTTAAGCAAGTAATGCCTGTATTAAAAGACTCCGCTCCTTCACAACAGTAGGTACTTACTTAAAACACAATAAAAACTGTACATGGGAGTATTAAACAAAATATAGTTATGTAAACGTGTGTGTGCGTATACATGAGTGTGTGTGTGTTGTTGAGTGTACATGAGTGTTATGGATGAGTGGTAGTATGTGTATGCGTGTGTGAATGTACGTGTGGGTATGGGAGAGTCTCAGTAAGTGTGAGAGTTGGTCGTGCACTTGTATTAAGTTACGTTTTGTAGGAGAGCTTCAGTATTTTCATATGTCAGTGGTTTTAACCAATCAGTCAACATTTCTTTAGAAACATGATAAGATTTTGAGTATACGAAAATTTATTTATTTATTTTGTTATATATTTGAGCTGATCGTTTACTAAATTGCATAGTACCGAATTTGGTCTTTGTTGTAGGTATTTGAGCTATATTGTCTTTTCTTCTTCTAACGTGTATATCCGCATTATAAGGTAAGGTTTTGTGCTTTTTTTCAATTATTTGAGTAATGAATAGTTTCCTAACTGACAATACATCACTAAGTTTGTAGAGGTTCTCTGTAGAATATCTCCTTTTCTTAAAATACATTATTTTGAGCAAGGCTCGTTGTGCTCGCTCCAATTGGATGAATTTAGATTTCGTTGCCCCACCCCAAATAGGAATACAGTATATCAGTTTTGATTGCGCAAGAAAAATATATATTTGAGTGAGCACATTTCTAGCAGTCTTACCGCTATGGGTGGGCCGTTTTATGGGTTCATTTATATTGATAAGCTCGCGTTTGGCCATAATAATTATCTCAAAAGTGATATTGTAGTCGTCGATGGCACACGCTTGCCTATATGTAACCTATATTTGTATTTTATAACCTCAATTTTTTCTAGTATTATATAACTGTACAGCACATCTGTGAGTACTTTTAATACTTTATACCTGTGCGTAGTGCTATTCTGGGTGCATCGTCCTCACATAAATGAATTAATCAATGTATGTACATAAGTAAATATTGTAAAACACTTATTTTTTTTAAATAGTAGGTAAGTATGGAGTTTCTTGTTCGTTTCTTGCTCGCCACTTTACCGAATGGATTATTGAATCAATTGTTATTACTTGTAAATTTGAATTGATGACGTTCAAAAGTGCCGCTTAGGGCCGGTTTCTGAAGTCGACGTTACATCTCAAATCCGCTGACAATTTGTCACAAATTAACCAGCCCATAGTTGTCAGTGAGTTTATCAACACTTCATAATCGAGAAATTACGTAATCTCTTGTTACATTAAATAATCGGCATTCATTTATTTCGGTTAGCTACCCTAGCTGGTTTTCATTCACCTCATTCACTACTATAACGTAATCATTAACTTTAAATAGTATTTTATCTTGAGCGGCTGGGTTGGTTTAGCCGCCAAGTTAAGCAAACCTTACCAAGGACAATTTTAGGATGGGTAACCAATTTTTTTTTGGTTTGCTTGTTTTTGGATAGTTGACCCCACACAGGTTAAGCAACACTTACCAAGGTTAATGTTTGGATGAGTGACAAAATTTTTTTGGTTTGCTTGTTTTTGGATAGTTGAGTTTTTGAGTGTTGCTTACCCTGGCGGGGTCACCTATCCATACACAAGCGATCCAAAAAAAGTGGTCACCCATTCCAAGACTGACCTTGGTAAGTGTTGCTTACCCTGGCGTGGTCACCACCCCAGCCACTTCAAGTTAAACACAAACCTACCCTGAAACTAATCTTGGTAAGTATTAAGTACAGGGTACAGTCACTGATCGAACCTTCCCCACGCGCATCAGCGTGAGGTAGGTTCGATTCCCAGGTCTATCACCCAAAAAAAAAAAAAAAGTCCTTTTTTTACAATTTTTTTTATAATTCAACCCATACCATAGATTTCGCCGACTCCTATTATTTTTTTATCGTAATATAAACCTTTAACATCATTATATTAATTTCAATCTACGAATAATCGACCAATATCCAACAATTATAAATTAGGCTCGTTGACAAGAGATTAACATTGAAAAAGGTTCTCTCCCAAAACTGCTGTAAGATGTGGTTAATTCGAGATTTTTCTCAAATGTGAAAAATTGTCAACCGCTTGTCATACTTGTTGTTGAGAAACTGAAAGTAGAATTAACCTGTGATTATTCGTCGATTACATTAACAGCCCGATAATTGGGAGCTGAGAAACCGGCAGTTAGTTCCCTAGTTGAAATAAATGTATTTGACTATCCACTCTCTACGTAACGATCTCTAAATTATAGTTTTCAGAGAACACCACCAAAAGCTCATAATATTGCTGTTTACCATGCGAGTACATTTACCTATTACTGATCAAAATATAACTCCCTACAATGCTAGTTTTCCTTGTTCTTTCAAGCTACAACATTATTAACGTTTAAAGACATACCTGAGCATATCGAGGGTAATCCTGAAATATCATCCTTTGACTTCTCGTACTCCTCCAAACAGATATTTCTTCATCGTGTTTTTCAAGGGCTCTGTAATATAAAAAAAATACACATACTATACATGTGAAAACATATGTGAAAATAAAAACACTTTAAGTTTAAACTTTGTTAGGATATAAGGTGCACTTAAACTCCCTCCCTCCCTCCTTTCTCCTCCTGCTTTTGTTATGTGGTGTGGGCCTCCTCTCTGTGTGAGAGAATGGGCCGTAGTCCACCACGCGGGTCCAGTGCGCGTTGGTGCATGCCACATGTCGTCGAATTTTTTGTTCTGTTCTAAGACATGGCGGCTTCCTCACGATGTTTTCCTACACCGTTTTGAGAGCAGAGATGATGAAATTTCTTACACAAAGTAAAGCGGCTGCCTGGGTTCGAACCCACGACCTACAACTTGTATGTCGCGGCCGTTACCACAGGGCCACCACTGCTCTCACTTTCTTTTCATCGATATAGAAAAACGATGTCCATAAATCTGCCTAGCTTTTTACCAACTATGGGTATCGGCTTTCAGTCTAACTGGATGCAGCTGAGTACCAGTACTTTACATAAAGTGACTGTCTATTTGACCTCCAGAACCCAGTAACTGGGTAACAAGATACTTCTTGGCAAGACTGGCTTCTGCCTACCGTAATGGCTGTAAAGATCTTCAAATGACAGCTGAGACTAATGGCTTAACATGCTTGCCGAGGCACGAAGGCATTTTGCTATGTAAAGATGGTCACCCATCCACGGCCCGGCCTCGACAAGCGTTGCTTAACCTTAAAGATCGACCCGTGCGGCTGCTACAAGCTCCTGATAAGAGCACTTTAAATGTGATAATATATACTTTTTATTTCGGTTTTGTTATCATTAATAGAGTGTAATATTTCCATTATCAATATTATTTATATTCGAGCACTACTTTCATATTCCATTAAAAGCTAGCGATTCGTATAATTGTCAGCATGTGGATGAAATAGTGCTGACATTTTGTGATTTATACCGTTTTCGTTTTATAATTTTTACCCGACTGCCGAAGGAGGGTAATGTGTTTATCAGTCTATGTATGTATGTAAGTATGTATGTATGTATGTTTGTTCCTATGTGGCGTTCCAGAGACCAAACGCGTTGGCAGATTTTGATGGTTCATACGTCAATCGATGCGTCTTAACCCTGCGAGTGTCATAGGCAACATTAAAAGTGGATAATAGAAAAATGGCGGATTTTGGGTGCCATATTGTGGTGGCCCAAATTATTTTTTTCTTCCAAACCCATCGTGTGGGGTATCAAAATAAAGGGGTTTAAGAGGTGATTTCAAAAATATATAACACTTATATGTTTAAATGTATGTAATTCGAAAAAAAACTAACTAAAAAGTTATAAATAAAAAAACTTAATTCAAAAAATCAAAAAACCCGACTGCTTCAAAAGCGAACTAAAAAGTCGTAAACAAGGAAAAAATCATGCTGTGCAGGCGGAGGATACACCAGATTTTGGTCCGCCAGCCCGCGAATATGTATCCTCCGCCTGCACAGCATGATTTTTTCCTTGTTTACGACTTTTTAGTTCGCTTTTGAAGCAGTCGGGTTTTTTGATTTTTTGAATTAAGTTTTTATTGAAATATTTTATTGCACAATTTTTTTGGTGTCTTTGTTTCTAACTAGCTATGTTTTCCATATCGCAAAGAAACCGTGCATTTTTTGAACTATTATCCTAATATATATTATACTGGAGCTTTACAGTAAAATAATTTTCGAAATTGGATAAGAACTTCCGGTTAGTTCCGCTATGCTCTAGTCCCACTATGCTTGACTCGAAAAATACCTTATAAAAAGGGCCACTATACACAAAATTTTTCGATTCCACGTAAACAATGAAAGGTACACTTGGAAAGAAAAGTGTTCGAATTTAAATAAAATGACCAGGAAGCTGAAACTTAAATGAAATTGAAATTAAACTAAAAACATCGAAATCTTAGTTCGAAATATTTTTAGGTTAAGTTTCTCTTTTACGGAATGACGTTTCGTTTTGCACGGTTCTATGGAATGAATGGACACTTTATTTTTAAAATGAATGATGCAACGTGTTGAGTGGCGGCGAGGCGAGTGTGCGTTAGTATGATGAAATGGAACGTTAATGTTATTTTGTGTAAATGTTCAGACACAAACTTATTGTGCATGAAATGACTAATGAGACTATAAGTCTGAAGTGTGTATCTGTGTATCTGTGTGTCTGTCTGTGGCATCATAGCGCCTAAACGGTTGAACCCATTTTTTTTTTTTTTTTTTGGAAATGTTATTTTGTCGAGAGTGTTCTTAGCTATGTTTGAATAAAATCGGTTCAGCCGTTCAAAAGTTATGGCCGTTTTACTGTTTGAATCGGGGTGTTTTCGCAAGATAAATGTGTCGGGGGTTTTTTAAATTTTGAAATTTTATCTGTCGCAAGATATCGTGTCATTTACGTGTTCGATATATTGTCAACCGAAGCATGAGTGCTAGTACATAAATTAGGTATGTAGTTTAAAAAGCATGAAATAAAAATGTGTAGTGTGTTTTAAATATTTTACTTGTCGATTTTGGATCAAGACTTCGAGATCGAACAAACTATCAGATAACCACTAAAATATATTTATTGTTCAGATTTTTAATTTTAGTTGGACCTTCAAACACTCATACCACACTAACATCCTCTAGGCCCACTTGCACGAAACACTTAACTCAGAGTTAATTGCTAACACAAGTTTAAATTGACAGTTTTTCATACAATTGCCAATTAAATATCAGGCATGCATCATTAGCAAGTTCGAAATTCAAATAACTTGAATTTAGAATCTACAATTCAGTATTCAGACTAAGCATTAAGAATCTGCTAATCAGTTGCTAAACCACGATGTTTTATTTACCTACGAGTACAAGGCTCTTACTTGGCAACATTATCTGTGTGCACATAGTGCTGTATGTCCTGGTCATCCAACGCCTTCAGGAGCGCATCCTTTTGTTCCGGCGCCACCATGAGCAGTGCTTCCGTATCGAGGGGTACTCCGTGCTGCCACATGTCGAGGTCTAGTTCCTGTTCCAGCTTCTGCAGCAGCAGCATGTCTGAGGAGTTGCGCGGTAATACCGCGTGGACTGTGTAGCTGGAACATGAAATCATTCAAATAGTTCTTTCATTCATTTATTTATTCACAAACAATTAACATTGTATCGAATGTTGGTTACATAATTAAAAGAATTGGTGAAACATAACTGCATTAAAATTATGTTTATTGGTTGGTGATTTGGTACTGGTTGTAACTTTTGTCTTTTCTGGTATCTGGCGCTTTAATGGCACATTGTGGTTACCTTTTTTTGATAAGTATATTATTTTTCTCACAGCTGGAGCCAGTAAACTTTATCGCATGCCTTGTTGTTGCAACATATATTTCTTTGAGATTCTCGGGACTTAGGGTCCCGGACGTTTTAAAGGCGTATCAGAGGCCAAAACAAACTCGCAGAGGCCTTGTTAGACATGAAGGATAAAATGTGGCACTGGCAATTATCCCTGTATGCATTAGTAAGCACCCAAGGAGAATCCCCAACTGGTGCAGGATTATTGCAGAATATGGATACAAAATAATTGGTCTATGGGTTTGGGAGGTTTCATGGATCGATTACCTAAAAATATAGAAGGACTAGTGGCCTGACCACTTTTGATCTACACGGTTATAAAACAACATAACAACATATATTATTATTAGGTTATGTTAAAGAGTTGAAATCTTAAAAAAGGATATCTATGAACGAGCACAGTATCGTGGCAATAAAGCAATTGTGACTATTACTTTGCATTTAAATCTAATCAACAAAAAACCTAACCTTAACGAACATTATATTTATAACCCTCAAAGTGTCAATTTCCAGACACAATAGAAATTACCATTGTTTTAATCCGATTCGGAAATATGGACAGTTGAGCTGATAAACACTCTAACAATGAATACTGTATTAAAAGAAATACTCCAATAACATGACGTGCCACAAGGAGATACAAAGAAAACTGGAGATCGACGAAAATTTGTGTTTTATGATAAAACATCGAAAACAGTATGGGCTAACCTGCGTCGACTAGTCAATCAGCTTATATTAATCTTAAGTAATTAAGGGAAAATTAAAGTTATACCTGTAGTATGCATCATGTTTCCCTGCTTGCACCAGGCTCACCACTGCCACACACAGCACCAACAATTGTCTTGCCTGCATCATTACTGACGGCCGTCCTACTTTGATACCAGTATAGAACATAAGGTCGCTCTAGTTTTTTTACTTATCTTAATATTTAATACTTTCGTCATTATCTATATATTGTAATACAATTAATCAATGGATTGATAATAATGACACTTTTATTGTTTGTAATACTCCGATTAATGACTACGAATTTTCTGTTAGGGTACTGTATGTGTTAATTTTTAAATTCGGTTTTCCTGACGCTGAAAAAATGTACGAGTTTTTTCATCCTTTGATTTGCGTTTCATTTGCATACTTATATCGGCTTACAAAAAAAATCTGCGGCTTTTGATATTTTGTTATTAAAAATTATTTTTGATTTGTTTATGCTCCGAACTGTTTTTATTTACACGGATAAAATGTAATACTAATGGCCGGGCCGAATTTTGAACACGGTGGCAAATCACCGCGGAGACTAAACATCGGCGCGATATATATTATAGCGCACAAGTGTGTGCACAAATGCAGGTGCACTCTTTGTCCCCTTACTCTCATAGTCGGATGGGACGGCAGTCCGAGAAGTATTAGGGCTTATTCTACTAGGCATTTCTCAGTAACGCTCCGAAGTTTGGAAGTTGGATAAAATATACACACCAAATTCCTAAAATGATTGTGTTTCAAATGTCAAAGAGAATTGGTGGGCGGATAATATGAGTGTCAATCTCAACTGTGAAACAAATAAAAATCGTATACACAATTTTGGACAAACACAACAAACAATGTTTTGTCATCAAAATCGAGCACCATCCATTACAGACAGAAACAAACGGTAGAAAATTGCAGGTAATATAAATAAATCTTTCACGTATTTCTCAGATATCTGAGGTAAGAGGAATCTCGCCCGGTATTACTTAGGACGTAGTTTTAAAGTTTCTCTGCTTGAAACAATTCAGCTAAGTCTTCGTTTCGTACGTGCGATGTGATACATGTTCGCGAACTAGTTGCGACACAGAAATAATGGAAGGAAAAGTTCGCGAGCATGTGGCGCGACCAATTAGAGAAAATTTTCGAGAATTATAAATAAAAAAAACAAAAAAGTCGTAAACAAGGAAAAATCATGCTGTGCAGTCGGAGCATACATACGCGCGAGCTGGCTGACCAAAACCAGATGTATCCTCCTCCTGCACAGCATGATTTTTTCCTTGTTTACGACTTTTTAGTTCACTTTTGAAGCAGTCGGGTTTTTTGATTTTTTGATTTAACTTTTTTTATTTATAACTTTTGAGTAAGGTTTTTTTCGAATTAGATACATTTAAACATAATACAACAAAAGTGTTATATATTTTTGAAATCACCTCTTAAAACCCTTTATTTTGATACCCCATACGATAGGGTTTGGAAGAAAAAAAATTTGGGCCCCCACAATATGGCGCCCAAAAGCCGCCATTTTTCTATTGTCCAATTTTAATGTAGCTTATGACACTCGCAGGGTTAAGACAAATTGATTGACGTATGAATCATCAAAATTGGCCAACGCGTTTGGTCTCTGGAACGCCATTTAGGAACAAACAAACATACATACATACATAGACTGATAAACACATTACCCTCCTTCGGCAGTCGGGTAAAAAACGCATATTCATTGAATACTTTTAGACAGTAGCAAAAAAAATAAATCACTGAGAAATTGAGAATCTTTGTTCTTATGTATGGTTTTAAATGTTTCCAGAAGTTGTTTGTTTAGAATATTTAGATATGTGGTAAGAAAATTGCCATGAAGTATAATAAATATCTTTTTTACCAAAAACAAAAAACTGTGACCGTTTCCATTATAATTATCTAGTGTAGTATACATAAGTTAATGATAATAACTAAACCCACTTATCATAATCTCATCGATAACACTGACGATAGCGCGCACGAACTACTAATCTATACTGATAAATTATCTAGTAATTAGTATGTCTGCAATGATGTGTCAGGTAACTATTTTTTTTTGTGCATAATCATTGTTTTGTTTTTATTTTTTGTGAAAAACCTTCAACAGTCGTCTCGCATCCTGAAAAAAAAGCTAGTAGTGATAGATTCAACCGCGTAAGCGTCGAATTATTCCACGGAAACTTACAGTACAGCAATTATTTGTGTCCCTAAAATATAACTAAAAAGAGATAAATAAAAATTAATTCAAAAAATCAAAAAACCCAACTGCTTAAAAAGCGAACTAAAAGGACGTAATCAAGAAAAAAATCATGCTGTGCAGTCGGAGGATACATATTCGCGAGCTGGCTGACCAAAACCATATGTATCCTCCGACTGCACATCATCATTTACTTGTTAACGTCCTTTTAGTTCACTTTTTTTTAGCAGTCGGGTTTTTGATTTCTTTAATTAACTTTTTTTATTAACAACGTTTAAGTTATTTTTTTTTTGAATTAGGTACATTTAAAAATATAGTTTTATATATTTTTGAAATCACCTCTTAAAACCCTTTATTTTGATATCACACACTTTGTAGTTTTTTATTTGGAAGTCGGTAGTATTTTTTTGCAAAAACAGTTTTTTATTTGCGTTATGGACACCAACTTCCAAAAATAAAATAATTTTACACTTTGTTGTTTTGTTAATTGGAAGTCGGTAGTATTTTTTTGTTAAAAGTTTATTTTTATTTTTTACTCTTTAGTTGTACCTCCCTAATAGGCAAGTAGTTACGTACTGTACCTATTATGCCAGAATAGATTACCCGAATATTTCCGCATTTCGATAGCGCTTGGCGATTCCATACATTTTTAACCCCCGCCGGAAAAAGAGGGGTGTTATAAGTTTCACGTGTGTTGCTGTGTATCTGTGTGTCTGTGTATCTGCATGTCTGTCTGTGGCATCATAGGGCCTTAATGGATTAACCAATTTTGATTTAGTTTTTTTTTGTTTAAAAGGTGACTTTATCGAGAGTGTTCTTAGCTATAATTGAATCAAATCGGTTCAGGCATTCAAAAGTTATGGGCGTTTTACTGTTTAAATCGGGGTGTTTTCGCAAGATAAACATGTCGGGGGTTTTTTAAATTTTGAAATTTTACTTGTTATTGACTAATTTCCCATCGTTTTAGCGACGCTTCCATTGATAGAATGTCACGTGTCTAGAGGATCAGGAGACCATTAATATCAGTTTCAATTTAATCAGTCATCTAGCCTGCCAGTGTGTCAGATCTATATTCAGCAATATAAACTATCGTCGATATTGCACCGCGCACCCGGGCGAGTTTTATCCGCACCACACTTGATTCGGATATTTTTAACGTTATTAACTTTTGAACATCGCTCAGGGATTGTTATTGGTGCGCACGGTATTGTTCCAACTTTTACTGAAGTTAAGGTTACCCTTGTCAAAAATTCTTCCATACAAACGTAGTCTACAGATTACTCCACTGTTTGACGATGTACGTTCAAAATAAAAAAAATATATCAATTTGTCTCATCATTATCTAGTCCTTTAAGGAAACAAAAATGTAAAAAAACAAAAAACCTGACTGCTTCAAAAGTGAACTAAAAAGACGTAAACAACTTCATGTTCAACTTTTGAAGCAGTCGGGTTTTTTGATTTAACTTTTTTATTTATAACTTTTTAGTTAGTTTTTTTTTTATTACGTACATTTAAACATATAAGTATTATATATATTTTTTAAATCACCTCTTAAAACCCCTTATTTGGATACCCCACAAGATGAGATTGGAAGAAAAAAAAAATTGGGCCCCCACAATATGGTGTCCAAAATCCGCCATTTTTCTATTATGCAATTTTAAGCCATCTTAGCCAGTGACACTCGCAGGGTTAAGACGAATCGATTGACGTAAGAATCATCAAAATCGGCGAACGCGTTTAGTCTCTGGAACGCCATATAGGAACAAACATACATATATACATACATACTTACATACATAGACTGATAAACACATTACCCTCCTTCGGCAGTCGGGTAAAAATAATACATTTGAAAGTTATGAGCGTCGAAAGTTCCATATTTCAACACTAATTTTAACGCATCTTTGGGCGGAAATAAATACCATAAGAAGAAGGAAAATTGCAAAACAGCCTACATACAGAGATAGATTAGTAATTCAACAATGCAAATAATGTTATTTTATAAATATACATTTAGTCGTTTTTTCATGATATCTAGACTCCCAAAGGTCTGTTTATAAAATTTCGCGCGCTCGTTTTCGTCATAAATCATCATTCATTTCGATACAAATTTGCAAAAGTGCTAATTCGTACGCGAAATAGCTTCTTACTGCTCATCACAGCATCTATTTCTTTCGCACGTGCTTGCTGTTAGAAAAGATAGCATGCATTTTAACGCCGCGCACAAAATAGTTCGTGCCGTCGACTAGTTTAAACTTAAGAAGTGGTATGCAGCGAATAGAGCAATGTCTGGTTTAGTTTTCGTTGGGTTTTTCGGTGGAGTTTTTTCGTAACAAGTCAAATTAAGTTTGAATATAGAATGTGCTTAGTCACAAATAAAAGTGCCAGTGCCAAGATTTTTATAAATAAGGATGTATAGTTTACTAAATAAGTCTCAATTATAGCTGCAATTCTAGACAAGTAACATTCTACTCGTATCAACGAAAACTTCGCAATAGCTATGGAAATGTCATGTGACCAATCTCTTACATATTGGAATTTGTACCATAGCCATCGCTGACATCGAATGACACTTATCTGGAGCCTTTGGTCGGAGAAGCTATTCAATCAACCTACCCTTTTCCCAACTATATTGGGGTCAGCTTCCAGTCTTATCTGATTCAGGTGAGTACCAGTGTTTTACATGGAGCGACTGCCTATCTGACCTCCACAACCCAGTAACTGGGTAACACGATACCTCTTGGTAAGACTGGTGTCAGATCTCAAGCTTCTGACTACCCGTAAAGGTTGTCAAAGATCTTCAAATGACAGCCGGGACCAACGGCTTAACATGCTTTCCGAGGCACGGAAGAAACTCGGTATGTTGACATGGTCACCCATCCACGGACCGACGTCGTCAAGCGTTGCTTAACCTTTATGATCAACCCGTGCGGTTGTTATTATTCAGCCATAGCTCCTCTCATGCCAAGCTTGTTTATTTTGTCATTCGATACTGGCTGTTTATTTTCCCAACTATAACGTCGAAACTCTTAATTTTAATGAAAGGAATTTGTGCCATGATAACTAATTGTTTCAATTCCTCGCTAAATTTGCTATTCTAAAGAGCAATTTCTGAGTTGAAGTAGTTAATAATTATAATACGTGCCGCCTCGTGCCAGCTTTAAATTAGCCACAGTTATTAATTCTTGTGTATAATGAGTCGTGACACCCCACAATTGGGACTCCCGCAGACATGCGCAACGCGACAGTGTGACAGCGAAGCGACAACCCTTTTTCAAAGGATTTTTTCTATCTCGGCGAACATTGAAATCAAAATAAAAAGTTATTGATTCGAATTAGGCTGAGAGCCAGCAGTTTTTGTCCGTCAAAGTTCTACATAATGACAGCACGCCCACCGTCAAATTTCCTTGTGTTTTAGCTGGGAAGACAGTGTGGAAATATAATTGTAATGGTGGGTAGCTGTTTTTGTAAAAAAAAACTTTTAAGCATTTTAGAACAATGTCTAGCAAAACGTTTTAGCAATGTCGCAACGCGATGGTCTGTGTGAGCCTTTACGCGAGCAGAGCACGGTCTGCTAGAGTATAAGGTCACACTTAAATACAAGAACGTGTATTGCTCTCAGGGGTATACCGTCTTGAGAAGGTTTATTATTATTAGAAAGTATTGAAGTCTGAACTAAATATAAGGAGGGTACTGCTACGATTGTCTACAAGGTGGGCGGAATTGTTCAGACTGTAAATAATGAGGGCTTGTTTACAAAGTAAAGGCCCTGGAGGGATATTAAAAATCTGAAATTGAAATACAAAGTACTTAAAAATAAAGCGGGGTTGGAACGTAGGCTTATTTAATGTTTAACAAACAACAAACAATAGACGATGATAATAAGTCAAAAAACTAAAAAAATACGGCTGGGAGGATCTCGTATTTTAGTTTATCTTATAAATTCGAAAGTAATTCTTCTGACTGTTTATTGCTTTTTTACATCTTAACGGCTTAGCAGGTATAGACCATGTTCTGGATTAGGGCATCGAATACTTTTGAACCCGGGTTTATGTTCCCTAAGGATAATGCCCAACTTTCACGCGGGACAAGCCACTAGCAGAAGATAATGCCCAACTTTCACGCGGGACAAGCCACTAGCAGAAGATAATGCCCAACTTTCACGAGGGAGAAGCCCCGTCAGAAGATTATGCCCAACTTTCACGAGGGAGAAGCCACTGGCAGAAGATAATGCACAACTTTCACGAGGGAGAAGCTACTGGCAGAAGATAATGCCCAACTTTCACACGGAAGACTTACTTATCCTTCATACTTTTCTACTTTCTACTAGTGTATGGTCGGGTGTCAGATCCGGTTTTAAGTAGCCTTAAATGGTCTAAGCTCTCATTGAAATTACTCAGCAATTTATCGGCCTCTTTTAGTTTTTTTTAAAACAATTTCACCCTTTCGTCTACTTGGTCCTATTTTTATTAAATATATTCTTATCTTACCAAGGTCATTGTATATCTGTAACAATTCGTCATACATAACTGTCCATAATTTTATAGTTCATATACCAAATGCAAGTTCATATCGCGACTATGATTCCACTGTTGCACGCATACACTGCCCATGTTAGAATTACCACACTTTCACATTCATTAGAACACAGAACTCACAATAACACTAGCCGAATTGTATGATTTGTTACACGCCTCTGTGTTGTCAGGGATTCTTGTTGGAAGCGTGGACCCGACGTTCCTCGCCTGCAGACACGTTACAAGCACCGTCGCGACACCTTCTGGATCGATCCACAGAACGCCTTAAGATGTGTCTCGTTATCTGCTCTCGCGCCCAGGACTCATGACATCTTTTGTAAATTTTAAATATGGAGTATAGTGCACCGATGAATAATATCGTGCAAATTATTGTTAACACGATACTTATGGCCGATAAATGAAATTTAAATTCCTCTACCGTCGCTGTGTTTTTAGCGGCGCTATTTTGATTGAGAAAAACCTCCTCATTAGTTACTTTTGAGTTGCACATTTTTCAAAGTCACTTTTAATATATTTTTCACTTAAACAGTTGCCACACTGAGCAAAACCGATACTAATCGCGTACATGATTCAAGCCCTGTTTAGTGGCAGGGTCGCCATGTATGGTCGGGTGTCAGATATAATAAAACATCCCAAAATGTGTTGTAAGACTGCCTTTATTATGTTGATACTATGACTTATATATTGGTTACACACATTGAAATAGAGGTTGCATACGTACTACATCACACTAGTATTACTCATAAAAATACAAAAGTTTGGATGGATGCATGGGCGTTTGTTACTCAATCACGCCTGTACGGCTGAACGGCTTCGGATGACTTTTGACACAGAGATAATTGTCTATATTATCACATAGACACAAACTTTTTATACCAGTATAATGCTCCCTCAGGGTAATAACATTCTTTTTACGTGGGCAAAGCCACTGGCAGAAGCTAGTTTTATATAAACCACAATAAAGTTCTATAAATAACTAACAATAACTTCAATACCCCTCGACCATTGGGCATACAATAACACCACTCACACCACTACATTCACTTAGCGTTAATTTAAATGAACATGCCCATTAACTGGGCTACATTAGCGTGGACATGGAACTATTAGTCTAAGATCCCGCTGCAAAAATCTGCAGCAGTTATATTTTGTTTCTTAATTTTTAACCCCCGCCGGAAAAAGAGGGGTGTTATAAGTTTCACGTGTGTTGCTGTGTATCTGTGTATCTGAGTATCTGTGTGTCTGTCTGTGGCATCATAGCGCCTAAACGGATGAACCGATTTTGATTTCGTTTTTTTTTGTTTAAAAGGTGATTATGTCGAGAGTGTTCTTAGCTATGTTTGAATAAAATCGGTTCAGCCGTTCAAAAGTTATGGGCGATTTACTGTTTGAATCGGGGTGTTTTCGCAAGATAAATGTGTCGGGGGTTTTTTAAATTTTGAAATTTTACTTGTCATGAATGATACTCTATATAATATATCATAGAATATATTACAAAAGAGTTGCTTAGAAATATCTAGCCACATCCTTTATTTAAATAAATTAAAATTTATTTTTGATAGTTAATCCCAAATATAAAAGTTTTTTTATGTGAATCTAACATCATTTGATAAAAAGTGGTTAAGAAAATAGGAAAAAATAAGGTTGCCAGCTCTCAGTTAGCTGCAATCTGAGGATTACCAGTTTACCTGCAAAACCTGGCAACCCATAAAGGGTGGCTAACTACGAGTTAGGTTGCATAGGCATCCACGATACAAGCCAATATAATATTATAATAACATCTGTATCTTGTACCTACTTTATGTGCAAATCAATCATTATTTTATTATATTCTATTCTAAGAGAAATTCATAGTGCAGGGCAAAGTTTTGTTTGCGGCTAGATACGGCCAGGCAACCCTGCAGTTTTCTATACTACTATATTCTATTTATCTATACATATAAAAGAGAAGGTGTGTATGTTGATCCTTATAGACTCCGAAACGGCTGACCGAATTTAATGAAAAAAAATTCAGACAATCTTTAGATTGACCCAGCGGGTAGTCCTGTAAAGTTTGGTGGCGATCGGAACCTTTTTTTGACTTTGAATGCGGGCGGCAGCTAGTCTTTCATAAAAATCAAGTTTTATCAAAAACAACAAAAAACCAGCAGATTTTTGTAGTGGGATCTCATACTATATGATGGCTAGCCAAATACGAACAATATATATAGTACCATGCCTTAGACAATGACCTGTGGCCGGATCTTTTTGTTCCTCATCCATGCTGCTTCCGTACCCTTAGGATACAGGCCAGTGAGCTGGCAACAAGGTTAGGATCAAAAGTGGTGATCCTTTGTTTGATTATTAATAGTTTCTACAATGGACTTGGCCTGGGTGAGAGTAAAAATTGTCCTACCGTGGTACATTACCGAGAGATAATTTAGAATGAGAGAAATAAAAGAAACTTAAAATACGTATGACTTAAAACAGGTCAAAATTTCATGAGCCGAATTTTAGTAAGAAATAAATTTTCCTTTGCTAAAATGTTCATGTGGAAATATGTTGAATCATCGATATTTCAGTATAAACTAAATTAAATATTATTTATACACATTGAATGATGGCGAAAATCACATCAAAATTAGTTGAGCGATGCGTTCACCCAGACGGGAACGAAAAACTACTTTGAAACAAGTAAAATTTCAAAATTTTAAAAAACCCCGGCACATTTATTTTACGACAAGCAAAATTTCAAAATTTAAAAAACCCCCGGCAACGTAAAAGTAAAACGCCCATAAATTTTGAACGGCTAAACCGATTTTATTCAAACATAGCTAAGAACACTATACTCTCACTAAACTCACTAACTACTACTCATGTTTCTGACAAATAAATGATCTTTATCTTATCTTTTATCTTTAACACTCTCGCTAAATTCACCTTTCAAACAAAAAAATCTAAATCAAAATCGGTTCATTCGTTTAGGCGCTATGATGCCACAGACAGACACACAGACACAGATACAAAGATACACAGATACACAGACACACAGATACACAGCAACAAACGTGAAACTTATAACACCCCTTTTTTTCCGGCGGGGGTTAATTAAAAAGAAAAGATTATGGCGTTATTTCAGTAGTGAAAACATCAAGTGACGTAAATGGACAGATTATCAGTGGCTCAATGTCAAATGCATCGCACTTCTACTGCACTTGACCTGATTTCTGCTGCCAAAATCTTCTGAAGTTTGTTTTTAAAGGCCCTTGATATTACTATTACTTTGAAGCAGCAGTTTTCAATTTCTTCAAGGTTGTTTGCTGACTTATTTAACATCTTAGTTTATTAAACTCAATAGGCACCAAAAACAATAAATATGTCTAAACTATTTACCCGACTACGGCGAAGCCAAAAGGAAGGATTATGATTTTAGCAGTCTCTGGATATATTTACGTATGTCCGTCCGTAAATTTTGATGAATCAGGTGTCAATCGGTACGTTATTATGGCCCGGTTAACATAGGCTTAAAAAAACTGTAGTTGGGTTACAGTTTTTAATTAAACTTTTTGCTTGTTTCCCAGTCTAACCAGATGTAGTTGACGAGTACTTGATATGGAGCAACTGCCTATCTGACCTCCATAACCCAGTAACTGGGTAACACAATACCCCTTGTCAAGATTGCTGTCAGATTTGCTGCCGTCTAGCTATCCAAAACGACTGTCAAAGATCTACAAATGACAGCCGGTACCAACGGCCTAACGTGCTTGCCAAGGCACGGAGGAATCTCGCTGTGTAAAGATGGTAATCCACAGACCGACCTTAGCAAGCGTTGCTTAACCTTGAAGATCGACCCGTGCGGCTTATTTAGCCACGCCTCCAATAAGAAGCACAATAAGAAAACAAATTGCTTCTCTTCGGGTTCGTAATGTTGACATCAAAAGTCAAAGGTTATCAAAGCACTGCGTTTTCTCCGCGCATTTTGTTTCACATCAAGTTTGCAGGAAATACAATATTTATTTTGAAAGGTTCTTTTAAAAAGTTTCATAAATATTCGTTCGCTGCTCGAGATAAGAGACGCAGCTTCAATATCTATTAGGAATGCAATCTCTAACCCACTTCCCTCCCTCAGCTCAAGTTCTACCAACTTTACAAATATTCCTACTCTTTCGCTTCCTGCCAGTTCATACAAGAACTTATTTTAAAGAAAAATACATTAGAGATTCTTTGCTGAGGTCCCCTGTTCTACAATATTAATTTTTGTTGTGGACTTCCAATTTTCAAAGGATTTCTTTTTAGGTACTGTTTATTTAGAGCAATGTTGTCTGAGATACAATGAGTTTAATTGTCAAAACGAAAGAGTTTTTGATCGGTTCCGTGAATTTATATGTTACGCAATTAGGAGACAGATCAGTAGATAATAGTTGTTCAACCAAATTTCCACTTACAACTAACCAAAATGGAAAAACTAATAACATTTAAAGACACGAGTCATTCAAGTCACCTTGTTGTCACTACAAACGTAACGAGTTGAATATTGAACAAAATAAAACCCTTTCTGAACGACAGCTGAGCATTGATAAAACAATACACCACAAACGAAGTGTATGTATCGCTGTCTGTCGGTGTGTATCAATATAAACACAGGTAATGAATAAACGAGAAACTTCGCTCCACGGGCCTCAAATGAAACTCCATTTAAATTATATTTTCCATTTTGTTTTATGTCGTCTGTTGTGTCAATATATGGCCGTTAACTTTAAATTGAAACGTCGCTCGCAAACATTGAAATAAAACGATGATTCAATTATACGATGCAATCCGTATCTCGTACGGTACGAACAACTTTTTAAATTAGGTCAATTCCTTTAGCGTCGGACACGATCTGCGATAGAGCAGGTAAGATAGATTTTATCACTGGTCAGAAGGGGATGGAGGATGTTCTAAGTGTTAGGAGCGCAATTTAAAAGTTTTTCTTAAGATATAGCCAAGGATGGGCGCGAGACATTTGTCAACGCAGTCCTAATATAAATTGAGACAAATGTTGGACAGAATGTTGGATGCTGGTGAATCTGTTCACCGCCAAGTTGTGAGTAGTCCGCGCGGAAATCGTTTGTTGACGAACTGCTGTGAGTTCGGAACTAGTTATTGCATTTACTGTAGTTACATAAAAGGCTGTCGAGTTGCTCTTTTATGTTGACGTGCGGTTTCGCTTGAGAGATTTTATTTACTGAAATTGCAAAATGTTCTTTTGTGTTTTTGTTGATAGTTTCTGTCATAGTTTTTAAAGGAATATATAAGTGGATGGATGAAGAGGGAGGGGAAGGCCAATGAAAAGATGAATGGATTGTGTGAGGAGAGATATGAAAGAAAAGGGAGTCGGTTATAGCGTGACGTCCTAGTATTCGCTTCGGCCGCAGTGTTTCGTCCGATCCGGTCGAAACAGGAATTTCAGTATTATTAATATTTTTGAGTGGTGTTTCGGACTATACCCTTTTAAGCAAATGTTGTACAGTCAGAATAAAAACCATAGTCAGGGTTATATTATTTAAGTAAAAGTCAAGGAATTTGTTGGAAAAAGATAATGTTTAATATACAATTACATCAATCAACAGTAAACATGATAAATCACAATAATCAGTCTCTTATATTAATCAAAAGCGTACAATAAGAATTATAAATGAAAATTACTATACTGAGATTACGAGAATGACGTCTTGTATATCAATTATCTATAAACTATCACTTTTACCAAAATACCGAAAATAATGAACAATAGCGTCAAAAATCAGTGACTAACTACGATATCAAAATATCTCTTCTTATATAAGAAGAGATTATGGGTAGGTTTGTTTTCGACATTGCGCATGTTGCACGCACATTGACACACAAACACAACCTACCTACTAAGCCAGCGTGTCGCGGGACAGGACGGTATGAAGAAAAAACGTGTTGCACCGATACCAAGCA
Organism: Orthosia gothica; assembly: GCA_949775005.1. Taxonomy (NCBI): domain Eukaryota; kingdom Metazoa; phylum Arthropoda; class Insecta; order Lepidoptera; family Noctuidae; genus Orthosia; species Orthosia gothica. The sequence continues at coordinate 725,829 of OX459068.1, forward strand.
ACATGGAATAAGGACAGGAAGATGATGATTTCTGTTATATTTTTCTGAAAAGCTCATGTTAAATAAATAATAACAGCCACAGGGTCATTCTTCAAGATTAAGCAACGCTTGCCGAGGTCGGTCCGTGGATGGTTGAGCCATCTTAACATAGCCAAATTACTCCGTGCCTCGGAAAGCACGTTATGCCGTTGGTCCCGGCTGTCATTGACAAGACAAAAGACAAAAGATATTTATTTCAACTGGGCCACCAAGCGGCACTTTTGAATGTCACAATTTAAATTTACATGGAATAAAAGTTGATTCTACCGTGCATTTGGAAAGTAGCTTGTTATAGAGAAGAATGCACAAGTAACTCCATACTTTTTAAATTTACATGGAATAAAAGTTGATTCTACAGTGCATTCGGAAAGTAGCTTGTTATGGAGAAGAATGCACAAGAAACTCCATACTTTTTAAATTTACATGGAATAAAAGTTGATTCTACCGTGCATTCGGAAAGTAGCTTGTTATGGAGAAGAATCCACAAGAAACTCCATACTTACTCTTTTAAAAAAATAGATTCTACCGTGCATTCGGAAAGTAGCTTGTTATGGAGAAGAATGCACAAGAAACTCCATACTTACTCTTTTAAAAAAAAAAAAAAACATTTGTACACATTTGTCTCTTATTACCCAATTACTGTGTTGTGGAGGTCAGATAGACAATCGCTCCATGTAAAATACTGGTAGTACCCAACTGCATCCGGTTAGACTGGAAGACGACACCAACATAGTTGGGCAAAGGCAGGCAGATCGGTTTTTCTGTCGTATATTTGTAAATGTTTGTATTAACAGATGTTATCTTTAACTTGAAATATATATTTGTTTCGGATCGAGATATTGTTTGTGAAATATTTATGTGAATAGCACCAAAGAAAGATGTTATCGTTAGACGTCGGACGCTACAAATAATAATATTATGAAGCGTTTATTTTTTGTACCCTCATTTTCCTTTTCCGGGCAGTCGGGCATTCGTGCAAAGCGGGCAGTGTTCCAAGGCTCCAGCTTATCAGCGGCAGTAGAATCAACATTGTCTTTTCTTTCTACACAAAATAAATAAACGATAAGACACATATTTTTGTGTGCAGTCAAACGACTTGTTTTGTTATCCTTTTTCTTGACAAAATAAGCAGTATAAATATAATATTTTGCACCATGAATTTTGTATTTTTTTATTATTATTTTTTATTATTTGTTTTCTTGCAATGACAAGAATATTTACTTTTTAAAGTATTATATTATTTGATTTTAATTATTGTAAATGTGAAGACTATGTGGATCATTATTTTGTTTTTAATTTATCTTAGTTTTTAATCATGTTCTGGCAGTTTGAGTAGTTTATGCGGCCTACCCGAATGTCCTTTCTTTGGTATTGTTCGTCGAATCGTTGAGCTCCTTCAATTCTGAGTTGAGTTGCTCGGTTATTGACAAATGCGTGCACTGACTGGACAGGTCCACCCAATCTGGCTGGTTCTTTCCTCAAAAGACCATTTCAGACATCAGTCTACATGGTCTTCACATGATCTAACTAAGATATTGTCAGGACTTTAAAAGAGACTGTGACCTCTGAGTTTGTTTCGGCCTTTCTTCTCAGAGTAGTCAGATAGGAAACGCCGACCTCATCTAGTTTTTAACCGACTTACAAAAAAGGAGGAGGTTCTATGTTCGACTTTATGTTTGTTTTTTTTTTTTTTTTTTTTTGTGTATGTTCACCGATATCTCTGTCAATTGTGGACCGATTTTGAAAATCCTTTTTTTTGTTTGAAAGAGTATGTTTCGAAATTGGTCCCATTTTAATTTGGTGAAGGTCTGATGAAGAACTTCGGAGATACACAACAGAACTCTTCAATAAATAACGGCAAAACTCTCGGGATTGCTGCAATCGCATGTCTGTTTGTTGTTTATACCATTTCATAACATAACATCACGCCAGTACGCTCTAAAGGGGTACACAGATCTCTCATTTCACCGGTTATGTTCAAGTTTCATATTATTCGGTTAATCTATTCTGGAGTTATAGGGACCTTAATAAACAACTTGCTATTAGGTAGGTAATACCATAATATGCGAATACAGCCAAATACCTTGGCATAACTCTTGACGCCAAGTTGCGTTGGAAATCTCACGTCAAAAAGAAAAGACAAGAACTCGATATACGGTACAAAAATATGTATTGGTTACTCGGAAGGAAATCCTGTCTATCAATACACAATAAAATTATAATATACAAGCATATTCTTATGCCAATTTGGACGTATGGTATCCAACTATGGGGCTGTACTAAACAAAGTAATGTAAAAATTATACAACAATTTCAAAATAAAGTACTCAGAGATGCTGTTAATGCACCATGGTACATCAGAAATGACGACCTTCACCGCGACCTTAAAATGAAACTCGTCACCACCGTTATTCAAAACTTTGCTGAAACCCACGAACACAGACTTCATCGGCATGTGAATGTGGAAGCAATCCAGCTGCTAGATAACACGGACATAGTGCGTAGGCTAAAGAGAACTAAACCATTTGAGTTAGTGTAGTGTATAATAAGTGAAAAAATAATAGCAAAGAATACTGTGCTATACATGTAACACGTGAACTAAGTGTTTTTAACGTATCAGACTCTAAGAAAGTGCTACCGAACTGTATAAAAGTGCAAATTGACACTATTCTTAGTCATAACATTTTACATTATAATAATAAGTTAGAGTTAAATTGCTTATTAGTCTATTAAGGCTAGATTGTAATTTGTAATAAGAACATTAGTTTTTATTAATATAGAAAAAAAAAAAAAAAAAAAAAAAAGGTAGGTAAAACTAAAAAGGGAAAAATAAAAATACTTTTTTGCAAAAAAATACTACCGACTTCTAATGAAAAACTACAAAGTGAAAAATAACTTAACTTTTGGAAGTCGGTGTCCATATCGCAAAAAAATGGTACCTACGAAAGACACCGACTTCCAAAAGTTAAGTTATTTTTCACTTTGTAGTTTTTCATTTGGAAGTCGGTAGTCATCATCATCATCATCATATCAGCCGAAAGACGTCCACTGCTGGACATAGGCCTCCCCCAAGTGTCGCCACATTGACCGGTCCCGTGCGTCCCGCATCCAGCGAATCCCCGCAACCTTCACCAGGTCATCGGTCCACCTGGTGGGAGGCCTTCCAACGCATCGTCTTCCGGTTCGCGGTCGCCACTCCAGAACTTTTCTGCCCCATCGGCCATCCGTTCTGCGAGCAATGTGCCCTGCCCACTGCCACTTAAGTTTGGCAATTCTTCGGGCTATGTCGGTAACCCTGGTTCTCTTGCGGATCTCTACATTTCTGATTCGATCACGCAAGGATACTCCGAGCATAGCCCTCTCCATTGCCCTTTGCGTGACTGTAAGCTTTCTGATGAGGCCCATTGTGAGCGACCACGTCTCAGAGCCATAGGTCATCACTGGCAACACACACTGGTCATAGACCTTCGTCTTGAGACACTGTGGTAAGTTGGACGAGAAGACACCGCGCAATTTCCCGAACGCTGCCCAGCCGAGTCGGATTCGACGGTTGACCTCTTTCTCGAAGTTGGCCCTACCCAACTGGATCGTTTGTCCCAGGTAGACATAATCTTCCACAACTTCGAGTGTAGAGTCTCCAACCTTGATAGGAGTGGGTGTTACATGGGCATTCAACATAACCTTGGTTTTGTCCATGTTCATTTTAAGACCCACTCTTTTGGAAGCTCTACTGAGGTCATCGAGCATTATACTGAGGTCCTCCATGGTCTCAGCCATGACCACTATATCGTCGGCAAACCGAAGGTGAGTGATGTACTCGCCATTGACGTTGATGCCTAGCCCTCTCCAGTCCAGAACCTTGAAGACATCCTCCAGTGCAGCGGTGAACAGTTTTGGAGATATGACGTCTCCCTGTCTCACACCTCGCTGCAGAAAGATAGGTTCCGAGGCCTGATCCTGAAGTCGGACTGACATGGTGGCGTTTTTGTACAAACACTTCAACACCTCGATGTACCGGTAGTCGATTTGGCACCGTTGGAGAGACTGCAGTACAGCCCAAGTCTCGATTGAATCGAAGGCTTTCTCGTAGTCCACAAACGCTAAACAGAGAGGCAGGTTATACTCTTCAGTCTTCTGTATAACCTGCCGCAGCGTATGTATGTGGTCTACGGTGCTAAAGCCTTTTCGGAATCCGGCTTGTTCGGGAGGCTGGAAATCGTCAAACCTGCGCGCGAGACGATTCGTGATGACTCTTGAAAACAGCTTGTAGACATGGCTAAGAAGTGAGATGGGCCTATAGTTCTTCAACAGGGCATTGTCACCCTTCTTGAAAAAGAGTACCACCACACCCCTGCACCATGCCTGTGGCGTTTTCCCCTCGAGTATGACGGCACCAAACAGCTTCTGAAGGGCCTTAAGTATTGGTTTACCACCCGCCTTCAGGAGTTCGGCCGTAATGCCGTCATCACCCGGTGCCTTGTTATTCTTAAGCTGTTTAAGAGCCATCCTAATCTCGTACAGGCTGACGTCCGGTATGTCTTCGGTAAGTCGGTAGTATTTTTTTGCAAAAAAGTTTTTTTTTTTAAATATGTAAGACATGTAAATGTTTGCACAAACCAACTTACAGAAATAAAATCATTTATCATTTATAAAAAACATTTTGTGAATTTGAAGTGAAATGTAAAGTTTGCTTTTTGTTAATAACATTTGCCAGATGGTTTCTTTCTTGCAAGATAATGAATAATTCTTGGTATTATCATTATTTCAGCATCAATAGGTAGATTTTTTTTCAGTACAGGTTTTAGTACAGGTATCCTTTGGTGCGATGCCTTTGGTTTTCCAATGTATGTATCTAATGTCCGTAGGTAACCGGTATGACTACTGTAACTGGTATCCCATTGCCATTGTTTGCCACAAAAATTTAATACCCGTTATAGTATTGTAACATCAAAACAGCTGCAGTCCCTAAGTTTGAATATTACTCGAAAAAAGTTAAATCAAAAAACCCGACCGCTTCAAAAGCGGTCGTTGTTTACGACTTTTTAGTTCGCTTTAGAAGCAATCGGGTTTTTTGATGACTTTTTTTATTTATAAGTTTTTAGTTAAGTTTTTTTCGAATTAGATACATTTAAACATACAAGTGTAATATATTTTTGAAATCACCTCTTAAAACCCTATTTTGATACCCCAAACGCTGGAAGTAGAAAAAAAAAAAATATTTGGGACCCCACAATATGCCGCCCAAAATCCGCCATTTTTCTATTGTCCAATTTTAATGTAGCCTATGACACTTGCAGGGTTAAGACGAATCGATTGACGTATAAATCATCAAAATCGGCCAACGCGTTTGGTCTCTGGAACGCCATATAAGAACAAACATACATACATATATACATACATACATATATACATACATACATACATACATAGACTGATAAACACATTACCCTCCTTCGGCATTCAGGTAAAAATGACCTAAAGTTTTCGAGGCATCCCACTAAACAATATCTCTGTTCGATAAAAATAGTGGATTCGTCACAACTAGTGACGTGTTCGTCACTAATACGGCACAGTGTGACCGCCAGAGATTAACTGCGTCTAATATGCGCACACAAATCAACATGGTCGACATGTTTATTGCATATTGTACCCACCGCCACCGCTGACCGCTTTACATTGTGCCATGCTAATTGTTTACCCAATGTTTTCATGTGCAGGATAATTTTGATGTTTAGTTTTAGTTATTATATTTTTGAGAACCGGTTTTGATAAAAGGAAGATCACTTAAAGCGCCAGCATACAGACGTGACGCGACAATACGAACGAACGAAGAGTTTTTATATAATAAAATTGTACTATGCTTCCGCATCGTTGTCACATTTTCGCCTTACGACTGTCTGTACCGACTCTTAAAAAGTCACTTTAGAAGTTTCTACCTATAAATAAAATATTGTCGCCAGAAATTGATTTTTATAAATTACCAAATTAATTCTTTGACTTTGAATATAAAACTAAACAATGTTTTTGTTCATCATTCAGGCTTCAGTACCTCATCTAGTCCTTAGGTCCAGTGATGGTAATAAATAACTCATTCATCACCTTCAAAAAATATTGATCTCCTGACAGAACTTCGAAAAACAAATAAGACCTGGCGGCTAGCACTACCGTTACTTATTGAAACAATTTAATTTGTCGCATGGAAGCACATCCAACGAGAAACCATAGAATATATAGATGCAGAATGCCAATTCTATGCAACCAGTGAATTCGCACGCACACGTAGACATGCTTCACGTACAGTGAGTACAAGCGCATTCACAACGGGCATTCGTTTGTGACCGCCGCACGTACGCGTCTTTGTGTTCGTGGGCTTGTTTTTGCTCTTTTTATGGAGCTGGCCTACTGAACTGAATAAGAATGAAATACACGAAACTAAAATAGTGATGAATATAGATTTTAAAAAGGCGGAGAAAGACCAAAGAAAAGATAGTGTGCGAATTGACAAGAAATAATGGGATTGAATTAGCCTATTGAAGCCTTATAATTGACAGGGCAGAATGCAAGCAGAAAATGTTGACGCTGACCGTCGAAATGATAAATAGTAGTTAAATGAAAATGTATGAAATTAATTACGAGACATTTCGGTAGCACTTGCAATCCCATACATTTTTAATTAATCCCCGCCGGAAAAAGAGGGGTGTTATAAGTTTCACGTGTGTTGCTGTGTATCTCTGTGTCTGTGTATCTATGTATCTGTGTGTCTGTCTGTGGTATCATAGCGCCTAAACGGATGAACCGATACCGATTTTTATTTTATTTGAAAGGAAATTTTGTCGAGAGTGTTCTTAGCTATGTTTGAATAAAATCGGTTTAGCCGTTCAAAAGTTATGGGCGTTTTACTGTTTGAATCGAGGTGTTTTCGCAAGATAAATGTGTCGGAGGTTTTTTAAATTTTGCAATTTTACTTGTACCAATCACTATTGCGACGCTTTTGTTGATAGAACAATTGTCTAGAGCCTAAGGTCAGGTATATGATGATGTACGGAGTCGGCTTTCTGTACGGCTACCTATTCTGTGGTTCACAAAGAGCACTTCGCAATCAGTAGTCATTGCAATAAAATCAAGCGAGTCTCGCTACTGATCGTATTTTGTTTTACCTTTGTATCGCACAGTTTAATCACAGCAGGCGAATGTGGGCTTTATTTAATTTTCACGAAATTGAGTGACTTAAAAGTAGATGCGTAATATGATTGCCGTGAAGCGTTTACTTTCAATATTATTGTAATTTTATGATGATATTTGTTTGTTTTTGCTTTAAATTTATAATGACATTTGTTTTCCCTGGCTTTTATGGTGTTTCTGAGAGTCTTATGGACCTACCAGTCCATATAGAACCTGTCAGTTAACATTCATTTTTTAAATTTAGGGGAAGTGAGCTTTCAATGCATCCAATCAAGATTCAATTTAAGCTCCACCTAAGTTTTCACGGTAAGATTTGTGATGAGATGTTTACAGATTAGAGCGACTCTCATCCCATCCATTAGCTATAGATCCATCAAATTTCAGCGTGTTCCAAATTTTAGATTTTTCTTTCTGCACCTACTTATTTGAAGTGTTAACGTACAATAGGCACGTTAGAATGGTAACTAAACTAAGTTATGTTGTTCTGATGAAATTTTATTAAAAATCCGTACTACATTTAGGCCCGGACTCCACCAAAGCGGAGATGTGCGGAGAAGTCCAAAGCGGAGACGAAACCAACCAATAGAATTTCGTTATTCACACATCTTTCGTCTCCGCTTTGGACTTCTCCGCACGTCTCCGCTTTGGTGGAGTCCGGGCCTTAGGCCGCGTTTCCACTGACGCGGAGCTGGGCGGAGACGTGCGGAAGCGACCAATTACAATGGTTGAAATCCTCAATCGCGCCACTCGTCTCGTCTGTGATTGGTCGCTTCCGCACGTCTCCGCCCAGCTCCGCGTCAGTGGAAACGCGGCCTTATGCTGGCCCAGCTCAAGGAAAACGTTTAACCATGAACACATGGTCAACTGTAAGTACTTAGTGTTTTTGTAAAACCAACTAGACAATTCTTAGAAAAAAAGTTAAATCAAAATCAAAAAACCCGACTGCTCCAAAAGCGAACTAAAAGGTCGTAAACAAGGAAAAAATCATGATTTAACTTTTTTACCCGACTGCCGAAGGAGGGTAATGTGTTTATCAGTCTATGTATGTATGTATGTAAGTATGTATGTATGTATGTATGTATGTATGTATGTATGTATGTATGTATGTATGTATGTATGTATGTATGTTTGTTCCTATGTGGCGTTCCAGAGACCAAACGCGTTGGCCGATTTTGATGATTCGTACGTCAATCGATGCGTCTTAACCCTGCGAGTGTCATAGGCTACATTAAAATTGGATAATAGAAAAATGGCGGATTTTGGGTGCCATATTGTGGGGGCCCAAATTTTTTTTTTCTTCCAAACCCATCGTGTGGGGTATCAAAATAAAGGGTTTTAAGAGGTGATTTCAAAAATATATAACACTTATATGTTTAAATGTATCTAATTCGAAAAAAAACTAACTAAAAAGTTATAAATAAAAAAACTTAATTAAAAAAATCAAAAAACCCGACTGCTTCAAAAGCGAACTAAAAAGTCGTAAACAAGGAAAAAATCATGATGTGCAGGCGGAGGATACACCAGATTTTGGTCAGCCAGCCGGCGAATATGTATCCTCCGACTGCATAGCATGATTTTTTCCTTGTTTACGACTTTTTATTTATAACTTTTTAGTTATTTTTTTTTAAATTAGCGTGAGTTTTCGGTTCCTGGGTCGGACGAAGTGTCATTGGGTTTTTCCATCTGGAATTTATCAGACTCCTGAGTCTGGATTTGTGCCCGATTAATGGCAATACAGTCGCAGTATTATATGGGACTTATGTTACTAGAAAAGTGTGGGTGTAATATAGATGTATCTCTTCCAAACCTCTCTGGAATGTAGGCGTGATGTTATGTTACAGCCTTAGTGGATTTTTTAGCTATTATTATAGTGCATTAGTGCGTGACTGTGAATCGTTTGTGTTTAACAGTTGCATTACTGTGGGTACATTATAGGACCTCGTGGCTTAATAATAGCAGCCGCACGGGTCAATTTTCTAGGTTAAGCAACGCTTGCCGAGGTCGATCTATCTATACTGAGATTCCTCCGTGCCCAGGAATGCACGCTAAGTCGTAGGTCCTAGCTGTCATTTGTATCCTCCATGCCTTGGAAAGCACGTCATGCAGTTTGATTCTGAGAGTAATATAGATCTTTGACACTCGTAAGGGATAGTCAAAAGTCAGGAAAAATTACACCAGTCTTGCCAAGGGTTATACTATTACCCAGTTACTGTGTTTTGGAAGAAAGGTAGGTAGTCACTACATATAAAATACTGGTATGTAGCTGCATTCGGTTAAACTGGAAGCCGTCCGGCTAGGGAGATTGATTCATTACACTGAGCATACATTACACGCGCCACCGATAGATGGCACTACTACTGTTAGACCCACATAAGCCATCTCCGGTTATTACAGCCCTAGTGGGTTTTTGTTGGCTGTCATTATAGTGCACTAGTGCGTAAGGCTATGAATCGTTTGTGTTTGACAGTTGCATTAGTGCGGCCACACTGATGTTAGTTGTTACGAACATTTGTAGCTTGTAATGGTCGAATGTGGCGTCGCTATTAGGTAATTGACTTTAGGCTTTGGTCTGTACGTTGTATGCACTGATTATTTTGAATGTGTACACTAATGGTACCTATTAAGTGAATTTGTTGCTGTAATTTGTCAAAGGTTACAGGAAATGGGAGTTTAGAGCTTTGTTTTGTTACTAGGTCTATGGTCTATGTCCAACCAATATTATCAAAATGTTGAGGTTAGCTTCCATTTTAATCGGATTCACCTGAATAGAAGTATTTTTAACCGACTTACCAAAAAGGAGGAGGTTCTATGTTCGACTTCTTGTAAGTTTTTTTTTTTTTTTTTATGTATGTTCGCCGATATCTCCGCCAATTGTGGACCGATTTTGAATTCTTTTTTTTGTTTGAAAGAACATGTTCCGAAATTGGTCCCATTTTAATTTGTTAAAGATCTGATGAAGAACTTCGGAGATATACAACAGAACTCTTCAATAAATAACGGCAAATCATTCGGGATTGCTTTAATCGAATGTCTGTTTATACCATTTTATAACATAACATCACGCCAGTATACTGAAAGAGGTACGCAGAACTCTAATTTCACCGGTTATGTTCGAGTTTCATGTTTTTCGGGTAATCTGTTCTGTCGTAATAGGTACTTACTAAACAACTTGCCTATTAGGTAGGTAAAAACTTTTTTGCAAAAAAATACTACCGACTTCCAAATGAAAAACTACAAATTGAAAAATAACTTAACTTTTGGAAGTCGGTGTCTTTCGTAGGTACCATTTTTTTGCGATATGGACACCGACTTCGAAAAGTTAAGTTATTTTTCACTTTGTAGTTTTTCATTTGGAAGTCGGTAGTATTTTTTTGCAAAAAAGTTTTTTATTATTAAATAGATTTAGACACATTCTTAAATCCAATTTATCAATTCAGAACTCGTAATCTCACACAAAATTGGGCGGACAGTAAATAATTTTTCTGTCTTTCTTATTTTGAGTACCATAGATTATCAGCTGATATCGACGCAGAAATCTTCCGTACGTGCACGTGTCACTTATACGAGTAGGTACTCAAAGATTCCTCTCCTATGAATATATTATGAATTACTAAAATAAGTCTGATGGAAGGTTTCTGTTATTTTTAGAACGCTTCCAAAAGTGGTTTTATTTATAACACCAACTTTCAAAGAATTCACCTGAGTTACAGTTAGTTTTTACAGAGAAAAGATGCCTATTGGCCTCCACAACCCAGTATTTGTGTAACATGATACACTTTGGAAAACCTGTTTTAGGTTTTCTGGCTTCTGATTAACCGTTATGACTATCTATCAAAATGAAAAATTATAGTTGGAGCCAACAACCTAACGTACTTTCGAAGGCATGGAAAAATCTACATGCAATTGTTTAATAAATTTTATTGCTAATATTTTTTTATTTATATTGGTTTACATGTAAATTGAAGGATATTCTATCTATCTAATAACCATGCCCAACTGTCCATTCAAGCATTCTCCATCTCTACTAATGAGCAATTTGAATTTATTTGACTAATATATATAATATATCTGTTTCTGAATATCTAGCTTGATAGTTAACAGAACGGAAATATTCCTTTTACTACATTTCGTGGATTCTTCTTCAACATAAACTTGTAAATAATAGTCATCCGGCTTTCCCCACTTTTACGACTGTAAGTCGACATCCTAAAACATCGCTGAACTTTTTAAATCCAACAACTTTCTTTTCCTTAAGGATTCTGTTTTCAAAAGAAGGTAAACTTCTAAAGTTATTTCAGTCGATTTAAATTATTTTTACGTGGTCGCTTGTTTTCCTGTGATCATTCCTGTGGTTAGGTTTGAGTTTTTGAAGTAACCATATTTTCATTTGATGATTTCGATATTATTTATTATTCAATTATTAACTACTCGTCTGTAAAATAAGTTTAACTGAATGAAATTTTTATTGAACGATGATGACATTGATTTTAGTACAAGTAAAATTTAAAATTTTTAAAAACCCCCGACACATTTATCTTGCGTAAACACACCAATTCAAACAGTAAAACACTCATAACTTTTGAACGGCTGAACCGATTTTATTCAAATATAGCTAAGAACACTCTCAACAAAATCACCTTTCAAACAAAAAAAAACTAAATCAAAATCGGTTCATCCGTTTAGGCGCTATGATGCCACAGACAGACACACAAATACACAGCAACACACGTGAAACTTATAACACCCCTCTTTTTCCGGCGGGGGTTAAAAATAGCTCCAGACATACTATCACTGAAAGCGATGCGATAGAAAGAAAGTAAAGAAAGAAAATACATGTATTTAGCACAGTCTAAAAGACACACAATATAGGTACTAGATTCATAATAATATACATCAGATAAAATACAACAAGTAAAATTTCACAATTTAAAAACCCCCGACACATTTATCTTGCGACAAGTAAAATTTCAAAATTTAAAAACCCCCGCACATTTATCTTGCGAAAACACCCCGATTCAAACAGTTAAACGCGCATAACTTTTGAAAGGCTGAACCGCTTTAATTCAAACATAGCTAAGAACACTCTCGATAAAATCACCTTTCAAACAAAAAAAACTAAATCAGAATCGGTTCATCCGTTGAGGCGCTATGGTGCCACAGACAGACACACAGATACACAGATACACAGATACACAGATACACAGCAACACACGTCAAACTTATAACACCCCTTTTTTCCGGCGGGGGTTAAAAACACCCCGATTCAAACAGTAAAATGCCCATAACTTTTGAACTCCTGAACCGATTTTATTCAAACATAGCTAAGAACACTCTCGACCAAAGTATCTTTCAAACAAAAAAAACTAAATCGAAATCGGTTCATCCGTTTAGGCGCTATGATGCCACAGACAGACACACAGATACACAGATACACAGCAAAACACGTGAAACTTATAACACCCCTTTTTTTCCGGCGGGGGTTAAAAAAAAGTGTCTTATGCCAGAAGTTAGCAGGAAAAGTCTGCCTCACGGCTGCACCAAAAAGGCCCGATAGCGATTGATAAAATGTCAAATGATGAGATTGAATGAGACTGAAATGTACCATGATAAGTTTCTTAGCATTTCGACAATAATGACATTATGTCTGGAGCCTCAGGTAAGTATATACTCGTTTCTTATATTTTGTCTACAATTAATGCGACATTATCTAATAATATATGTTGTTAGTGCACATAAACATAACACAAGAAGTAGTCAAACTGTGTTACAAACCTACAGTAATACAAAGAAGAATTGATGAGGAATACAACGATAAAGATTATTTCATAATTATGTAACTATTGCACTTTACTCGTTGCATCATCAGAAAAGAGCTAATATTACCCCTGAAGCAGCATAGCTTTATAAAAGAACATAAATCAGATACACAAATAGAAGAAGTACACGTAGCGAACATTTTGCTAATAACGTCCCGAAAAACCAAGTCGGAAGCGAAATGACAAAAATTCATTTGGCCAATGTCCAACGCTCACCTGCTAAGGGAACACCTGAAATTATCCCAAAATTCTCGTTCCTTCGGGGAAAATGATGAAATTATTTAAATAATTTTTTGAACTAAGGCATTTTTTTGGGTGGAATGTCGATAATCTAATTTAGTTAGGCTATTAGTAACGCAATTTTAGTGGATATTTTTTTACTCTTTTTCTCTTTTAAGTGGTGTGTGTTTTTGTTGTGTTATGTTTGTATAAAATAAATGTTTAATCACTATCACTACTTATTTATGTTTTGTGTTGTTTTTTTATGTTTTTACTGTATGTTTTTGTGGTGTACAATAAAGTGTATAATGATGTTGTCTGTAAGAGATTGCCCTGTGCGATAAGACCGCCCATTGTACACTTATCTTTGTAAATGTTTTGTCCTGTAATTTTTAAGTGGTGTACAATAAAGTATATAATAATAATAATAAATAAATAAAGTTCCCCAGCTGCGTCAGTACGCGATAAACTCAAAAACTACTGAACGGATTTCCATGCGGTTTTCACAAATAGAAAAAGTGAGAAACGAGGATAGTTTTTGTGTACAATTTGTCACGGGCGAAGCCGGGGCGGATCTAGAGTATATCTATAAATGGCATCATTTGGTAATAACTTTAGTTTGGAATAGTCAGATGGAAGCTCTCTGTAAAAAAAATAAAAATAAAAAATAATAATATAAAAGCAGAACATGATTATTAATTATTTAACATTTATTAACGTGTCAGTTCATTGTACTAAATTAAAACATGCGTGAAAGTCTTAGACTTAATTAAATGAAAAGTAGCAATTATTTACTGTTTCAATTAATCCGAGATTCTAATATGTAAATTAATTAAATATCACTAACTAGATTCAAATGGAATACTTTAGTACTAAATACCTAACTAAGAAAGGAACTAAATAAACTAAACATTTGATTGTTTTAATTATATTTTAGCTTTATTTAGACACTAGCTTATACCAGTTGCTGCGCCCCTGTGTTTGTCGAAAATTATGCCAAGGAACCATATTCCCTAGATAAAAATATCCTATGTGCTGTACCGGACTATAATAACTCTGTACCAAATTTCACCCAGATTCATCTAGCCGTTTGAGCGTGAAGAAGTAACAAACACACTCATAAACTCACTTAACACCCCTCTTTTTCCGGCGGGGGTTAATAATAGTGTGATACCTAAATTAAGTTCTGAGGCTCCAGACAAGCAGACAAGTGACATTCTATGATTCCAGTGATAGTCAAAATGTGTGGGATTGCCAGGGGCTATCGAAATGTCTCGTGATGCCTTACATTTTGATATTTGGACAATCACCATGACCGTATGGACGTATCTTGTATGTATGTTTGTTTGTATGTATGTATGTAATATTATTTATTACGTCGTATCTTTCAAACAACTTGACAGATTTTTATAATTAAGACATCGTTAGATAGGTCTTGGCCGCCCAAGTGTTCTGAGAAGGTCGTTAAGAAAAATAAATATGGCGGATTTCAGGCGCCATATTATGGGGCTTTCAATTTTTTTTCCTTCAGAACCCATCGAGTGGGATGTCAAAATGAAGGGTTTTTACGAAAATCTATACCACTTATAAGTTTAAAAGTTATTCGAGAAAAAATATAACTAAAAAGTTGTAAATAAAAAAGGTTCATAAAATCAAAAAAACCGGCTGCAAAGATGAGAGATGCATGAGAAGAAAATTTAAAAAACCCCCGACGCATTTATCTTGCGAAAACACCCCGATTCAAACAGTAAAATGCCCATAACTTTTGAACGGCTGAACCGATTTTATTCAAACATAGCTAAGAACACTCTCGACAAGATTACTTTTCAAACAAAAAAAAACTAAATCGAAATCGGTTCATCCGTTTAAGCGCTATGATGCCACAGACAGACACACAGATACACAGATACACAGGTACACAGGTACACAGATACACAGACACACAGATACACAGCAACACACGTGAAACTTATAACACCCCTTCTTTTTCCGGCGGGGGTTAAAAATCACGCTGTGCAGTCGGAGGATACATATAGTTTTAGTCAGCCAGCTCGTGAATGTGTATTCTCTGACTGCACAGCGTGATCTTTGCATGCCGGTTTTTTGATTTCATCAACTTTTTTTCACAAAATATTAGTACCCGGTTTCTGAATTAAGATTTTGAAGTTGAGTAATTGTCAACTCCTAGTCTTGCCTAAAAATTAAATTCAAATTCGAATTTAGAATCTGCTAAGCAGTTGAATCAGAGATTGGTATAAATAAGGCCAAATATATACAAAGTCAATGTTAATCAAGTGCGACATATTACAGAAACTCCGACATTTTCTCCAAAAAGTTAATACCGCGTGTAACCAGGCTGGCTGCTCAGTGGGCCAGCAAAAATGTCCAATATCTCGCAATGGCGGGCGTCTTATTACCCGGCTAATTTGTATCGCCGCTAGATTGCCCGCCGGCATGGGGGGCGCGTGACTAGCGGATTTATGCGGGTTATATCCCTGGCCCTAATGGCGGGTGATATTGAAGGAGTATTGAGCTGTTGGGGTAGAAGGTTTCTTTTCTGAAGGTTTGTTTAGATTTTCCTTTAGTCACGGCAATTAGGTTAAAGAAAGACTTTTGCCGGCAGCTGATAACGCTTCAGATTTATTCAATATCAAGTAAGTAATTATAGTCACAATAATGGAAGAAGAAAATGTGTAGCGCCGACCCCAAGTAACATGGGATAAGGGCAGGTAGATGATGATGAATTATAGTCACAATAATAATGTCAGATATAGAAAAAAAGCGGCCAAGAGCGAGTCGTACTCGCGCACGAAGGGTTCCGTACCGTTATTTTTTATTATAGACTAGGGGACGTGTCGCGGTTTCACCCGCGTAGTTCCGTTCCCGTAAGAATACAGGGATAAAAAGTAGCCTATGTCACCCGGGGATAGTGTAGCTTCCCAACTGTGAAAGAATTTTTAAAATCGGTCCTGTAGTATCAGAGCCTATTTGGTACAAACAAACACACAAACAAACAAACAAAAAAATCTTTCCTCTTTATAATATTGGTATAGATAAGTTCGCGCGCTTGACATTATCGCAAAAAATAAAATAAAAATCACGTTCGTTGTATGGGAGCCACACCTAAATATTTATTTTATTCTGTTTTTAGTATTTGTTGTTACAGTGGGAACAGAAATACATCATCTGTGCAAAATTTAACTGTCTAGCTATCACGGTTCATGAGATATAGCCTGGTGACAGACAGACAGATGGACAGTGGAGTAGTAATAGGGTCCCGTTTTTACCCTTCTTGGTACGGAACCCTAAAAATACAAAAATGTACTGAAATTATTTCCGTCTCTTTTTTAGCAGTTACAGTTTCAGTAAATAGATAAAAAAAAACGAAACAAAAAAATAAATGTAACCGCTACGTTAGCGGTGCCTTACAAAAGCGTATCTGAAAACTGACCCAAGTTCTCTTTAATCCAGCCGATACTCGTGACTGGGTTCAGTTACTACATAAAAAAAACTTAATTCAAAAAATCAAAAACCCGACTGCTTCAAAAGCGAACTAAAGTTAACTGCTTCGCTTTTGAAGCAGTCGGGTTTTTTGATTTTTTTAATTAGGTTTTTTATATGTAACTTTTTAGTTAGTTTTTTTTTCCAATAATAGATACATTTAAACATATAAGTGTTATATATTTTTGAAATCACCTCTTAAAACCCTTTATTTTGATACCCCACACGATGGGTTTGGAAGAAAAAAAAAAATTGGGCCCCCACAATATGGTACCCAAAAGCCGCCATTTTTCTATTGTCCAATTTTAATGTAGCCTATGACACTCGCAGGGTTAAGACGAATCGATTAACGTATGAATCATCAAAATCGGCCAACGCGTTTGGTCTCTGGAACGCCATATAGGAACATACATACATACATAGACTGATAAACACATTACCCTCCTTCGGCAGTCGAGTAACAAAAATGTATATTCCGACAGCTGCAAAAATAGAACAATTCACAGTAACAATAGTTGAATTGAATTTAAATGTTCTTTAATAAATAAATATTCCACGAACTGAAAAACTATATCACTGCTAAAATCACACTTAATGTTTATCTAAAGGTTTCGTTTCGGGTCTAATATAAACAAGAGGAATCAGCTGCTGCCTTTGAAAACTAGTGTTATTTAATATTCCCTATTTTAATCCTAAGTGTAGGTCTGTTTCTAACCCATTAGCTTTATTTGGAAGAGATTGGATTTCCAATCTTCGTGAAACCTCCTGAAATTGGAATTAGTTTATATACATTTATAGCTACTTTATCTTTATTTATAGTACTACTCTCATCTGCCAAGTACCAGCTGGATGCACTTGAGTCGATCGAAAAACGGGCCGAAAAATTGGCAATGAAGTACTCGTCGAATCTAGGCTCCAGAACCTCGAACATCGGCGCAGAGTTGCCAGCCTGTCGGTTTTTTATCGGTTACATTTCGGAGAGTGTGCGTTGGAAGTGCCTGAACTGATTCCTCCTAGCCCGTTCCATCATCGGACTACAAGACATACGGCGATGCGTCTTCGGTACATGGTGGACATCCTAACCATACGCACAAAACGTTTTGGGAATACTTTTATTATGCGTACAGCAAAGGAGTGGAATTCCCTGTCAGAGTCTGTTTTTCCCGTTGGCTTCAACCTGGGAGTCTTTAAGTCAAGAGTAAATAGGTTTCTTCTAGGCAAGCATGCTTCATCGTCGACCACATCATCGCTTACCATCAGGTGAGCTGGTGGTCAAGCGCAAGCCTATCAAAAATAATAATAAAAAAAAGTTTAATCAAAAAATCAAAAAACCCGACTGCTTCAAAAGCGAACTAAAAAGTCGTAAACAAGGAAAAAAACATGCTGTGCAGTCGGAGGATACATACGCGCGAGCTGGCTGACCAAAACCAGATGTATCCTCCTCCTGCACAGCATGATTTTTTCCTTGTTTACGACTTTTTAGTTCGCATTGAAGCAGTCGGGTTTTTTGATTTTTTGATTAAACTTTTTTTATTTATAACTTTTTACTTAAGTTTTTTTCGAATTAGATACATTTAAACATATAAGTGTTATATATTTTTGAAATCACCTCTTAAAACCCTTTATTTTGATACCCCACACGATGGGTTTGGAAGAAAAAAAAAATTTGGGCCCCTACAATATGGCGCCCAAAATCCGCCATTTTTCTATTAACCAATTTGAATGTAGCCTATGACACTCGCAGGATTAAGACGAATCGATTGACGTATGAATCATCAAAATCGGCCAACGCGTTTGGTCTCTGGAAGGCCACATAGGAACAAACATACATACATACATACATACATAGACTGATAAACACATTACCCTCCTTCGGCAGTCGGGTAAAAAGAAACTTTCATAGTTGCTATAACTACTTAGAGTAACTGAGGTTGGAGTTAGGTAAATGATGCGCAATTGGAGAGACTTTTAAGCCCAACTGTAAACTACTACGGGGTGTCTGATACTGCTATGAGGCTATCTATGGGCAATATTTTAAAAGAGTGAAAGAATGTACCCACAAATATGAATTACTTTTACTATCTACGAGTATGAACCCAACCTTGAAATCACGAAATAATAACAGCGGATCAGTTTTGTCGAGTAATGCGAACATAACTTGTACCTACTTACCAACTGAATAACTGATTCATGAGTTACTACTACCCCCTGATGAAATATTATCAATGAATCAAAATGCAGTATGTATGGTATGTAAAAACAAAAAACTTGTAAGAATGGCTCTGACTTTTGTCTCTAAGTTTTACAAAGCAATGCATAATAACGGGCCTTTTTCAACCCAAAAATGGAATCCAAACACTTAAATTTTGTAACGAAATTTAAACGAAGAAAATACAAAAGAAAAGATATTTCTGCGTCCGTAATTCAGGCCATAACTCTAAGGTTTAGCCCGACAGAAGCGAAACGAGAGAATAATATAAACAAACAAGAGCGAAATAATGCTGAAAGTAAGTTTCATCCGAAACTACAATATTTTTATTTTATTGATATGTTCCCATTTCACAGACGACCCCCGAAGGATTAAGTACTTATCCCACAGTACAATGTTTTTGACAATAAATTCCTATCTTTAGTAGCAAGTTCACGAACTGACACAGAGTAGCTAAGTGCAGAAGGTTCATCCTTTCACGCACAGAATAATGATAGATTACAATTTAAATTCATTTACTCACTGACAGACAACGCGTAGCCTAAGGCGCTGGGTGGATTTTGCAAATAAGTTCCTTTAACAACGACGGTGAGCATTGAGGGAGGGTTTTTGAAAATGGTAAATGGGAAAAGGATTGATTATCCCCTAAAGGCATTAAATAGATGATGAAGGTCTGACTGGAAATTCATCATTTTGTCAAAGTAATTTTGTCAGGCATACTATTTGTTTTGCAAGGACAAACAGAATAAACTTATGCTTTCTGAATAAATTGATTCGACTGTAGCGAATCACGAATTCTGTATGGTGCATGTACATGGGTTTTAAAATTGTTAAGTAAGTAAAGAGTTGTGCAATAAGTAGGCTCGCACCTTTGCACTTACACGTGCGACCTACTTTAGATATTATGACAATCATGCAGCAGCAGCGAGCAGAGCATTGATGATACAATTGTATCAATATTTAATTTAGTGTTCTAATAGACGCGGTTTGGGTCGGACAACTTGCATATTTATTTCTTGATTCCAGCCTATTGGCACTCATTGTCATTTTTTTTACATTACACCGACATTTGCATTGACAATAATTATTGTTTAGGTGTATTTGCATTTGCACCCTACAAATTCATTTGATAATGTCATTCTTGCCTGCACTGAATAATGTCATGCAGCTTGATACAATTTGAATTAGTAGCACGTCGAGGTTTATTAATATAAATTATTGTAAGTACTTAAACAAGGCTTGTGTTGTGGCAAACCTAGCTTTCAGAAAGATTTATATCGTGTCTTCGTTTATGTCGTCAAATAGACCTTCTGTCCTACTTTTCACCGAAAAAATGTTTCTCAAACAATATTTTTAGTGCGAAGACGAGTGTGTTATTTACGAGCCCAATGCTGAACAAGAAGTAGTAAGAACACACCGAGTGGAACTTTATTGTGGCCGATTTGACAAAAATATTGAACCTTCCCTCTGCAGTGTGCCGCGTGTGTTTTGACGGTTAGGACTTATGATTCTAAGTAACTCAGGTGAATTCTTTGAAAGTTGGTGTTATAAATAAAACCACTTTTGGAAGCGTTCTAAAAATAACAGAAACCTTCCATCAGACTTATTTTAGTAATTCATAATATATTTATAGGAGAGGCATCTTTGAGTACCTACTCGTATAAGTGACACATGCACGTACGGAAGATTTCTGCGTCGATATCAGCTGATAATCTATGGTACTCAAAATAAGAAAGAAAGAAAAAATATTTACTGTCCGCCAAATTTTGTGTGAGATTACGGGTTCTGAATTGATAAATTGGATTTAAGAATGTGTCTAATTTTATTTAATAAAAAATTGGTTTGACAAGCTAAAGTAAATTTGTCAAAAACTCAACTTGCAATTTTTACTTCAGAAATCAGATTGAGATGCGTCCATTTAGGTAATTATACATCCTCTCAATACTGTTGTCGTGTAAACAAAACAATAATAACAGAGTTCATATTATTATACGTTATTTTATTTTAATACGGTGTCCAATCCAAAATCCTCAGTGAACAAAAGTCCTCAGCAGGCGAGAAGCAAATCCTTTATATAACCAAGACCTTTTAATGTCGGCATCAGATATTCTGATTGAGCTTCAAGTATTCTTAAACAAATATTATTCTACATTGTGATTTTTGAGCCCACCATCTCTCCGCCATTCAAAATCCAAACCTATTTTTAAAGCCGTAAAGTTGGTTTTTGAATGGGGTTTTAATTCCGTATCGTCGTCAAAAACGTCCTATTTGAGACCATCAAAAAATACTAATTTAATTCGCCAGTTCTAAGACAAAGGCTTTTAACCGTTTTTTTTGGGTCGTTTCGAAGGAGTCATAGGGTCGGACGAGTCGGCCATCTTTGTCTCACAATGACTGGCGTATTTGCGATATAAGGGTTATAATTATGCATGAGAGGAGCGGGAGCGGTAGCGATTAAATGTATTTCACACTTAGTGCATATCAGTTACATCTATAGAAATAGTAACCCACACACACACATACATTCCTCTCCTAATAATGTTTCTTCCCATGGCCAGCTTACTGCTACTTTCTCTTACCACGATCTTGTTTATCTATCCTATCGTATCCGTGTCCCCAAGCGTAAGCCCCAGCTTTTATATCTACGTAACTACAAGGGCATAGACCTGGAAGCATTGAGGCATGATGCCGGCGAACTTGATTGGTCTCCTCTGGTCGGGACGGATGATATCGATGACAAGGTGGAGTGCCTTAATGTAACCATTCTGAACTTGTATGACCAGCATGCCCCTATTCGACGAGTCAAAGTGCGGCATAATCCTGCACCATGGATTACACCACAAATTAAGGAGTATATGGCCCGTAGGGACAAAGCCAAAGGCAGGTTTAAGCGCAGACCTTCAGACCTGAATCTCGCTTATTACAAATCTTTACGTAATCGCTGCAGTCATCTGTGTCAGGATGCTAAGAGGCGCTACTTCCATGATCAACTCAATAACCGCAGTTCTTCCGATATATGGAGATTCCTTAAGTCTGTAGGCATAGGCAAATCGCCTACCAATCAGTGCAAGGATGTGAACCTTAATGATCTCAACAATCATTTCTCTCGTCTTCCGTTTTCTCTTGATAAGCGTGTTAAGGCAGCAACTTTAGAGCGTCTTTCCAGTTTGCCGTTGCCACAATGCCCGACCTTTAACCTTAGCGATGTTACTGAGGTTATGGTTACACCATTCTGAACTTGTATGACCAGCATGCCCCTATTCGACGAGTCAAAGTGCGGCATAATCCTGCACCATGGATTACACCACAAATTAAGGAGTATATGGCCCGTAGGGACAAAGCCAAAGGCAGGTTTAAGCGCAGACCTTCAGACCTGAATCTCGCTTATTACAAATCTTTACGTAATCGCTGCAGTCATCTGTGTCAGGATGCTAAGAGGCGCTACTTCCATGATCAACTCAATAACCGCAGTTCTTCCGATATATGGAGATTCCTTAAGTCTGTAGGCATAGGCAAATCGCCTACCAATCAGTGCAAGGATGTGAACCTTAATGATCTCAACAATCATTTCTCTCGTCTTCCGTTTTCTCTTGATAAGCGTGTTAAGGCAGCAACTTTAGAGCGTCTTTCCAGTTTGCCGTTGCCACAATGCCCGACCTTTAACCTTAGCGATGTTACTGAGGATGACGTTAAGAAGTCTGTTTTGGCAATAACTTCTTCAGCAGTCGGTAATGATAAGTTATGTTCCAGGATGATTAATCTTATCCTTCCATCATTGCTTCCTGTTCTAACTCACATCTTCAATCACTCGTTTACCTCTTGCTCTTTTCCGACGGTCTGGAAGCAGGCTCACATCATACCTTTACCTAAAACTAACAATCCTTCTTTATTAACGCACTTTAGACCTATTTCTATTCTTCCATTTCTCTCTAAAGTCTTTGAACACTTAGTTCATAGACAAGTATCATATTTCTTGACGTCAAACTCATTAATATCTCCCTTTCAATCCGGTTTTCGTACGGGTCACAGCACTGTTTCTGCACTTTTAAAAGTAACTGACGATATCCGCTGGGCTATGGAGAATAAGTCCCTTACTGTACTTGTATTGCTTGACTTTAGCAGTGCCTTCAACTCAGTGGATTTCGACATTTTGCTTGGTGTTCTGGAATCCATCAATTTCTCTTCTTCCGCTGTAGCATGGTTCGATTCTTATCTTCGGGGACGTTCTCAGTGTGTTCGCCTTGATGAGTTCTTCTCTGATTGGTGTAGCCTCACTGAGGGGGTTCCACAGGGTAGCGTTCTCTCTCCTCTTCTTTTTTCAATCTTCATTAACTTTGTTACCAGAGTAATCTCATCTAGTTTCCATCTTTATGCAGATGACTTGCAGCTGTATCGACATTTTACTTTAAACAACGCTGGTTCTGCTATTGCGGCTATGAACCGGGATCTGGCATGTATCAGCTCATGGGCTAAGTCATTTGGTCTACAAATTAACCCAAGTAAATCACAGGCCATGGTCATAGGCAGCAAATTCGTTCGCAATGCGGCTAACGTTGCTTCTTTGATGCCTCTATATCTCGACGGTGTGCGCATAGAATTTACTGAAACCGCAAAGGATCTGGGGGTAATCATTGACTCCAATCTTTCGTGGCATGCACAGGTCAACGAAGTCAGTCGGAAGGTGCATTTTTCATTCCATTCGCTAAAGTGCCTTCAGAGTCTATTGCCCTTAAAGACGAAAATTTCTTTGGCGCAAACACTTATTCAGCCGATTATAGATTATGCCGACGCCTGCTACCTGGATGCCACAGAGGAGCTATTAAACAAGCTTGAGCGCCTGCAAAACTTATGCATTCGCTTTGTTTATGGTCTACGTAAGTATGATCATGTTTCTCACCTTCGCAAGGAACTCAAGTGGCTCCCTATCCGTCTTCGCAGGAACACTTGGATTTTATGTCTCCTCTTCAACATCTTACACAACCCGTCTTATCCTTCCTACCTCCGTGAGCGATTTTCTTATGCTCGCCCTAGAGATGTATTATGTAGGTCACATCTTAGATCCCTCCTTAAATCCCACCCTCATAAAACTAGCTATTATTCATATTCCTTCTCTGTCCATGCTGTAAGATTGTGGAACTCGCTTCCGCCTAGCATTAGAGATCTAGATACTATCTCGCTTTTTAAAAAACGATTAAAAGAGCATTATCTTTCCTCTCAAATCTGATCTTTATAAGCATATGTATATATATTCAGTATCTATCTATTTTAGAGTTATGTATTTATTTAAGTATATATCACTTATACTATAAGTGTATGTTTTTATATCTTAGGTTAGTCGTTCACTTTTCTACTCTTCTTGCTCTCACACACTATTTGTCTACATTTCTTCTTCATATCTCCTTTTCGCGGGTCTGCTGGTAGAAATTTCTAAAGAAATAAGCAGTACCCTTGTACTCCTCTGTCATGATGTGTTTTCTATGTGTATTTTCTGTGTGTACATTAATAATAAAATAAATAAATAAATAAATACATATTAACTCACGCTTTGGAGGTAGGCGGAAACTACAGCTTGTCACCTGCTACGATCCTTATATACTCCTTTTTAACCGACTTACCAAAAAGGAGGAGGTTCTATGTTCGACTTCGTGTTAGTTTTTTTTTTTTTTTTCGAAATTGGTCCCTTTTTAATTTGGTGAAGGTTTGATGAAGAACTTCGGAGATATACAACAGAACTCTTCAATAAATAACGGCAAATCTCTCGGGATTGCTGCAATCGCATGTCTGTTTATTGTTTATACCATTTCATAACATAACATCACGCCAGTACGCTCTAAAGGGGTACGCAGATCTCTCATTTCACCGGTTATGTTCAAGTTTCATGTTATTCGGGTAATCTATTCTGGCTTTATAGGGACCTTACTAAACAACTTGCCTATTATGTAGGTAAAACTAAAATGAAAAACTACAAAGTGAAAAACAACTTAATTTTTGGAAGTCGGTGTCCATATCGTAAAAAAATGGTACCTACAAAACACACTTTCAAAAATTCAGTTATTTTTCACTATGTAGTTTTTCATTTGGAAGTCGGTAGTATTCTTTTGCAAAAAAAAGTCGTAAACAAGGCAAAAATCATGCTGTGCAGTCGCAGGATACATATTCGCGGGCTGGCTGACCAAAATCTGGTGTATCCTCCGCCTGCACAGCATGATTTTTTCCTTGTTTACGACTTTTTATTTCGCTTTTGAAACAGTCGGGATTTTTGATTTATTTAATTAAGTTTTTTTATTTATAACTTTTAAGTTCGTTTTTTTGTCGAATTAGATATATTTAAACATATAAGTGTTATTTTTTTTGAAATCACCTTTTAATACCCTTTATTTTGATACCCCACACCATGGGTTTGGAAGTAAAAAAAATTTGGGCCCCCACAATATGGCACCCAATATCTGCCATTTTTCTATTATCCAATTTGACACTCGCAGGGTTAAGACGCATCGATTGAAGTGTGAATCTTCAAAATCGGCCAACGCGTTTGGTCTCTGGAACGCCATATAGGAACAAACATACATACATACTTACATACATACATACATAGACTGATAAACACATTACCCTCCTTCGGCAGTCGGGTAAAAAGTTTTTTATATCTTTAGTTCTTTACTCCATCCAAAGGCTGTCTGGTAGATATAGCTGTCAGCGATAGGAGCCTTTGTACCCATTGTATTAAGTTGCTGAAAAATATATGTATAATTTCTTTTTTTGGTGTACAAAAAAGTATATTCTATTCTATTATTTTATCAATTAGCTCCGTGCTCCGTGTGTCCGCTCCCGGCGTTTTTGCTCACGCGCATTGGACTTGTAAATAGCTTTTAAGGCGCAGATATCACATAGTCAGTGATTTTAAAATGAGAATAACGTCTAGACGGCTAATCCTAATCTTTTGCAAATATATGTTACGTTAGACCATTTTTTAATAATTTGATTTAAGAATATTTTGAATTTTATTCGTATAACATAGTGTAATTAATTTATAAAGTAATGTCCAACACGGACAAAAAGCCGACAATCGCACCAAAACCGCCTGGCATTTTTTAATGAAATTTGATCTCAATGACAATTTAATTACCTACATATTGATCGAAGGCTTTTTTTTATACTAAAAACTACGGAATTTCGGGTCGCACGGGTGTGAAACGAGTGCGCGTTTTGTTCCCTAAAGTTCGATAGCGACTGTCTTCGTCCTAAATACTAACTCGAATACGTTTTTTTTTTCACTTTTAGTATACTATACATTCTATCAATGTAGCATATAATTCTCAAATGAACGAAACTGGTTTTTCGTTTAAAAATCCTATTGCATCTCTCCACGCGAGAAGCAGCTGTAACTACGCATTGGCTGGAAAATTTACAAAAACACGACCCATTTGTCAACCGGTATGATATGAATCGCAGCGACATCTGTCTGTTTGTCAACCTCCCGGCTGCCCTTTCCTTTTTGCTACACAATCCGGAACACATAAAGTGTCACTTCATAATCCTGACACTCTCAACTTAGTTGAATTAACTTAACAGTCGCATGTTCTGGACACTGAAGGGCTAATCAGGGCCCTTCATTTCAGAATTTTTGATGCGCAGAAATATTGTTAAGTAGTCCATGTGTTTAAACAAGTACAAATATTTACAGTTAATGATAAAATGAAAAAAAAAGGTCATAATAATAATAGCCGCACGTTGACATTTAAGTTTAAGCCACTCTCACGGAGATCGGTCCTCGGATGGGTGACCATCCTTTACATACCGAGATTCTTTCGCACCTAGAAATGTACGCTATCATTTAAAGATCTTTAACAGTAATAACGGTAGTCAGAAGCCATTGAATTTGGCACCAGTCTTTCAAAGGGGTATCGTGTTGACCAGTTACTGAGGTGTGCAGATCAGCTAGGCAGTCTCTTCATATGAAGTACTGGTACCCAGCTGTAATCGGTTGGACTGGAATCCGAATCCAACTTATTTGGAAATGGCTAGGCATATTGATAGCACTTGTTTAATGAATCCTAAGTCATTTGTTTTACTGTCTTAGCTAGTCTACGCTAGGCACGATGTCGTGGTGGTCGAGTAGCTAAGATATCGCCTCTCGTGTTTGATGTCGTGGGTTCAAATCCGGGCAAGTACCAATGTGACTTTTTCCAAATTTATAAATGTACTTTCTGAGTTTATCTTGGACATCACAGGTGAACGAAATGGTGAAGGAAAACATCGTGAGGAAACCTGTACTTATATAATTAATTTAAGTCTGAAATAGCCAAGTCAGAGACCACAAGTAAAATTTCACAATTTAAAAAACCCCCGACGCATTTATCTTGCGACAAGTAAAATTTCACAATTTAAAAACCCCCGACGCATTTATCTTGCGAAAACACCCCAATTCAAACAGTAAAATGCTTTTGAACGGTTGAACCGATTTTATTCAAACATAGCTAAGAACACTCTCGACAAAATTACCTTTCAGACAAAAAAAACTAAATCAAAATCGGTTCATCCGTTTAGGCGCTATGATGCCACAGACAGACACACAGATACACAGATACACAGATACACAGATACACAGCAACACACGTGAAACTTATAACACCCCTTCTTTTTCCGGCGGGGGTTAAAAACACCCCGATTCAAACACTAAAATGCCCATAACTTTTGAACGCCTGAACCGACTTTATTCAAACATAGCTAAGAACACTCTCGACAAAATTACCTTTCAAACAAAAAAAACTAAATCGAAATCGGTTCATCCGTTTAGGCGCTATGATGCCACAGACAGACACACAGATACACAGATACACAGCAACACACGTGAAACTTATAACACCCCTTCTTTTTCCGGCGGGGGTTAAAAATAAGAAGAAGCTAGTCTAAATCAGTATTATTATTTTTTGTAGTGTTGTTATTTTTACGTCTTAAACTTTAGCTACAAACAATACGTCTAGTACTTAGGTGCTTCGTACTTATACAATTTTTTTACTCACAAAACTACGAACACTTGTAACACCATAACTTTACTACAACACCTACAACTTTAAATACCGTATCCATTCATACTTAACTGATGGATTGTGTTGTGAATGTGCTGTGCATTCACAACACAATCCAACAGTTAAGTACTACGGTATACGCAAAACATTGAATCGTTTTTGGACTTTAATTAAGCCGTGAGAGACAGATTGTCGGTTGTCTGACGCTCACAAGCACACGTATACTATACAAAGGTTTACCGTAGTTCAAACGGTCGGTACACACTGCGGCGACGCTGCGGTGACTTAGATTTGTGCTCGCCGGGTAAAGACGCGCTTTGAAGTGGAAGGGGCTTTATGTTATGTTATTCGTGCAAAGAGGATGAGGAGCTTTTGCCAATTAGTGGATTTGGACAATTAAGGGGGTTGTTGCACTGCAACTTTATTGCTTAATTGCTTAATTTTTATGCACCTGCCATGTTATCTCTCTACCACCCTTGGTTGACTGGTAGAGAATGCCTCAGGCATTAAGTCCGCCTATGTATCTTTATGTTGCATGAAGTTTTAAATAAATAAGTATAGGCAGAGAGCGCCGACTGAATTTCCTTAGTAAAAATTCATAATTTAATGTTTGGCTCTCGTCTATTTCTTCCTCCAATATTGGACCAATTTATAAGATATTCCATAAACTGGTGAAGTAAGATATATACTATGCCGCTATGTTTTCCTTTTTTCATTTATATTTGTCAAATTTGTACACTAAGCCTCAGTTGACAGCGCAATTTGAGCATTTATTGAGGGTTCTAGTGCTTCTAAAGATAATGTATCATCAAAAAGGTAAACATAGGGGCTTAGTATCTTAATTTACCAGTTTATGGGAATATCTTTAACATTGGTCCAATAATGGAGGAGGAAATAAACGAGAGCCAAACCTCGAATTATGACTTTTTTCTAAGGAAATTCTGTCGGCGCTCTCTGCCCCCGTTTCCTCTTAAGACATTCTCTAAAGCACATTTTGCGACAAATTCTCTCTCTTTCTTTCCTTTGTAGTGACTGCGTTTTACGTGTTGTACCTTCATATTTTTCAAGAAATTACACTTAATTAAAACTACTGCTCTAAAGTCCATTTATGCGCTTTTATGTCCTCTAACTTATCTCTATGGTTTGCTCCAATATAGATTCAGTTTAAACCACTTCAGGATTTTGTTAATTTTGAACCACAGCTCAGTCAGCAACTTTTAAAACAAAACAACGCATTCGAATATTCCTGTGAACAACTTTTGATGCTGCGAGCTACGTAATTGCGCATCGCTACTGTTCTGCGAAACACCGCACGTCAGCATTCGGAACTTAAAATTGCTTAGTTTTGCACAATCCCATTCTGCCGTGCTCAAGCTATAGTGCCGCTATCTGACAAAATGATATTATTTTGGAGTTATATACAGAAACCCGCGAACAGATAAAAATAAATCATTATGCGAGAGTTTAAAAAAATAGATCTAGTTGTAAAGTTTCGAATAATCACATTAATATTAGTTTATATCAACAACTTTAATCTTTTCAAAAATAGGTTTGTAAATTAATTTGGGCAACTTCACGGCGTTTTTACCTGACTGCCGAATGAGGGTTTTGATTTTCGAGCCAATGTTTAATGATTATTTTTTCATCCAGAATCTATTGATAGCAGAAAAATACTGCTTAGACAGATCAATATGGATTTTTTTCTGATTACCTACCATGGCATCAAAATACTAAAATCTGCCAGTTCAGTTCTCTAATTGTCAGTAAGTGGCATTTTTGCTTGAGGACGGTAGCATTCAAATCCCGTGCGATCCCGGGATCCCGGGATCCTGGAATCCCGGAATGCCGCAAATACATTCCGCACGTGATAGGTCCGTTTTAACGTTTATTTTGTTAATTTTTACATTGTTCCACTTCTCAAGATATTTCGAAGAACATTTGCAGTTCTGTTGTTTTCTTGTTCTGGCAATTAGAATTATAAGCTGTTTTATGGATTATGTTTTAAGCTTACTTTATTATTTATTTTATTATTCCCTGTGAGGAAAACGTAAATCAAGGCGCGGGCTTCCGGATAAGGACTAGGCCCGAGTCTACAGCGCGTAGTGTTCCACGCGCGCCTCAAAGAGATGTCAGCAAAAACTGACGGGGTCCGCTAGGGCCGATGCCTGTCCGGTCGCGGATAAATTTAAAAGAGAGTTACCGCGGCCCTGGCACGTGGGTGGATTTTAGTCATTATAAGTCTAACACGCCTTCCCACTTCGTCCAAAGCGGGATAACTCATTGGAGATGACCTACGCCAAAAAAAGGCATATTTCGTTGACCTTCTCGTTGGTCCAGTGGTAGCAAGCGTTATTGCTGAGCGTGAGGTCCTGGGTTCGATGACCGGGTCGGGCAAAGTGTTATTGAGTTTTTCCATTTGGAATTTCTCAGTAGTAGCCCGGAGTCTAGACATGTGGCCAGTTGATGGCAATAGGCACGACCCCTATTGCTAAATGTGGATGTACTATTAACGAATCTCTGCCTAACCTTGCCGGGAATTCATGCTTAACTCTTTTTACGAGCTGTAAGAAGAGTTAAGCATGAGCATAAGCTTAATCCTTGACATAGTTAAATAATCCAATTTATTTTGTATTTTTCCAATTACTTCCCTGACAGAATTCAGTCTGGAAAAGGAACTGCAATCATGTTGGCTGAGCCAGTAAAGTAAACATTATGCAACATATTTATTTAAATGGAAATGTTTTATTTAAAGTTAAATTGTAATTATAAAAACTCGATTGATTCTGTAGAACCGTGTTTTTATGTAAATCAAAACGTGAGTTTCATATTAATTATTATCGAGTTCCGAGAGTGGAACACACTGCTTACATAAAACGTATAACCCATATATTAATATAGGTAAGAGAAGGGAAATAACGTGTCTTACCATCTCTAAGTATATTACAAAATTATTAACCTCCTTCATAAATACATCTCTATTCAAATTAGTATCTATATCTACATATGATAATTTAAAGAAGTCAGTTCCAAATCATTGCATATCAATATCTTCCAGAAGAACACAAAACTAAAGATACGTCTCTACGTTTTGTTGGAACATTTGGACTTTTAATAAGAATACTCATTTTCCAACAGCTATCTTATTTCCCATTTTATTGATTTTGTTGCCAAAGAAGGCATTACTAATAAAAGGAAAGTATCAGTGTGCTCCTAGATCTGATGATCACCGTACAAATACTTTCATAACAATGTCACTTAAATAACTTTTAGAATAACAATAAAAACAAATGAACGACAACGCATTCTCATACATAAGTCTTCCAAATCGCGGCCCGCCTCCAACGATTTACGATAGCTTGCTTTAACCGAGTTATGCAAATGATCGCGCACTTCCGCGTTTTACCGAGACTGTGCCGGAGGCTTATTACGTATCTCGCACAAGCAAAACGATTGCGATTTTTGAGAAAAATTGCAAAGCGGAGGTAAAGCATAGATTAGTTAAAAAAAAATCTTCAATTGCAAATCCGTACTAAGTATCTGCGATAACCACACCAAAGAAATTTTGCGTCAAAGGCGAAAGTTTTTTTTTCATTTAAAAACTTTGTCATAGGTGTTTGAGATTTGACCTTCGTACTTGGTTAGTTCCAGAGATTGCGACTTGCTTATTATTTTTGGTGCTAGCATCGCAGTATTAAGTGCATATTATATTATATTATATTGCTCGCCGATTTCATTAGTAACCGATTTTGAGATAATACTGATTTTTCTTGCGAATGATTGGTCGATGACTGCGCGATAGTTGTGCAATTCGTGCTGATTGCTATTTATACGTAATATGCCTGCCGATCGCCTCTGGCTGTAGGAACGGAATTCACCGAATTAAAGCGTTTGTTTCAAAGAATTAATGATGATTGATGTTACCTGGTTTTAATGTAGGCAGTTTAGTTCCCCACGTGGTTCGATGTGGGAATTCTTGATTATGTTGTTTTCGTTAATTTTTAACCGACTTACCAAAAAGGAGGAGGTTCTATGTTCGACTTTATGTTTGTTTTTTTTTTGTATGTTCACCTATAGCTCCTTCAGTTGTGGACCGATTTTGCAAATTCTTTCTTTGTTTGAAAGAGTATGTTTCGAAATTGGTCGCAATTTAATTCGGTGAAGATCTGATGAAGAACTTCGGAGATATACAACAGAACTCTTCAATAAACAACAGTAAAACTCTCGGGATTGCTGCTATCGCATGTCTGTTTATTGTTTATACCATTTCATAACATAACATCACGCCAGTATGCTCTGAAGAGGTACGCGGAACTCTCATTTCACCGGTTAAGTTTAAGTTTCAGGTTATTCGGGTAATCTATACTAGCGTTATAGGGACCTTACTTAACAACTTGCCTATTAGGTAGATAAAACTAAAAAGGGAAAAATAATTTGTATTTTTGTGTTAAACTATGTCAATACCAAATTTCAAAGGGTCGGATCCAAATTTTTGACGGATACAGACACTGTGGTTTCCGACTCGTAAGTGACAAAATATTGCGAATTTTACACGCCTTAAAATAATTTTGGATATTTGCTAATAATTTATAATAATAATCTTTATATTTTGTAAATAGTCTCATTCATAATAAAAACAACTAAACTTGTAGCTTAATTTCATCAAATATAATATAATACCAACTCGTTCTCTTTTTACGCTATTTAAAATACCTCCTCCTTGCTTATACCTAAGAATATTT
The DNA here is from genome assembly GCA_949775005.1 of Orthosia gothica. Classification (NCBI taxonomy): domain Eukaryota; kingdom Metazoa; phylum Arthropoda; class Insecta; order Lepidoptera; family Noctuidae; genus Orthosia; species Orthosia gothica. Next base: position 758,563 of record OX459068.1, read on the forward strand.
AAGCCGCTATTATTTTTTGAATTTGTGAATTGTTGCAATTTGTAGGATATGTCGTGAATAATTTTCATTCTATTGTGCGATTTATTATCGAACATTTATATTCCAGTGTGACACATGTGATTTCCGTTGTGAAGTTACGTCAAAAATTTGGTCCTGGCCCTTAAATCAATTCAGAGCTTCAAGCTTGAAAAGGTAAAATAGAGAGTTACCTTCGCATTAAGTATGGATAGTGTTAGAAAGTGACACTATCATTGAATGCCACAGACTATATTTATGTCAAGAAAATGCACGTAGCAAGCGGTTAACATAACAGAACGTAGCGGAAGGAAGTTACTTTTCTGGAAAAAAGCAGAATCCTCGTGCCCTTCTATCTATACCTATGTTCTCTCTCTTATAAGTGTTTTGTGTGTACAATAAATAAATTAATAAATACATAAGGCAGGTATGTCCTTAGTCGAGAGCATGACAAAACAATAATAATGGCTTAGTGTTCTTCCTGCTTCCGAGTAATCATATTTTGTAAGAGACGGCAAAAGGACGAAGGTTGACGACCGACACGCACATCACAAAGGAAAATGATGATAATTATATTTTTATTCTAAGAGATCAAATTTATTTATAGTAACAAGTAAAATTTCACAATTTAAAAACCCCCGACGCATTTATCTTGCGAAAACACCCCGATTCAAACAGTAAAATGCCCATAACTTTTGAATGGCTGAACCGATTTTATTCAAACATAGCTAAGAACACTCTCGACAAAATTACCTTTCAAACAAAAAAACTAAATCGAAATCGGTTCATCCGTTTAGGCGCTATGATGCCACAGACAGACACACAGATACACAGATACACAGCAACACACGTGAAACTTATAACACCCCTCTTATTCCGGCGGGGGTTAAAAAGTAATTTTTCAATCGGTTCGTGCTACGCCGTAGCAGTGCCACGCGGCTACGACGTGCTACGACGTGCTACGTGTGAGAAAGCCAATCTTTGCGAGACATGCCGCAAATAGTATAGTTGATATATTTATGTTAGGTTAAGTTATTTGTTGCGAGAGGGGGAATACTGATGTTGTAGGAGATAATGGCGAGTGTGGTGGATTATTGGAACTTATTCACTTTATGTTCTGAATTATGTCAAAGGAGTAAAAAGCGAATGATTTAGGTGAACATTCTAGTTGATATTAGTTTTATGTCTGAAAATGAGAAACTTAAAACAACAAGTAGTTTGATTTTACCAACGCTAGATATGACTCTCAAGTAAATTTGCCAAAAAATACTATATTGCCTTTTTATACTCTTCTTTATAAAATAGAATGTTCACAATAATATTACTACAAGAGTTCGTGAGTTCACCTAGATAGACTATGGGAAATTCTTTTTGCCCATAGTTCACCAGAAAGTCCATATGTTCTTTTCGTAGTATTACGAAAGAATAATAGTGATATTAAATTGTAAAGCCAGCGTGAAAATCACAGTACATTATCGCCGACAACATCAGTATTGCCCCCTCTCGCAACAAATAACTTAACCTAACATAAATATATCAACTATTTGCGGCATTTCTCGCAAAGATTGGCTTTGTCACACGTAGCACGTCGTAGCCGCGTGGCACTGCTACGGCGTAGCACGAACCGATTGAAAAATTACTTTTTACGTTCTGAATGGAAATCGTTTGAACTATTCGAATGTGATAAATAAATACAGTTGTGTTTTATTTATTTATCTGGCAATTTGTAATGTTCTTTTTACTTGAAAACTATTTTTTTTTGTTTCATATAGATAGTTTTCGCAAGTCACGTTTAAGTCCTATGTATTAGGGGGGCGAGACCTTTGCCATCAACTGAGTACAAGTCTAAACTCTGGACTGTTACTGTCAAATCCCAAATGGGAAAACCCAACAACACTTTGCCCGACCTGGAAATCGAACTCAGGTCCTCATGCTGAAGTAGCGCTTGCTACCCCTAGACCAACGAGACATTAAAACAATATCCTAAGTAATATTTACAGTTCGAAATTTGTCATGCTTGTGATACCAATCAAACTCTTTAAAGATTTATTCACACTACTCAGAATTTTGTGTACACGAAATAGTTTTAACTTGTTTCACAGACAGACTCATAATTATTATTATCCGCCCACAAATGTTCGGGTTGACCTTAGAAAAACAAATAATTTGTAAACAAAACATCAAGAGCTTTAGGAATGTTTTGTAAGCCGATATAAGTAGGTAAATAATAAAAACTTTTTTGCGAATAAAAAAACTTTTTTGCAAAAAAATACTACCGACTTCCAAATGAAAAACTACAAAGTGAAAAATAACTTAACTTTTGGAAGTCGGTGTCTTACGTAAGTACCATTTTTTTGCGATATGGACACCGACTTCCAAAAGTTAAGTTATTTTTCACTTTGTAGTTTTTCATTTGGAAGTCGGTAGTATTTTTTTGCAAAAAAGTTTTTTTATTTTTCCCTTTTTAGTTTTACCTACCTAATAGCAAGTGGTCCCTATAACTCCAGAATAGATTAACCGAATAATATGAAACTTGAACATAACCGGTGAAATGAGAGATCTGTGTACCCCTTTAGAGCGTACTGGCGTGATGTTATGTTATGAAATGGTATAAACAACAAACAGACATGCGATTGCAGCAATCCCGAGAGTTTTGCCGTTATTTATTGAAGAGTTCTGTTGTGTATCTCCGAAGTTCTTCATCAAACCTTCACCAAATTAAAATGGGACCAATTTCGAAACATACTCTTTCAAACAAAAAAATAATTTTCAAAATCGGTCCACAATTGACAGAGATATCGATGAACATACACAAAAAAAAAAAAAAAAAAAAAAAACAAACATAAAGTCGAACATAGAACCTCCTCCTTTTTTTGTAAGTCGGTTAAAAAATACTACCGACTTCCAAATGAAAAACTACAAAGTGAAAAATAACTTAACTTTTGGAAGTCGGTGTCTTTCGTAGGAACCATTTTTTTGCGATATGGACACCGACTTCCAAAAGTTAAGTTATTTTTCACTTTGTAGTTTTTCATTTGGAAGTCGGTAGTATTTTTTTGCAAAAAAGTTTTTATTTTTCCCTTTTTAGTTTTACCTACCTAATAGCAAGTTGTTAATTAAGGTCCCTATAACTCCAGAATAGATTAACCGAGTAACATGAAACTTGAACATAACCGGTGAAATGAGAGATCTGCGTACCCCTTTAGAGCGTACTGGCGTGATATTATGTTATGAAATGGTATAAACAACAAACAGACATGCGATTGCAGCAATCCCGAGAGGTTTGCCGTTATTTATTGAAGAGTTCTGTTGTGTATCTCCGAAGTTCTTCATCAGACCTTCACCAAATTAAAATGGGACCAATTTATAAACATACTCTTTCAAACAAAAAAGAATTTTCAAAATCGGTCCACAATTGACGGAGATATCGGTGAACATACATAAAAAAAAAAAAAAAAAAAAAAAAAAACATACAAGATGTCGAACATAGAACCTCCTCCTTTTTTGTAAGTCGGTTAAAAATAAAATCAACTGCCAACAAAAAAACCTTTTTTGCGTTTATGGGTATTTACCTTTTTGGCTGGCAACGAGGCAAACTAAAATAAAATTATAAGACAACTAAAAGGTAAAAAACTGATGACCTGGTTAAGGTTGCGGGAAGGCGCTGTATGCGAGACACACGGGACTGGTCAATGTGGCGACACCTGGGGGAAGCCTATGTCCAGCAGTGGACGTCTTTCGGCTGAAATGATGATGATGATGTTTAAAAGGTGGTACATAGAGAACCTATAAGTTACCATAATAATGATATAATTGTATTTTTAAGAAGTCAAGAATTGCCTTCTCAATTATAAAACAAACAGACTTTCAAAACTGTGCAATTAGTATGATTCAATGTTTTAATCTTTAAAAGAAACCTAAAAGAAAACGTTAATCTAAAAATTCCATATTTATTAGATAGTATATTAGATTAAAAGATAGTGACACTAAAATTGTTACTATCTTTTATATATTGAAATTGAATAGGTGTGTATTTTTAACCCCCGCCGGAAAAAGAAGGGGTGTTATAAGTTTCACGTGTGTTGCTGTGTATCTGTGTATCTGTGTATCTGTGTGTCTGTGTGTCTGTGTATCTGTGTGTCTGTCTGTGGCATCATAGCGCCTAAACGGATGAACCGATTTCGATTTAGTTTTTTTTTGTTTGAAAGGTAATTTTGTCGAGAGTGTTCTTAGCTATGTTTGAATAAAATCGGTTTAGCCGTTCAAAAGTTATGGGCATTTTACTGTATGAATCGGGGTGTTTTTAACCCCCGCCGGAAAAAGAAGGGGTGTTATAAGTTTCACGTGTGTTGCTGTGTATCTGTGTGTCTGTCTGTGGCATCATAGCGCCTAAACGGATGAACCGATTTCGATTTAGTTTTTTTTGTTTGAAAGGTAATTTTGTCGAGAGTGTTTTTAGTTAAGTTTGAATAAAATCAGTTCAGCCGTCCAAAAGTTATGGGCATTTTACTGTTTGAATCGGGGTGTTTTCGCAAGATAAATGCGACGGGGGTTTTTTAAATTGTGAAATTTTACTTGTCGCAAGATAAATGCGTCGGGGGTTTTTTAAATTGTGAAATTTTACTTGTTCTAACCAAAAAATCTGTAAATTTGTTGATTGGAATAAAACATTTTATTTTATTTATTTATTTCTTAAACAATAAAAATCGGTTAGCCATAAAAATTCCATAGTCATTTAGCGGCGTCTATCAAACTATAAAGTGTCACTATCTCATCGATTAAATGGAATCGTAAAATAATCCTGATAATGATGACTGCAATATGAATTAAGATAACAAATAGAACCGGAGCGAGTGGCTTCCATACTGGTTCTGTGAGAAGGACGGGTGACGGTCGTGTCTGCGATGAGGACGATACAGTTGCTGGTGCTGAGTGTGGCTGTGGTGAGCCTGGCGGGAGCAGGAAAGCATGATGCATATTCAAGGTAATTATAACCTTAATTAGTATCATAGATTATTATATTTACAAGGAAAATATTAATGGAAACGCCAAGAGGACGCCCTAAAAGGACATACACGGATCTTATTGGTGAAGTTTTTCAGCAAGGCCAGATCCTCAGTACTCATAATCGGTGTGTGGTTGTGACTAGATGTATGAACTTAAATTAAGGTGGTGTTCTGTTCTTGCTGCCAACCCTCATGAGAAAAAGCGTGAGTTTTTTTTTTTGGGACATTTCTACCGCCCTTTTCACAAACCACTGCAACTCCTGAAAGCCAGAATCAACAGTGACGACCACCAGAAAAGCGCCTAGGCAATGAAGCTCGACGAAGTCCCGAGAATGAATTTTACTGTCTTAGATCCCGCAACGAAATTAATCAGAAAAGAATAATGGAGGAATAAGAAAAAGTACAATTTCGACTTCCCTCCACATCAAGCAGGAGACAGAACAAACAAGGCCAATAGGCACAAAGGGTCGTTTACAACTGGGATAAGCTATACTTGATGGAATTATCCCACCTACATAGCCATTCGGATAAAAGTTCCTCCCAGACGTCAATATGTGGTTTAATTAATCTAGAGATTTTCTCACGGTCACTCCGCGTTAAAAAGTCCGCGTCCATGGTCTCTTTTGCGGAATATTACATTGCAGCACGTCGCTGCACTTCAAGGTCGACCGGAAGTACTTCAGCAAGTACCGGAAAAGCCTCTGTACTAACCTTCCTGTATGCTTTGCATAAGAATATCAAAGCCAAACGCTGATCCTAAAGTAATTTACGTCGTACCACCCCTATTGTGGCCCTATCAGCCCAAACAGACGCCCCATAGCAGATACAACCCAAGTAGCCCCATAAATATTCTTTAAAGTCAAAAAAGAGGAAAGTTGAGTAGTTGTATACTAACTGTAGATTTATCTTTCGCCTTATAATTTTTTTTCATTCGCTATAAGCTTGCGAATGACCATTATGTCACCTGATTTTAAGTGATGATGTGGTCGACGGTGAAGCACGCTTAGCTAGAAGTAACCTATTCACTCTTGACTTGAAGACACCTTATTTCAGGGAATTCCACTCCTTAGCTGTACGCACAATGAAAGTATTTATTATCCTTATCTCATTTTGTTACAACCTACTCAAGTTTAGACAGACAGGTGTTATCAAAAATTAATCCGGGGTTTGCCTATCATTAGTGGAAATCGATTGTCATGCTATGGGCATGTGATGCAGAGTCATGCAAAACATTTCGTGTGAGCAGTTTTGAGTATGAATGTTGTGGTAGAGGAAGATCAAAGAAACAATTGAAAGATTGTGGGAAAGATGACAATATGGCTAGAGAGGATGAGGATGAGGCTATAGAGATGACGACGAAAAGTTTTGTATGAACAACGTATTTATTGTCTTACTAGGTTTTGCAGATCGGATTGGCAGGTACTCCGTGTAAAATATTGATCAATGATTGCAGCATTTGATTAGACTGGAAACTGACCCTAAAGTAGCTCGTAAAAAATTACGCATTGAAACCGTTCCTTGTTCCAGGTACACAGTCCACGCGGTGCTACCGCGCAACTCCTCAGACATGTTGCTGCTGCAGCGGCTGGAGCAGCAGCTGGACCTTGACATGTGGCAGTTTGGAGCGCCCGCGCCCCTAGAAAGAGAGGCACTTCTCATGGTGGCGCCGGAACAGAAGGAGGCGTTCTTGAGGGCGTTGGATGAGCAGGACATTCAGCACTATTTGCACACCGAAAACGTTGCCAAGTGAGTTTATGGATTTCTGACTTTTTTGGCGAATCACTGGGCAGATTGGGAGGCCATACGGAAGACCTTTTCACATCATAGGAAAAGTAAAAATAACAGTAATATACTGAACTGTCCCACTCCTCCCATCCCAATTGATTTACTTCAATTTATTTCAGCGTTGTGCTTCATCTCCTCAATTCAAACTGCATTCCACGAAAATAAAACGAGCAAATTAATTTTTTATTTCTTGCTACATAATTTATCTAGTAGTAGACACGTCGTTCGATCGACAGTCTATTAATGACGTAATTATGATACGATATCTTTCGAAAATACCCCGATTCATACATTATAACGCACATAAGTTCAGAACGGCTTAACCGATATTCATCAAACATTGCTGAGAAAAGTCTCGATAAAGTCACCTTGCTAACAAATTTAATCAAAATTGGTTCATCCATTTAGGAGCTATAATGTCACGGATAGATACACAAGTACATAAACACACAGATGCACACGTCAAACTTATAACACACCTCTTTTTCCGTCGGGGGTTAAAAATCAATTAATAAGCAGCAAACCAACCAACAAGCAGCAAAATAGTATGGCTTAGCATAGTTATTCAAAATAGATGCTATTAAAAATCTGAATTGCAATAAAATATTCAATAAATCATTTCAAATTAACAAAAAAATTGGTTTTTAAACGCCAGAAACATTTAATTTACACTATTGGTTATACGAATGGTTAGTCATGAATTAAGTAAATACGAAAATAGTGCTTTGTAAACAGAAATAATTCACGTCATGGACTTATGACACGTTGTCGATACCAATATTTGTCTGCAGTAATGCATAAAAATAACGAGTCAAAATACATTCTATTAATTTATAATCTACTACTATACTCTACTACTATGCGACTAGGACAGAGGTTCTAAACAATTTAATTGTGTCATTCTATGAGCACGGGACCGGTCGATGTAATTATGCTTGGGGGAGGCCTATGTTCAGCAGTGGAAGTCCGAAAAGATGATAATTCTATCAGCAATTGCCATTGTCAAAATGCCAAAATGTAAGGGATTGATCAAGTTACATTTCGACAGCGCTTGGCAAACCTATACATTTTTGACCTTTTAAAAACTTAAAAACACTTGAATGTTATCAATCCACGCGCGCGAGTGGGTGACCACTTCGGTGGCGCTGTACTCCATCTTCAGACTAGTGGAGAACCTGCGCAGCGAGGACCGCGACCTGCTCACAGACGTGGACTGGATCATCATACCGCTCGTCAACCCTGATGGCTATGAGTTTACGCATGAAGATGTGAGTCAATTATATGTAGACTTAAAAGCTCGCTGCCGAGCAAAGTGACAAACCTATACATTTTTGACTTTTTACTAATTGCTATAGCGTCGCTTTCGATGATAGAACGTCTAGAGCCTCAGGAGGGTGACCATACGCTCTTAGAGCAAGGTTATTTTGAGTGTGCGTAAGAGACAGATGAATATGACTTGTGTACATCTGTCCCTTTTTTACAGTCGAACTATGATAGTTTTGACACGTCAGGATGCGGGGACCAGTCGATGTGGCGACGCTTCGGGCCTATATTCATCAGTGGACGTCTTTCAGCTGAAACAATGATGATGAATTAATAGTGATCTAATAAATTAATTCCTTTCATAGAGCCATCGAGAAAAACGATGAAGAGATATCAATGTGGAAAAGAAGGAGGGCCCAGAGGATGGTGTTTCAGGATTACTTGCGATATGCTGAAGTAAGTCTTGATCCTTCACGTTTACCACCAGCAAAATGTTGCAAATTTGACACATTTTAGTAAGAATCAGTGATAAAAATCAACCGGTAAAAACCGCAAAATCATCGTGAAAATGATAAAAATATTGTAAAAGATAATCTTCTAGAGATTAACTAAAGAAGTACTGATTCGAAAACGATAATTCTTTCGCTAGTACAACTTTTTATCCTGAAACAATTTAACGGTATTTTACTATAGGACATAATATAAAAGAATGTTATGATTTTTACTGATTTAATTTATATATTCATATTATTTATTGCACAAAAAACACAGATATACAAATGCAAAAAGACAACTTATGTACAAAGGCGAGCTTAACATACAGTGTTATAGTGAGATTTTCAAAAAAATTAACAGTTAACAAAAGGGCACAATAAAAAACTTAAAAAACGCTTGAATATTTTCAATTATTTTTAACTAAATAGAAAAAAATACGTGTACAGCACATAATGCAAGAACATAATACATACTATATAATAATACAACTAATATACTTACCGTACGTACTGTTTTTCTACTCGTTTGTAAATTCCTAGGTTTATAGGTCACAGTTTATTGGTGTCCTAATTTTACTCTTGGTAGGGCGGCTCATATGCTGGCCAGTAAACTGGACAGTCACTTCAAGGTCGTTATTTCATAGATTTGTATCCGAATGTTGAACTTTATAAACATTAACGACTCACGGTGGAGCAAAGGTTGTGCGTTAAAGGGTATAATTTGTTTTATGTACTCTCTAACTAAATACAATCATCATCAGTCCACTGCCAACATAGTGTGTTACATCATGAATTTCAAAGGTCTGTGTCAGAAAGATCTCTCTGTTTTGTCACTGTGTTTAATTCCTCTTCCAAAATAATAATTTAGCAATATCTGTTTTTCAGATTGATGCCTATATGGAGAGAATAGCTGCACAATACCCCGACTTGGTAACTCTAGTCAACGCTGGAAGGAGTTTCGAAGGTCGAGATATCAAGTACTTGAAGGTTGGTGTCATCTTAGTATTATTGATCTGCTGTGCAATGTTAAAATTCAAATATTTAAAAGTCAAGTAAATAAATAGTTTAGTCTCGTCAAAATATAATTTGAATCTATAACGATACAAATCGGAACTGGAGCGCGTTAACGAAATCAAGGACTTGGGGCTGACATTGGACGTAAATATGAACTTTAATCTGCACATCAATAGCATCTGTGCCAAGGCCTTCTTCTTCTTGTTTTGTCATGAGACAAACGAATGGCTTTAAAGATAAGAATGCTGTTATGGTATTGTATTATTCTTTTGTGCGCAGCAAACTAGAATATAATTCACTGGTGTGGGATCCGCACGAGCAAAAGTATAAGCTAATGATAGAACGGGTTCAACGCAAAGGTGAATGGCAGATTTCGTGCCGCATACTTTTTCTGTTGTTCGGTTATAGAATTTGTACCACTTATTATGTCAACTAAGCCATTTATTTGCATGTAAGTTTACTATTTTTAAAACTTCGGATTAATTAATAACATCAATCTAAAGATTTTAATATATAAACGTTATAAAATCGTACGCTAAACGCAGTTATGTTATTAGAAATTGCCTTACGTAAAATAACACAACTATTGAATTGATAATTAATTACTTAGAAATAGAAATAACATTAAATATAATCAAACTCATCATTATCAAACTGTTGCAGTCGGCTGCTGGATATAGGTATCTCCTAATGCCCTGAGTAGGTACGATCCGCACCTCAATTTACCTACTTAATGGTAAGTAAAACACTACAAAGATAGCAACAAATAATTTACATAACACATAATGCAACATTTACCTATATGTAACAATCTACATTGGTACACTAGTACATAACCTTAAAAAATAAAACTGGTTATAACATTTACGTCCCAAGTTTAAAAAATCAAAAAATTTAAAAAGGGATTATCTATCATAGTAACTACCAAATAAAACAAAAAATATCCCAAAACACGAAATTTCTATTAGCGGTACGAAACTCCCATACAAGCCTGCCGTTCTCCTTTGCTCGATACCTGTACAAAAAGTTGTATGTGTACTATCCCTATTTATATCCGTCTCTGTTTGTCGTGGGAATGGTGGGCATCAACACGCTGGAACTGCGACGTAAGTGTGCGCTGTTGATGCACTCCTTCTTTATGCTGAACAATAGGACCGACAACTCGTCCACGTTGGCTCGCTGTTCACTGTTTGCTCCAGACCGAGTCCGGCAGGCTTATTACGTATGAAACAGCTATAGCAATATTTGCGCAGAGATTGTACAATCTTCGTGCGATTATCGCTTTACGTCAAAAAAAATAAGGCGTATTTTTGCAAAATAATTGCTCTGCAATCGCAAATCGCATTATATATGAGCTATAGCCACACCATAATAATTTTACGACAGCACTGCTAACAATAAAAATTTGCTAACTGAAATGTGCATTTATCGCAAGGTGATCGCGATCCTTTCGTATTACGTATGGTTTTTGACAGCAGAGCGACAGCCATCGGCGAGCAAATGTAGCTGTCAAATTGCGATAACTTTTTCCCTTGTTGTTGGTCGATTGCCAATCGCTCGCTGATGGCTGAGTAGGTACAGAAGTTTTTGAGTTTTTGGCGGTTTTTTTCGTGTGTTATTTTGTGGCTACTTTAATTATCCGCAAATTAGAATATTAATATAAAAGTAAATATTGAAATAACAAATTCCTAGTGAATATTGTAATGAAAAATTGGTTTTGTTTTGTGTCTCTAATGGCTACGCAACTGGACTATTTGTTGAATCATTGGAACAGACGTGATCTCGGTAAAGTAGAGGATTTTTTTATACTGTAGTGTTGGCTACCTCAGCGAAGCTTATATATGTTTACTACTAAATACATTAGAATGTAACGAATGTGAAGTCCACAATATGCATCTTCTATTATATTCTTTTTTTTATATGGCAAGCATGGTCGAATTCTGCCAATGTCTAAAGTAAATTGGAAAAATCTATTTTACGTTTCATAGCTTAAATACGAGATGATGAGTCTCTTTAGTGATGTCCTAATGCGTTATCGATTCGATTTCGTATAAAAATTGGCAACTCGATGAAATATTAATGGATTTACACATTGACATTTTAGTCATCCAATTTTTCAAATCAATTAATAAATTATGTCAATAAAATTAAAATATCCAATTTTCACTGCCATATTTACTTTACACAAATACTTTACATCTGTGAATATTAACTTATCGGAATATTAAAGCTAAATAGTAATCAAATGGACTATTGTCAAAAAACAGCCTCCACGAAGTGTTGCTCTTTCATAAGCTGGTTAATTCATCAAACTAGATACAATTTATAAATCATCGGACAGATAAAATAGCTTCTGTTAAGAATGACTGTCAACAAAAAATACTTGACTTAAAGGCCTCAGTAGCCAGGTCAATAAATTGATCGCGCAATAATTGTACAATAATTGCGACTTGCTGTTCCTTACGTAATAAGCCCGCCGGTGTCGCGCGCCTGTGCTCCGCGATGCCTGTTCGCGGCTCCTCCATTGCGTACCCTGACAGCGCGATATGGCCCTACAACCCAGGCACTCAATCTGCTTAACGCCCTTATTGCTCAGGAACCTGGCGTCGATATATTTATGTATAACGATAAAGCTTTTGTCACTTAGATATCAACGACGAACTTTGAAGACCCCAGCAAGCCGGTCTACTTCATGAACGCGATGATCCACGCGCGCGAGTGGGTGACCACTCCGGTGGCGCTGTACTCCATCTTCAGACTGGTGGAGAACCTGCGCAGCGAGGACCGCGACCTGCTCACAGACGTGGACTGGATCGTCATGCCGCTCGTCAACCCTGATGGCTATGAGTTTACGCATGAAGATGTGAGTCAATTATTTGTAGACTTAAAAGCTCGCTGCCGAGCAAAGTGGTTCTGCAACTATATTAATTCTCGAAAAGAAGATCTTAAGCGCCACGTAATACACCTCGCCTATGCATTCGATCCAAGCGAAGCCCTTTGCTAGACACAGATCTCCAATGATACCCACAGCGACTAATTCTGTGATTTAAACATTCAACGAATTATCTCGACGTTCACCAAGTTTTCCTTAACCAAGTGACCATACACACATTACCTACACTTCTACATAGGTCTGCAATATTAAATCAATCAATGTACTTTTTCAGACCCGTCTCTGGCGTAAGACAAGATCAGTAAATCTAGCAGTCCATGCAACCTGCTTCGGAGTTGACGGCAACAGAAACTTCGACGTATTGTTTGGAACCGATGGAGTGTCTGATGACCCTTGTAACCTGACCTATCCTGGAACTCACCCCTTCTCGGAGCCTGAGACAGGATACGTCAGGGACATACTCTTGGCATATCTGGATAGGATCCAGATATACATGGACATCCACAGTCACGGGAACTGGGTGCTGTTCGGTTATGGGGACTACAGCCTACCAGCGAATGCCGCTCAGCTGTTTCACCTTGGTTCTGCCATGGGAGCTGTCATGGATGCGATGAAGCTGCCAGAAGCTGGCTTCTACCGTGTGGGAAACAGTGCAACTATCCTGTATGGTAGTTCGGGCAGTGCCCAGGATTATGGTCAGGTAAGCCTGCTTCTCTTTTTATACGTGCTCTGTATTGCTAAAGGTCATACTCGTCTTGGAAAGCTTTAATCTGCTCGGTCACTCCACTCTTTCACTTCAGTCGAGTGGTGAATGCAAGTCCATTTTGGTCCAGATTTGTTCTGACCAGCGTGTAGGTGAACCACCACGCGGTCTTTTCCGTAACGTTGTTCCAATACAACTAGGTTTGCCAGGTAGTCTATTTCACCCCGGGCGATGTGACCAAAGAAACTTATGACTCGTTGGTAATAGATCGTGGAGAAGTCTTAAGCATATTGTCTGTGGCTGCAGTTACAAAAACGTTTTTTTGCTCGTATTTTTATGTTCAATAATGTATCTGTAATATTATAACATTAATATACGGACAAAAAATCTTTGTTTCAATTTGCAAGCAATTAATCAGAATTTTATTTTATTTTAATCCCTTAATTGTGAAGCAATCTGTGCTCAATGAAAAATATTTTACAAATGCACATTATGTATTTTTAATCCTGAAATAATCCACAGACTGTATCGCAAACAATAACGATGCTATATTTGATAAATACGCGATCATTAGTCTGTACGTCTGGTGCAATCGAGCGAACACGCGTACTCGATCTTATCTCTCTGAATTTATTGTGTTTTTGATAACTATATTTATTATGATGGACCTCGATTACTGCCAATTTATTGTTGATTCACATTCTGAGCACGTGCTGAACATGGTTTGTGATGGTGGATATTATGAACGTGTCGTACATATTGGCATGGTCGTCTTCAACATGATGAATTCCAAAACATCTAATATCCCTTGATCCACGAGGTCAAGATATTTCAAGCTCTCAAGCCTCGTGTATACAGAATCACACTATTTTTTTGTATGTAAATGAAAATAAGCCAGGATATATTACTTGCTTGCTCCGAATTCTAGCTTCATAAACTACCTTGTATAATCCGGACGTAAACGATTGTTACACATACAAGTCATCGTAACAAAAGATCCCGATAACGATTCCCTAAGATTAATTAACAGACCTGCCAATAAAACTACCCGACAGATAAAGGAAAAACAAAGGGAAACAGTTCCAACGCAGATGCTTAGCGTAACGTACCGTGTTACCAAATGGTTCGATTCGGGAGAATGCGTGCGTGAAGCCGGGGCCGGGCCAATGGCGCGGTGGGGATCACCGTAATGAGGATGTTCGGTATTTGGGGATCGAAATGACGCGTGTTTTTACCTATCAGTTGGTAGTAGCCAGTCTTTTGTCTACGGTTTTTGAGTTTAGAATAAACTTTTAAACCCCCGCCGGAAAAAGAGGGGTGTTATAAGTTTCACGTGTGTTGCTGTGTATCTGTGTATTTGTGTATCTGTGTGTCTGTCTGTGGCATCATAGCGCCTAAACGGATGAACCGATTTTGATTTAGTTTTTTTTGTTTGAAAGGTAATTTTGTCGAGAGTGTTCTTAGCTATGTTTGAATAAAATCGGTTCTGCAGTTCAAAAGTTATGGGTGTTTTTCTGTTTGAATCGCGGTGTTTTCGCAAGATAAATGTGTGTTTTTAACCCCCGCCGGAAAAAGAGGGGTGTTATAAGTTTCACGTGTGTTGATGTGTATCTGTGTGTCTGTGTATCTGTGTATCCGTGTATCTGTGTGTCTGTGTCAATGTCTGTGGCATCATAGCGCCTAAACGGATGCACCGATTTCGATTTAGTTTTTTTTTGAATGAAAGGTGAATTTGGCGAGTGTGTTCTTAGCTATGTTTGAATAAAATGCCGTTCAAAAGTTATGGGCGTTTTACTGTTTGAATCGGGGTGTTTTCGCAAGATAAATGTGTCGGGGGTTTTTTAAATTTAGAAATTTTACTTGTTAAATATTGAAATTTTACTTGTTGGAGATTTAAGCTGTTTAGCAGATTCTTTCGAGAATTTAAGTTAAACTTCAACATTCTAAATACATTATGGCGGACCAATTATTTGTATAAACCTTGTGTATAATACCCATTGGTATGATATGAAAAGTTTACTGAGAGAGAGAGTTCCGTTATTATGGGATAATAACAAGTTAATAATGTTTTTTTTTTGTATTATATTGTTCTTTTTGTCCTCAGTTCGTCGGTGTTCCGTTCTCGTACACCTTGGAGCTGCCAGGTTACGGATACGGCTTCCTAGTGCCTCCTGAGTTCATAGACCATATTAACGAGGAGACGTGGCAGGGCATCGCACTCACGGCTCGAATGGCACGCTCCTACTACAGAGCGCGGTATAACACTGCTACTACTACTGCTGCTCCTACAACGGTATCCACGACTGCTGCCAATACTGCTGTGACTGATGCAACGATTGCTACTCCTGTCACCGCTGCTCCTGTAACTGATGCGACTATTGCTACTCCTGCCACCGCTGCTCCTGTAACCGATGCAACGATTGCTACTCCTGCCACCACTGCTCCTGTAACTGATGCAACGATTGCTACTCCTGCCACCGCTGCTCCTGTGACTGATGCAACGATTGCTACTCCTGCCACCGCTGCTCCTGTAACTGATGCGACGATTGCTACTCCTGCCACCGCTGCTCCTGTGACCGATGCTACGATTGCTACTCCTGCCACTCTTGCTCCTCCAGCTGCATCTGTTTAACGTTAGGTTACAGTAACGTTTAACACGATGTATGTTTGTATTAAAGATATTGCATTTTTTTATATTTGTTGTTTTTTTTTTGTTCAATTGCGTTTCTGTGGGTAGCACTGCGTGCCTCCTGAGTCCATAAGCTATATCAACGAGGAGACGTGCAAGGCACAGCAATCACGGCTCGGATGTCACACGCACTTACTTTTAGAGCGCTCTACGAGTACAACCCTGCTACCACTGCAGCACCTACAAGTGCTACAACTACTGCTGCTGCTATAACTGAGGCAACGACGGCAATTCAATTTGACATTGAATGCCGTCCCTGCAGCATTTTCCTACTCATCAAAATGCTCATGTTTCCATTATATCTATATTTATGACATTAGTTCCAGTCTGCCGTGCGCACAATCTGCCAGAATATTAGTTTATTACAGTCTGCTGATCGGCGCCCCCCGAGTAATATAACGCGAGTCAGTGCACGTTTTACGAATAGCCCCAGGGTTCAAGCGGTGGTGGCGTTTGTTCCTCCACCGTGATAGGAAGCGACTGTGCGTCCATTAATGAGCATAGTGACGATTGTAATGAGTTGGTAAGTCGGTAGAACAGACAATAAGAACAACAATGAATCTGAAATTAAAAGAGGAGAAATTTTTATGTTTGTTTAAATTAACAGATTAAAAATCAAGTAAAATTTCAAAATTTAAAAACCCCTGACACATTTATCTTGCGAAAACACCCCGATTCAAACAGTTAAACGCACATAACTTTTAACCGGCTGAACCGATTTAATCCAAACATAGCTAAGAACACTCTCGACAAAACCACCTTTCAAACAAAAAAAAAACTAAATCAAAATCGGTTCATCTGTTGAGGCGCTATGGTGCCACAGACAGACACACAGATACACAGATACACAGCAACACACGTGAAACTTATAACACCCCTCTTTTTCCGGCGGGGGTTAAAAATAGAAAACTTATCAATCACAAATAAATTTTCAAAGATTAAAGCTTCACTATGACAGAATACTATAGTCTGCCACCAGAGTGAACCCACGGTAAAAGTTTATAGTTATTTTACAAACAAGGCAACCAAAGCATAACTTTTTAAGAAAAGAGTACTTTTATTCAATAAAATCGACGTACATCCTAAACATTTAACTTTTGCATAACCTATTAATTTAAGAAACGTGGTTTTTCTCTGCAAAATCTGCTAAAGGGACGTGTAGGTTTTGGTTTTCGGTAAATCCTTTCCTTTGATCTCAAATCTGAATATATCATCTTCTTATCTTTCCGAACATTCAAAGACATGAATTAATTCGATACGTAGCAGGGCCCATCTGTACCTTCCCCTATTACAGCGGTCTCCAATCTCCAAGAAATTAGGATTACATACATCAATAGCCGTTCTACCTCGCTTGAAAATAAACCACTCACTGACTCCTGTACTCCTAGTACTTAACTCATAGCGAGGATAACGTACATACGTAACATCAATCCTGTATTCCTCGAATGGTTAGGCAGCGGTGCACCTAGTTATGTTTAAGTTCCATCTAATAGGAGACGAGCCTATTGCCATCAACCAAGTACAAAGTCCAGACTTTAAGCTGTTACTGAGAAATTCCAGTTGGAAAAACTCAATAACACTTTGTCCAACCCGGGCATCTAACACAAAGACTCAACATAAGTGACATTCTATCAACGAAAGCGCCGCGATAGCGATTGGACAAAAGTTAAAAATGCGTGGGAATGCCAAGCGCTGTCGAAATATCACGTGATCAATCTCGTAAATTTTGGCATTTCGACCATCGATGATAGAATGACTTTTTAACCCCCGCCGGAAAAAGAGGGGTGTTATAAGTTTCACGTGTGTTGCTGTGTATCTGTGTGTCTGTCTGTGGCATCATAGTGCCTAAACGGATGAACCGATTTCAATTTAGGTTTTTTTGTTTGAAAGGCAATTTTGTCGAGAGTGTTCTTAGCTATGTTTGAATATAATCGGTTTAGCCGTTCAAAAGTTATGGGGATTTTACTGTTTGAATCGGGGTGTTTTCGCAAGATAAATGTGTCGGGGGTTTTTTAAATTGTTAAATTTTACTTGTTACCTAACCGCCGAAGGAGGGTAATGTGTTTATTGTCTATAGCTTTAGGACCACACACTCAGCACTTCAGCAGTAGCGCTTTCGAGCACTACAGCAACTCACAGCGTAGATAAGTCCGCAGATAAGTCCGCTCATCTAAATGTTATGAAACATTCGCTCACGACTACTGTACGAATGGGGGCGCATGTCATTATGATTATGTTTTAATTTGTAAAACAAACAACTGTTATTATGTTGTTTTAATCGTGATTTGTTTTTAACCCCCGCCGGAAAAAGAGGGGTGTTATAAGTTTGACGTGTGTTGCTGTGTATCTGTGTGTCTCTCTGTGGCATCATAGCGCCTAAACGGATGAACCGATTTTAATTTAGTTTTTTTTTGTTTGAAAGGTGATTTTGTCGAGAGTGTTCTTAGCTATGTTTGAATAAAATCGGTTCAGCAGTTCAAAAGTTATGGGCGTTTTACTGTTTGAATCGGGGTGTTTTTAACCCCCGCCGGGCCGGAAAAAGAAGGGGTGTTATAAGTTTTACGTGTGTTGCTGTGTATCTGTGTGTCTGTCTGTGGCATCATAGCGCCTAAACGGATGAACCGATTTCGATTTAGTTTTTTTTTGTTTGAAAGGTAATTTTGTCGAGAGTGTTCTTAGCTATGTTTGAATAAAATCGGTTCAGCCGTTCAAAAGTTATGGGCATTTTACTGTTTGAATCGGGGTGTTTTCGCAAGATAAATGTGTCGGGGGTTTTTCAATTTTGAAATTTTACTTGTCGCAAGATAAATGTGTCGGGGGTTTTTAAATTTTGATATTTTACTTGTGGACAGTTTTGTTTGCAAAATATTCTTATACTTACTTCTATTTCAGTTATTACTCGAGTGATATGAAAGAAAAGGGAGTCACTGATAGCGTCACGGTAGACAGGATGGTATGGAAGAAGAAAACGTGTTGCACCGACCCCAAGACACGTGGGATAAGGGGAAAAAGATGATGACGTTATGCACTGTGCATTTTAGCGCGATGAAGCATGGTTTACAACCGCGATCAATACAGCGCAGTACTCGCACGATATGCGTGCATTGCTGATGCAGCCAGTAATTAGATTAGCGGCCCGCCACACACCGATGTGTAACACACGATGCGTTAGTTGGTTCAAATTGTTATTATGCACCTAACCGTTTTGTAGAGGCTATGGTGTACCAAAAGTATTGGCCTAGCCTTCTTCAAGGTGGAGATATGACCTGGGTAATACCGTAGCAATTCGTTAGATGCTAGATGCACTGGGTCGGTCGATGTGACATCGCTTGGGAGATGCCATGTTTAGCAGTGGACGTTTATCTGATGGATGAGTATGGTGAATCTCCCTATTCCGATCCCCGGTTTTAACCAACAGATGCAGCTTTGGAAGGCCTCTCACTTGGTGAGCATTCGTGGGTGGGTGTCTGCTAGATACAAGACGCACAAGACTGGTCGATGAGGCGACGCTTGGCCTATCAAGCAGTGGACGTCTTTCGGCTGGAATTACTCATTGGTTTTGTTAGGAACTTGTCTGGCAATATGTGGGTGCACTGTAGTTGCAGGCGTGATGTTATGTTAAGGAAAAATTTAATATCACGCTGGGAGTTTAGAGTTAAAGAGACCATTACTGCCTAACACCATTAGCCATTCCATTTTACAAAAATATTAGCAATGCAATGTGAATGCAACAATACAATACAAACAAGTAAAAATCAAAACGTTAAAAAACCCCGACAAGTAAAATTTCAAAATTTAAAATAACCCCCGACACATTTACCTTGCGAAAACACCCCGATTCAAACAGTAAAACGCCTATAACTTTTGAAAAGCTGAACTGATTTTATTCAAACATAGCTAAGAACACTCTCGACAAAATTACTTTTCAAACAAAAAAAACTAAATAGAAATCAGTTCATCCGTTTAGGCGCTATGATGCCACAGACAGACACACATATACACAGATACACAGCAACACACGTGAAACTTATAACACTCCTCTTTTTCCGGCGGTGATTAAAAACACCCCGATTGAAACAGTAAAACGCCCATAAATTTTGAACGGCTGAACCAATTTTATTCAAACATAGCTAAGAAAACTCTCGAAAAAATTACCTTTCAAACAAAAAAAAACTAAATCTAAATCGGTTTATCCGTTTAGGCGCTATGATGCCACAGACAGACACACATATACACAGATACACAGCAACACACGTGAAACTTATAACACTCCTCTTTTTATGGCGGGGGTTAAAAACACCCCTATTGAAACAGTAAAACGCCCATAAATTTTGAACGGCTGAACCAATTTTATTCAAACATAGCTAAGAACACTCTCGACAAAATTACCTTTCAAACAAAAAAAAACTAAATAGAAATCAGTTCATCCGTTTAGGCGCTATGATGCCACAGACAGACACACATATACACAGATACACAGCAACACACGTGAAACTTATAATACCCCTCTTTTTCCGGCGGGGGTTAAAAATTACAATTAAATTTTTTTGAAAGTCTCAGCGTAATTTGAATATTAATGACTTTTAACATAGTGGAAAAGAAATCGGGCCTTGCCTGTTAGTATAAGAACTCTTTCCAGTGCATGTTTCAATCATCAGAAGCACTATTACTGTCATAACCTGTGCATCTTACTTAGCACCTGAATGTAGGCGAGCACTATCGCCAGTGCATGTTCTAATTCGGTGTGAAGGGCGGTCAGCTAGCGTGTGTATATCGCGGCGGCTGGTCAGCGGTGTGCGGTGATTAACAGACGTATTATGTTAATGAGAGCTGCGGGACACCACTGCAGGGTGGCTGGCATTAATTATTATTTTATATTTTTAATTCTATACATAAACTCACGCCTTTTGCCCATGGGGGTCGATAGAAATTATAGAACGCCACTTCGTTTACGTTGTTGTTTAAGTATGAACGTAAACGAGATCAACTATTCATACACGTACGCAGGTTATAAGAACTGTATACCTGGCCTTTCCGATGAAGGACATTACTAATAAGATCCGTGTATGACCTTCTAGGGTCCCCTCCAAGCGTTTTTACTCGACTACCTTGTAAATACCGTTTCTTTTGTTTTTAACCCCCGCCGGAAAAAGAGGGGTGTTTTGACGTGTATCTTTGTAACTGTGTGTTTGTCTGTGCCATTATAGCGTCCAAACGGGTGAACCGATTTTGATTTAGTTTGTCTTTGTTTGAAAGGTGATTTTGTCGAGAGTGTTCTTAGCTATGTTTGAATAAAATCGGTTCAGCCATTCAAAAGTTATGGGCGTTTTACTGTTTGAATCGGGGTGTTTTCACGATATATCGTGTCATAATTACG
This sequence comes from Orthosia gothica, assembly GCA_949775005.1. Taxonomy (NCBI): domain Eukaryota; kingdom Metazoa; phylum Arthropoda; class Insecta; order Lepidoptera; family Noctuidae; genus Orthosia; species Orthosia gothica. The sequence continues at coordinate 779,802 of OX459068.1, forward strand.
TATTCAATAGATTGCCGATCGAATCGTATAAACTATGTACTAGATAAATTATGTAGTATGAAATAAAAATGAGTTGCAGGTTTAAAAAAAAAAAAATATTTTACTTGTCAAATGTTGATGATAGGCATTACGAAGTATTTAAACTCTTATGTAGCATCTAGAAAAAGACAACTAAAGCTAGTGACAGTATTATGCATCCGGTAATTTGGTTTAGGTCCCAGAACCAAAAATTGAAGTATGAAGATACATAATTATTTATTCTATTTTTAGTCCTTTAAACAGCGAAGTCATTAGCACTTCAAATACTAAGCGCGTTGTGCACTTTCTGAAGCTTGTGGTCAACCAAAACTTAATTTTTAAGTCTTACGAACTCAGAAACCTTGAGAAAGCTCTCGGTCACGACGAAGATTTTCTTCTACCTTTCAGCGCAAACAGGCTTACCGTTTACTTAAATATATTTGCAACTGAAACAAGCTCAACAACTCGTAAGCCTCATAATGGCGTGTCGGTGAACGAACAAGTTCTTTTACTGAACCTCGCTAAGAACTAAAACCTTTAGTTCACACTTAGAGGACAGAGTGCAAGTTAGACTGAGTTCGGATACGGCGATTAACGTGAGGAGAAAAGCGGTGACGTTTGGATCCCAATTTTATCGTTCTGTTTATTAAAGACCTCTAATGAAGAACAATTTTAGTATTCCTATGGGTTGATAATTGTCACAACTGGTGTCAATCAAACTTAGGCACTTTATTTATATGTCAATCCTTGACTTTCAACATCGTCATTGACAGTCTTTTTAACCGACTACGGCAAAGCCAAAAGGATGGGTTTTGATTTGTGTGCTACACGGGATCCACGCCTATAGGTTCCTGGGCTATTAAACCTTAAAGCCCAAAAAGAGCAATTATACATGCAGTAGTTATATCGATACAGACAGTTTTGCAGGGTGACTCTACTTCCATGACGACAATTTTTTTTTTTTTAGCAAGATACAAAGTTTTAACATTGGCCCCAAATTAGACAAGCCTGTATCTTGGGTACCAATTATGAGGGTTTACCGATAAACATTTTTTAAAACGTGATCAGCAACATTAAGACGGTACCCTGACCAAAAAATCGGCATGCGATATGAGCATTCCTATTGGTCTAGCGGCACTGGTGGCGCATGAATTACAGTAGTGAATACGCCCAGATTTTAGAATAAATCTTTATAAAATCGAATTTTGCTCTATTGAAAAAAAAATACTACAAAAATGTTCTTTATTAAATTGTCTATCCATTAGTGTAAGTACAAAAAATAATTAATGAACACTTTACGAGGAGATGTATGCTATCAATAATTATTTCTCATTTTTATGTTTTTTTTGGAAGGAGATTAGTGAATTTTTATACAACATTAAAAAAAAACGAAATCTATCATTTTAGAATCAATATTATGTAGAAATTTAACGTGTTTTTATTACTTGATATTTATTTTTAAATAACGAGTAGATAGCTCCTAAAAACAGCACGAAAAACGGCTTGCGCTTTCGCTCGGGGTACCGCCTTAAAAGTTAAATTACACAATATAATTACAGAACGACATAAAAAGTTGCAAAAATAAAAGTAAGTTCCTACATATATACTAAAACAATGTAGGTGCACTGAATTTGCCTCATTCATGCACTTTATTTTCTGCCAGAGATGGCCAGGTGAGATGCCCATCTACGTTTTATTTTTAAGAAGGATGCACCATCACGGTCAATTCTATGATCTTCTTTTGTTTCATAACTGTCTCCAAAGACATTTGCATCTTGCGTCCATCGCCTCGACTCGGTCAGTCTTTAAGCGGTTTATAATGTATCGCAGTTCGCGCGGAGTTTCTTGTGGAGTTGTAACATGCTGCGCTCGCTTGCCACGGGCTTTTTATACAAGTTTGTCAGTCGCCTCGTTTGGTCAGTGATTTGTTAAGTTTTAGTTTCTGAATTTTAAAGTATTGAAGTTGACATGTGCAAGGAATAAGTTACTTATAGTGACTTGTGGTTTCTTTAGAATATTTTAATATGTGAATGTAAATCAAGTGTGGCAATTAACTTAGGTAAAGTTTTGATATTGCCAACACTCAGTGACCAATGGTAGGCATACTAGTCAATTGATTTTTCCCTGCAGTGCAAGTAGGATAGGTTGTAATAATATTAATATACCAGGGGCCTTACCAAGACGTGTCAAAACTATCATAGTTCCACTGTGCGAGAGAGACGAAGCTATTCTAGAAAAATAGCTCCGTCTCTCTGTCATGATGGATCTATGACAGTTTTGACACTTCATGATACCCTGTAGTTTCTAGAAAATAATATTTATTTTCTTTTCTCTGTTTTTAACCTTTAGGAGGAGATCCTAAATAAACAAATAAATAAATAAATAAAATAAAATATAATTCTTTAGGATCCTATTTGCAACAGCCAACAAACTTTTTCTGGAAATAGGTACTAATCCGTCACACAAAAACAAAAGTACAAATGCGAACATATTCCCTGAGCCAACAAAAACCACAATAAATATTAGCCACAATATAACTCAAGAGGTACTTCAACCGACACCAAGTGTGTGGTTACCATGTCGAAAAGAAACAGAATGTCCACTCAACAGAAATTGTTAATTCTTGATATTTTAAGATTCCTATCATAATTTAAGCAATTACTAACACAGTCGTTTTATGGACCCTTAGGATAATATGAGTGCGGTTACCATGATCGAAACAACAACACATTGAAGTACCCCAAGTGCCCATACACCTGCAGTAGCGGGACTTAATGACTGCTACTATTACTGCAATTACTCCGTTGAGTGCCCGAAACGTGGACCGAGGCGAGACACAATGGTTTTTTAATTGTTTCGGGCTCAAACTATCGGTATCAAGAATACACAATGCCACACCAACACACAATACTATCCTTGGGGTGCAAGCTGACATTTTGATCACTTAGACATGACAGACATTAATACCAAACACCATGGTTCTAAAATAGTCATCCTCAAAAATAAGCAGACTTTACCAATGAGCTTAAATAGAAACACAAAAAATGGGTCTTCTGCATTGCCTACTATGTGAACAGCTGCCAAACGTGCGCTCACACCGGCTTGCCAAGTGTTAAGGAAGGTGTTCGGGCAATTTGTGCAGCCGCCGTGAAGCCAATTAGTCAAACCTTTCGCGAGAGAACACTCTCATTCGTAAACCCCCCCGTATATACCACAAGTACCCGAGTATGTGCTATCGACATGATTGAAACCTGATCCAGCAATAGCTAAATTTTCCTACGAAAACTCTAATAAAATGAGTTCGAATTGTGCTGAAATATAATATTTCCTTCGCAACAGCCTTTATATTATTATAAGATAATGACAATAAGTTTGCCCATCTTCGTGTCAATTAATTGACGTGCCACCATTTTAATATCTTCTTGATGTTTTATTATATATTTTGTATTTTTCTTTTAATTTTAAATAAGTTCTTGTAACCGAAATAGTATATTTATTTGAAATAAAACATTGATCTGTATTTATTTCTATGATCAAACTGAATGACGGTTAATAAATCTACTGAACAGGCTCATGAAACAAACAGCTTGGTTTTACCTTCTACAACCTCAAGTGAGTACATATTGGACGTTATTCGGAAACTCTTGGAACGCATAGTGCTAATTCTTGGCAGAGGTATTGCCTCCAAAGTCTCTTGGTAGTATACTACCAAGAGACTTTTTTTTTTTTACTGAACCTAATGCCTGTGCTTATAAGCACAGGCATAAGGTTCAATCAGAAGTTAATCGAAACTTATCGGACTAGACATTAACTTCATAGTCTTGACTCTTTATTAGTTTCTGTTTACTTGTTGTTAATAAAGTCTCAGAAAAGGGAAGAAATAGTGCTCCAGTAATTTAAAAGCACCATGTCTAAATAACTGATATTTTCAGGTTTTTTTATGGTATTAGTTTATTTATTATTTAACACATACATTTGTTAAGCTAACAAAAGAGGGTTCCCTACTTGAAATCGAATGACGTAAGATCGAATAATATTTACTCGATAACGTTAACTCGATAGTACTTGAAATCGATAAATTATAAGCGCGACAGTTCATTACCTCGAAGCATCAAAATCTCGAATAAGTATAAGCACGAATCATCGGCACCACGAAGGCCTATTATCTTGAAACATCATTTCTCGACCGACCATCTAATCGATTCACAGAATAGTTTTAAGGATTTTTATTTATGAAAGTACCTACCAAGTAATGAAACGACACGGTTGGCGTAGTGGTTGAGCGATTGGCTGCTGCGCTGCGTGTCGCGGGTTCGATTCCCGCACGGAACAAATATTTGTATGGCCTACAGATAATTGTTTTACATCTGGGTGTCTTGTGTATGTGAGTTTAAATGTTTGTAAACGCACCCACGATACAGGAATAAATTCCTAATGTGCTTATAAACTTCGCCCAAGTTTAAAAAATAAAACAAGAACAATATATGCGTAGAAATATAAATCAACTATAATCGTGAAAAATAATGATGGTATAATAATATAATAACATTACAAATAAATGGTCATTTTACCAAATAGGTAAGATATCTATGTACAAAATAAACAATTTGCAATTCCTCTCAAAAACTCGCGTATACCCATTTTCCCTTTAATTTCACATAACCTCGTAATAGGAGCATTGCGTTGTCTTATTTTCTTCGTAGTGTTTGTCTCGAAAAGCTAATTATGATTCATTTTCTTATATTCATGATTATAGTTGATTTATATTTCTACACCCCTTTTTATATTTCCCTCTCACAGAGAGGAGTCCTGTGTCCCAGCAGTGGGAACATTAAAAAGGCTGACGATGATGAAATTTCTACGCATATACAGGGTAAGTTTTTCATGTGGGCGTGGATGGCTTAATCCGAAACTATAAGGAACAGGACGAAAACAATTAGTTTTCGTCAAACATACTTTGAGATTTTTTCATGACATCAATTGCATGATAAGTCTTCGCAGATTTTCAACAAAAAAAATATTTTGTTAAAAATTAGGTATTGCCTCAGGTTTGGTGTATGTTTTTTTTTCCAGAATTTTATACTTATAAGCGCCACTATCGAATGGTTTAATAAAAAAGCATGGTTTTTTTTTTAATTCAATGGGTTCGATTCTCTTCTGGCTAGGAAAATTGATTTTTCTAAAATCGCATGATGCCGTTTCAGTTTTCATTCAAATCGGCCTCGTAATTCTTTTGAGTGTTTTTCGCTATTCCTCGTAGTTTTGGATTTGCCTATCCACGTCCAATTGAAATGCTTATCCTGTATTATTTTATTATATAGTAGGTACTCAAATAAGAAGCCTTAAAACTACTCTGTAAATAGATTAGATCATGAATTGATGTTTCGAGTTTCTATTTATTCGAGACTAGCTGTGCCCGCGACTTCGTTCGCGTGGTTGTCGAGAGCAAAACAACGTCGTTTAGATAAGCTCAGCATTGAGCTGGGGAAAATTGTGATTTCTAACATTGAGCTGTTGCGTGTAATCGGATACAAAATAAATTTGGAGAAATTTGGGTTCATTTTCTGGCAGCAAAGATCCAATAAGGTGATAAACTTGACCTTGTACTTTGAAGGTTGGCATGAACGGTCCTTCCGTTATTTGTTTTGCCCCAAAGGAAGTCATTTGGAAAGCACTGTTATATAAACGAATATTATCCAAAAAACGGTTCGACTGGGGATGATCGCCATTCAGGAGACTTATAAGTAAGTGTGGTGGATCTTGGAAATTTGGAAGAACAATTTTTCCATTTGAGCAGCACATTCCATCTGTCTCTTTCCTCCATTTCAAAGCATGACAAAAATTACAAATTTCTCTCATGTCACCCACGAAAGTAAAGCCAGCATAATTAATTCTAGACGAATATGTGAACCCTGATTTTTCCCTATTGTCCCAAGGTAATAAAATATTTGCATCGTCATTTTCCATGGACTCATCAGCTCCGCTATTTGTTTCTCTATTCATATGGTATCGAGCTCGTTCTATTTCTAGGCGAGATTGACGTTGTTCTGCTGTTTCTGCTCGTCTTAGTTCATCTATTCTTTCCCTTTCAGATGCAAGATAACTTTCATTGTTTCTTTGTACACCTACATAGTTATGTCTAGCTATTTCTAATCGTTCTTCTCTTTGGGAGAGAGATTCAGACTCGCGCGAGAGAGCGTGTCGCTCTCGGTCAGATGACAGACGTGCTTGGCGTTCCTCGATACTCTCTTGAGAACGCAAAGTCGCGGTCCGAGTTCTTTGCGAACTTAAGCGCGACTCCCTTTCTGTGAAAGTCTCTGACTCGCGTGAGAGAGACTGGCGCTCCCGATCAGCAGACAGCCGAACTTCGCGTTCCTGGATATTCTCTTGAGAACGCAAAGTCGCGGTCCGAGTTCTTTGCGAACTTAAGCGCGACTCCCTTTCTGTGAATGTCTCTGACTCACGTGAGAGAGAGTGGCGCTCCCGATCAGCAGACAGCCGAACTTCGCGTTCCTGGATATTCTCTTGAGAACGCAAAGTCGCGGTCCGAGTTCTTTGCGAACTTAAGCGCGACTCCCTTTCTGTGAATGTCTCTGACTCACGTGAGAGAGAGTGGCGCTCCCGATCAGCAGACAGCCGGTCTTCGCGTTCCTGGATACTCTCTTGAGACCGCAAAGTCGCGGTCCGTGTTCTTTGTGAACTTAAACGTGACTCCCTTTCGGTGAACGTTTCCGATTCACGTGAAAGAGCGATGTGCTCTCGGTTAGCAGATAACCGTGCTTCACGATCTTCTTCCGATTCCTGAGACCTACAAAGTCTCATCCTTTTCGCATTTCGGCTACGCAGCGAAAGGTTAGTTTTTTTTCTTTGAGGCATTTTCAAGGAAAATTAAAGCAATAAACAAAACTAACAACACTTATGACTGAATAGCCTACAAACTTAAAAGAACGGTGCGTCGAACAGTCTAGTGTGACAACGTATCGTCTGTTCGTGGTCGTGACTCAACGAATTGGCAACACTAACTTACTGTATAACGATTGGCACTATTGGATTCAAACTACGAAGTAAATCAAATACAATCTTAACTTCGTACTTCAAACCAATGACCAAAGTTGACCAAACGAAACCAATAAGATAAGCAAATACTTTTTTTTCGACCAATTTAGAAAATCGATAAACCAAGCAACCAAAGAACTTTTACGACACACGCAAGAACTTTTAAGACACCTAACGAAACCCAATTTGCCTAGTAAACACGGTGGACGTCATCCTCGCGCGGAAAATCTTAACACCGCGATTCAGAAAATGACGTCATTTGCACAACGCCATCTATCGGATTTAGATTTCAACTATCAACATTAGTTCTATTTTTAGTCTTAAGATGTCGTTGCAAGTACTATACTTAATTGCGTAACGTAATATTTTACTTCTTGAACTCACTAAATTAATCATATCTTTTGATAGAGTGAACCGATTTCGATGAAACAAAAACTAAGTTAAACCTCAAGTTGCGTATAATTTTTGTATATAAACATTGTCAGCATTGAATTCGTAGATTTTACGTGATGTGCGCACAAACAAACAGACAAACAGACAAACAGACAAACAGACAAAAATTTCAAAAATGATGGAAATGGGTTCTGTTACTTATCTTTTCACACGCTGGCTATTTTTTGTTTCAATTTCTTCAATGTACAAAAATGACTTTTCTACAGATTTATTATATGTATAGATTATGATACATAGAGGTAGTGAACTGTCGCACTCATATTTTATCGATTTTACGTCATGTGGTTTCAAGTAGGGAACCCAATAAAAGTAGTTTAGTTTACAATTGCAAATTAAAAAACATAATCCTTTCCTTGCAGTCGGAAAAATAACATCACACGTTATCCCTCAAGCATTGGTTGTTTTTAACCGACTTACCAAAAACCGATATCTCCGTCAATTGTGGACCGATTTTGAAAATTATTTTTTGTTTGAAAGAATATGTTTCGAGATTGGTCTCATTTTAATTTGGTGAAGGTCTGATGAAGAACTTTGGAGATATACAACAGAACTCTTCAATAAACAACGGCAAAACTCTCGGTATTGCTGCAATCGCATGTCTGTTCATTGTTTATGCCATTACATAACATAAAATCACGCCAGTACGCTCTAAAGGGGTGCGCAGATCTCTCATTTCATCGGTTATGTTCAAGTTTCATGTTATTCGGGTAATCTATTCTAGTGTTATAGGTACCTTACTAAACGACTTGCCTATTAGGTAGGTAAAACTAAAAAGGGAAAAAAAAAACTTTTTTGCAAAAGAATACTACCTGCTTCCAAATCAAAAACTACAAAGTGAAAAATAACTTGTACGGAAGTCGGTGTCCATATCGCAAATAACCGACTTCCAAAAATTAAGTTATTTTTCACTTTGTAGTTTTTCATTTGGAAGTCGGTAGTATTTTTTTGGAAAAATATTTTTTTAACACGTCCTCCAGTTATGTTCCAGTCGCACGTAATAGGAAAACATCAACCGCACCCAAATATAGCCTCAAGTTGCTACTGGGAAAACCATCATTACATTTTAATTGACCTTATCAAACCCAGAACTCACAATCAGCCCCACTAGACTATCGAGGCAGTCAACAAAAACAGCAACAAGTAAAATTTCAAAATTTAAAAAACCCCCGACACATTTATCTTGCGACAAGTAAAATTTAAAAATTTTATAACCCCCGGCAAATTTATCTTGCGACAAGTAAAATTTCAAAATTTAAAAAACCCCCGACACATTTATCTTGCGACAAGTAAAATTTCAAAATTTTATAACCCCCGGCAAATTTATCTTGCGACAGGTAAAATTTCAAAATTTAAAAAACCCCCGACACATTTATCTTGCGACAAGTAAAATTTCAAAATTTTATAACCCCCGGCAAATTTATCTTGCGACAAGTAAAATTTCAAAATTTAAAAAACCTCCGACTCATTTATCGTGCGAAAACACCTCGATTCAAACGGTAAAACGCCCATAACTTTTGAACGGCTGAACCGATTTTATTCCAACATAGCTAAGAACTCTCTCAACAAAATCACCCTTTAAACAAAAAAAAAACTAAATCAAAATCGGTTCATCTGTTTAGGCGCTATGATGCCACAGACAGACACACAGATACACAGATACACAGACGCACAGATACACAGCAACACACGTGAAACTTATAACGCCCCTCTTTTTCCGGCGGGGGTTAAAAACACCCAGATTCAAACTGAAAAACGCACATAACTTTTGAACGGCTGAACCGATTTTATTCAAACATAGCTAAGAACACTCTCGACAAAATCACCGTTCAAACAAAAAAAAAAAAAAAATCGGTTCATCCGTTTAGGCGCTATGATGCCACAGACAGACACACAGATACACAGATACACAGTAACACACGTGAAACTTAAAACACCACTCTTTTTCCGGCGGGGTTTAAAAATACAAATTATTTCGTCAATCTTTAATCGTTTACTCACGTCTCGTCCTTACAGGTGTTTCTCGTGTCCTAAGCCAAGATAAATGAAGAATAATACGACTATTACAGTAATTGTAGGCACAATAAATTGTGCCTAAACATAATTTATTGTATTCAAGACATCCAGCAAGGCGCCTAACGCACAAAGACTAAAAGCTGTGTGAGGCGACAGGTAATAAAACTTGTCGAGTCATATTTCTCTCATTGTTCTGTAGCCGACTATTTGTGCGTTCTTTGATCATTCCTCTGAGACTCTGTCACTGTCATGAAGGTAGAACGCCGCAAACAAACAATAATTTAGGAAACATAAAAGAGTAACGTAATGTAAAATAACTAGGTTTTGGACTATGCCTGTATGAAAGTCGAAGTTTATCCCACGGGAACGTACTACCCGAAAAGAAAGTATCAATCCGTGTTCCTAATATACAAAGCCGTTGAGGCTTGATTGATTAACAAGCATCTAAAGTTTAGATGTAAGTGAGAAGTTAGTGTGTGGAATACTAAATGGTTTAGATTCTGAAACATACATACTTCCACACACGGGGCCCAACATTATGCTAAGCGACAGACATTTTACGCGAATGTATCGCATATTTTCCCTATTTGTATAATTTTTATTTTTGCTTATATTTTTTAAACAGTTTTGCCTTCTTACTTTCTTTCACATTTACTGTATAAGTAGACCAGAATTTATTTTATTTTCGACCTAAAGATTCTTCATTGGCTAAAACTTTAAAATATTCTACATTTTCACTTACACGAAACTTATGAAACTAGTGACCGATGAGTTGTCCTAGTAGGACAGCAATAAAATATATTTGTCGAAATAAACTCAGTTTCTGAAAACCTGCAATATGCTTCGATAAACGTCAGTCAAACTTAAGCAGTTGTGATTGGCCGGCCAAAAAGCAATTATGTACGTGACAACGGATTCAATTCGGTATGTTAATTTAAATAAATAGTTTTTCCGACGCTGACCGTAAAAATAATTTTTCTTTGTAATTTTAGTGTTTTTATTTTAAAGAGTATATTGTTAATGAGAGACACTTATGTGGCATGATAATAGTTATTTGTTATACAAGAGTGCAAAGTTGCTTTTTAACCGCGTGTTCAATTTTGATGACCGAGCAAGCGAAGGATTCTAAAATGGAGTCACGAGCGCAGCGTGTGATTCAAAATTAGAATCCTGAGCGTCAGCGAGGGAATCAAAAGAGCACGAGGTGAAAAATCTTTGCACTCGAGTGCAACACGTAACTTTTCATTCCACCTCAGCGAGGAATTGACTAAATGCAAAAAAAAAACGTTTACAATCACAAGATAGGTACACTTTTATTTCAGTTTAGGTATTAATTACTACATTAGGTCAGGTAAGTATTACAGAATAATCTTTAAATTATAACAAAATAATACTAAGGTATAATTAAGAAAATTTTAAAGTAACGTTGCTACAGTTGTTTAAATTGAGTGTAATATTTTTGTTTGGTACTGTAATATTGGTGTTAGTCACTTGTGTACTGTTTTTCGGTAAACTATCTGTCATACTTAATAGTTGTACCGATTCATCGGATTGCCTTGGCGTGAATGTTGGAGAGAGAGGGAGATGGTTAGAACCGCGTACAAAGCAAATTGAAAAAAGAACACCAAGAAGGTTCCGAGTCTGAGTTTTTAACAAAT